>CM066617.1:18467500-19667500 GCA_033884665.1 Argynnis bischoffii washingtonia | reverse complement strand
TGTTTACCTGGATCATCTTCAGAAGTTTTATTATCTGGAGCCTGCGGTCTCTGTAGGCCTAAGCCGGGGACACCAAACACTCCTCTCATCTTTGGCTTAGACCCTCTCTTCCGACCAAAATCTAAAACTGATCTCTGTCGTTTTTGGAAGCCCAGTTTGCCAGCAGGTGGAAATGCGCCTTTAAGTTTGTAACCACCAATTTTCTTCTTTGCCACCTTTGAGGATACTGTGAACGGTTTACCCTTTCCAAGGCCGACGTCAGGCTGTAAAATGAGACATTGTTATTGATTTGGTATATTTTTAAACATATTATGACATAGGAATTCATCAGAACCTACCTTAGGCTCTATAGCAAGTGGATCTTGATCTTGTGTGTTATCATCACCAAAGGAGGAATCTTGCGAGGTTGAAGCCATATTGTCATCTTCAAATGCTAAAAAAAATAATCACTATATTTACGAATCTGTCACTTTAAAATTACTAGTGAATATGGATACTTACAACCAGACTTAGATCCAGTTACTTGCATATTTGCTTTACAAATAGGGCAGGTATATTCATATGCCGGGTTTTGTTCTTTCTTTTGCCTATATTGTAAAGGCTCTGCATCTGGGTCGCACATTCCGTGCACGTACCTATGAAAATGTCATTACATTAGCATAATAATTCATCATCAAAATTAAGACACTCCGTTTATATTGTCAAAATATAAATTTTCCCTATGCAAGATAAATTCTAAGCAAAGAGGAATATTAACTGTAAATTCTATTTCTTAAAATGTATAAAAATATACAAGATAACAAACGCCCACCTGCGACACGAGGAGCAGCGTATCATGTCGCGGTAGGCGGCGGCGCGGTAGGCGCGGCGGCACAGCGGGCAGCACGAGCCCTTGTTGCGCTGCTGGTAGCACGAGTCGCACACGGTGTAGTGCGCGTGCCAGCGCGACGACGGGCCCGCGCCGGGCGAGCGCGCGCCGCAGTCCGAGCACACGCGGCAGCACTTGCACTTCCACCCGTACTTGGGCACCGTGGCCATCACCGGCCGCAGGCACGTCGCGTGGTACAGCTTGTCGCAGTGCTCGCACGCCACGGCGCGCGCCTCGCCCGCGCCGCCGCCCGCGCCGCCGCCCGCCGCCTCGCCGCGGCACACCTGGCACACGCGGCACGCGCGGCACGACCAGCCCGCGCGCACGCCTGCATACAACATCATACTTATATTGTAAGTGCGAAAGTAACTCAGTCTGTCTATCTGCTTTTCTTAATATATTTAAGAAACATATATAACTTTAAACCAATTATGGTTTGAAATTTAATTACATTGTAATAAAACTTTGACGATACTACCTACTAATATGGACTTATAAGGAAACCAAATGAAATAAAAACAAATGGTATGCGCATACCGATAACTGCTCTATTATCGAGCGTTCAAGTATCGTACCGGTACATGTAAAACCTCATACTTCATAGTCTGTAATTAATGGTCGTCATCATTATCAGATTAACTAAACAGAAGCTACATTTGAAACAAAGGAGAAATAAAACTGGATAAACAAAGAAAATCCACAAACATTATCAAAATTGCAATTATTATTTACCAGGAAGCTGCTTGAGCCCCACACAAGTGCCATGGTAGTGCGCGCCGCATGTCACGCACGTCATGAGGTTAGACATGTCGCCGATGGTTCGACAAGTCCTGCAGTCAATATCAGCAGTACCTGTAATGTATAAAACAGAAAATAATATTAACAAATAATTCATGTCTTATAATCCATACAGATAAATAAAATTGGAGTGTCTGTTTGTATTGTAAAAATAACCGCTTTTTACTAAATGCATATGGATGTATACATGGCACATATACCATACCAAAACAACATTTTTTACAATTTTTGTCTGTCTGTCTGTTTGTTCCGGATAATCTCCGAAACGGCTGGACCGATTTTGACGGGACTTTCACTGGCAGATAGCTGCTATTATAAGGAGTAAGTTAGGCTACTTTTATTTAAGAAAAAGAATCAGGGTTAAGCAAAAAAATAATGAAAACCCATGAAATTGTGAACAAAATCTGCGTACGGCGTACGCAATAACGTAAGTACGTATCGTAAATCGCTAAATAATTTAAATGAATATCTTAAAAGTAGCAAGCTACTCTTTATGTATAAACATACATAGCTAATAGTGAAAACGTACCTAGGGACGAACACGAGCGAAGCGAGCATGAGTCGCAACTTAATTATAAAAATAAAAAACCCACTTACATAAAAGCTAACTCAAAAGATGGAAACAAGTTGATGAAAGAATTATGCAGTCGAAGACATACACGTTTCATCTTACCGCGGGATGTACTTAACCATTTGTCTTCGACTACTTAATACTATATTCACTTTTTTGGGAAATTTACCATTGGAGGGAGGGAGGGCGGGAGGGTAGTGGGGAGGGGATAGTACTATATTCGTTAGATGCGAAACTGAGTCAACAATCGAAAATTTAACATGTAAGTACATCATAAATATACTTTTACTAAAAGTATATAGACTTTATTATATAAAAATTTATTTGAACTCCAATTTAAGGCAAATTTTTAATGGTTCATTTTTGCACCAACTCTTCTAGAGTAAAAAAAAATTGTTGTTAATATTTGGCCCAAGACCTTTTGTCTTTTTAACAGCATTTAATCTGCTGTTCATACTTTTCCCAAGTTGTTCACACACACTGGCCACTGGGTGTAATTTTATTCCACTGATCTTGTATACGTTCCCTTAGAACGTTAAGATTTGATGATGGTAAATCATATTCATTTGTCAATCTACTTTGGAGTTTGGACATAAGCCCATAAGTTTTAGGTTGGATTTAAATTGGGACACCGCGCAAGCCACGTCTACAACGTTTTTGTGATCGCCTCTTAAAAAGCTTTATTTTAATAGGTACCCCACACGATTGCTTTAGAATATTTTTTTTAATTGGCGCCTGAAATCCGCCATTTTAATCTTTAACTATATTTATAAAGCCTATGACACTCGCGTTATTAAGACAAATTTAACGATGTATGAATCGACAAAATTGGCCCATGCGTTTTGTCTCTAAATCGCCACATAGGAATAGACATACATAGATACATATATACATGCATAGACTGATAAACACATTACCCTCCTTTGCGACGTACAGTCGGGTCAAAAAGGAGGTTTCCTACAGTTGCTTCATGTGATGTTACATAGCCTATAAACTTCCTTAACAAATAGGTTTAAAATGCAAGATTTTTTTAATTGGACTGGTACTTCCAGAGATTAAGCATAGAAACTTTGTATTAATTATGTAATTAACAAACAATCAAAAAGCAGAAGTATAGATGAAATTAAAAAATATTGAAAGTAATAAATATATAAAAAGTAATAAAGTATAATAATAAAATATAGTTTTCCTTTTAACATACTCACATACAAGTGGTGCTTGGTATAAATGATCCTTGCAAAAAGATGATTTAGTGTGAAAGTCGATGAAGCCTCCCGAAGCAAGAACACAAGGCAGATGAAAATATTTACTACAACTCATCTGTAACAAATTATTAAATTTAATTTCTATTACTTGTTGTTTTTAAGTTTCATTATATATCCTATTAAAACTATACTCTGATAGAATCACTTCATTGTCTATGTTATTATGCCTTTTTTTTCAAATCAACAAAACAGATCAAAAATCATATTAAATCAGAGTTGATCTGAGACAACCTTTTTGGTTTTGACAATAACATGCCATTTTAATTATTTCTGACATTTTTTAAGTCATAGAAAATTATAAGGGCACATTGTTAGCAATTCAAATGTTTTATTTTAAAATTCAAATCATGATTACATATTAATTTTAACAAAATTTGACATTCCCCTTGACTCAATAAATATTAGTCCTGATATTTCAAAAGGAAATAATATAATAAAGTATAGGCAATTATTTAAAGAATAGTTATAAGAAAAATCTTTATTTAAAATACCATAACGCAAAGGACTTTACTTAAGTCTAACTTAAATTTTTATAACACTAATGTTTAATTGCTAAATTTTATTCGATAATTGTAAAATAGGAATTCAGTTTTAGTAATCTAATGAGGAAATTATATATTTTACCTTGCATGGTATGCTTGCACCATATCTTTGACAAAAAGCACATTTTCTAGCCAATGCTGCAGCAACAATCCCTTTCACTCTTGCCTCTTCTAGTTGCTCTTTATCTTCTTCAGAATTGCATGCAGAGGCCACTTGATCTTGAAATGGCGGGCTAAACTCAAGGCAACAACGATGTAAGTAGAACATTCCAGATGTTACAACAGCAGACAGTTCCAAAGATTCAGAAAATCCAATTATTGAAAGTTCATCTGTGTGCTCCATGTTATACAGTGGGGTCCTTAAATAAAAAAAAAACTTTTTAATAAAATAATATCTCTTTTTTAAGAGATACACTAAATATTTGCATAAATCTAAAAAAGTATTATGAGGTACAACAACTTTAAAATTACTCAACATGTAACTATTCCAGTTTAGGAGTGAAATTTCATTTAAAGTTTTTATGGATAGTCCTAATTTGAACTACTATATTTATTAAAAAAAATCTTTTAAATTATAGATCACTACAGACAAATTTACCAAATAAATAAATATGCTGAAACAAATAAATTGAACACCTCCCTTTTTTTTAAAGTAATTCTGAAATTAAGATATTAATATGTATATTATATACACTGCACTTACTTGCACTTATTAAATGCTTTTTGTCTTCTACTCAAAGGTAAAACTTGTTGTTGAAAGTCTACTAGCTCGGGAGGTGGAGATGTTAAGCCAGCAGATAAAGGTAAGGTTGGAGTACTAGGAGTTGTGACACTTGTAGGTGTTGCACCACCTGAGTTAGTGACACTTGGTGTTGTACTTCCTTCACCTTCAACATTACAAGTGACCTGCCGCATTTCTCCTTGTCCAAGTTGGCTACGCTCACTTAAATTACATAAGGCACAATTTTTTCCTGGCCTATAAAATAAAAAAGTAAGTTTGTCATTTTCTATAGAACAAGTTAAAAACTTCTAATAATTCCAAACTATTACTCCCCTGCACACAATACATATTTCAATAAACAACATGGCAACCTTAATTATCAATATTCCATTGAATAATATATATCAATATATACCATTTTTCTGGAGTGTACGGTGGCTCCTCTGGTGCAGGCATTGTAAAGTCATCTTCATCCATCATATCATCTATAGCCTCATCACGACTACTACGGTGTCTTTTAGCCCCCCTTACTGAACCTGGATTACCTCTATAGCTAAAATTATAAAACGAAAATATGTAAAACACTTGAAATCAGTGAAAACTAAATTAAAAAATTAAATTTAATAAAGAAATGCCAATACCGTCTTACTATCTTCCCTTCACGGGCTAATTTGGCGCCTTCTTTACGTGGTCTACCAGGGCCTCTTCTACCAGATGTAAAAAATGGGCGTGTGTATGCTTGGTGGTGAAAAAATGCAGGCTGTGTAACCACGGCCAGCGGAGAGGCAGGTTCTTCTCCCCGCGGCGAAGACGCGCATGATGTTGGTGTAGAAGCAGGGCCAGCATAGAAATCTGATAAAATTTTATAGCTGTTATTCTAAGAATTCTAAGAATAATAAAGGTTTTAATAAAATTAGTAAACAAACACAATGTGACAAAATTATAAATTTCGATTGTATAAATATTAAAACAATTTATATTGCATTAAATTTTAGTACCTGAAGACGGCGGGGCTTCGCATTCTTCGTCTGATCCATCGTCAGCTAATAAATCCACTTCTAAAACCCCTTCGTCTGGTCCGTCCATCTAAAATGTACATAATTGTTGAGAGTACTTTATAAATAAATAATATAAGAATAAAATCGCTCTTATGAAAAAATATTTACAATTTAAAGTCTAAACATAAAACTTAATGTAATCAGACCGCCATAATGAACGACAAGTGGATAGTCAGAGTCACAAACTAATGATTAAAAACTTACCGCAACTGGTTGCGATGGACTTGAAATAAACTAAACTTAAGAAAATGATTTAAAACACGAAAACAAACACATTTTTAATGATTTCATACAAATATAAATAAAGATATTATGAAAGTAGAAGTTTAACATTCGCTTCTATTGCGAATGCGAAAGATGCAAAACACAGATAATATAATAATTAATAAAACAGAAATGTAGAATCACAGACTATAAAGAGATATCGTTTGACCCACGACCATCCGTATGTTCTAGTTTTATAAAATTTTAATGGATTTTTTTTCAAGAAACTAGAAAGTACGATAATATCCATACTTGAACTTGTTATTAGCCTGACCATGAGAATATCAAGTGAATATTCATTTTTATCTCATTTCCTCCTGATTACCGTAACATATACATATCTATTTCAAATGTAGAGATTTCAATAAAATATTTCCTACGGCTACAGTACATATATATTATCAGCTGGAAAGTTATTGCCTTAGCCAAACTAACTAATAGTTATTATCCTCACATGTTAATGATTTAACGGTCTTACTTTTTCGTAAGATAAATACCTAAATTAAATTAAAAATGCGTGTATCGCTGTGTACACGCGCAAAAGGTGGAACTGCTGTATGTTTTTGGTACTTTTTATGAAATTCAATTTATGTTTTAAAATAATTAGGATTGGAGAGATACTAAAAATATTTTTTTTTATTGGGAAGATTTCTCGAAAGGAGGCCATACGTATGGTTTATTTACATTTAATCTGAGGTTAAGCAATTTATTGTGATATCTCTTTTATACTTGGTTCTTTGCTGTGCAATGTACATACCTGGAAGTTAGACTAGCTGAGGAAATAATTGAGAAGGTGAAGTGTATCCTGCGGTGGTCCTGACTGACTGATGTATCAACACATAGCCTAAACCGCTGGAAACCGCTAGAAACGTGAAATTTGGAGAACGTATTCTTATATAATATAGGCATCCCGTAAGAAAGGATTTTTCGAAATTCATCCCCTAAGTGGGTAAAAAACGGAATTAAAGATTGTATGAAACTTTTTCATTCTTAATGTGAAATACACAGATAGTGGTGTTTAGCTTTAAGATAAAAAATAAGAAATATATTTATTTGATGTTTTTTGAAATTTATTCTTTAAAGGGTATAATAAAGTTTCTATGGACAAAGAATTATTTGTGATCAGAATTACTTGAAACTTGGTATTATTAATGCTCTTCAATACTATTAAATAAATACGTGTTTTAGCATTTTCCGAAATTCAACCCATAAGAGGTAAAATGAGGGAAAGTTTGTATGAAACTCTATAATTAATATGTATAAAAGTACAAAAAATAAAAAAAATAAAAAATGTGTGTGTGTTCTAAGGTACGCACGCAAGAAGTTATACTTAAACACCAAAAAATTTCATACCGTAGGTCTCGACTCTCTGTTTGTAAAGGGAATGATAAATTAATAAAAATAATTAAATATATAGAGAGTCAGAGAATAATTGTCAGAGAATAACAACGGTTACCATCACAGCAAACAGTTATCAGCTAACTTCATCATGTCGCTTTTTGGCATTGTAAAAAAAATCCAATTTTAGTCGTCTTATTGCTTTAGCCCACAAGTTCTTCAGTTTTTTTTTTCTTTTGGGAACAAATAATATCCATTTTCTTTACATTCTGGCACTGTATAATTTTAGATAAAATGAAAAAAAATCCATCTACGAGTATTGAATACGCGATAGAACCTACCTAGTTCCTATAAAGCTAGCCGCACTCACCCACTTAATCACAATGTTCATTTTTATGTAATAAATTTTATAAAACCATTTTGAATATTGGATTATCAGCAATGTAGCAAGTGTACGCTAGCCTTAGATAAACTTATCTGAAATTTATCTGAGTAGGTACGTGTCAAGAAATAATATTTGAAATTTGACATTGTTCACAGAGTAGGAGACTACATTGTTATTTGTTAATTGATTTTGGTTCGGTGGTTTCCCTTGTGTTTTCTTTACGATTTTGTGAAAATATAAACATTTTAGACCAATAAAATGAAACAGACAGTAACCAGTTTACTTATTGCAATATGTTTAATATCAAATTGCAGTACAACATTATTTGAAAGCGATTCATGTTACTCTTTTGGTAGCGGTAATGTTTTTCCCGGCGGCGCTAAAAAAATTGATCACAAATTACAATTCACTAAAGCTATGAGTATGTTTTAAGTTTATTAAAGGATGCACTAGAAATACTTATTTATATGGAATAATTTATTTGGATTTAATGGAATTCTAATTCACAGTTTCAAAACCGGCCCCTGAGTGGGAGGCGACAGCTGTTATAAATGGAGAAATAACTCAACTCTCTTTATCTAGCTTTAAAGGCAAATATTTAGTCTTCTTCTTTTATCCATTAGATTTGTAAGTATTTACCATTACAACATAAGTAAATATCTCAGTGATTTAATTTCTATTTTCTTATTAAATACCTTTACTTGCTTTTAAAAGCTGTTATATTATATTTTAGCACTTTTGTATGTCCCACTGAAATTTTGGCGTTTTCGGAAAGAATAGAAGAATTTAAGAAGATAAATACTGAAGTTGTTGCATGTTCAGTTGATTCACATTTTACACATCTTGCTTGGATTAACACTCCACGTAAAGAAGGTGGACTTGGGAAAATAAACATACCATTATTGAGTGACTTGACCCACTCCATTGCTAAAGACTATGGAGTTTACTTAGAAGACTTAGGACATACATTAAGAGGTTTATTCATAATTGATGATAAAGGAATCTTGAGACAGATCACAATGAATGATCTGCCAGTGGGAAGATCAGTAGATGAAACTTTAAGATTAGTCCAAGCATTCCAATATACTGACAAGCACGGTGAGGTATGTCCTGCTGGATGGAAGCCGGGGCAGGATACTGTAAGTGTATTGTCTATATAATTACTTATTTTCTATTTATTTGGATTCGTAAAATTTAATCAATATAAAATCTTAGTATTTTTATATTGTCTAATATCTATTTTTAATATATCTTTTATACCTATTTACTATTTGTTATTGCTTTCAGATTATTCCTACTCCAGAAGAAAAAAGGAAATATTTTGAAAAAGTTGCAGCATGAAATTATAGTTATAGTAATAAATAAAATTATTTTTGCTTTATCTAGATAGGTTCATAAACTGTTAGGGCAGTACTTTACAATTCAAGACAGATAAATTTCTAATTAAGAGATAAACCTTATGCTCAAAAGATAAGGACAATTTTTTTATATTAAGAAATATATATTTTTATATTTTTTGCTACTTTTGTAACATTTACAATAATTAGCTTAGTAAGAGGGTGATTATGTTAAACAATAATATTAAATAACACTTTTAACTTTTTCTTAAGCTGAATGTTTTATTTTGTATATAATAAATAAATCGATATACATATTTTTAAATACTCAGTTGTTTAATAGAACACAATTATTTTTAGTATAACTTATCCAGTGTCAAGACTGATACAAGCATTGCATTTTTTATCTAATGTATGGGGGTGGTAAGAAAATATATTATATTTTTATATCAGCTCTTTTATTTATTAGAATTTAATTAATATATTATTCGTTCCATGTGACATTAGTGAATAAAATTGTGCCCAAATGGCACCCTTAGAAGCCACTGGACATAAGAAGTGAATATATTATGAGGATATAAAAAAATCTATTAATATTATAAAGAGATAAAGTTTGTGAGGTTGTAGTAATCTCTGGATCTACTGAACCGATTTAAATGAAATTTGGTAAGAAGATAGATCGAGACCCTGGGAAGGACAAAGGATACTTTTTATCCTGGAAATCATCCTTTAAGGGGGTGAAAATGGGGATGAAAGTTTGTATGGGGAATCAACCTAGGGACGAGCCCGAGCGAAGCGAAGGTGAGTCGCTAGTATATTATAAAAATAAAAAACTACTCCCGCCCCTGCTTCTTCCGTTCTTAATGCTTCGCCCGCCTTTGACTCCCGCCCCTGCTTCTTCCGTTCTTAATGCTTCGCCCGCCTTTGCTTAAATTGCTCCTGCTTCTGCCGCCCCTTCTTCCGCTACCGTTTCTCCCATCCCTGCTTCTCCCGACCCTGCTTCTCCCGCTCCTGCTTCTCTCGCCCTTGCTTCTCTCGCCCTTGCTTCTCCCGCCCTTGTTTCTCCCTTCACTACTGCTCCCACCCTGTTTCTCCCCCCTGCTCTCCACCCTGCTTCTCCTTCTTCCTCCTCTTTCTCTTTCTCTTCCTCATCCTCCTCTCCCTCTTCTTCTATGTCATAATTTAACGAAATATTATCATATCACTTCTTTACAGGCCTGTCTTATAAAAAATTCCCCTTAAAAAAATCGATGATTTATAGAGTAATAATAGGCAAAAAATCAAGCTTCTCTCTATTCCATATAAACAAATATTTTATCTTTGCGGGGCCCTGGGGCGGTGCCCCGTGTGCCGTTATGGTAAAGACGGTACTGCCCACCACGACAAAGTGAACGAACGTTGGGGGGAAAACTTTCATCCCCTATTTTACCCCCTTATAAAATAGATTTTAAAAAATGATTAAACACGTAAATAAATATATATCTTATAAATAACGACGCTAAAGAAGGACAAATAAACCAACACACTTTTACATTTATAATATTACAGTATATGGAAGTACTAGCGACTCACCCTCGCTTCGCTTCGGGTTCGTTTCGAGACAAAAACAAATCTATCCGACGGGAACCGTACATTTTTCCGGCATAATACATAGCCTATAACCTTCCTTAGTTAAGGGGCTATTTAATGCAAAAAGAATTTTTCAAATCGGATTAGTAGTTTCTGAGATTAGCGCGTTCAACCAAACAAACAAAGAAACAAACTCTTCAGCGTTATAATATTAGTATAGATGAATTCCTTATCCTAAATTACTTTTAAATATATAAGTTGTATGTTACGCCCGGGTTAAATCAAGACGAATTGAACCTATAAATCATCAAAATCGGTTTAGCCGTTTCGAAATTATGAGGGAACATGGGGTCGGACATACATACAAACATACATACACTATACAGGTCAAACACATAACCCTCCTTTGGGCTTCACCACAGTCGAGTAAAAAGCAAAAAAAAAATAATTGAATGGGAGTTTTAATTTACTACAGATACCTAATCAGATATTTTCGAAGTCGATGCCAGCCAGCCAGCTTAATGTGCAAAAAATAGATATCGTAAAGATTGTTAAATACACGAAAATTTATTTACTGAATAAACGTAAACATATTTTCAGATACTGGATATTTTGAGTTACGATCACTAAAATTTGTGTTTTCCATAATATCTTTAAAAAATAATATGAAACCCAAACTTATTTTTGCAATTAATAAATATGTATTGCGAAAACATAATTTTTTTATTTGTGTGTACTTAAATAGAATGTTAATAAAAACACCACAATATTTGGCGGTACCGAACTCTCGATGCGCCAGTCAAAACCTAATATATATATATATACATATACACACACACACACACATATATATATATATATATATATATATATTACACTTATTCCTCATATGACGAAGGCATCCACTAAGGAAGGATTTTTCAAAATTTAACCTCCAAGGGAGTAAAATAGGGGATAATATTTTGTATGAAACTTTTTATTCCTTGGACATATTTACATGAAATTTCGTAATTTTCGTACTTTGACCGCAAGCGAAGTTCTGCTAGTATATAATATTACCGTTTTTAGTATAGTATTATATGATCTGTGTCGTGCTTAAAACAAAAGAGTTTTTTTATTGTATTTTTAGCGAGAGCGAAGCCGCGGGTTCTAATAGTTTATGTTTATATGCTAGCGATTTAACATGGCATCTTATACTCATATATGCATCAATAGTTACGTTTTAAATAAGTAAAAATAGATATTGTGAGTATACTTTAGGAGATAGACACATCCTATTGCGGTCTTTTCTATAGGATTTTTAAGGTCTACATTTTTCTAGTACATAGTTTTTATGAAATGTTAGCCGTTTTGCTGCAAACGATTAATAATTTTAAATCTGTGATTTCTTCTAAGATTTTTATTATAACGATATGCTGTAAAGAGCAATTTTGATCTATATTAAATGCACGATGTATCGAAATCTATTTAATTAGGTAGATAAGGATTAATACTGTATTGTTTAACGAAGTGAAAACGAAGAGAACGAAGTAGAGCACCTGATAGATGAAGCAACCCCATATGGTTGTAATGTTGTCTGCCCCAGCAGGCCAGCTGTCGGGATATCATGGTTAAGTGCATAAGTGATTCTGCGAAGCCACATTGAGACGGGTGAGTTTCCGTTACGTTTTAGTTCCACATAACCAACTGTATGTATGCAGATATGAGTAAATCTTAAAACGGTCTGAGTTATGGGTAATAAATAATCAACTCTAAGTTTTTTTTTAATTTTCTAATTTTATGTACCTTATTTCTCACTAATATGATAACATAACATTTACCTCATGTCTCTTGACGCGCCCGTGGTCCAAAGCAGAGCAGGTCAGTTTTAAATCTGATTGACGGTTTGCGCCTTTAAAATAAAATTTATTATCTGTCCTTTAACTTAAAATTTTCTGTGATGAGATGACTGATGAGTCATGAGTCATGATGATGACGATTGACGTCTCCATAATCGGATGTGATTTGATAAATAATAAATATAATAGTAAACTTATTTACCTATTAAATTTATTGTACTGAATGTATATTTTGCTAAATTTAAAGAAAGTATAGATTGAGTATAAACCTGTATGTCTGTTATTCGAATTTCTTCTGTTTTGGCACAATCTGCACTTCATAACTTGTTAAGTACGGAATACTTTGCAAGTATGTTTTTTTTTTCATACCTTTGTCGACACTTTATCAGTAATAAAACTCGACGTAAATAGCTTATTAATTAATAATTATTTTGACTTTGTAACTACTAGAATATCTCATAATTTAAAGTTACTATTTTCTACCTGTTATATCTTTTTCAAGGGTCATTAGCGAAGATGGTTGATCCCAAGAGAGTTCTCAGCTACGAGGATATGCTTAAAATTATTCATCAACCAGAGAAAGTAATAATTGATGTTCGTAACCCAGACGAAGTAACATCAACTGGAAAAATACCTTCCAGCATTAACATACCATGTATGCTTTTAAATACCCAGTTTATTTAAAATATTTCTATAGTTTCAATCTATATTAAGTTCTTATTACAGTGCATAATGTTCAAGATGTATTAAAAACTATGTCTGAAGAAGAATTTAAGAAGCAATTCCAAAGACCTAAACCATCTTCTTCAGATGAGCTTATTTTTTATTGTCAATCTGGCAGACGTTCTACTGAAGCTCTTGACAAAGCATTAAAACTTGGATATAGCAAGTAATTTTCTATATATTATTATTTATTAGAGAAGACAGTTAATACTAGCATAATTTAAAAAAAATTAATTTACTATATTTCAGGTTAACATAGTCTTAACCATAGCTTTATAAATTATAATGATGATAATATTTAAATATAAAATAGTATAATATTAAAGTTCTTATCATTATGGATATTATCCTTGCATGACAGATTTTAAGTATAAAAAATGATTTTACTTTCCAATTTAGGAAAACAATTCTATTTTAGAGGTGGGCCGACTATAAGTTTTGCTAATTAGCTGACTGCTCGCGAAAAGGCTGACTAATTGGCCAACTAAGTGTTTCCTGTCTCTAGGATATATTTCTTTTAATAATGAATACATAATTTGAAACTATGATTCAAAATTAAATAATAAACAGGAGATTATTTATTTATGTTCTTTTTTCCGAGTTGTAGAAACTTGTGCTCAAAATTTATATGTACTAAGTGTTCTATTCCTTCCTTCATTCCTATTCCTAGATTATAGTGCCAATTGTAAGACTGATACTAAAATACCCTGGATCGCAAAGAAAAAGGGTCGGTTAGAAAATATTTAATATCTTCAAAAGTAGCTGACCTAGCTTTATGAAATAAAAACTAAATTAAAGAATATTTAATGCCACATAAAATAATATATAAAACCTTTTTATTTAATTTTGATAATTGTATAAAAAACTGAAAATGTAAAGTAACGGACGTTTTTGAATTTAGTACCAAAAAATTCAAATCAATTGTTGTTTGTGTTCATTTTAGTGTTGCAATAAAAAAATATAAATTTTATTATTCTGAAGTCATCATGTCATTATAAAGCTAATGAGCTTGGTTGAACGCGCTAATCTCAGGAACTACTAATCCGATTTGAAAAATTCTTTTTCATTAGATAATCCGTTAACTGAGGATAGCTATAGGCTATATATCATCCCTGAAAATGTACGGTTCCCGTGGGATAGATATGTTTTTATCTAGGGACGAACCTGAAGTGAAGAGAGAGTGAGTCGCTAGTTCCATAATATTTTTTTCAATTAACTAATTGTAAGAATTAACCAGACATTAAAATTAATAAATGAATAGTTTTAGTAGTTACTAATTAAATTTAATATTTTAAGATAAATTTCTCTTTGATTATTTTTTTATACAAATATATATTATTGAATTGTTATATACATATTTTATATTATATATAATTTATATGTTTACAGATCCAAGACCTACCTAGGTAGCTGGAATGATTGGTCGCACAGACATAAATAGATGACAATATTTTTAAAATGTTTTATTTTAAATTTATTTTATTTTTTTAAAGAAAGCTATGTTCAAGTATTTTATTTTAACATTGTGAAGAATAATAGAAATATTGACTAGGTAATTAAATTCTTCCTTTATATTCCATTGTAATGGTTATTGTGTTTTGCTTGCCCAGTCTGTCCAACTGCCAAGATAATTTTTCACACTGAAAGGTTTAATTAGCATTTAATTCATTTATGTTTAGTAAGTTAAAATTATTTCATACTATTTATTATTCTTACTTTTTAAAGCCTAAATTAATAGCATTTTGCTGTGCCATTCCTGACCTTCTGCCAATCATACAATAAAATATTATTTCTGTTTCTTCCGATGGTTTAGGTAATTTATATAAAGTTTGGAATTCTTTTTCATTCATTGTGCCAAGAACAGTGGAGACGTTACCCACTGAAAAATAAATATGTATAGAACTAGTTTTTGAATTTTTGTGCATGTTAGGAATTTAAAGAAATCTATTTAAGACTATATTTAAGTGCATCTAATAGAAAAGGGTATCAATATATTTATTTGTTACACACTATTTGTTGTGACCAAATGTTAAAAAAGTACTTATAAAGTGTCTAAAGGCATATTAAGATAATAAAGACCTAACTATGCCACCTTTCACTCTTTTACTTAGAAGATGTTGTTTACAGTCCCTTTATGTGTAAACATTTCCACATGAAAGTTGAAGATGTTTTCACTTACATGGAATGTTGATGCTATTTGGTATTTTACCATGTTCTTTTATTTCTTCTGGTTCCCTTACATCAATTATAATCGATTTTTTATTATTTGCTGCTTTATTGACGTACTCATAATCAACTGTCAATTCTTCAACATTAGGTTGTTTAGAATAAAAACGTTGGACAATATATGATTGCCTTGTATGATGATCTCCTGAATCTATATTTTAAAAATAATGTTATATTTTAATATAAATAATTACAATATGTCAATATTCAGATATTACATTTAAACATACAAAATGCAGTAACATTTTTTACTGAAGAATTTATTATTTTTTTTCCTCTGTTCTTCATCAAATGCGCAGAAATTTGTACAGATCTCTTTAAAATTCCACAGAACATTTTAAAAATAACGATGTATGGTTCTAATTATTACGAGTTAGTTGTTGCACAAATTTAAATATTAATAAATCTTGACAAATAATTCAAAATAAGGATAAAATTTATAGGTATGAACTGGTATGAACTATGAATTGTAGGTATTTATATATGAAGAATAAATAATCATCTGTGATCTGTCAAATATGTTGAACTTTCTTAATCTAAAGCCCTGTACAGAAGAGTACGGCTATCCATCGACTTTCCTTCGAACCTGATAAAAACTTCTTCTGTATATGCTACTCGAATTTGGTCTACTCACTACATAGAAATGCCCTATATGCTCCTCCAAAAAGTAATGCCAAAATAGCATCAATTTTTTTGAATAGATTGAACCAAAAGTTTTTTGAATAGACTGAACCAATGCACGTTTGGATTTTATCCTTAAAGAAGGCCCCGGTGAGCGTCTATCTTTCTATATGTATGTATGTGCATGATTATCTCAAAAAATACTAAACGAATTTGAATACGGTTTTTGGTTTCAATAACTGCATTTCAGCAATATAATAAAATTAAATTGAATTAAATTGCCCTTGTACTAGTATTGACGATATTAGTGACAAACTATATATTATATTGTAGATTGTAGTACTAGTGAATTGAGTTTTTAGGAAAAACCCTGAAAATTGCTTGTAATATTACCATGTGCTCTTAAATGATTATAGTAAAGCAAATTATATTATCATGTTCACTCATTATTTATTTATGCGTGTGTTATATGTGTTCGTTACTTCATCGCGCTTAAACTGCTGGACGGATTTGGACGAAAATTGAAAAGTACACGGAAGACTATGGGCTTAAGTAACTCTCAGGTTACTGTTAAGTACATGGAACTAAATCTATTTATATCTTTATTATTTATTATTAAAAGAGTTAGTCATATTAAAAATAATTTATTAGTCTTTTTGAAACCAGTCGAATGTGTAATTTAATATCATAGAAGCATGATAATAAGTTTCAATGTTTATTATTCATCTATGGTTTTAATGTCATTAAGATCCCAGAAATAATAAAAACAATGCTGCCATTATAAAATATAAATTAATATTGGAAATGGGAATGACCACAGAACACTTACCATCCATGACTTTTACTCAGGACTAGTGTTGCCGAAATATCGATAGTTTCACTATCGATAGTTTTCATCTAAAACAGCCCTACTATCGATAGCTATATCGATAGTATCGATAGCTCGAAATGTAACAATACTGTCAAACGAGGGCAATGATATCGATACTATCGATAGTATTGCTGCTAATGAATTATAAATTATTAATAGTATCGATAGTATCGATACTATCAAACTTCTGAAAAACAATACTATCAATAGTATCGATACTATCGATACTATTGAGTTTAGACCATCGATAGTTGCTAATTTTTCGATAGTATTAGATAAGTTTTACCCTAATTGACTCTTATAAATGTTGCTAATTTCATAAACATAAAATGTAACCATGTACATAAAGTTTGAACCGAATAAAATTAAAAAACCACATTTAAAATATTTGCTATGCAAGATGTATGTTGTGACTATTATTGACTATCTGACCTGCGAACTGTGTACAATACTATCGAAAAATGAGCTACTATCGATAGCTGAAACTATCGATAGTATCGATAGTATCGATACCATCGATATTATTTTATTTTGAAACTTCAATAGTATCGATAGTATCGATACTATCGATAGTATCGATACTATCGATAGTATCGATAATATCGATAGTTTATGATCTGTGAGCACCAATACTATCGAAACTATCGATAGTATTGTGGTCTGTCAATAGTATTGTCACATTTCAATCTATCGATACTATCGATAGATTGAAATGTGACAATATCGATAGATTGAAATGATCGATATATAGAACTATCGATATTTTGATTATCGGTCACTATCGATTAACTATCGATATGCTATCGATAGTCGACTATCGATCGGCAACACTACTCAGGACTCAGGAGGGAATGACATTAAGTAAATTAATTACCTCTCTTAAATAAACTTTCAATTAAGTACCTATTTAATACATAATTATTTGTAAGCTTAATTAACTGATTACAATCAATTAATATTCTGCTCTTACTCTTGGAGCCTTAACAACAATCAAACAAGTTCTGTGGCTGAATTCTGAAATTAAAAACATAGGTACTTCTTGACAGCTGGCTGATCACATCCATCATTTAGTACATAATTTCTTTTGAAATAAAAAGAAATTGGATTTACCTACCTATATCATTGATATATTTTGATTTTCTTAATGTTGTGAGTTTCTCAAGTAAATATTTTAACAAATACGTTTGCTTAAATAAGACAGATAAGTCTGTTTTAGTCATGTTACATGGCTGCATTAATCACGACATCGTATTGAGTATTCCTCGTTTTTTCTTATTGCAGTCTATTTCTATCCGTGAGAGTGATGTTAATAAACATGGCGATGTTAATTTATTTACAGATGAGTAAAGCATAATATTTTCTTTGAATGACATTATTACAAAACATAGTGAAATGGTTTATAGTTAAAAGTTAAAGGTCATATTGCAAAAATGGGGTCCATGCGACCAACAGGACGGTTCTTGTCATTTGCTAATAACATTCAAAGAACACAGAAGCAAACTGGTAAGTAATCTTAACAAAAAATTGTCTATTTTTAATGTCCAAGATTACATGCTTTAGCTATGAATCATTGCTGTTATTATGTATCATATGAGGATATTCACATATATTTTTTATAGTACAATGCCATTATTATTATTTTTATCTTAAGTTGAATTCAAAAATTTCTTTTTAAAACATAATATAAACTTATTTAATTCAAACTGTATAGAAAATATGGATCGTTTTTACATTAATTTCAAGGAATCTACATACAATTAGCTTGAAAATAAAATGCTTCCAACTATAAAATATATCTCAAAAGAACTAGTGAGTCTCTAGTTTCATTGGGTTTCAGTTGTGGTTTTTCTTTAATATTTTTTTTTTTTGGATAAAAATTATTAACAAAATGTGTTAATTTAAATAAAATAAAAAAAAGCAGTTAAATGTCTACTAGATTATACATAATCTAGATTATGTATAGATGTTTTTTGATTTTTAAAAGAAGTTATTTCAAACTAAAATAATTTTTTTTTGGTTGTTTTCTATGCAGATGAATAAAATTGAAGTGACTGTCAATATAACAGCTTTGTACTAGATGCATATGAAATTATATATGGTACTTATAAGAAAAATCTTAAAAAAAAAAAATGACTTCCAGGCACTGAAAACTAAAAAATAACTAAATAGGGGTGGGTTATCATTTAGCATAGATACCTAATCGGATTTGTCGAAGTTGGTGTGCTTTGATTTATATTGACTGGCACCAACTTCGATAATATCTGATTAGGTATTCTAAATAACCCCCGTTTAGTAATTTTTAGTTTTTACTGCCTAGAAGTCGGTTATTTTTTTAAGATTTTATTTTTCTATTCTTAGTGTAGACGTAATAAGCAGATAATTTGTAAGAAGAAAAATTTTTAAAACATTTTCGATTAAGCCATTTATTCAGATCCCTAATGACAGTCAAAACCCATTTAGGTGTAAAGTTATCATCAATACAAATTAATCAAGCCTAAACATCAGGTAATTGCTGTAAATCATTGAGGAGTTCCCTCGACTGTCTCTCGGTTCCATCATCAGATTGACTCCAGACCTTCATTAAATAATAGTGCTTTAAAATACTTGATGAAAAAAAATAACAAACGCACTAGTCACCACTACAATTTTCGAAGCTTTCCCTCAATTTTTCTGGGATGCTATCATCAGATCCTGGTTTCCTTATTATGGTACCACCCTTGGGATATCTCCTTTCCAACAAAAAAAGCATCATAAAAATCTGTTCATGAACCACGAAATAATCTGCGAACACACATAAAATTACATCCATGCAAACAAACATTTTCATAAAAAATTTTTTAATAAAATGTAGACTACTGGGCCAAACTATGTGATTTTTTTATGGGAGCAAATAGCAACTGTTCCGCATTAAACTAAAGAAAAATCATGTAAATCGGATCATAAATCTCAGCATAATCGGTGTACATACATAAAAATACCAATCAAATTGGTAACCCCCCTCCTTTTGGAAGTTGATTAAAAAAGAGTCTACGTTTGTTCTGGCTAATCTTTTTCGAAATGGCTGGACTGATTCTGACGGGACTTTTACTGGCAGATAACTGATGTTATAATAACATAGATTACTTTTATTTAAAAACAAATTATGGCAGTCAAAAAAAATTAAACTTGCCTAAGAACTTACCCAAGCAAAGCCAGGGTAAATATAATAATAATGTATAAAATTTCCAATTTTATTGTTGTTAGTTCCAAGTGGATTCCCTCAAAGTTTATCTGGCAGTGAGACAGATGTATCAACATCAAATGAAAATTTGTCTAGAGAAGAAAGATATGTGGTTCGACATACTGCAAGAGTGGAACCACAAGGCCAAGAAAATCAAAGCCAGTCTAATAACAACAATAGGAATTCCCTAAAGGTGACATACATCATATACAAACTACAGTAAAGTTAATATAAAAATTACTATTGTACAAAATAAAATTGTGAAACCTTGTAGAATCACATCAGAAATTTAATATTCAATGCTATGAAACCCTTGGTATGGGAGTCAATTTAATGCTTGTCTGATTTAAATAAACATAATCATTAATGAAAATATTTGTTTTACAACAGGATAATGTTTCAAACAGTAATCGAAATTCTCTCAAAGATTCTGTGGGCGGTGGTAACAGTAATCGAAGTTCCTTGGATGTATCTTCTTCATCATATAATACCCTTATTATTCACAATCAGGACGACTCCTGGTCATCACGACCGACACCTATTCGGTAAGACATTGCATAGACCACCATTTTCCTTACCAACTTTTTTATAATGGAGCTATAAACAGTTTTCTTTTTTAATTATTAGAGAACATGAACGAACAAATAGTGAAGTGAAGCACCCAAATACTCAGTCATCTCCATATCACACTTTAAAAAAGAGTGAAGTTGGGAAGAAACCCAGTGGCATTCCACTGCCAAAAATTCATAAAGAACAAACTGTCACAGCTAGTGCTAATTATATTGATATTGGAGGACAAAGGATCTATACTAGTCCTCCAGACCATGGTGTTCAGGTTTGTCCACAAAATATTCAAATTAACGATTGATTGTTAATTTGCCTGTATTTATATTGAAACATTACAATTTAGATGACAGTTTACAATATCTTTAAACCAAATTGAATAATTTTAATGAAATGTTTACATTAAAGCCATATTTGATTAAAGAAAACTGAAGGGTAGACTTATAAAAAATATAACCTCTCAATAAAGGGGCTATAAACATTAAAATATTTTTTCATTTATGAAAGGTAATTATTAATTGGTTGAAAAAGTAAAAATGTATCTAGTTTGACAAGTAAAATATAATTCAAATTAGTTATAAAATTTGTTTATTTGTTAGATAATTGGAAGTTATGGTGATAATTGTTATTATTTATGTAATTAGTATATTTCTACTTAAGATCCTATTTTTCTTTTAGGAAATAACTGAAATACCAGATGACTTCCTCAATCAATCATCAGTACTGAAGCACCTAGCAAAGGAAGTAGCGCAATCTCCAACGCCGAGAGGCCCGACGCCCCCTGCCTCCCCGCACTCCCCGCATTCCCCACACTCCCCACACTCCCCTCACAACACCAGGGCTCCGTCAAAGCCTAGAGATGAGAGGAAAGGCAAGGGCTCCAAAGCAAAATTGAGCAAAGAAAAACTTAATCTGTCTAGATCTCAGCCTGATTTGACAAGGTAAGAAAATTATTTATTACTAGTTTAGTGTGTGTGGGTGAATAATGCGTGTTTATTATAGTTAAGTATGCTGAGGGATAATAAAACGTCCAAAGTTACATATGTATATATTTATTTTCACTTCAAGTTAATACTAATATCCCTAGCACAATATATACTTTAATAACAATATATGTAAGCGACAAACGAATCGGTAGGCGGTTACGGGACAACTCGGGTTCGTGGCGTGATACAATTGCTATATAGTCAAAATGTGCGCGTCAGCACTGCCACTACACTAGCGACTCACCCTCGCTTCGCTTCGGGTTCGTCTCTAGACAAAAACAAATCTATCCCACGGGAACCTTACATTTTCCCGGAATGATATATAGCCTATAGCCTTCCTCAGTTAATGGGCTATCTAATGTAAAAAGAATTTTTCAAATCGGCGGGCTTATTATCTAAAATTAAGCGATCAGCGATAATTGTGCCGTCATTGCGCAGATGATGCGCGATTGATCGCTCTATATGAAAAAGGATTAGTAGTTTCTGTGATTAGCGCGTTCAACCAAACAAACAAACAAATAAACTCTTCAGCTTTATAATGTTAGTATAGATTTTACTTTAAAAGTTGAACTATATTTATATAGTTGTCGTCGTTGTGGTTTGCTTCAGCAGGTCAGCCGTCGTGGCGCTGCGTCTTGGTTGAGTGCTTAAGTGATCTAACAACGATCGATTAAGACGGGACTGCCGTTGGGTCTAAACTGATAGTGCTGGCTTTCGTGGCTGGCGAGTCTTGCATAAACCTATATGCAAGTCGTATGCGTAAATGCATTTCCCAAATCCGTTAAAAAAAACTATATAAATAATGCTAAGTTCGATGTTTGTGTACTATACCTATTATTATAATGTTTACAATGTATACTAATATACTAATAATATTATAAAGCTGAAGAGTTTGTTTGTTTGGTTGAACGCGATAATCTCAGGAATTACTAATCCTATTTGAAAAATTCTTTTTGCATTAGATAGCCCGTTAACTGAGGAAGGTTATAGGCTATATATCATCCCGGAAATATGTACGGTTCCCGTGGGATAGATTTGTTTTTGTCTCGGGACGAAACCGAAGCGAAGCGAGGGTGAGTCGCTAGTGGTACACAAATAAATGGAACTTAAAGTAACGTGCTTCTTATATGGGAATTTTCCTTATTTTTTTATTTAAAAAATACACAAGTTTTAATAGATAAAGATTTTTAGGTATACTTATATTTTTAGCTGTACATTTCATATTTTTGCATAAAATTTTATTCGCTGTAACTGCATTCTGAGGTTTTACATTTTGAATAGTAAGCACTAACAATAAATATCTAATATTTTCCTTTAATAATTATTCAAATAATAGGTAGTATTGTATTGATCGGGGTATAATAAATTATTTAAATTTTTTCTACAATTTGATTAAAAAAATTATTACGCCGCTTACCGTTCTAGTATAAACTAGCGATTTACCGTTACAACATTTGGGTGCATCCCTAGATACCTAAGTTACCTGAGTTTTACTCTTAAGTTATAACCTATCTCTCTAATTCAGCTGCTTCAGCGTGAAAGAAACATACACACTCATAATTCATAAAGACCTTCGCATATGTAATACATAGTAGTCCAATTTATTCCTTAACTTCAAGGCTGCCCTGAATATATAGCTTATAGCGACAAGGCCTGTTGTATTTATTTTCAAGTATCTATCAGTTTTTGAGTATCTTACTTATAGTGCACAATATGCTATTACAATGAAATGATAAAAAAAATAACTTTATTCAATTAGACTTATATAAACACTCGTCCCTAGCTTGGATATACATATATTTTTAAGAGATAGACATATGTCATCTGGACTTTTTTGTAGATCTTTTTAAGGTAAACAATACTGTAGTACATTATTTTTATCTATCTCGTAGGGTTCAGCCAGCGTTTGCAATGTATTATGTAAGCGCAAAAAAATGTGTTTATTTACGACATCACATTAGAAGTCTCTAAAATTATCAGTGTTTTTCTACTATATTATGCATGTATTATACATATAAACCTTCCTCTTGAATCACTCTATCTATTAAAAAAACCACATCAAAATCTGTTGCGTAGTTTTAAAAATCTAAGCATATATAGGGACAGACAGCGGGAAGCGTGATAATGACTTCTGGATCGTCAATTTAATTTGAAGATAGTGTATTCGGAGTGTGAGGATGCTACCACCACTAATTTGTAATATACACAGCGTGGGAGTGCGCGCGGTGCCCGGCGGGTCGGAGTCGAGCGGCTGGTGCAGCGGCGGCGAGGGCTCCCTGGAGGAGCCCGACGACGCCTTCGCCGCCGTGCTCGACGCGCTCGCAGCGGAGAACCACCAGCTCAAGCGGCAGCTGGCTGACGCGTGCGAGCGTGTCGCTAAGACTAATAAGGTGAGCTTTTAATACATATACGACATCTCACATTCACTTTCATTGACGTAACTAGCCTTTTTTTTTGGTTCCAAATACAAATAAAGTGGAAATGCCCTCCTTTTCTTATTTTGAAAACGAATGTGGTCCACAGACAGAGACACTTTTCGAACTTCTCATATCTAGGTCCTCGTAAAAAATAATATGTGGTTTAGGACATGTTTTTTTCTTGCGGTTTTTTTTAAACTTCTATGAGGGCCGTCTTCGAAAAATTTTTTTGAAATAAAACGATCGTTTGTGGCCCGCTGGGACCTCTTTGAGTCAGGCCCCATGCGACCGCATTGGTTGAATTGGCATAGCTACGCCACTGCTCACTGTATCTCACATTCTCAATCTTACGCTTTTATGTTCACACTCACACTCAGTTTCTCACATACACAATTTCACTCTCACTCTTTTACGTTTATACTCTCATATTCTCATTCTTTCACTCTCACTGGTTAATAATGTTGAGTATTCATTTTCAGGGTTCCGTACCACAAGAGGAAAAAGGAACCCTTATAGGATCACATTGTTGTCCGTCCGTCTGTCTGTTTGTCAAGACTCTTTTTCTAAAAATCCACGTATCTCTCAAGTTGAAATGAATATAAAATACTCAGGTGTGCACTCGCTAGGTTCTAAAAAAAAAATCAAACTTTAATCCGACGCAATCAAAAGATACGGCCGTTTATATCATATATTTTGACGCTCGCTAGGGAACTCGGAAGCGAATCAAAACTTATAGGGTAGGTTCTTACCGTTAACCTATAATTATGAAATTTGGCAATGTCTTAAAGTACAAGAAAAGGAAAATATCCGACAACCGTCAAGTTGCATCACAAAAAAAAACTTTTTTAATGTTTCATGCCACGGAACCCTCGGTGTGCGAGTCAGACTCGGATTTGTCCGATTTTTAACCGATGTAGTATTTTTATTTGATTTGTTTTAAAAAGTGATGGTTAAGAATTACGTACGTAAGAGAAATATCGTTTTAGTAACTGAGCAGGGTGTAGTGTAGAGCGCATTCTTTTGCAAATTGAAAGTTCACTTTCAATACCTACCTACTTAAATCATATCGGATTTCTTAAAATGAATTTGTTTTTTTTTAACCAATTTTTAAACTTCGAAGAAAAATAAAGCAATATTTGGTTAAATTGCTAAACCAAGGTAAATTGTATATAAAAGAGATTTGTAAATACCAATTTCCATGTACGAGTTTTTGTAAACATTAAGGTAGGTTATAAATATTCATACTGATTTTGGGTTGTTTATGTAAGGTGAAGGCAGTGGTAGCCCAGTGGTAACGCGCTCGCTTGGACAACCGAGTGAAGCGGGTTCAAATCCCGGGTCTCGCACCTCTGATATTTTCATGTGCGAATCATTTCTAACATGATTACCACTTGCCTTACGGTGAAGGAAGACATCGTGAGGAAACCTGCATGTCTGAGAGAACCTAGCAAGTTTTCGAAAGACATGTGAAGTCCGCCAATCCGCACTTGGCCAGCGTGGTGGACTATGGCCTGATTCCCCTCGTATTGAGGGAGGCCCGTGCCCAGCAGTGGGACGTTAAAAAGGGCTGAATACATGTAAGGTGCACTTAAAATAAATTAAAAATTGCGGTATGCTGGTTGGTAGTTCATATTTCGTAATTCCACATTGACTATTTAGTTTATCAAAATAGACACCGTCGCGTCGTTGCATATGTAGTTCATGATTTCTGTTAAAATTTTCCAAATATCAAAAATATTTATGAGGTGGTATTTAGTTATGAATATTTCTTGTTTAATGGTAACAACTAATTGTACCAAGAAGTTTAATGATTAAGGCAGCGACGCATAAATACTTATTTAAAACAACTTCCTGTTTGTGACTTTACTCGCATATCGTAATACGCAACCGTTTTACATGACATTCTTGCATTAAATATATTTAAAATAGCAAGAAAATCTCATACTATGTCTTTAATATATACGACCGACAGTAATAAAACCTTGCGATGTTATTAATTAGTGATCGGTTTATTGTTCAATGTTGTCTAACTTTTTAAATACCCATATATATATTTTTATAAAAATAATAAGGTATTACATATGTACATATATAGTGTCGTCATTCATGGTCATTACCATATAGTAGGCAGAATATATTTACCAGGTTATTAATTTCCATATCAAAAATAATTCCATGTAGCTGTATCAAAATATAATTTAACGTGTACGTAAAGAAATTTAAGCCTTGCCTTCAGTTATGCACTAAAGCTAAATATCCCACAAACATGTTTTTAAAAAGAAAATTATAACAATATTATGTAAAAATTACCCATCATAATGCTATATTTATTATATATGTAATTTTTACTGGTTAGACAGAAATTACCCGTGACTTTTTAACCGTTCGTTTGACCGAGTGGCGAGTTTATTGTTTACGCCATAAAAATCATATGTTGCTTCTAAAATAATATGCCAATGTATGCTTATCATCTCACCTTCAAGTTTGCTATAAAATGTTACAAATATAATGTATTTCCACATTTGTAATATTAATATTTTAAAATTATTTGTTAATCTATACTAATATTATAAAGCTGAAGAGTTTGTTTGTTTGTTTGGTTCAACGCGCTAATCTCAGAAACCACTCATCCAATTTAAAAAATTCTTTTTGCATTAGGTTAACTGAGGAAGGCTATAGGCTATATATTATCCCGAAAAAATGTACTGTTCCCGTGGGATAGATTTCTTTTTGTCTAGGGACGAACCCGAAGCGAAGCGAGGGTGAGTCGCTAGTATTACACTATATGACAGCAGACAGGACCTACAACTAGTTGAAACAGAAAAACCTTATTTCATTTTTTGATTAAATTTGAATTTTTTTGCGTCTTTAAAAACTAGGTGACCCAATATAAGAAGCTATCATTTATACGATCGCACAGTTCCTCGTACGTTTAATTTGGTCCGTGAGTAATATTTATTTTTGGTGGTAGTACCGTCATTCAAACGATTTGAATGAAAATCATTGTAAAGTACGTTGCACTGAATCATGCTATTTTTTGGGATTTACATGCTCGTAACCTTGCTTTTGATTATTTTTTCTTATTCGTCAGACATAAATGTATAAATATACTTATACAAAATGGTTAAATTTTAAGTTGCATTTTTAATGAAGATTATATTATTTTTTGTTTATTATTTCAAAATATCACTGCACTGTGATATGTGTATTATTACCATGGAATGCGGGTTTAATTTCGTACGGGGTAAATGTTTGGTTTAAGGCAGTGGTAGCCCAGTGGTAACGCGCTCGCTTGGAAAACCGAGTGAAGCGGGTTCACATCCCAGGTCTCGCACCTCTGATATTTTCATGTGCGAATCATTTCTAACATTATTACTACTTGCCTTACGGTGAAGGAAAACATCGTGAGGAAACCTGCATGTCTGAGAACCTTGCAAGTTTTCGAAAGACATGTGAAGTCCGCCAATCCGCACTTGGCCAGGATGGTGGACTATGGCCTGATCCCCTTCGTATTGAGGGGAGGCCCGTGCCCGGCAGTGGGACGTTAAAAAAAAAAAGGGCTGAATACAAATGTTTGGTTCTCAATATGTTGGCAGCAATATAAGACTAGAATAAAATTATAATAAATCCTATCTGCTTACAATTAGTCCATGTGGTAACGACAATAATACTATAAATATATATGTAATTTATCAATTACATATGAAATTTTATCAGAAATAGCATTTAAAAAAATATGCTTCAAAAGTTAAAAATAACAAAGGAAAGCAGAAATAATATGTACATCTATCTATCTATACATATAATAAAATTCTAACTGAGTCGAATCTGTACATTAAATATTTTTTGGAAAAATCTTATTGAAATAGACATTATTATCCATACAGAGGCCGAATCTATAGTTATTAGAATTTTTGTCTCTCTGTCTGTCTGTCTGTGACCACATCACGAAAAACCAATGGAGGGATTTTGATTAAAGGTATGATGATAGCTGGTTATCCGGGTCAACATATAGGATATTTTTACTGCGGGAAATTATCTCATCTCTGGGAAATCTATACTAAACTTTAAAATATAAGTAGGGGTAAACCCGAGCGAAGCGAGGGTGAATTGCTAGTATGTACTTATACACAATTAAACTTAACTAACGTTGTTGCTCTAAATTTAATTTCTAATATTCTATAGAGTTCATGAGTAGGTTATACTATGTAAAATATCTCGATAAGAAATCTGTAAATTTAATCTCGATAAGAAATTTCATGAAAAATATTATTATATAACAACAGTTGGAGGAAGAAGTGGAAAAGGTCCGTACGGCACACGAAGACTTGGTGGGATCATGTGAACGACGCGAGAGACTCGAACGCGCCGCCCGGGTTCGCTTGCAAGCGGACTGCAGGCGGCTGCACGAACTTAACCGCGCGCTGAAACAACAGGTTTGTATTCGTTTAATTTTTCGCGATTTATTTTTCATGTATAAGTCAAAAACTTTTGTTATTACTTTTCTATTATTTTGCTCACGAGTTTTTAATATAACTTATATGAGAAATGAAAACTCAATGCGATTTAGAGGTGATTGGGCCATAGCCCATGGGCTATCTCTTTTTTTCTCTTTTTCTCAAACATGCAGGTTTCTTCATGATGTTTTTTTTTACCGTAAAGTAAGTTGTGATTATATTAAAAATGATTCGTGTTTAAAAATATTTGAGGAACTCTTCAGTTTTCAGCTCGTGCACAACAGTGGGACGTTAAAAAGAGCTGAATACATATAATACAATATTTGTGTAGTCAAAGGAGTATTGTTTGCTATTGCAGGTGGAGTTGTTGTCGCAGGGCGTGCGCGCGGAGGGCGACGGGAGCGACGCGCTGCGCAAGGAGCTGCAGAACAGGGAGATGCTCATCGCGCAGCTCATCACACAGAGTGAGTGAGCTTGTGAACTACACTTTAAGAGACCTTAGCCCACTACACCGTTCCATACCATAAACGTATCAGACACGAAGTTAACATGACAGGTAGGTAGGTAGTTAACCAACTAGAACGAATCATACCCGTATACAATGCGGGTAGTCACCGTTCCATCGCCGTTTAAAGGGCATCATTTCACCGGTTGTCGTTCACTTTATCTGCGTTTTAGTGTCAGACACGTATTGTTCTTGTGAAAGTTATTTACCGATAATATATGAAATATACGAATAAAAAATATAAATTAGGGGTCTATGGATTCCCGGTCGGAACGAAGTTCCTTTCGCTTTTTGATAGACGTTTGCTATGCAGTCATTATATTTTATATTATAAAATATCAAGTTGATAGAGTTTAATTGAAAAATTTACGATAAAATATATTTACTATGTATAAAATAAATAATGATAAATAAAACACTGAATGATCTGGGATAATTAAGTTAATATGAAATAAAAATTTAAGAACTGTATAAATCTTATTTTATTAATAATATTTTATTAATTTTAGAAGTAAACACTAATTATTTACTATATATTAAAGTAATATAAGGAAAATAAGGCCTTGTGGGCTTAATTTATTAAGAAATAAATATATTGTGTGTATGTTGGGCAATACAGACAAGGAGCTGGCGTGCGCGAAGGAGCGGCAGGAGATAGAGATGGCGGCGCAGCGCGCCACGCTGCAGGAGCAGCGCACGCACATCGACATCCTCGACACCGCGCTCACCAACGCGCAGGCCAACGTCGTGCGCCTCGAGGATGAGGTGACCGCCACGCGCGCACACACACACATACACACTCACACACACACACACATTTATACGCACACAAACATTTTAACTTTATTTAATGATTTTATTAATATTCATGTAACACAAGCAAAGTTAAAATTATGTTTACCAGTGTTATCATATTATAATATTTAAATTAACATCTGTAGACTTTTATAATATGTTGACATATTGTACAAATCATATAGGTAGGTAATAGTTAATAGCAATGTTAGTTACAGCGTCATATAAGAGTATTTGTGTACTATAACATCTGCTCATTGAGGTTGGCCACCGTGGCTTAAATCTGCCAAGAGGTCATTATCTTACTGAATATTATAAACGCTAAAGATTGTAACGTTGTACGGGTGTATATTTGTTATTCTTTCACTTAAAAACTACTGAATGTATTTTTAGTGAAACTTTAATTTAGTTTATACATCAGCATACATAGGCATAACTTATAAACGGACAGAGAAGCGCCAGTAGTAGGCCTAGTGTTAGTAGTGTACAGTAAGCGCCGGTTGCAGTGCCGGCATGCGAGCGGGTACGTGGAGCGCGTGCTGGGCCTGCAGCGCGCGCTGGCGTCGCTGCAGCAGGCGTCCGACCGCCGCGAGCACACCGAGCGCAAGCTGCGCGCGCAGCTCGAGACCGAGCTGCAGGCGCTCAGGTACTTGTTCTCTTTTTTTTTTATCGGCTAATCTTACTAATATTATAAAGCTGAAGAGTTTGTTTACTTGTTTGTTTCTTTGGTTGAACGCGCTAATCTCAGGAACTACTTATCCGATTTGCGAAATTCTTTTTGCATTGGTTAGCCTGTTAATTGAGGAAGGCTATAGGCTATATATCATCCCGGAAAAATGTACGGTTCCCGTGGGATAGATTTATTTTTGTCTAGGGACGAACCCGAAGCGAAGCGAGGGTGAGTTGCTAGTACAATATATGTACATCACCTGCCGTACTCTACCCGTACAGTACGCGACAGCTCAGGAGTGCGGGTTAGACGAATGTGATGTGCTAAAATGTATAGTAATAAAAAAACAATAGTTATCGATATTCTCTTTATACATAATTAAATGTAAGGACATAAAAATTATATTAATCACTTTCAAAAGACATTACAGAACAATCTGATAATTCACTTCCTCCATCGCTTTACTTTCTTTTTTTTTATAACTTGCTTTTGCTTCTCTTCTGTACACATGCTTATGATATGCCTCAATAATCAAGTGCTTGACTGTAATTCACTTGACGTTTTGCCATTGGTTCATTTGAAGTCATTTTAACAAATGTAATAAACACACCGAACGATAAATATTATTTAATAAACTGTTTCTATGTAAGCAGAGTAAACCAAAAAAAATTGAGAAATATGCGCGTGGCGTAGCAGCGAGGCATGTATAGGTGGTTATGTAGCTAGAAAAGTCAGTACTCAGGTGCCTAGCGCGGAATTTAGTGCGTAGTGATGTACTTGACACTCAGATTATTTTTGTTGTTATTTGTAAATAAATAATTTAAATTGAGATAAGATCAAATTGATGACAATATTGGGTCACATAATAAAATCAAACTGTCAAACTCGACAAACAAACTTGAGCAATATCAAACAACGAGAAGGTAATCAATTAGGGTTTATTTTAATTGTGCATGTCATAAAATTTCTAGCGATAATAGGCTATATCTTAAGGATAGTTTCATATAAATTTTTATAAAAATTTTATTCCCTAAGAATAAAAAATATTACTAATGTTTAATATTTGTTTAGTGAAAGAAAGTAGGTGTTTATTGTAATTGAGTATAGCATCTGTCCATACAGGAAGCGCGAGTGCTCGTGCGGCGGCGCGGGCGCGGGCGGCGGCGGCGGCGGCGCGGGCGGCGAGGCGGAGCTGCGGCGCGCGCTGCGCGAGCGCGACGAGCGCCTGCTCGCGCTCGAGGGCGAGTGCGCCAAGTGGGAGCAGCGCTACCTGGAGGAGGCCGCGCTGCGCCAGGCCGCCGTCTCCGCCGCGTCCATACCCAAGTACGTGCTGTATGCGCAACGTACATACATACATCGTCTTTATATTGTACTAGTGACTTACCCACGTTGTTTTTTTTTTCGGCGGGAAAAATTTTTACTGTTTGTTTTTATTTCAGTATTCATTACGTTTGAGCTACTACTTAGATAATTCTGTCGCCCCGCTCAGATTGGCGTAACCCGTCAAACAGATTAAAAATAACAAAGTAGTGCTTGCGCTCTCTTTCACATCACAATAAAAGCACAAGACAGGTCTTCATACAATGGTGTTTTAACCAAATACATTTTAAGTTCAATTTCTTTTTCAATGGTACTAAGGTACGGAGCCCTTAGGGCGCGAGTCCTACTCGCACTCAACTGGTTTTAAGAGGAACTCAGGTTGTTATTAAGTTATCTTCTAAATAAAACATTTTAAATTTTGTGTTTAAAAAAACAACCTAGTTTATTTTAATGCGAATTTCTGAAGATGTTAGTGGTTACATCACCACTATTTTTTGCCTAGACTATCACTACATCCTAAGGTAGTTTTAAAAGTCGTAAGCAAATTTCTAGTTGTAACAATTTTACGACAGTGATTTTTTAAAGGGATTTTGTTTTTGCCACAAAAATAAATAAATCAACAACAATTTTAAAACAATAGAAAATGCTAAGAAAAAAACATATAAATCTTACATTGTATGCTTTTTACATGACTTCTCTACACACATGCCAAAATCCATGCGATTTAGTAGAATGGTATTTAAATAAAATTGATTTGTATGATTGGAGTAGACAATTCTCCAAAAAAAAAGAAAAGAAATCATAACTTCTAAACTATTGATTTTCGCGGAACTAATGTTTGTTTTAAATGGGTTGTTAGGGTGTCCTCTACCTCCAAAAAATCCTTGGACCATTATAAATGGACCACCCTGTATATATATATATATATATATATATATATATATATATACATAATATCTAAAAGTATTAGATTTAAAGTTGTAACGTTTAAAGGATATATAAAATGTATATCTACATATTATAGCCGGCTAGATCTCCATACTCACATACTCGCTGACAATACTTACAAATATAATATCACCAATACTATTTATACTAATAAATTTCTAATTCAATCCTTTTTAATGTCCCACTGTTAGGCCGGGGCCTCCCTTGGAATGAAGGTTACGAAGAGAATTATTCCATAGTCCACCATGCTGGCCAAGTGCACGTTGGCAGACTGCAAATGTCATTTGAAACTAATTAAATTCTTTCTAAGGTTAAGAAATACAGGTTTCCTCACCATGTTCTTCTTTACCTTACGTAAGGTAATCATGCTGAAAATAAAAAAAATATGAAATAAAAATCTTTATTGGAACATGAAATTATTCGCACATAAACCTATAAGAAGTGCAAGACCAGGGACTTAAACCCGCTTCATTTGCTGAAGTCAAGAGTCAAAGCGGGTTACCACTGGGCTATCACTACCTCTATAACGCTCACAAACCCTGCCACACATTACATAATATTATACTAAAACAGATGCCCCATCTATACTAATATTATAAAGCTGAAGAGTTTGTTTGTTTGATTAAACGCGCTAATCTCGGGAACTACTGATCCGATTTGAAAAATTCTTTTTGCATTGGATAGCCCGTTAACTGAGGAAGGCTATAGGCTATATATCATCCCGGAAAAATGTACAGTTGCCGTGGGATAAATTTATTTTTACCTAGGGACGAACCCGAAGCGAAGCGAGGGTGAGTCGCTAGTATATGATAATATTAACTTGTCGTAATCTTGTATCATTCATTAGGGATGCCAAAATCGCCGCACTCGAGAAGACCTCTGCAGAATCTGAGCGACTTATGGCGGAGGCTCGCAGTGAGAAGATCAGACACATGGACGAGCTGCACCTGGCGCAGAAGAAAGTTGCGGATCTTGAAAGCAGGTACTGATAACATTTTGTTTAAAACTGTCGACTTACCTTCACTTCCCTCGGGTGCGTCCCTAGGTACTCTTTATTTTTTTGACCGGAACCCTAATTCTTTTTCTAAAATAAAAGTAGCCTTAGTTACTCCTTAGAACGTCAGCTATCTAACGGTGAAAGTCCCGTAAAAATCGGTCTAGTCGTTCGGAGATAAGCCGGAACAAACAGACAGATCTCTATCTGTACAAAGACAAAAATCTGTAGACAGATAAACGTTTTAAAAAATGAGTTTTTCTTATAAGTATTGTATATAATTTCATATGCATTTAGTAAAAAGCTGTTATTTTGATATTACAAACACACATTTCAATTTTATTTATCTGTAGATTAAGAAAAAACATTGGGCATTGGCAAATATTGTTTTTAATTAATAACCATAGATGCCGTGCTAGTACCAGGTAGCATTACTATTTATAATAATTATAAGCTTAATTTAACATAATTCGTAATCTTCACAAAGATAAGTTACATTTTGCAATATACTGGTAATCCACAGAAATAAAGCCGGGATAAAAAGTAGTTTATTCTTAACCTGCGACCTATAAATTATTCTTATTTAAAAAATCACATGATCTAATACTTTCTTAATACTTTCTTAAATTTATGCGAATATTAGATATTTAAATAAAACTATCTTTTCGGATTTTTTCGCGGATTTATTTTGATTTTTGGTTCCCGACGTTTCACGATCACATGATCTGTTACCACATTGCTGCACAGAAGAATTCTGGCTGTATTGCGCAATGCTTTCTTTTTATCAAGAATTTTCCTAATGAAAAATAATTATTACAGATAAATATGTATGTTTGAAAATATATACATATATATTAAACTATGTTTCTCATAATAAAGAGTCAAGGAGCTGGAGTCGAAGGTGGCCGAGCGCGACGCAATGATCAAGGTGCTGCAGAAACACACGAGTGCTGCTTCTCTAAGGAATAATTCTAGTCGCGAGGAACTCGGTAAAATATATTTTGATCTTGTTTTTGTATATACATATATAAAAAGAGGTTCTTTCATTGTCGAAATAATAAATGTGAATTCGAGTTCTAAGGGATTTAAAAATACGGATGGATAATTTTTGCTTTTAGGGCATGTGAGGTATTCCGGCAAAAAATGTAAAAATATTTTTTTTCTATACATATTAAGAATCATTCGGTGGTGAATTGTTTCTCTACCGGTAAGTCGTTACAACACCTTGTCTTTATAGCAATTGTTAATTTTAGGTTGACATTTTTATATATCACTAGCGACTCACCCTCGCTTTGCTTCGGGTTCGTCCCCAGACAAAAGCAAATCTATCCCACAGGAACCATACATTATCCCGGGATGATATATAGCCTATAGCCTTCCTCAGTTTACGGGCTGTCTAATGCAAAAAGAATTTTTCAAATTGTATTAGTAGTTCCTGAGATTAGCGCGTTCAACCAAACAAACAAACAAACTCTTCAGCTTTATAATATTAGTGTAGAAGTGTAGATTCAACGGACTCACCCTCGCATGGTACGATTTAACGGTTTGTATGGAATAGATAGACTATATATATATATGATACATAGCCTATACCCTTCCTTAATAAACGGGTTATCTAATGCAAAAAGAATTTTCTAATCGCATTGGTAGTTCTTGTGATTAGCGCGTTAAAACAAACAAACAATATAATATTAATAATTAAATATAATAACAGAAGCTAAAAAAAATTTATATATTAATTTGATAGTTGATTAATATGATGTACAATGTTTCCAGTGGGCCTGTCGTCGGGCGCGTCGTTCTCGAGCGCGGAGGGCGCGGGCGGGTCGGTGGCGGGCCGCTACCGGCACCTCGCGCGCCGCAACTACTCCCCGCACAACGACAACGCGAGCGGTAAGTCGGCTTGTTTATCTTACTCGTATTATAAACGAAAATGGCAGTGGTAGCCTAGTGGTAACGCGCTCGCTTGGGAAACCGTGTGAAGCGGGTTCAAATCCCGGGTCTCGCACCTCTGTTATTTTCATGTGCGAATCATTTTCTAACTTGATTACCACTTGCCTTACGGTGAAGGAAAACATCGTGAGGAAACCTACATGTCTGAGAGAACCTAGCAAGTTTTCTAAAGACATGTGAAGTCTGCCAATCCGCACTTGGCCAGCGTGGTGGACTATGGCCTGATTCCCCTCGTCTTGAAGGGAGGCCCGTGCCCAGCAGTGGGACGTTAAAAAAAAGGGCTGTATACTTACATTATAAACGTAAAACAATCATATCAAAACTAAAAGCAAACTCACTAGAGTGGCTTTATAAAACCCGCTATTGATATTAAAATGTATTGGATTGTATTCTTTCTTCTAAAATCCTTTTTTAAACAAAAATACCAACCTAAATTCGATTTCGATTGGGAAAACTACTTTTAGCCGCACACTTAGTACTACAAACGTATATATTTGAACAGGTTGCGGTTTCGATAGTTCGTCGCTGCGACTAGAAGAGCAGCTGGCAGCACTGGAGTCGCGCCTGGACCGGCCGCCCGTGCCCGCCGTGAGTTACCTCCCCGACGCGCCGCACGCTCACTCCCACTCCCCACACGCTCCCCACTCTCCACACTCCCCCCACGCCCACTCCATACATTCCCCCCACGCCCATTCCCAACACTCCCCCCACTCCTCTCACTCTTCGCACTCCTCCCACTCCTCTCACTCGCGTCCGCATGCCAACTATTATTGAGATGGTTTTCTTTAATTACATTTAACGAACAATATCATTGATGAATGTCAATTTGTAGAGATTAACTCCGGGCAAGTGATCGATCCGGGGTCGCTTAGACAATCCAAATTTTCTCCCAGTGTGGGTTAAAATGTCTATATTTTTAGGATGAATATTTGATCGAACAAACTTTACAAACCGAAAATTTTTAAACGACATTCGACTCGACTCGACTCGAATCCACGCGCACAGTTCCTACTTTTCCTATTTCCAAATTATTGCATTTATTGCGGGTCTCACCTAATCGACCTCGCAAAATAAATAATTATATTTATGTATGATCGTACAGAGCAGTCGTTCCATCTGGTAATCATTTCCCACATCCCCACATCCACACAAAGACATTCCAATAGTACTGCAGTGACAATAACATTCCTTCAACCGATATTCAAACTATATTTATTTAACTGTGTGTAGCTTTTGTGTTCTGTGTGTTTTAGATTGTTTTCATATTTATTTCTAACAATTAGCTTTCTAACTGTGAAAATTTGTTCTTTGTCGGAAACCCAAAATGTATGATAAAAAAATATATAAATATTACTAAATTATTTTAAATATAAAATCCATCTCCATGATTATTTATCATTGTAGGATAAAAAATATTAAAATATATAGATATTATGAAGTATATTCAAAATTGCCTTATTACAAGCAAGTGCCTTATTCGGAAGTTTTACAAAGAATGAACCATAGATTATATACGAGATTGTTGGTGCCAATATGAATGTATAGATTTTAAGAATCTCCTGAGATATGAAAATGGAATTAAACTCCACTAGTCGTTTTAATTCATCATTATAATATTATTTGATATTATAAATAATACATATATGTCGTCATGTTTTATAATTTTATTAAATAAAATATTTAAAAGTTCAACGAGTATGTTGATATCTGGTTAGCAGCTATATTAGTTTTAATGCATTGGTCACAAAAGTACGCCAAAGTTAGAAGTAAATAAAATCTTTGCTATTTGTATAGTACATATTGAGATATTACTGTGACATTTTCTATACACCTTTATTTATTCCTATTCTCGTATTTATTTTAGTTATATTATTATTATTTTAAGAATACTGGTTAAGATACGTCTATGTCTATTAATATATATTTACTATTATTAAAAAGTTGTTATATTATGAAAAATTGTTGTTGAATCTTTTTTATCTTTTTGACTTAAAGATAAATATACGATGTATACACATTACATTATGAAATATTTTGTAAATTTTTTAATACGTTTTATAAATATTGTGCCTTTTTCGAAAGCTGTCATTACGAGAATTAACCATTATGATGTTATATTAAGCGAGTGTACACGATATTTTTTATAATAATTTTTTTTTGTATTCATTATATTTTCGACGAAGCATGTTGAATAATAAAAAACATGGTTTTGTTTGTTGTAGTTTTAATAGCCATTCCTAATATTAGAAGCTTTGAATTTTGCAAGAATTAACCTATTATTACATTTTTAATTATGAACTGCTTGGAATCCCGAAGTTAAGCCACTTTAATGCTTAGTTTGCCATTAAAGTACTTCAAATAAATATATTTTTATATTGAAATAACCATTTATAATAATTCTAACAAAGTTTTTAAAGCTTTATAATCAACCAGATCTGGCATTGTTTGTGAACGCCCACTGACTTTGTCGCTCTAAATACTTTTTGTTGTTTCGAATGACGACTTATTTATGTAAATGTTAAAAACAGTGAAATATTTCTAAATATAAATAACTTATATAAGTGTGCTTTACTTTAGAGGTAATTAAAAATGTGTCTGAGTAAAATTATTACTAATTAATATTTTAATTATTATTATATTTATATATATTTGAAATTGATTATTTGTTAATTTAATCGAATAAATACTTCATTAAAGTATCGTTTACGATGCTACGAGTAAATTTAGTATGTAGAGTGTCCATTCTAAAACGGCGATGTTACAACTTTCTTCAGAGCTGGTTCCGTAATGAGGTAAGAGTGCCTATTTATATTCATGTTTTTTTCTTTCTATTGTCAGCTAGCTCATTAACTCTGTAACAACATGATTGCTCAACTAAACATTTCTATTTTTGTTGTTTTTGTTGTTTTATTAACTTTAAAGGGTTCAATGAAAAGTTTCCATTGAAGGTATAATTAATTGTTGCGAATTAATATAAAAATTATAAGTATTACGATGTTGCCAAACTCTAAATATAATTTGTGTATAAAAATAAAATAAATATTTAATTTCGTATACGTTTTCTTCGTTTTTTTTTTGCAAGGTTTAAAATTTATGATTTATTTACTTAGTCGACTCAACATATAAATATATTCGATTGAGCTAATTTTTCTAGAAAAAGTTGAGAGAATACTGTGAAAATAATAACAAATAAAATCTCAAAGACAGCAATTTTTTTCTTATATGCTCACGTATGCCTTAGCGTGGTTTATGCTGCTTCCCCGGCCTGACCACGGTGGGAGGTCGCGGCGGCGGGCGCGGGGAGGAGGCCCTGCTGCTGGAGCGGCAAGGGCGCGCGTCCCAACAAACGCGCTCGTCCAGCCTGCCACCGCCGCCCTCCGCCCTCCCGCGCCCTCCGAGGAAACCCTCAGCCAGAACCACACGTTATGACAGGCTCGAACATCGAGATGCGAGAAAGGTAACTTAACACTAAGTTTTATTAAATTGCTTTTTTTTATTATATAAGAGAAGCTAGAAGGCTTTATATTTTTTCTCGCTTCTTTTGGAATGAATCGTTTGAGGACGAACAGGAGACAAAGATAGACATTTTTTTTTTGGGACCTTCACGGGCTTTCATAAAACTCACCAAAGTTTTATTACAATGACAAATAAAATCGCACGAAAACACAAACTGACAAAAAAACATTCATTTTTATTTATATAGTTCATATTCTTTGAAATATTTACTATTGATGAAAAACGTATTTTTCATTTTGTAACTAATTTTAGTTGTCATTTTTCTAGCCAGTAGTCGAGCTGGTTTTTTGAAAAAAACTAGAAGTACATCTAATTATTATTTTACAAAAAAAAAACTAAAGATTTTTGAATTAGATTGGACAAACGCAATTTCCGTTCGAAAATTACTATATTATTATTTAAAATACATTTTTATAGGATTCAGATGGATCCGGGTCTATCGCGTCTACCGCGTCCCGTAGTTCCCCTCTCCCCTACGACACGGTGCGGAAACTACCCTCAGTGCCGACTTCAGCGTCCCTCCCCGCTGCCGAGTCGAGGGAGTCTCTTGTCCGACCGCGCGACTCCAGCTTACCATCTCCTTCCAAACTAGCTGTGTACGCCGCCGCCCGTCGCCGTTCTGCAGAATCCGCCAAAGACAATAATAAACGAACACATCACTATCGAATTCAATTTTAATAAAAAAAATATATGTATATTCGACGACACATTTGGCTCAGTTTGTAGTGACCCTACTTGCTGTACCAGCGGTCGAGGGTTCGAGTCCCGCTGGGGTTATTCATTTGTGTAATGAGCACGGATGTTTGTACTCCAGGCATGGTCATGGGTGTTTATATTTATATTATGTATGTATTTAAAGTTATATATGTGTAGTGTATCAACTATCTGGTATCCATAACACAAGCCTCGTTGCTTACCATGGATACTAGATGGTGCTGTGTGTTAATATCCCATCATATTTATGTATTACGATGATTTGTTGTATATAATAGCTATCTAATAATAAAAGCTATAACATTTTATTTTAATATTGTATTAAAACATAAACATTTTAAGCGTGTTAATGTGAATATTAGAAAGTAGTAGCACAGATTATGTAACAGTTATTTCGAGTAAGTATAAGATTCTCTTTTAATGCTCAGAATGTATGGTCGTGGGAAGTAGAATAAAAATTAAATGTAGGTTATGGTTTTCTCTAATAACATTTTTGATTAAAATCCATATCTTTAACAATAAAAGCAATAAAATAATTCCTAAATTATATATAATTTATTTTCTTGACATAATTTATTTCATTACTAAACGTTTTAAACATTACAAAGAGCTCTACTTCGAAGTCATAGAGGCTACAAAATTAATTATTAGGTATAAAATAACGTGTTGTGAGTAGATATTTTAATTAAACTTTATGTAAATACTAGATAAAGTACACACAAAATCAATTAATCGCGATAGGTAAAGATAAAACTATTAGAAAGCTTACACATTGCTAACTAATTAAATATTAGTTAAGTCGTAATTTTTGTTTCAAACAACCTGCCTATACCACATGTCTGTACAAAATAGTATATTATCAATATAACTTTCTCTCATTTCTTGTATAAAAACCAAAGACTGACTCCTTACAGTTAGATAGTAGTTACTATATTTTCATTTTTTTTTTTTTTTATTAATAATGGGCATACTCTTGACCTTCATCTTAGCTCGAAGGCACAGATAAGATCTACGATGTAGCGAGTTTGCCCAAAAAAATAATTTACCGCATATTTTAACATTTTTTATATTATGAACACAATATCTACAAAATCAAAATATATATAGGTAACTATAGCGGCTCACCCTCGCGTTTTTACGGTTAGTATGGAATAGATAGACTATATATTATATTATTGCTCCGCTCGCTTGGGCAGTAGCATGATGATATGTAGCATATAGCTTTCCTCAATAAACAGGCTATCTAATGCAAAAAGAATTTTTGCAAATCGGATTAGTAGTTCCTGAGATTAGCGCGTTCAAACAAACAAACTCTGCCTCTTTATAATATTAAGTATAGATTATTGTAACGATTATATTGTTAGTAGGTGAAATATATAAATATTTGAAACCCTTTTATTCTAATTGTCTTCTTTGTGAGAGAGTGGTTTTGTGTTATTGATTGATTGATCGTTGTGTTTTAGAGCTGCAAGTGCTTAAAAGAAACAAAAAGAGATTGAGAGTCGTTATTTTCATGCTTAACTAAATATTAATGAATCGTTGCATCTATTTCACTATGAAATTGTTTGTATGACGATGGTATTGTTTGGACGGATATTAACTATGAAGTTGGAGATGCATCATTTTCTGTATTAGACCTTTTCTAATACAAAATTATGATTATAAATAATGACAAATTAGATTTTACTGCGAAGAAAATTGAGATAAATATGGATGTCTTTATATAATAGATGTATAAAGTTCAATATTCATTATGAAAGTAGCTTTGTTGGTTCCTTTTTTTTTGTATTAGAAGGCATTTTGCTCCTAAAACTCTTAGAATCAGTACTTAGTTCTGCACTTATTAAAGTTAAGGGTGGCTGTAATATGTTTTTGATGTGTTCATAATTTAGTTTTACTAGAGATAGAATTTTGATTGTGTGGTTGTGTTATTAATTATTATCTAATATTAAGAAAAAAGATTTTATTAAAAATTGTTTCTGCTCATTGCATTAGTCTATATTAGAATACAAATATTAAATTAATATTTTATACATGAAAAGTCGGTTAGTAGCTTTGTGTTTGAAACTTAGTAGTCATCTTTTAATAATATTCAGAATCGAATATCTATTAAGAAAGTGAGTAGTATTAGTGTTGTATTATCATCAGAGATATGTATGTATATCTGAATTATCAGACACTGTTAAAATAAATTATTAGTGATTTTTACGCTGTTTTGTTATCCGACTTTATACAGAACTCTCAACTATCTAGTCTTATTTCTTATTTGTAATTTTATACATTAATTATATCAAGAATAAAAGTTTTATTAAAGAGTATTCGTTTTTTATTTAAAATATCCAGGACGCCCCAAAAATAATCATAGTTTACTATTACTAGTAAAAAGACCGGTATTTTGACTTGAGAGATGTCAAATATACGAGTACATATCTGAGGTACATCTCTATATTCTCATTTAAAGTTGTCCCTATATTATTAAAGGACCATAGGTACGGGTTGGACAAAATACATGGTTCGGAGCGGACCAAATCTATAATATAGCATCTAAGCTACTGAGCCGAGAACGAGCGAAGCGACGACTACAATCGGCGACCAAGGACACGCGTCACGCGATCGTAGTTTTCAGTAGTGTGCTGTGTGCTTGCGGCTCGTGGCTAACGTGGACGATTTAACTGCTACAGTACCAATTATTATTTCAGACGAATTTAGTAATAAAGTTAGAACAATAAATCGATGGGGATCTACTAAATTTTAATTTTGCACGACGCGACGTTACATCCTTGCCCAACTCCTCGGATATACTCGTATTCGTACGGGGCATCATTTTTCTTATTTTTTCTATAGCAATCCTCTTGTGTGAAGTCTCATTAATTGAATGATTTTGATACAATTCAATTAATTGTAAACAAATTTCTTCTGTCTACGTTTCTATGATGCTCGAGCTCAAAAACTGGTAATTGGCGGAGTAGACTCATACTCGATCCATGTAAGCTTGTAAGTTGGTCCGCACTACACGAATTCGTACTATGTTAGTGCTCCGATTGCTTGGCTCGCTGGCGTAAACATTAGACACGCCTTATGATTTATCATTATGTTAAATTCTCCAAAATGTATTAGAAGTATAAGGTAAATAATAATTCCTTTGAGGTTGGATAAAATTGCGAGACAAGATGCAATATTTCTTTATACGCTCGAATCAGCAAAGTTTGGTGTGTTTTTTGGCTCGGCTAATACGTCTCATTCTTATTCTCTAGGTCAATTCATTTTTTTACCTTGATTTTACTACAATATGGTAATTATTTTAGAGACACAAGGTTATATCATTATATATGTATATTTATTTTGCATTGTACTTATGTACATGATACTAATGAGAAAATAAAATAACTAATCTCCAGGCTTAGCGAAAGTCACCTTAAATAACTAACAAGTTTTAAATATTTATGCACTTAAGTAATTTAAGTAGTGTTTTTCTTCGATAAAAATCTTAACGGCGTTTTTAACGGCCGTCCCTTTGTAGTGTCAGACGTGAAGAAATTTCGTAATCATCTAACAGTGTATAATGTATATATTGTCTTTTGTCCTATTAATTATAGGGACAATTCAAATGTAATGGTTTTTTGTTAGAAAATTGATTTTTATACCTATTACCTATTATAATTTCCCCATACACGACTGAATATCATTTTATAATTATTATCCTGTTTAATCGTGTCTATGAAATGTAGTTACAAACGCGTAGTTTAATTTTTTAAGTACATCAAATAAGGTCCAACACATTCAAATTATTTGATACACACGAAGATTTGACAAACATTTGAACGTGACAGGGTACATTTTCTTATACACAGGGCAAATGACTACCCCATAAGTATTTATTTCTAAACTACGAAACAATAAGGATTCTTCTTTAGCTTTTATATAATAAAATTTAAATTTTTAAAAGTCAGGTGCGGAAAACAAACAACTGAATCAATGGCCTTGATCCTGACATTAGATCAAAGGAGATTGAGAGCGCGCGACCTCGAAGTACGTTTGCGTAACGATGTCGTACACGGTATACGTACCGGTACATTGTACAATACCGAGCTCTTAGGATGCCGAAATGAGGACATACAATTTCAACATACTTAGTTAATAATGCTTTAAAGCTAATCGACTAAGAATCACATGTGGTAAATGATTAAAAATAGTTTAATTAAACTGAAGTATCTTTTAAACTTTAAACTTTAATATTAAGTTCATTTTTAATATTAAGGGCGGACTTGGGGGGGGGGGGGGGGGTTGTGTACTGTGGAGATTCCATCACAGTACATACTTAGAAGCAAATCAAATTATAAGACTTTATAAAAAGGGATTATAAAAAAGATAACGAAATAATATTAGTCCCGCTGAGTTTCTTTCACCAGTTTTTCTCAGGTCTGAGACTTTATTTTTCCAAACTGATAGTAGACTCATGACGTTCAGTAAAAAATTAGGACTACTAAAATATTGTGCTTAGTCGGAACTAAGCACAATATTTTCCGAGCTTTATATTTCAATTTTTTGTCCATGACCCCGCTTCTATTACAATATCAAATGAAACTAAAACAAAGAGAAGAATACATCTGGACAGTTTTCATTTTCAATCATCCGTTATTTTGTGTTATAGCAATTACTTATTTATTGACCACTCATCAGACCGTAGGTACCGTCGGGGACGTCTGCATAAGAAACAAAACTGGTTAGCTTTTTTGTAATTATAGCCGCTCGATGGTAAAGCTACTAATGAATAATGACTGTAGCATGTTCGTGCAGACATTTAACGAATAAAACGGTGAAGTCTAATTTTGATATGCAAAGCAATCTTAAAAACGAAAGATTTTACAGTTTCTTTCATATGTCAAAGTTCTTCTTTGTTAAAGATTCAATTATAAAGTGGGTAGAAAATATTGTATTCTTATAAATTCAATAAGAAATTCGTTGTGATTTATATAGATGATATACTATTTTATAAATGGTTTTTGAATTGTTGTTAGTATATTTTATAATAAAAAGATAGGCTTAGAATCTTCTTCTTCTTGTGTTCATCATTTTTGAAGAAAGTTGTCTTAGGATAGTAGTAATTGGGAGCTCTGTCATTTTTAGCCGGACCCGCGGCGAAGTGATGCGGCCTTGTGATAATCCAATTATTTTTTCTGTTTGCAACCAGTTTTTTAAGATCATCGAGCAATATTTGTCTACTTGACCAAAATAGCTAAAAATTCGTTAGAAGCAAATAGCTTAGTTGATATTTTGTGCTCTGTGCTTGTTGATTATCGAAGTATTTCTTTTTAATAATCACATTTTAAATGTACTGATCTCAAATCTTGGATTGCCCTTATTGTAAGGCATTATACCATTAGTCTTCATATAAAAATTGGCATCCAACGAACTTAAATGCCTGATAACAGTGTTTCATTAAAATACGGAAGGTATTACAAATTTGCTACAAAGTCTATACATACATATAATAAAACTGAAGAGGTCATACGTCTGTACATAGAAAATAAAAAATGCTAAAAACCGAGTCAGGGGGAACAAATCTAGATTTTTTTCATATTTTTTGTTTCTCTGTCTGTTTGTCTGTTTGTACAGGCTAATCTCCGAAACAGACTGATTTAAATGAAATTTTGCATGGTGGTGCCTTATATCACCGGTCAATATCTTAGATACTTTTCATCCTGGAAAATTAAAGGGTTCCCGTGGGATAGTTAAAAAACTATAGTAACTTATACAGCTTAGTACACAAAAACTACTCATTGGATTTTAATGGAACTTTACAATAATTTAGTTCATACATCAGAATAACAAATAGGTTACTATTCTAAACCTTTCTGATTTTCTCAAAAACTGAAAACTTGATGCCAAAGAAAATTTTATGGGGGCACTTCATTTTTTCCAAACCTGTCTTCTCCGCAGTGGTATAGCGAGCATGTGTAAGAGAACTAGTATTTGCTTCAGGTACTGCAACCTTAATGTTTGTCTGGACATTTTTATCACGGTGCATAATTTTCTAGAATTAAATTAGATTATACCGGCATTTCAAATAATATTCTGATTTTTTTAAATTCTTTGTACCTACCAAAAAAATAAACGTGATTTTGGATAGGGGGGAGGGCTAGTCTAAAACCTCACCACGTATCACCATGAGGGAGGGGGAGTTAAAAAATTGCTAAAAAACGTCATGTGATTAATGGACGACCTCTTAACAGCATACCGTTTATATTAGAACATAATTTGTAGCGAAATCGGTCACGGTGTCTCCGAGAAATCGATGAACGTCTATAAATAAAAAAAGGAATAGAACCTCCTCCCTTTTGGAATAACACTAGACTCTTTGTGGCTATTTCGTGATTGTTTATCCTTCAGCTTTGTTTTCTTCTACATAAAATTATGTATCGCTGAATGTTATTAATTGTGCTAGTAACTAGCCGTACCTACGACAATGAATGTCCTTTTTTACCACGTTCGGAAAATAATATAGGTAACAATATTTTTTAAGCAATGTTAGGTACATAGTTATTCCTTAAATCAATAATTCTTTTTCATCTTGCTATTTTAGCAAAGGCCAAAGGTGAGGATATAATAAGCGTGCCGCCCACTATGCACGATCTCATTATTTTGTACTAATAAATATATTTCGACATCAAGGGAATGACTGCCTACCAGACAACCTTCAATATGAAACTCGCACTTATTACTCACCAAATGTATTGCTTATTCTTTAGATCTGAATTTACAATAATGCAAAATATGACATATATTAAGTGTTTAATATTATTTTTTAATATTATTAATACGAAAATATGTGTTCTTTTGTCTTTCTTCCACACCACATGTCACAAGAGAGTCTTAAAAAAAAAAGGAAAGTAATAAAATCTACTCTATGCATACATTCAACACACATTTAAGCTTACCAAAATAGTAATTAACTATATTTAATTTAATTACATGTTCTGAGTAATATATAAAGGGCTATCTAAGGCAATTTTAACACTTAATTTTAGATAAAATACTTATTTAAGATAAGTAGGTATATGTATACGAAATGCGATTATTTTATTTAAATTTGTAGAATATCTAATTTTCTGCTGTTACAAGATGAACATCATCTATCGCTATAAAAGAGGAAAGCAAAACATTCTAAAATGGAATATAAAGTAAATGAACAGCGAGACCATAAATCGATTCCTCTTGACCTAAATCCGGCGGGTCAAAGCCATGTCGCAGCTGGAATGACAATGTCGGCGTTTGGATTGCGTCAAAACAAACAATTGCGATTTATAAAAACATCAACAACGTAGGATTTGAAATTTTGCCATTAGGTTTATAAATATTTATAAGCAGTTGCTAGAAAAAATTATATTGAAGTCGTTGATCTAAGTACTACAAGCAAGCAAGTAAATATAGAGCCTTATTTATGAAGTCACTAGTTCTTACACGTAGTTCCATTCGCGTGGTAGGTAAAAGTAAGTACCTAAAACGATAATAAATACGATTTTTTGGGCTAGAAATTAGCATGTCTTCGTCCCGAGATTGCATGATTTGGTCATGAAAAGGTCACACAAACAGACACTCTTCCGCTAAATAATATCGATAAGAAATGAGTATATCTCAATAAAAGTAGTTAAAGCTACCTGCTTAGGTAATATTAAGATAAATATTTTCATTTCCTAAAGTAAAAGGAACTTAGTTGTGTCATCTACATTTACGAGTACTTTATATGTAATCGGTATTGAAGTAAATAACCATTTAATCTATAACCCGCCTGCCCAGCGTGGCGATTATGGGCATTACATTCTATGGCAAGCACACGAACGAAACGGCCCCTAGTTCCCGGTCGCCCCGCTATTCCTGGCCAAGGCGGCGGCCATGGTAACGGCGGGGGAGGGGGTGCTAAGAATCCCCGGGTTACGGAAGGCCGCCAACAACGACTGATCGAGCTCAGTGGCGTGCCATAGGAGAGGCCTATGTCCAGCAGTGGATGAAAGCAGGCTGAATATGATGATCTATACAGATAAATAAAATTGGAGTGTCTGTTTGTAATATTAAAATAACCGCTTTTTACTAAATGCATATGGATATATTATACACGGTACATATACCAAAACAACATTTTTTACAATTTTTGTGTCTGTCTGTTTGTTCCGGCGAATCTCCGAAACGGCTGGACCGATTTTGACGGGACTTTCAGTGGCAGATAGCTGATGTTATAGGGAGTAGAGTTTTAGAGTAGAGTTCCGCGAAAAAAAATTAAAACCCATAAAATTTCGAACAAAATCCGCGTACGGCGTACGTACCCGAGCAAAACGGGAGTAAATCGCTATATAATTTAAATTAAATGAATATCTTAGGAGTAGCAAGTTACTATTTATGTATACCTAAACATAGCTAACCGTGGAAACGTACCTAGGGACGAATTCGAGCGAAGCGAGCTTAGCGAGTCGCTAATATTAAATATATACATTTTAATAAAACTTATTGTGTATAGGAAGCCACATATGAGCAAGATCATTTAAATTCTAAATTGGCAACGATATACTTCTCTACATATTGAATTAGCTGTTCAAACGCTTGCATTATTGAGGAAGACTACAGATAAGCCAAACGCGGAAGCCTTGCCGGAGCCGTTGTACTGCCGGTGCACTTGTTCGGTTTTATATAATAACAAGGTGTAAACACGCGAATATACTTTACTAATACTAACTATATTTCGCAATATTATATAATTGTATATTTGATTTTTACAGAAAATTTCATCAATGACTTATAATAATTATCTAATATATTTAAACGAGCAATTCTTGTATATTTATTTATTTATTAATTTATACCGGCGATCCCGGAAACGGCTCCTAACGATTTCGCTGAGATTTGGTATGTGGAGATTTTTGGGAGCTAAAAATCGATCTAGATTAGTCTTATGCTAGGAAAACGCGTGTTTTCGATTTTTATGCGGTTTTCTTTTGCATTATTCTACGCAAAGTATGTTCGATAATTTCTTACGCCTGGGCATAAGCATCGTGGTCCATCGGCCAAGGTGCAAGATTGTCAAACACAAGTGTCCGGGTCGAATCCCGGTCGGATACAAAGTTTTTATTTTTGTTTTTTTTTTTTAAAAGAACACCAGGTCGTACAAACGTCCAGGTACTAGATATTATAGGGCAAAGACCGGTAGTATTAGTTACTAATAAATATATCTAAAATCTAAATACAATTTATTTAGACAGACAGAAAGTAGTTTGAGTTTAAATTGCTTGTAGGCGTGGACAAGTCGCTTTCCAACTGCTATCATGTGTCGCGGACTGCTGCCTTCTGGCGTGCACGTGTCTATTGACACATCTCGCAAATTTTTCTGCTTATCCATTTAAATCGTAAAAAGTTCAAGAAATTAAAATATACTTTATATTAACGAATATAATACATATTCGTTTTTAATATGAATTTATAAAAAAATAAAACAGTAAAAGATAACCGTATCAAGTAATAAATTTAGGAATTTCGCGTTGCCATGGACGCTAATCGCCGTTTTATATTAAACTGGTTATAAATTCTCAAAAAGTGAAACAATGAAATGGATAACCGTAACGTAACAGTAAAACCGAGTTGAACAAAAATAAATGGGCAGAGACAAGAGTGTGGCGCGCGCGCAGCTCGCACGCTAACCCAATTCCTGCGCTATCGGCTTTCACGGCGCGGGCGTTGCGTCACGCGACCAACCGGAGATGCGAACTGTTGCTTATAATATTATGTAATTAACTTCTGCTTCTATCTATTAACATCTGGAACTGTTCTCTAACAGTGCCGTTATGATGATCACCTGAGATAAAAAAACATTTTTTTGCAATTACATCAAATTTAACTAGTGCTGCTTTGCAATAAGTCTATTTTAAATGTAGTTGGACTTATAAGCTAAAGTTATGTTAATTAATTTAAAGTTCAGTTTTTAAGCTGAGTAAACACTTATAAGTTTATATAATGTTTGAGCCTTTCTTCGTTTACGTTTGTTTAATAAATTTATTTTCTTTAATCGAAATGGATTAAAACGATATGACTTTGGAAAATATGTAGAAACGTAATAACTAATTATTCGTAAGAATTGATATGACATTTGTTATAGGTAATTTATCTTAATTTTCTAAGTCAATGGCCTTTCTGGTCAAGTAAGTTATGAAGAAGTGGTGGGTGTAATTCCTGAACGAGGCAAATATTTATCCTAATCTGACACAGACAAGACGCTCACGCGACTAGGTCAAGATAAATCGTCATTACGTATTTAACACGAGCAAGCTCTTGCCAAGCGCTTGACGCAAGGGAGTTCACAACATTAGACATTGACCGCTGCAAACGGAAATATTTTAGGAACCGTAGTTGCTATTACTAAAATTGAAAAAAAAGAGAGATGTTTTAAGTACCTTATTAGTATAGAATTGATGTTTAGGAATAATTTAGAAAGTTATTAGATAGTTGATAGTTCCACTATAACATCAATAGAGTTTATACCAGTAACGTTACTAATTTAAAATTGTCTTGAATTATACTATACCATACCTACGCAACAAGACGTCAACGTAGGTTACTGACACGTGGTACTGGGAGAGTAACATTTATCTTAGTCAGATTGTATTTAGCTCTACTTTTTCTGCACGACAGAATACACATTTCATTTCATTTACTGATATCAATTGGGAAAATTCTACTTTATTTTGTTTTTATAAATAAAACTTTTAGTGAGGTATTTGTATAGGTATATGTACTAGTGGAAATATATGTACTACTCTAGGAAAACAAAAACAAACCTTTCACGTTTCACGCATGACTCACGTTTGCTTCGCTTCGGGTTCGTTCCAAGTAAGAAACAAAAGCAAATTAATCCCACGGGAACCGTACATTTTCCGGGACAAAAAGTTACCTACGTGCTATTCCAAACTATTATCTATCTCTGTGCCAAATTTAATTCAGATCCATTCAGCCATTCTGGCGTGAAAGGGTAACAAACGTCCATACATACTCACAAGCTTTTACATTTATAATATTAATACAGATATATAATAAAATAGCAACCAAGCGAAATCTGTACATGAAATATTTTTTAATAACAATGACTGATACGTAAGTATGTATTGTGTACATAATATAGGCCCTAAAACCATAGTTATTGAAATTTTGGTCTGTTTGTCTCTATATCTGTTTACTTTTTATACAAAAAGAACTGAACGAATTTTGATTAACTTTTGTGTAATGGTAGCTTATTACTTCGGGTCAACATTTAGGATACCTTTTACTACAGGAGAATTTTTCATTCCCACGAAAAAAGCACAATAACTGGTTCTGTCGATTCGTCCTTAGAAAACATGAGTATCGTTGGGTAAACCTTAAGAGGTAGAACAATGAACTAGAAAATTGTAGGTCTTAAAAGGTTCTAAAGAAATGCCCCCAATAACATATGTCTTTCTCCTAGGATGCACAAGCAATGACTATTTTTATGTATTTAAAACGTACCTAGGGGCGCACCCGAGAGAAGCAAGAGTAAACCGTTAGTACTTTATATGATGTTCTCCTGACCGATTCCGGCCACGGCGGCCAATCTCATTGAGACTAGCCAACTGCGCAGGAGATATTATAGTGCACAAGTGTACGCGCAGACACAAGTGCACTCTCTATTCCTGTCACTCTCATACTCCAGTGGGACGACTACTCGACACGACCGGTGAGAGTTAAGGCGCAGGACCGACGGCTTTACGTGCTCTCCGAGGCACGGGGGTGAAACACCGCCAACTTCCCAACTCCGGGCTGTTACTGAGGCTTACTATACAGAAAGACTCAATAACTAAACTTGGCCCGACCCGGGACTCGAACCCAGGACCTCAGAATGTGCAGCCGTACATGCTAGCCAGTAGCCACTACACCACCGAAGCATCATATAGCATATAACATCTTATCAATGATCTTTTCAACGTATTGATTTGTTAAGTAATTAGATATTATTTCACTTAAAGGAGGTGTTATAAGTATACTAGGTAGGTACATTGCCTTAAAAATGACTGTGATGTAATAAAATAACCTTGCTCTTGGACCACATACTAGCCTTGGCCATTATATTATATTTTATTATTAGCATGTCAACCTGGTCTTTATCGTATTACTATATATAGATACCTCTTTTACATTAATTTATTAGATAAATACTAGCACGACCAGCGGCTTCGCTTGCAATTTACAAAATAAAATTACAAAAACCCTCTTTGGCTTTATACAATTAGTAACAATTTGGTGGCTGTAATGATTTTAAAATGTGTATGTATGTGAATGATTTTTACTCTCGCATCGAGGGTTACATACAAATAAAAATTTTACTTTTTCACAATACATACTTAATACTTTCTTATCTGCAAAAATAAGTTCACATTTCATATAATTTCTGAAATATATTATTGAAAACTTTAATTTTAGTGATCGTAGCTCAAATATCCAGTATCTAAAAAGATATTTTACGTATATTCTGTAAATTAATTTTCGTTTACAATACATCTATTTTTTGCACATTTTTTACCTCATCTTTTTTAAAATAATACAACTCGCACTCAATGTTTACGATTTAAGAATTATGTAACTCGCCTAATATGGGCTTTTTATTAACATACTAAGAGGCTAACGTTATTTTTGAAGACCCGATAATATGTAGGTACACCTGAAAGTTAGTCTCCCTCCTTTCCCTCCTTTTTTAAGTTAATTTAAAGTGCCATTCTTATTTTGTTAAGCTCACGCTCTCTTATTTTGTCAAGCTCAGTTCACGGAAACGCTCGCGTGGACTACAGAATTTGCTCAGTTTATTAGAAAATTAATTCTATTGAATTCATTTTTTGTCATATCGAATTTGTAATATTATGTGTACATTTCTGTTATCACTCTAGATTCTCTTAGCTCAGTCTACGCTGAAAAGTCGCGAACAGAAAGTTAGAATTTAACTAAGAAGTTCTTTGTATACCACATTGGTGAATGTTCTGTCTAGTTTTTTGCTAAAATGTCTACGTGAAAAGCAATCCTCTCTTAGTTTATGCCTGCAACTTTGAACGATTGGCCCAGCGATTTATTAATGATCATTGTAAAGGAAATTTTAAGGAGGAATTACATTAGATAAAATTCAAAGGCGTAATCACAGTTTATCAGTGGTATTTAAGGTATGAATACTGATTACTGCCTCGGTGGTGTAGTGGCTAGCATGTACGGCTGCACATCCTGAGGTCCTGGGTTCGAGTCCCGGGTCGGGCCAAGTTTAGTTATTGAGTCTTTCTGTATAGTAAGCCTCAGTAACAGCCCGGAGTTGGGAAGTTGGCGGTGTTTCACCCCCGTGCCTCGGAGAGCACGTAAAGCCGTCGGTCCTGCGCCTTAACTCTCACCGGTCGTGTCGAGTAGTCGACCCACTGGAGTATGAGAGTGACAGGAATAGAGAGTGCACTTGTGTCTGCGCGTACACTTGTGCACTATAATATCTCCTGCGCAGTTGGCTAGTCTCAATGAGATTGGCCGCCGTGGCCGGAATCGGTCAGGAGAACATCATCACTGATTACCATCCAGCGTATCCAGCAAACACAGTGGCCACTATAATGTTTTATGTATTACTCGCTATCTAGTCGCGTTACTTAGATTAATTCATTACAGGAGTGGCAACCTTCAGGAGGAATTTATGAGAAAGGAGACCGGGTGGTTTAACACTGTTAAGGTGAAATATTTCATCCATTTGCATCACAATCGACAAACTTATATTTCTGATTCTTTAAAAGACGCTATTATAAGCAGTAGCATTGTTGTTTTTAAGGGTCAGTGTATCTTAGAAATATCAGGATACACTCACTCTTGCTAGATTCCTCTTGTCTGTTATAGTAGTCACTGCCGTGGCCAGCCGAGAAGATATACATAATTTTCCTTTGAATTTGAAATAATCTCTGTTCTCTAGTCTATATCCCGCATAGTGTGTACTTTTTGAGGAATAAATTTCTTTTTGAATGTCGTACAGAGATTTCAACTCGGAAGAGATTGAGCGGGACTTTAAACGAAGCGTAAGCCGTTTTACTACCTTCTAAAAGTGTAGTAGCATTTCCAGATAGGCCATAGTTAATGCAATCCCCGGATTACGTTTTAACTTGGCCAAAAGCAATTTTTAGTAAAAAAATTTTTTTAAAGTATTTAACTGTTTCGTTAATTAATCGTCATTAGCAGATTACTGCAATTTCATTTTTAAGTCAGTCAACTTAACCCTGATAATATTTTTTCCCTCTCTGGGTACAACGTATAGGATATTTTTTACTGCGGAAAAATATCTCATCTCTGAGAAATATATACTAAACGTTAAAACCTAAGTAGGGACGAACCCGAGCGGAACGAGGGTGAGTCGCTAGTGTTAACAATAAAAATGACGATTTTTTTTACCAACTTTACCACCCATTTTTACTACCTTACGAGGTGAATTAGAAAAAGTTAAAACACGTATTAATTTAATTGAATTGATCGCAGTTTCAAGTAGTTCTGATCATAAAATAATTGTTTACCCCCAAACATTACAACCTTTCACTCTTTTAAGGGATGAAGTTTGAAAAAATCTGATATACATAGGTACTGTTTTATTTTAAAAGTAAGGTAGGTTATAAAAAGGTTTTATACAAACTTTCACCCGTTATTTTACCCCCTTATAGGATGAATTTCGAAAAATGCTAAATAAAACACGTATTTTTTTAATTGCACTGAAGAGCATTAATAGTAAGTTTCAAGTAATTCTGATCATAAATATTTTTTTGGGTTGTAATGTATTTTCCCGTGGGAATGAGATAATCTTCCGCGGTAAAAAGTAGCCTATGTCACTCTCCAGCCCTCTAACTATCTCCATACAAAAAATCACGTCAATCCGTCACTCGACGTTTTGACGAGAAAAAAGGACAGACAAACAAACAAACAAATAAACAAATACCCTTTGGTGGATTTCTATATAATGAAGTTTTAACTAAGTATAAAGGAAACACGAGTTTAAATGTTAACATTAATAAACTATAGCTATTTTTCTAAAAAAAGTATAATAAAAAATAAACAAATACAAAACCAGTGGTAGGTAGTCTATTATCCTGTCTTATGTGTATTCACCTTAACGTGGTGTGGGGCGTTCATTAGCATCCGGCAATACAGCCGGACGCGAAGCCAAGAGATCCAAGAGGCGACCCACTTCGGTGGACGATGTACCATGCGGGTTGCACCTGATATTTCTCTAATGGCAGGGTGGACTGTGGGAGCAACTCCTTAAGACTTAAAGCCTACCTGCCATATTTGATCCTTACTGTGAACTATGGTCTAATCCTCCGACTATTAAGAGTAAGTCTATCCCCAACAGTTAAATATTGAAAGAGCTGAATAAAAAAATCAACGAGTAAGTATACTTAATTTTTTCCCTATTAAACACAATAGATACGCTATGCAGCTAAAATATTCTCGTACATTTCTGATTTCGATTACTTGTTATAATAGTCAACAGACTACTTAGAAGCGTCTAAGTAGAGTGCCTTGTAGGAAAACACTTAGAAACAGAACAAAAACTTAGTTCTCATGTGTTTAGAAGTTTGAACAATACCTCGGAAAGTTGTGTGAGCGTTGTCGAGAAAAGTTGAAAAGCTTCCGAGATCAACGTGTTGACATTTCATATTAAAAAAAACAAGAAATTGCTTTCTTGTACCTATGTATTTATTTGTAAATTTACTTTTATTGCGAATTTACAAAAATATACAGTTTTTCATTTCATTTTTCGTTGTCGACAGTGTCGCTCGATATGGTGTTCAATGTAATAAAAAACACGGAACCCTAAAAAGATAGAATACTTTTTAGGGTTCTTTCTATATTATATACCTACCACCTACCAACCCTTTTATTCACTTTTATATATAACTCCGTTAATAGCAAGCAAAATGTAGAAATTCAATCTTCATTTTTTTGGAAACAATTTATTCATTTATTATTTATTAAATTAAATAAGAACAAATATTTCTTAACATTCAATAAATATTCGTTTGTATGTATGTATTCAGCCCATTTTTACGTCACACTGCTGGGCACGGGCCTCCCTTCACAATACGAGGGAGGATCAGACCATAGTCCACCACGCTGGCCAAGTGCGGGTTGGCGGACTTCACATGTCTTTCGAAAACTTACTAGGTTCTCTTAGACATGCAGGTTTTCTCACGATGTTTTCCTTCACTGTAAGACAAGTGGTATCATGTTGGAAATAATTCGCACATGAAAATATTAGAGGTGCGAGACCCGGAATTTGGGATAGATTTGTTTTTGTTGCTAGTATGTATATATGTAACATTGAATAAAAAGAAAGTTTTTATTAAATGTTACAATTTTAAATGTAATATTTATTCTTACTTGACACAAAGTGCTCATTTGCACATATTTTGTTCTTTAAGTATTATTACCTGTTTTTTCAATAAATGTCGTGAACTCTACAGAAGTATTTAATTTAATGTTTATATCGTTATTTAAATATTGCATACACTCTGATGCTTAGACGTTAAATCAATTAAAAACAAATTATGAATCTCGTTATTTAATAATAATGTCTTCGCTTCGCACAGATCCTATCTACATTTAATACTTACTAGCATGCAACTTTTGCAATATGATAATGCTCACAGTAAACACTTGACGTACTGGGATTAAAATAGTCTATGTCACTCTACTTTTTTAACTGCGCAATAAATTACTTTGGATCTTAGTACCATCGCTACGTGAATAAAGGATAAAGTATTCACGAATTTATGATAATTAGTGACAAAGTTAGGATATTGTCAATTTAAAAGTCATTGGCTTAGCATCCTATTAAAATTACATATAATTATAGTGTATCATCGCTTATAGTCATGAGTCGCAACTCGATGCATGCAGGTTGACGGCTCTACTTCGAAGTTCTCGGCATCGACTCTCGTCTCGGAGTCAGCGTGACTTGCCGCGCGGCGCTTCGGCCTCTTTCGGAACCTCTCGGCCTCCTTCGAACCCCTACCTCGGATGTGATTACGTGAGCCTCGCGAGAGCGAACGAGACCTCGACGCCCCTCTACCCGCTCATGGCCACTCGCTCCGCGGTCGGTATCTATCGCCTACACCAGTTTTCAGTCGGCCGCATGTGAGAGTGTTTGTGTCGTTCGTTCATTTGTACCGAATTGATCACTTTTTATTCGTACGTCTTCTAAAGGAACTCTACTTCTATACCATTCAGTGCATAAACAGTTACGTGCACCACGCTAAGCGGATTTCGTGCAGAAGTGCTGTGTTGGATTTGTGAGAGTGCTAGTGACTACTTCGCGACGTATTGTGCTCGTTGTGGATCCTTCGACTATAGTAAGGTAAATACAGCAAAGTCCTGCTAGTGTGAATGATTGCATACGTGGAAGAAACCGGACTGCGTTGCTGTGTTTTATACGTGTTATAATTAAATAAGCTGGTGAATTTATCGAGGAGTCGTTCTCTACCTTCTTAACAGTAAGCATTACACAGAATAATTGTACCGTTATCTGACGTCGTGTACTTGCCGACAGTACACGATAACTTTTAATTGTGTTCTCATTTGTAACGAAATATTTCACGTTTAAAATTTTCATAGTATATGAGTCCGTTTAGCGCGATAGGAAACATTTAACATGTTTCAATGTCGTTTCTTATCTTGATGTCGACGCTACGTATGAGGAAGTAACTATTGTTCTTCCCATTAACAGTTATTGAACATCTGGTTTTCATTTCAAGGCTTGCGTGCGAAATTTGCTAGTAGGTTTGGGTAGATATCCATATTAGATAAAGGGAAAAATTATAATATTTATATGAAGGGGAGGCTTATTTAGCGAACCATTTGACAAAGCAACATATAATTGCTTTCCAGCAAGTCTGGATGGGCGTGGCAAATGGCCAAGTGTTTCCAAGGCCCTCGGGGACGGGTTTTTTAAATCGTCCAGCACGAGAGACCGATTGAGAAATTTCGACATCGTCATGGCTCGTCAGGTCATATTATAGCAATTTCGCGAAAACGTATTTTTACATTGTTCTTTTCTGTTTTCTTTAACAAGAAGAAACCATTATAAGTTATATATCTATGGCAGTAACTTGGAATATATACAGTACAATCTCAGAAGACTCAGAATGCTTTGAAAAGATTATCTATTTAAAAAAAACAAAACAAACAACGTTCTTTATGAATCAATAGAAGAACAAAGGTAAATAAAAACAAATAGGAATTAGAAAACAATCGATCAATCGACTTCATGTCCATGCGTCGTGTTGCTTTCTCAACATTTCGTCTATTTTTAGTAGGTGGTGAAGGCGTTCGGGCGCGGGGCTCGCAAGTAGGTCGCGATGTTTGCTCGGCCGCGACGCGACGTAGGTACCTGCGCTCGCGACGCCGCGCCGCGCGACTCGCATCTTACTACTGAAGGACAAAAACATCGTTAATGATAATATTTTCATACCCCATTACAATACTATCGCGATACACAGTTATCAAATACATATTTTATACAGCTCTAAATACGAACGCAAGACGAAAATTCTTATTCCATTGTAACTTCAGATTCATATCAATTATATACTATCAGGTCTTAATTCTGAGAAATTCATATTAAAACGGGTCAAACTCAAAACACCCAAAAATATATTATTGGCCGGAAGTTTTCTGATTCATGCCGTTTGTATGTATAATATATAATGTATAAGGGCAAATTACCTTCTGTGTTTTATGTTTAAGTCAACAGTGTCTTTATAAAATACGATTCGAAGGATATACTGAGTATACACCTATGTTATATCACGGATATGTGAATAATTCGCGAAAGAACGACACGGTACTGTGAAATGTTCCTTATATGAAATATTATCGGAGCCTAGTAGAGCCGTCACTTCGACTATTATGAACAGTGGCAGGTCGATGAAGAAAGGGTGGTAGTGAACGACCGAAATATTGCATGAAAGATAATTTCCCCCGCATTTAAGCGATGTCGTCAGCTGATAGCCCGAGGTTAATGGCCTCGACTTTGTCTCGATGCCCGCGCACTTATCGTACTATGTACGTAATACATATGAGGTCGGCGGGTTATCGGGACGTTTCAAATCCGAAGCGCGTCCGTAATTAAACACATTTTCTATTTGAAGTGGGACAAATGTGGTTTAATCTTTTCACCTATAGATCGCTTCATGTGATCTATGATTTTGTTTAAGTGACTTAAGAGCTTTCCATTGAAGAAAAATTGACATTTTTCAATATATGGTTTAAATTTTTATTTGTTGAATTTATTTGATTAGGTAATCTTGATTTTATTTTGTTTATTAACGCAAATGCTACTACGTAGTTAGTTACTAGGAGTATGTACCTTACTACTCTAAGAGTAAAGTACCTAGCCTCGAATGTCTCAATGCTTTAACTGAAGATTATAACATTATCTATACTTAATATTAAAAAGAGACAGAGTTTTTTTGTTTGTTTGTTAGAACGCACTAATCTTAGGAACTACTAATCCAATTTGAAAAAGTCTTTTTGCATTAGATATACCGTTTATAGCGCAGGAGATATTATAGTGTACAAGTGTGCGCGTAGACACAAGTGCACTCTCTATTCCTGTCCCACTACTCGACACGATCAGTGTGAGTTAAGGGGCAGGACCGACGGCTTCACGTGCTTTCCGAGGCACGGCGGTGAGACACCGCCGATTTCCCAACTCTGGGCTGTTAATGAGACTTACTCAACAGAAAGACTCAATAACTAAACTTGGCCCGACCCGGGACTCGAACCCAGAACCTCCGCACATGCAGCCGTGCATGCTAGCCACTAGAATAGTACTTTAAATACAGGTATAATCTAATTTAATTTAAAAAAAAATATGCACCGTGATACAAATGTCCAGAGAAACATTACGGTTGCAGTACCTGAAGCATATACTAGCTCTCTCGCACATGCTCGCTTCACCACTGCGGAGAAGGCAAATCTGGAATAAGGCTTTTAGTACTGTCATCGGGCTCGACATACTCTGCTACGACTATCTACGCTCATGGCCGTCGATAATCATATTAATCTATACTTTTATGAGAACTTCTTCTGCCTTCTGAATTCAACGAAAGAACGACGAACGATGAAGTTGAACGAAAAAGTTAATACACGTAATATCTCACTACAACCCCCTCCCCCCTTGTGATTTTTGGTGTATTTTTCCGAACCCCCTTCCCCCCTTTCGAGCCTCACGTGATTAATGGACGATCCCTTAAATATATATTATCTATCTATCCCATACCAACGGTTAAAACGTAGGTACCTAGGACGACCCGAGCGAAGCGAGAGTGAGTCACTAGTACTAATAAGTATATATATTTATAGAAATAAAAACACGAATTGTCTGTGGTTCTTATGTAATTCAACCTTAAAATTATACAAGTCTGCTACTATGTAGAGTACCTAGTTATTCTTAGTCTGTAGTCTCCAGAAAATATTTTTAGATCATAGTATTGTACCTGTTTGTTGTTGTATAAAAATCTAAAATCTATACGGAGTATTTGTACTTAATAATAATTATAAATAATCGTTTCATTTCACTATTTTGTTAGAATTCGGACATCACGTCCTTCTGATAATAAATAATAATCTGTAAGCATTTTCGGCCAGCTTGTAAAGACAATCGAAAACAGTCGTGTACAGGGTATTCTTTAACGTAATTCCGCCGCAAGGTTGGGCGGTAGGTAATTGACCAAGATTACTTCTTCCATCAGCCATGAATCATAATTCAACGCTAGCTGACATTCGCCTGATTTACGATCGTTAATTTGTACATTGCAATTCGCGCACATAAAGACGTAAAGAAAAGCTATTAACGTAATTGTAAACCTAAGGCAAAAAACTTTGGTAAAGTAATAGAAATATTATATACATATCCATACTATCTGGATGAAGTTTGGCACAGAGATAGATAATAGTCTGGAATAGCACATATGTTACTTTTTATCCCGGAAAAATGTGCGGTTCCCGAGGTATAGATTTGTTTTTGTCTAGGGACGAACCCGAAGCGAAACAAGGGTGAGTCGCTAGTCTTATTTAACTTTTCTAAGTTTTATTTTGACAGCAAATGACGGAATGTACTAAAGAAGAGAGTCCTGTATATAAGGTGTTCTTAATAAAAATAATATATGTGAACAAAACCAGTAAATATACATATATACTAGTACTATTACTCAGCAAATAGGCAATGGAATCCGATCGAAATAAAATTATCGTTAAACATCAGCAAAGGACCTTTCATGGTAAGAGCTAAGTTTGTAAAGAGCCTCAACGATGCCGGCCATTATTCTCTTCCGCTTGTGTACGTGCATTCTAATTGAAACGGAAATTAGGTTACGTATTTCAAAGGAGACAGAAAGAGTAAGTTATCGATCGTAAGTGGCAGCTTATATGCCAAGTAAATTAATGTAGGCTCGGTGGTAAACTCAAAAGTTTGTAAATAAGTATGAGGCAAACAATTTCTCAGTCGTCAAGGTATACCTGGTGTAAAATGAGTTCGCAAATGAAGTAAATTAAATTAGCTTTGCAGGTTGGTAACAATGGCTAAAGAATTAAATAATTAATATGTTATTCCTATTATGTGGTTTATTTGTCATGGCTTATATTTTCTCATTTGCGATATAAAAATTATTCCTCAACTTAATTATTCAAAAGATCACTTTAAGGTCAATTTTCTTGGAACATATTATAATAGTTTTCTCTTATAATTAACTCGTCAATTAGCTTATCAATATTTAATGGTAGCTAACGCTCTAAATAGATAGGTTTTGTGTCATTAAAGAGTTATCTTGCGATCGAAAATAGTTCACTTCTCTTTTAATAAATCACTCTTTGACGATACGTTTGGCTCAGTTTATAGTGACCCTACTTGCTGTGCCAGCGGTCGCGGGTTCTAGTTCCGTTGGATTCTGGACTGTATTCATTTGTGTAATAAGCACGAATGTTTGTACTCCAGTCATGGGTGTCTATATTTATAATATCTATACTATCTGGTATCCATAACATAAGCCTCGTAACTTACCATGGAAGTTGGAATTAGATGGTGCTGTGTGTTAATGCCCTAATATATTTATTATATTTATTTCAAGTTCTATTAATTTTTTAAATTAATCGTTCACATATTTTAACACCTACATATTATACTATTTACATTTCAATAGATTTTTTTACTGGTAGTTTTCATATCCGCATTCTCTTAATTGATCTTGGTGTAGCCATTGTTCGTGGATCCCATTGGCTTTTGAAATGATCAATGATACACTTATTCCTTTTTATCGCGATTTTTCGCTTATCTTCGAGTTTGACTTTTTTATGATTTTCATAGTACTCATTAATTTTAACCATTTTGTATATTTATTTTAATATGGTTTTACCTTGCATCTCTGCTTGTGTACTAGAATAAGAATTAAGACATAATCTAAATATAACAATTTTTTATTTATACAAATATGTTATAAAAGGCTTTTCTTAATAAAAACACTTTTTTATTTAGGAAAAAAACAGGATATTTACTAGGCTACATGACAAACATCTCTACTTTTTTACGCACATAGCAGGTACATGGACTACTTCTTAATATTCTAGTCTTACCAGCAAAAGCGTGGATGACATTTAATAGTTTTTAATTTAATAACGACTTAACAAGTATGAAACTTAATACAGTTAAATTATTAAGCAATACCTACTGCTTAAGATACTCTAATACTCTGTTTAATAATAATTGCTGCGACCTAGATACTTCTTCTTTTAATAAATTACTGTCACTTTTCTGCGTGATATGTTAGGAAATACCTTTGCGATCGGAAATTGTCCAACACTTTCACCAGCCGCCATCTTGTGGGCGGCCATGTTAAGCGCGCGCGCAACTCATCGAAGAGTTGGCACTTGGCACGACTTTGTTTAGTTGCCATGCTCACGTGACGCCTGTTTAGTTAAATTATAATATTCCTAATATTCTGTTTTCTATTTTTTTATCCGCTCTAGTCTTATCTTTTCTATACTCTCATAGTACAATTAACAATATACTCCATAGTATTACTATATCTTTATAGATTACTAGCTGTGCCCCACGGTTTCACTCGCGTTTTTGTTTGATTATAAACATACGTTTTACAATAATTTATGGAAGTCTGGCCGATTTGTTGACATTTATGATTACTGCTGCGCTCCCTTGGGTAGTAGCATGGTGATGCTACTGATGGTGACTGGTGATGAATTCTTGAATAAACGAGCTATCTAACGCAAAAAGAATTTTTCAAATCGGATTAGTAGTTCCTGAGATTAGCGTGTTCAAACAAACAAACAAACTTTTCAGCTTTATAATATTAGTATAGATAAAAGCTTGTCGCGAGATTTACCTATTTTAAATATTATGTTCACCTACACTTTTATCTACACTGGTAAATGTAAAGTGAATCTAGTGATTACATAAATGTACGCATAATATTACAAATTCGATTATGATAATACATAAATTCAATGGAAATAAAAAAAAACCGTAAAAAAAACGACTTCCAGGCAGTGAAAACTAAAAAATAACTAAACGGGGGTTTTCATTTAGAATACAGATTTTTCAAAATCGGTGTGCTTTGATTTATATTGACTGGCACCGACGTCGAAAATATCTGATTAGGTATCTATTTTAAATGATAACCCCCGTTTAGTTATTTTTTAGTTTTCAGTGCCTGGAACTCGTTTTTTATTTTTTTAAGCTTTAATTTTTCCATTTCTAGTGTAGACGTAATAAGCAGGTAGTTTGTAAGAAGAAAATTTTTTAAATCATATTCGATTAAGCCATTTATTCAGACCCCTAATGACAGTCACAACCCATTTAGGTGTAAAGTTCTTATCAATACAAATTAATCAAGCCCAAACATCAAGTAATTGCTCTTAATCATTGAGGAGTTCCCTCGACTGTCTTTCGGTTCCATCATCAAATCGACTCCAGACCTTCATTAAATAGTAGTACTTCAAAATACTTAATGAAATAAATTAACAAACGCACTAGCCACCACTACGATTTTCGAAGGTTCCCCTCGATTTCTCTAGGATGCCATCATCAGATCTTGGTTTTCTTATTATGGTACCACCCTTGGGATATATCCTTTCCAACAAAAAAAGAATAATTAAAATTGGTTCATGAACGACGAAGTAATCTGCCGAACACACATAAAATTACATCCACGTAAACAATAATTTTCATTAAAAAAATCATAAGATGAAAACTACTGGGCCAAACTATGTCAAATTTTTATAGGACCAAATGGCAACTATTCCGCATCAAACTATAGAAGAATCACATAAATCGGATCATAAATCTCAGCGTAATCGGTGTACATACATAAAAAATACCAATCGAATTGATAACCTCCTCCTTTTGGAAGTCGGTTAATAAACAAATTTTTTACTCCTCGCAAGTGTAAAGTGTATATGTATTATTGTATTCAGCCCTTTTTAACGTCCCACTGCTGGGCACGGGCCTCCCTTCAATACGAGGGGAATCAGGTCATAGTCCACCACGCTGGCCAAGTGCGGATTGGCGGACTTCACATGTCTTTCGATAACAGCAAGGTTCTCTCAGACATGATTCCTCACGATGTTTTCCTTCACTGTAAGGCAAGTGGTAATCAAGTTAGAAAATGATTCGCACATGAAAATATCAGAGGTGCGAGACCCGAGATTTGAACCCGCTTCACTTGGTTTCCCAAGCGAACGCGTTACCACTAGGCTACCACTGCCTTATATGTATTATATTATATGTATATGTATTATATGTAACTTAAAAAAATCCGGTCAAGTGCGAGTCGGACTCGCCCATTGAGTGTTCCGTACAAATTTGTAGGAAATCTGTTTAACTTTAATTGTCAACTTATTTTATTTTTTGGAATTTTTCATTTATATATGCTGGAAGACCTTTTTTTTTTTATAGTTGGGGAATGCATTTACGCATACCACCTGTACCCCCAGGTGGTTATGTGGGGCTCACCGACTAGATGAGCCGGTACTACCTACTAAACCCCAACTTTCCCCTCCCCTCCGCTATAGTGGGACGCCGCGGGAACGCTTGCGCATAACTTCCGCGACGCCCCGGCGGCAGGCCTGTCGGCCACCAAACCAGTGAGGCTGCTCCAAAGTCCACTCTGCAAAACAGAGAAGTACCCGGAACAGCCCCACTAAACCTCACCGCCCACCGAAGTGGGCAACACTACCTCGGCTGCAGAGGACAGGGAGAGCGGCAACGAAACACCGACACGCCTCTTCCCCTGCAGCCCCACCACGTCCACCCCCCTCTCATCCGATCGCGGGATCGCCAAAGCAACCCCACAACCAGTGGCCGCAACGACGTCAGATGCAGCCACGACGAGAGAGAGGCCCCAAACCCTCCGGTTGCGGGACCACAAAAGCGGCCCCGCCCCCGGTGGCCGCAACTCCGGAAGCCGAAGCCTCAACGAAGAGCGGCCCCACCTGGGAGGTGCCTCAACCGCGTTCGACGGCCTACGGCCAGAGGCACCCCCATGCTGTTGGTCCGCGCCGGATTTCTCCGGTACCACCCGTCGTTGGGGCAACGGGTGGCGTTCCCCTATCCGCCACCTGGGGACGCGCCCGGTAGGAGTCAGCTCTCCCCCGGGATATGCTGGAAGACCTTGCTTTTTACCAAATTTCGTGATTCTTGGTCAACGGGAACTACCATATAGGTTTTCGACCCAAAACCTATGGGGTACTTCCGGTTGACCTAGAATTGTCAATTTTGGTTAAAAGCAAGGTCTTATAGCACAAGTAAAGGGAAAATTCCGAATAATAAAAAAAATTAAAATGAAGATAAATTTTAGATTAATTTCGCCAAAATTTAAATTTGCCCATATCTATTTATCGTGTTGACTCAGGATCTTGATTTTTATACACCTAATATGGACAATAAACCTCTGTATTTGGTATCAATTTCAATTTGCTAGGTCCTGAGAAAATCGGTGGTGACACTCGGACAGACAGACGGACAAGAGAGTGATCTTATAAGGGTTCCTTTTTTACCTTTTGAGGTACGGAACCCTAAAAAGGAGCCGAAACAGGTATAGACTGAAAGTAATTCAGATGTAGAAAGATGGAGTAGAAAAATATCCAAAAAAATAGGCACTGTTGAGTTTACTAAATATATTCTTTAAAGTTTAAACTTAAATTAATTTACAGAATATACGTTAAATATCTTTTAACATACTGGATATTTAGAATTAGGTACGATCGCTAAAATAAAATATGTTTTCCACTATATCTTAATGAAATAACTAGCGACTCACCCTCGCTTCGCTCGGCTTCGTCCCTAGCTTGCTTCTCCATACAAACTTTCATCCCCATTCTCACCCCCTTAAGATATGATTTCCGGGATAAAAACTATCCTATGTCCTTCACAGGGTCTATCTTCAAACTATGTATCTTCTTACCAAATTACATCTAAATCGGTTCAGTATTAACCTCTACAATCTCACAAACTCACAAACTTTACGTCTTTATAATATTAGTATAGATTATGGTGTACATTGGTTTAAAAAATTAATATTAAAAAATAAAAGCACAAGATAAACTTAAACTTCTATAACATCTAAGTACTATGTCACTCTACAAATAAACTGTAACAGTGTGCGTAGCAATAAAGAAACAGGTGCACGCTGCGCGGGCACAGCTTGAATGTGCTCGTGACACCGTTTACTTAACCTAAAATCCATTATTCTGTTATCATTTCATTACTATCACCGCATTTTGTCAACACTATTTACATTCAATTGAATTTTCATATTTCGGAACAAACGAAATACATTTTAATCGATATTTTAAAATTATTACCTCTATTTACAGATTGCCTGGTGCTCTACTATAAGCCGACTTAGGTAAGATACATAATGTTATTTCAAGTTATTATTTTTATCAAAGTCGATTGCATTTTTGAGATATTTATGTTTGTTATGTTATGTTTAAGTTATATACGTATGCCACAATTCAGTGAACTTCTTGGGTAACTTTTATTATCAAGAGTAATGTATATATGTACATATATGAAGATAGTTACTAAATTTTATATGCCTGCCAATATTATATAATAAATTTTATAATACTAAATACATATGTATATTATAGAAATAAGTTAGTTAAATAGCTAAACTTAGCTTAGCTTTTCTGATTAATTGTTAACTTTATTATTGTAGGAATGTACCTAGTTAAATCGTTAATAGTTTTATTTCTGTAGATGATCGCACTGTTAACCTGAAATTACGCTCGTCGCCGCCTACAATGGCTACAGAAGCTAGTGACACTTCGATGTTTTGTTCTTTTTTTGTAGCACCTTTCCATTCCTGGTATATAATTGCAAACGACCGTCACACGGTTAGTATAGATTTCTCAGAGATAAGATATTTTCCCGCAGTACAAAGTATCCTATATGTTGACCCGGTTAACCAGCTATCATCATACCAAATTCAATCCAGTGGTTTTCCCGTGATGCGGTTATAGACAGATAGATAGACAGACAAAAATTCTAAAAACTATAGATTCCGCCTCTGTATCGATAATATAGTTTATTTCAATAAAATTTCCAAAAAAAATATTTAATATTAGAAACATGTTAATGAGAAATTGTATAGGTTATTATTATTTATCAGTTTGGAAACATGTGTGGCGAAGTCGTCAAGACCTCTTCACGTTATGTTATACAGTATACACTCTCGATTCCCATACACTTGAGTGTTGAGTGCTATAAGACATGTGCCTCGTAAATAACCAGTAGAAGACTATGGTTCTGGTGCATTGGAATTTAATATTAAGTCACGGAAACCACTAGATGCGGATAACGCAGCAACAGTTGTTTGGAAAGTCTTCGGAGAAGATCTATATCTAGATGATAATTGTAAATGTTGATTATAATCTTTATTGAAAATACACAATTTAATTGTAAAAATCTCTTATTTTAAGGAGTTTGATAATGAACTTGACCTAGTGACTTAAACGACAAAACGCGAGCGCAAAATGTTCTCTGGTCTCGCGTTGGCTGCTCTGACCTTCATGAAACTTATTGTTTCTCGCCTTTTATTATGTGTAATGTGTATCTATTGTTTGATGTCTTTGAAAGCGTTCGTTACCAATAATATTATCAATATGTGCTGCTTTTTATCTTACTTTGACGTCAACTTTAAAGACTTCTGTCTGAATGTGATAGAAATCATATGTTTTAAAATCTACGTAAATTCTTTTATTATTTCCTTTGTCATAAAAATCGTCTAAAAAGCCACCTAATCGAGTTCACTTAGCGAGCGATGTCGGCAAAAACGTCTCCGCTATACCGAATTTGATTCGCAGTGCAGCAATACAATGAAGTTACGGTTCGCGCGGGTGTCGGCAGGGGGCGCGAAGTGCGGGGGCGGGGGCGCAGGTCAATGACGTCCCTCCGTCTGGGGCCCGCGCCCCTTCCCCCGCCTGAACCAGTTCCCGACCGAGCCATATAGCTTACCGCCATCTCTAGCTAGTTTACACCAAGTTACTGTACTCGCCTACCTGCCAAACATTCTTGCTAGGTTACATTCTGAAACTACATAATATATTAAATCTATTTGTGTGGGACAAACCTTTGCGCTGTTCGTCACTTACAATGTAGATTGCCGTGGCACTGTAGCCCCAGAACTCCCACGACGACTGATATCGTGTTAATCAGTATTCAAATACCGGTTTAGATGATATCGTGAAGAGGTTGAGGCGTTGTCAAAAACTCGACGCGCTTGTGGCGCAACAGTCGCTTTCGCAAAGTGTTTCGTAATGGTTTCCAGCCGAGAATAGTCGAAAGTTTCTTCACGTATTTTTTGTCTTCACATCGGTTCGTTTGTATGATAATTTTTATACCTACTTAATTGTTCGTGAGCATTCACCAAATGAATTAAAAAGGGTTAAACATCTCTCAAAACTTTATTATTATAGAGACGAAATTGTACGGGCAAGTACCGGAAACATCAAGTATAATGCAACCCTTGTCGAGACTCGATTCAGGTGCGACGGCGGCGAAAGCTATGAATATTTTATAATCTTAAATGTCTCACTGCCTAAAGTGCTTTTTGAATTGTAATATTGTCCAGAGCAGTAACAATTTGCACACGGTTTAAATAGCTTTTGACCTGTTTATTTATTTAGGTATAGTGTATAGGTAAATCATAAAGATAAAAGTCTTATATACACATAGGTGTACGTTAAATTTATGCGTAATACTTTTTAATACATTAAAGGTAGAGCAGTTTCGTTCTCTATTTTGTTATAAAATATAACCTTGCAGTAAAATCCAAGGTAGGCCAACTCGTTTACCATATAAGAAATATCACGATCGATTTTTTCGGTTATGCTGCATATATGTATATCATGTGTATTATGGTTAATTAATAATAATTATTATTTACCTTTAAAAACAACTATTGGTATGCAATAATGGTATTTCTTATATATTTTTTACGATTTTCAAATAAATAGAATGTTACAAAAGGTGAAAACGGATTCCCTAATATTCCCAATAAACCTGACAAACGTTAATTAATGCGGATGCCGAGATATCATAAAGTTCAAGGTTCAATCTCAAACCACTCTCGTTTGTTTACTTGTACATAATATCATTATACAACGCATATGTGTAAAGCCATTTTATAAAAGAATACAGGTTTAATTCCGCTTACATTTTACATAAGAAGTCAAAGTGAACCAAAACAAAGCACGTATGGCATATTATATGTACTCTCCACACTACAAGACCCTTCCTAAGTAAACATAATCACTACAATGATACTTAACAATGTATATCAATTATTGACGACGCATTTGAACTTTTCGCCCTAAACTTAAACATCAAAAGCTACAACATCCTATAAAAGAAATAACAATTGTATGGATTAATACTTCACAATCGCGTCGAAACAGCGTGGGCGGATTTTAAAGGATCTATAAGACTTTCTGTTTGCTTTTCTTTACAGAGATTATTTTTTTTTAAATTTATAAAATATGTAAATAAATAGTAAATATTGAAAATTTTAAATATATTTAATGAAGAAAGGATCTCTGTTTTTATTTGTACTTGAAACAAGTGCTATCATTGATATTAATAATATGTATGGACGTGAGGCGTATAATGATAGTTTGTGCCTTCTTCTGTTTACTTTTGTTTATATTTAAAAATATGTACTTAACAACAAATCTTTTGCTAATGTTTCAAGTATTTCTTTATCCTCTTAAATAACGTTAATTAGATATTATTAATGAGTATATTAGTTTTAAAGTGCGCAAAAACCGAACCAGTCATGGTAAGAAGCATTTTATAAATCCGGAAGGATAACTTGTTTATAAAGGCATTCCCTCTAACGGGTGAAAACGGTAACTTGTGTATTCTCAATCGCTGAATGCACTAATGACGTATAGTCGGTATTTACAATCCACAAATCTATATATATCCTTTAATTCTTATAAGTAACATTCCGGAAGCTCTACATTTGTATGATTTTAAGTCAATCTTTTTAAAGATAAGTTTCATTTCGAAATTAAGCAATGTTCTTGATCATGTTACCTTTTTTTTCCAAATATCCGTTATTTATAATAAACTGTTGTAGGAAAACATTTTTTTTAGATTAATAGTTCTAGAATATTCACTCAACTTTTTTTGCAAAACATATCTTTTATTGTAGAATGTGCTTGATCGAATAAAAAAATATAAATACATTTAATCACAAGGCGATTTTGAGATACGAGCAGTGAGCAATTTAAAATTAAGAAGCTTACGCGACATGAGTAAGTACGTAATTTTTACCCATAGAGCCTCAAGCCAATGTGCCAATACATGCACGGATATGATCGGGGGTCAATGGTTCTCCTTGGAGGGGTGTTCACCTCGTCGACCTTAAACGACACGGCCATACTGAAATAAAACTGCGGATATCGCTCCGATACCTCTATTCGAATATTGATATTAAAATCATTATATTGTATTCTAAACATGCCACATTTATCTTATAAATAATTAGTGATCATTAAAAGACTAAATGATTAAAGATGTTCCACGCGAGATCAAGAACCTCTGGCAGTTTTTAAAAGCATTGCAAAAACAACTACTTAATGTTCTTATACGTAATAATAATTTTATGCTTTTGATTTTGAAATCTATTAAAGCACAGTTTTCTAAGTTTTTATTTTTTAAATCTAAGAGAATCTTAACGGTTATTGTTATTTTTTTTAATTTGCCTTAATTTGTCCGAATTAATTATACTTTTTAACCCCCGACACAAAGAGGGGTGTTATATGTTTGACGTCGATGTCTGTCTGTGGCGTCGTAGCTCTCAAACGGACGGACCGATTTCGATGCGGTTTTTTTCATTTGAAAGCCAGTTTCCTTGCGGTTGTTCTTAGCTATGTTTGGTTAATATCGGTCCATCAGTGTAAGAGTATCAGCTCTTTTCCAAAATTATTTACTTTTTAAGGGTTGTTCTTTAAACAAAAAGTATTTTTTGCGTAGAGGGTTTTTAAATTTTTGATTTAATTTTATATTATTTTTGTAACAATTAATAGTCAAGTAGTAGCCTAGAGAACTAATATTAACATGATCTTCAGTCTAAGTTTGATGTATTTCTTAAAATAATATATAATTTAATATTGTTTTTATATTATTAAATTAATAAGCTAATAAAAATTATATGAAACAAAATATTAAAAGTCCATTGACAGAGTAGAATTTTCTTTTAAGCCAACCTTTTAATTAGTAAAAAGTTAGCAACACGCATTTCGCTAAAAGGTAACAAATTATATTAATAATACATATATTTAAATGTATGATAAACACATACAGTAGCTTAAATTATTTACTTACAAGTTTTTTCGATTTATATAACACAGAACTCACTCAACTAATGTACAGATTCGACTTAGTTACAATTTTATTATATGTATAAATAACTTTGACGACACGTTTGGCTTGGTTTGTAGTGTACTTGCTATGCCAGGGATCGCGGGTTCGTGTCCCGCTGGGGGCATTCGTTTGTGTGATGAGCACGAATGTTTGTACTCTAATCATGGGTGTTTAATGTTTATATTTATATTAATATGTATGTATTTAAATTTATATATGTGTAGTGTACTAACCATCTGGTATCCATAACACAAGCCTCGTAGCTTAACATGGAACTAGATGGTGCTGTGTATTAATGTCCCAATTTATTTATTTATTTATAACTATAAACTGACTAACTACTGCCTGTGGCTTTGCCCACATATATAAATATGAAATACTTTTCGAAATGGATCTAGTAGATCGAATAAATGAAACTATGTTCCTAGTTCACACTATTTAATATTCATCTATAATGTATGTACATGTACAAAAGTTCCATTCAACCAGTACTTTGAAATGTATGATACAACGTAGAATAGTCTGTTTTCTTGACGAGATTATTAAAATATTATGTAAAAACAAAAACATAACTGTATTTCTTAACGTTCTAGCGAAATTCTAATAACTTAAACTAAAACTTAAACTGTCCTAATTTTATTTCATTAGAATGATGATTTTACATAAGAGGTAATTATGATTAGCACATGTTTTTGGAAGTCTTAATTAGACCTTGGTTGGTCATTGATCGGACATTTGTTTTCGAGACGTGTTTTGCGAAATGTCGTCGGAAAGGTCAAGGAACATGGAATCAATAAAATGGTGGTACTTTTATATTTAGAAAACTCGCATTCGTAATCAGATAATTATATATTATCGGTGAATGTACGATAAAAATTTTGCAATATTTTGCACACTATTTTAATCATTCAAATACCTTCATCTTTGACGATTATACCTTATGAAGCTGTTCCGCTTATTATTTAATAATCTATACTAATATTATAAACAGGCAGTGTTTGTTTGTTTGTTTGATCGCACTAACCTCAGAAATTACTAATTCGATTTGAAAAATTCTTTTTGTATTTAATAACCAGTAATTTTAGAAGGCTATAAGTTACATACGCGGAGCAGTAATCATAAATGTTAAAAAATCGGGCAGACTTCCATACATTATTTTATTTATTCCTAATAGCATAAAGCAAAGAGTTTTTTTTGTTTTTTTAGCGTAAACGAAGCCGTGGGTTCTTAGAGTAATTAATAATCTCATTTGGCTGTGATTTTATATTTGAATAATATCACAATTCATATATTGAAGAAAACTGATATACTTACTCATTATTGTTACTATTTGTATGTAGAAATTAAAGGTAATTTTAATTTGTATTTTCTTTTTGATACCCTTTGGTTGCTTGAATTTAAGTTGTAAATATAGTAAAATAAAATACCTAAATAAATCTACTTAGTTTAGAATGTGTATAAACCTACATCAAATTAAAAAAAATTCAACCAGAAATTCAAGGAAAGAACAAAAATCTTGTTGACGTTAGGAAATATATTACATTTTTATCTATTTTTTTAAATCATACTCTTTATTTACGTAGTTATTTCATAATATAAGTACAGAGCTCTTATAGTTGGCAATTTAATAAAAAAAACAATATGATTGATCACTTAGAAATAAAATTATGAAATAATATTAGATATTAGGTATATATCTTTAAAAATATTTTTCAATTGAAGATTGAAATACTTAATTTCAACATGCGAGAGCACGAATTACACGTGACGATAACCGTGTGCGACCGCTATTTTTAAGTAAGTAGTTTTGTAAATTATGATTGAAATTTACATATAAATGTAAATTAAGCAGCAATACTGTCTATTTACTATACAACAAGTAGGAGGTTTACACAATATGACATTCAGCAATCGTTGAAGATTAGAAATATAAAATATGTAACTAGAAACTCAGCCTCGCTTCGCTCGGGTTTGTTCCTAGGTTGCTTCCCCATTCAAACTTTCATCCCCATTCTTACCCCCTTAAGGGATGATGTCCGGGATAACAACTATTTCAATCACTCTCTTTTCATATCATGAGTTTTAAAATAATCTTATTTTAGTAAAAAAAAAATCTTTTAATTTTCATCTACACAAAACTTGTCCTGACAATAACAAACACAAAAAAAAAAGAATTACCTATCCAATATATTTGGTGCAGTCGATCGGAAGTTTCGGTGCGACATACATTTCGGGAATTCATTTTTATTTTTATAGATATAATATGGAAATGACTTATAATGATTCTGTGACAACGATTACATTCTACGTTTTAGTCTAGTTAACAAGTTAAAAAACGTGTTTATTCTTACTACTGCGAATTAAAAATACGTGAGATACCTCGTTGGAGTCGTTATGACTTCTAGAAAAATGTGCAAAATCTTCGAACCCGCACATAAAAAATTGCAAAAGTTATAAACAATTAATGGTCAATACTAGTTTTTTGTAAGTTAAACAAAAACTATTGGTGCTAGGGAAATTTTAGAAACAGATTCTTAAAGAGAAGGAAATTTCGGAAAAAAATGTTGACCCCTCTCTCGTGATCTCGATTATTAATATCTACTTTTTATTTAATGTTGAAAACAGGCTTCCGCGTAGCTAGCGCAGTGTCGTAACGCTGCCTTGAAACCGGACGCTAAACATAAAAAATACTCATCTAGACAATAGAAAGAAAAAAATTACGTCAAAAATTTTTTTTCCGTGCATTTTTCATTATACCTATTGTTAATTAACTTTTTTTCTTAAGTTTTACGTACATTTCAAGCTAGATAACTTTTAAACAAAAGCTCTTAAAATTACTTTGCTTCTTGGAGACCTTTTGGTAACTATACTAAATAAAGTTATCCATATGCGGTATTTTTAATTGTTATTAACTTATTATCTACTATCGGCTCACCCTCGCTTCGGTTTCAGGAAAATAAGAATAAATCTATCCCACGGGAACCGTACGTTTTTCCGGTATAAGGTATACACGCCAAATTTTACTAAATTAGGTGCATAAGTTGTTGTGTACTAAGCTTTTTTAACTATCCCACGGGAAATCTTTAATTTTGCGGGATGAAAAGTATTTAATATGTTGACCGGGGCTATAAGGTACCACCATGCAAAATTTCATTAAAATCGGTCCAACGTTTTCGGAGATCAGCCCGTACAAACAGACAAATGGACAGAGAAACAAAAAATTTAAAAAAAAATCAGAATTTGTTCTATTTACCCTCTTACATCACCCTGGCTCGGTTTTAAGCATTTTTTTTTCTATGTACAGACATTCGACCTCTACAGTTTTATTATATGTATAGACTAGTTATTAAAAAAATGCATTTTTTATTTGTTGCTTAAATAATTATCCCTAGCTAACCCTAAAATTTCCCTAGCATCAATAGTTTTTGAGTAATTTGCAAAAAATTAGACCCATTGTTTAACCTTTAACTGTTATAACTTTTCAAGTGTTTATGTGCGGATTTAAATTTTTTTTACATTTTTCTAGACGTCGCGTCATAACGACTCCAACGAGGTATCGCACTTATTTTAATTCGCAATAGTTAGAATCGACACATTTTTCAACTTGTTGACTAGACTTCTTGCATTACAAAGTCCTTCCTATTCTACAGTGACTATAGATTGACATCTTGCCGAAGCTATTGCCCATTAGATTTGTTTAACGTAGACAATATTAGTAAGTATTTTATTTGATAAAAATCATCAAGCTCTAGCGTTGCGGTGTCGTGCGCGCAACCTTGCGGCGCGCGGCGCAGGTCAGATTTTTCGAAGGTCGATGACTCGCTCGTAATCGCTACGAGGTATTATTATTTGTAAGCATTCCGTCGTCCGCACAACTAATAGTCCGAAGCGCTCGCCACCTATTGCGCCACAACCCTCGATATTGTTCGATTTTCTTTGGGATATCTCGAAATATTACCTAAGTACGTGACGATCTTTACAAACTTGTAAAATGATAAAGTGTTACATGGAAAATTTAATTTTTGACATATTCGGTTAGTAAGTACGTAAACGCTATTTTTTGTAATATATGCTAGCAGATATTAAAAAGACGAGTGATTAAAAATAACGAACAGAAATTATTTTAAAATTAATTTTAGATTTGTAGGAACAGATTAAGAATTATTTTTACAAATATTTTTTTTGCATATTTTTTTCCAGTACAGATTAAATATTTCAATACTCGTGTATTAGACAAGGATTTGGACTAAATTGTATTAAACAACTATGTCTATCACAATTTAAATAAAATATTTATTAGTAAAACATTTTAAATCTGCGTACACCAGGAAGACACCTAATAAACTATGGGTATTTTATCATATAATAATAACATTTGTTATTATTATATGATAAAATTACAAATTATATGATAAGATTACAGATTCAAGTTTTTTTTTAATTTGTAAGCAATAAGCATATTTGTTTATTAGGACAAAGCCAGGTCGCACAGAAATTATATATACCGTGTAGGTATAAATGGAGTGCATCGTTACGGCGACATTGTCCGCAGCATCCGACTTGCGCAACATCTGTGGTAATTTTCTTACAAACTGTTGTCATATATCTAAATAAAAGAAACAATAATAATTATTATCAACGAATATAAATTGTCATTAACATGTGAATAAGTGGACAAAACAACGAACGAATAATAATTTGTGTATTTTTTGTATTATTTATATAAATAATAAATTAGATGGATGTAAAGCTGATTTCCATTTTTAAAGCCTCTCGAGCGACATACAATACAATAGGCCTTACATGATTATAAATGCAAAATATTACTAACGTAATAAATGAAAAAATATAATTTTATGTAATTAACATGTCCAGTTATAATATAAATTGAATCAATAAATAATTTTACTTCAATTGTTGATCTTTATGATTGTAAAAAAATACTTGAGATTCCTATTTTTTAAAATAAAAGTTTTAATAAAATAACTAATTACAGTTACAACACTAGTTGACAAGTGAAACCATATATTAAATTATACATATATTAAATAATTAAATATATAATTATATATGTATAGCTGTATATATGTACGTATAATTATATATATATATATATATATATATATGTGTATATATATTATATATTATATGTATGTATTAATATAAGTAAATATGTGTATATGTATATGTGTTTAGGTATGTTATGTGAACATGTTATATATATATATATTTTTTTTTCTCTTTTCATCTAGTACCGCTCATTATGTTTCTCTGTTTGGCCTAAAGGTTGGCTGGTAGAGAATGCAATTAGCATTAAGCCCGCCTTTTGTACCGTTATATTGTAAATAGTGGTCAATAAAGGTTAAATAAATAAATAAATAAAAAATATATCTGACATGAACTGTGAACTTAGACTATTATGTAACTTCGTTAGATCAATTGTGTTATCGGCGAACAATAGGTAACTCAAATATTTTATTACTGTAAAAAAACTCCCTCGTGTAATATACAGACAATATAGGCACACAGTTTGTAACTAAAATGAAATAAAAAAATGGATCTTATGGAACAATAGTCATCTTCACCTGCCGTCTCTTTCCTTTTTGACTTATTTTAAGTGACAATACGGCTTGCACAATCTACGTTATGTTCGTTTCTACCTGCGACAACCAGCGAAAGGGAATGATACAGGATTTTTTATCTCCTTGTCTATAGTCGATCTTTATTTATTGAGGATGGTGTCAGTAAAACTAACGATTCTAGTGAACATATGGAAGTCACAAAAAATATCGAATTGGAATAAGTGTTTATGTCTATATTTAACTTATTATGTGATAGTTTTCTTCCAAGGATTTCGTAAGATAACAAAGTTTAACAAAAAATTTGGATAATCTGAACATAAATATTCCGCTAAGTATAACTAATAGGTAAATAGGTGTATTAATTTTAATTTGGAATAACCAATAGTATTATGAACAGAATAAATAAGTATATATACTCCAACTGCTAGGCATAGTGCATGCGAAAATTAGTAAGGTTTTTAGATATAAAAGTTTCCTTATGATGATTTCCTTTAGATCTATGTGCTAGATCGGAAATTGAACCCTTCAATTGCTAGTTTCAATTGTTTATCCAAGCGATCGTGATACTAATGGCAGCCATTATTCCTTTGTCTATGTAATCTATACTAATATTATAAAGAGGTAAAGTTTATGAGTTTGTGAGGTTGTAGGGGATAATCTCTGGATCTACTGAACTGATTTAGATGAAATGTGGTAAAAAGATAGTTTGAGACCCTGGGACATAGGGTATATTTTATCCTGGAAATGATCCCTTAAGGCAGTGAAAATGGGGATGAAAGTTTGTATTGGGAAGCAAGCTAGGGACGAACCCAAGCGAAGCGAGGGTGAGTCGCTAATGTAAAATATATTTAAGTAACACCAACACTAATGCCTACGCTTGTAATTCTGAATTAATCACTTAAGTTAACTTATACCTTATGTTTTTAGCATAGGTCCTAGTAACTATCATATAGAAATAAATTACTAATTAACTTTAATATAGCTTTACTATAATTAATGGAAATGTAAAGTGTTTCGAGACATCGAAAGCAACGTTAAGTGCGCGTGATGCAAAAAGTGCGAAATTGTTGACCGCGTGACCCAATTGTGTATCCGTAAGAGACAAGGTCAGACATACAGCTCCAAGTACTTGCCTATACTCTTTATTGAAGATTATCTTCTGAAAAATTAAGAAGATAAGGTTTATACCAATACATAATGTAAAAGTGCGAAATTGTCGACCGGCTGACCTAATTGTGTGTTCATGAGAGGCAAGGTCAGGTCAGTGTCGCTCTGCACTCGATGTATTGACTACTAAGCTTTTTTAAAGTCTTATTAGGTTTTCGCAGTTTTTAAAGATGTTATAAAACTCACAGTAAGTAAATTACTTAAATTAATTAACTTAAGTTATAGACTGTATGACACTACAGAAGTAATAAAAAATATGGTATTACCAATTCATTAAATCTGTTGCATTACATTTACTATTTTCCTCTTGAAAGTGTGAAATTAAACGCATATATATCGACTACGAATGCCTGTGAAATGTGAATCACAGCAGCAGCTCTTGTGAACGCTCGTGAAACAATGCTTCTCAACATGCTACAGCGCAAGAGAAATTGACATACCAACTACATTCTTTTTGTAGCGATTTTATACGTAGTAAGATAGCAACGTCTATTTTAGTTCTTTTAATATTACTTTTTAATGTTTAAATTGTAGTGTCGTGGCAGTGGTAGCCCAATGGTAACTCGCTCGCTTGGGTAAACGAGTGAAGCGGGTTCAAATCCCGGGTCTCGCACCTCTGATATTTTCATGTACGAATCATTTCTAACATGATTACCACTTGCCTTACGGTGAAGGAAAACATCGTGAGGAAACCTGCATGTCTGAAAGAACTTAACAAGTTTTCGAAAGACATGTGAAGCCCGCCAACCCGCACTAGGCCAGCGTGGTGGACTATGGCCTGATCCCCCTCTTATTGAAGGGAGGCCCGTGCCCAGCAGTGAGATGTTAAAAAGGGCTGAATACTAAAAATGTTTAAATTTATTTTAATTTTATTTCTATTAACAAAATGTTTTTCTTTTTAACCGAAAATCAGTATTATAAATCACAATACATACCTACTGTAGATTGTAACAATAAAGTTCATGTCATTGACATTTTAAAATGTCCCTAACATTTGGGTATTTATTTACTCTAGAAGTTCAGGGATTTGTCACTTTTTTCGTAATTCTTTACAATTAAATTTGTTAAAAATAACAAAAAAAAACTAATATATTACTAAACTAGCGACTCACCCTCGCTTCGCTCAGGTTCGTCCCTAGGTACGTTTTAACACTTAGTATGAAATAGATAAACTATAAAAATAGGTATGATGAATTGTCGTGAGTTATATTACTTATAACGTGTGGAAAACACGTGGGAATAAGATAATCTCCTGTGGTAAAAAGTAGCCTATGTCACTCTCCAGCTACACAATCATTTCCGCAAAAACATCACGCCAATCCTTCACTCTATGTTGACGTGAAAGACGAACAAACAAAGAAACAAACACACTTTCATTTTATAATAATAAATTCGTTAGATTTCTATTAATTGTAATATTTACAATGCTTATGTATTACCTAATACACCTATGATTAACATAATATCATTGTTACATAAATAAATTTCTTAAATCTTATATGAAGCTCACTTGCATACTTATTTTTTTAGTCTACATTCCTTAAAATTTGCGGAAGTAATACAAAATATATCAATAATTTATTTAATTATGTATGCAATTATAAATTGTATTAACTTATTCTGAATAACTTGTTTATGACTTGACTTGTTATGACTTGACTATGACTAGACTTAATTACCTTGTCTAGATTTTAATGTCAGCTTTTATTATTGCGTGCCGTATTATGTAAGAGTTTTATTTTAGGTTTGTTTAGAGTTTAGTGTTATTTCATATAATTCAGCCCACAATGGGTTGTATTAAGTCGTTTTACCCAATTTGTGTACTTTACAAGTGACCTCGTTGCGCAAAAAGAGGGTAACGGTAGCCTCTGAGCGCCGGACAGTGCAAAGACCACGGAGTAAACTGGACGACCGCTGGAAAGTAATCGCTTGCTCACTTTCTCTCGAACAGGTCTCAGTCTTGCTCGAGCGGCGGTAGAACGTGCTCACGAACTGTAAACCAGTATTGCAATACTTAGAAACGACGTAGATTATTAGAAAAAGAGCTCTTCGAAACGCTATCTATTCCGGCATTTCGCATAACCTTGTAAGTTAAGGTTTTGCAATGTATCAAGGAGGATGTAAGTCTATATAGTTACATAGTTAGTATTATTATATCGGAATTGAATTAGCTTCGATTAAATAAACCTTGGCGGTCATTTGCGCGGTGAGTCGCTTATAAATTACCTCATCATGTATTTCGCAAACAAATAAGAATTTAAAGAAATCTGGTACTCGTTTAGTGAAAGGTTCGCCATTTGCCACGAGTTATGTAGTTGCCATTAAAAATAAAGAACTGGTAAGGCGATGACTCGGTATACGAGCAAAAAAAGTTGAACAGTCGAGTGCGAGAGGGAAAGACGCACAGAACCAAACAAGTGCGTTACCCCCACGAAGATTATCTGCGCATTTATTTTTATTTATCTCTGCGCATAGCGGCTTAAACCGATACGGTAAAGTATATAACCCATAGTATTAAGAAGTGTATTTAAAAGTACTGCTAAATTTCAAAGATTTTAGTGTTTATGATGGTAAAACTGAATAATTTGGAATTGTAAATGTTGTTTAACAAGTACGTACCAATGGTCTTTAATCGAATAGGATTTAAAAACTCCTTATAAAACTAAGAACTGAATAATTAATTTTGCTTACATATCAAATACTTTATAATAACTTAAATATTTTTATCATTTCATAATCATAATATTTAATTGGTAATAATTAAAACAAAGAATACATAATTTGTATACGTACTACACGAAGTTTACGAAGGTCATATACTTTGGCCATATGAGATTAATATTACCTGGGCGATCGAGCTTCGCTCGGAGTTTTTGGTCAAAAGTACATTTTTTTTAATATGGCTTTAAAAAAAACAAAAACTTGAATAAATACAAAAACAAAAGTAAAAACTTTGTATCCGACCAGGACTCGAACCCGGACACCTGTGATAGTCAATTTTGCCCTTTGGCCGCTTGACAATTATTAACATATTTTGCGTGGAATAATGTGAAAGAAAACCACATGAAAACTTGAAAATACGCGTTTTCCCAAAGGATATATTTTGAATTATATTTAAACGACCAATACTTGTATATTTATTTGGGGGGTGTTTTCGGGGGCGAAAAATGGATCTATATTAGTCTTATGCAGACATAAGAAGAATTGCTCGTTTAAATATATAACAAAATATAATGAAATTGCGTATTATTGTTTATTTTTAAGAACATATATATGTATTTTAATCTGATGTAAAGCAGGCGGCAAAATTATACTACCGTTCCATTTAAGAACAAAATATTCAATTTTATACCAAACTTGTACGAGTATATTTAAAATAATATTATTAATCTTTCTAAAAGATACAAACACAGGTAATATATTACGATTACATTATTTTTTTATCAAGGTTGCTAAGATGGATTCGGTATAGTAGGAAGTAAACCTGTTTAGATGTTTTTTTTAATGTTTGCTGTATTTAATTATAAACTCTACGCGCCCTTCAGTGTCTCATATTTGCTTACGTATTCAGCTTATCAACCTCGGTTATCACTGGCGTTTTCTTCAATTGGTTTCGGATAACTATTGTTATCAACGCCACAGTACTTAGTGTCTATGCATGTTTCTTGGCATTATCGTTTGAGGTAGAGTCATCGGTAGAGCACTATTCGACAAGTATTTATTCGCTAGCAACAGTGTAAGATGACCTTTACGCTCGAGCGCGTGGCCATGAGAACTCCTGAAGGTTGCGGATGCCTACGTTACAGTAATTCCGGGATTTGTTTTAAGATTGTGCTAACCTTTCATAAAAACTAAACAAAATAGACGACATGATTCCCAATGATTTTGAGTCAATCGGTTTTGTATTATTTTTATTTGTTTCTGTTACATTTCTGTAGGCGTGAAATAAATCAGCCTAGAAACTTTACTGACAGTGTACTGTGTTTGTGTGTGTGCCGTGCCAATAGGTCGACCAACCAGTCGACCAGACAGTCTCCCTCCCTCGATCAGTCCTCCGTCTGTTCTCCCCTCCCACCGTCCCCCCTTTGCGCTACCAGTCAGCGTTCGGTCAGCTTCTTGACAATACGTATTCGAGCTCTGTCGGAACAAAATACTTTACGTCCCACTTAATTGTAGTGCTCACTACAATTTATTGCTCTTTATGTGAGTTTCAATAGTACAGTGCAGTTTTATATACGTCTTTTTAACAGTTTTTAAAAATATCAATCTTTTCATTGCATTGCTTTGTTACAGGTACTTGGAACTGGGTGTGAGCCCAGATACGGTGTGTGTGGTTTTATGTAACCATATGTATATTTTTATTGAATAAACGTTAGTGTCTATTTAAATTTACTTGACAGTGCTAGTGTAATAAACTGGATTGAAGTGAGTGTCGTTTTGTACATAGGTGAAGTGTCACAGCGACGATTACTATCCTGTTATTTTGCATCGCAAATAAGTGATTTGTGTCATTAGTTAATGGATTGTTAACCATTTGGATTTCAAGCAGCTCAATGGCAATTGTAAGTACATTTAAAAATACATATAATTATTTTCGCCTTATGACATACAAATAGATACGTTTGATGTGCGTCCCATTAAAATTAATTTATAGCTTTGTGTTATTTATAAACGAAGTCGGTCGCCGTGTTTTTAATGTGTCAAATTTAACACTTTTATAGCAAAATAATTCACATAAATATAAAATTGAACACTACTGCAAAATTTCTTCCGCGATCGTAAACCGCGATCGTTTTCTATTTTTAAAACGTCATTATTGTGTTAGAAAATACCTAAACAAATTGTAAGACTTTCTCGGTTTCATTCTAGAAAGAATTTCAACTAAAATATTTCAATTAATATATATTTTTTTATATTTTTGGTTATTCTAATAAGGCTCTACAATCCAAACTAGAGTTCCTCACCGATTCTTCACCGACTTCTATAATTCATGTATACTAATGACTGAGCTACAAAAAGATTCCAGGTAGATTTCGAAATGTTTTTCTGCGGGGAGGCAATAAATTAGTTTCCATTGCCGCGTCGGCGCAGGTGTAGAGTACATTGTATGCATTCTCATGCACCAGCCTGACATTATTAATTAATCATATATATAAAAGTACCTAGTAAATGAAAATAATGTATGATAAAGTCAATTATTTTTTGCGATTATGTGTAACCAAATAGTAAATATATCGAAGAAACGATTAGGTATAAAGTTTTATTCGCAGGAAATCTAAAGTAAAGTGACGTGCGAAGTAACCTCGTTTGCAAGTTCACTAATTTTAGAACATTGCTCATATATATGGATATTCACTTTATCTGCAGAATTAAGAATTCTTAAATAGTTTTACGTTATCTCTTTTATTATCTATATTGACATTGAAATCCAAGTTTAAACTAAGATTCTAAATGAGAATTGCATTGCTTGGTAGTATGTAATATAATAAAAAAAAACTTATTACAGTGTTATGAAATGAAAGGTTAAATAGTATTGGATTACAAAATTTGTTTTTTTTTTTTTTTTTTTTTATGAGATTCAGTGACAAACGAGCAGACATACCACCTGATGGAAAGCAGTACCTGTCGCCCATAACACCTACGGTTCATGCACTTAAGTTTTATGTAACAAAAATACAGAACCGCCGGTACGTTGTCACTGTGAGGACTAAGATGATATGCCTCTTGCCTGTAATTGCGCTGGCTACCTTATCCTTCAAACCGGAACACAACAATGCAATCATTGTTGCTTGGCAGCAGAAATAGATAAGGGGGTGGTACCCATCCAGTCGGACTCCTCAGGCTTGACAGAGTCCTACCACCGGTTTGTAATTTGTAAATAGCACCAGTACAAACAAAATAAAAACGTTACAATATTTAATTAATTAGTGTGTAACATCTTTCATACTAATAACCATTTTATTTATGACTAGCGGCACACACTTCGCTTCGCTCGGGTTCGCCTTTACACGAACAAATACAAATCTATCCTACGGGAACCACACATTTTTCCGGAATAAAAAGTAGCCTATTTGTTATACTGATGTATGAACTATATTATTGTAAAGTTTCATTAAAATCCAATCACTAGTTTTTGTGTACTAAGCTGTATAAGTTTTTATAGTTTTTTAACTATCCCACGGGAACTATTTTATTTTCCGAGATGAAAAGTATCTAAAATGTTGACCGAGGATGTAAGTTACCATCTTGCAAAATTTCATTTAAATCGGTTTAATAGTTTCGAAGAACAGCCCGTACAAACAGACAAACACACAGAGAAACAAAAAAATTAAAAAAAAAACTGGATTTGTTCTATTTCTCTTGCATCCTCCTGACTCGGTTTTTAGCAAAAAAAATTCTATGTACAGACATTCCATCTCTACAGTTTTATTTAGTCAGTTTAACTATTAGACCAAATAGTTTCGGAGATTAGCCCGTACAAAGAGACAAACAGAAAGAGAAACAATTTTTTTTGAGCGGAACCCTAATTCTTTTTCAAAAATAAAGTAGTATAAGTTACTCCTTATAACATCAGCTATCTGTTAATGAAAGCCTCGTCAAAATCAATTTGTTTCGAAAATTAGCCGGAACAAATAGACAGACAGACAAAATTAAAAAAAATGTGTTTTTCTTTCACTTAGTAAAAGCTGTTATTTTGACATTACAAACAGGTACTTCAATTTTATTTATCTGTATAGGTAACAAAAAGAGTTTTGTTAACCGTATTGATTTAGAGTACCTACTATGTTGTATATTTTGAACCTTCATTATGTATTTTATGAAATATGTAGAATAATAATTTAGTGTAGGTAATTTTAAGCTTTAATCAGAAGTTTTATTTTTCGAACAATGAAATGGTTTTTCAACTGTTTTTATCTTTATAAATATCGACTAGATACCGTCGTTCCATTTTGAGGTCATTTAATGGCAACAAAATTGAAAAATTTGATAACCGATAGTTATCATATTTTTTATTTTAATAAACAAAATATAATTCGCTAACCTAAGTATTATTTCGAAATGACAATATTTTTCTTTGTATCAATTTAATTATTTCTTTTTTTGTACACGAAAACCTTAATTTTTAAAAAGTCAATTTTATATTATTGCCAAAAATGTGAGCTATTAAATTTAAACATATAATAAAACTGTAGAGGTCGAATGTCTGTACATAGAAAAAAAATGCTAAAAACCGTGTCAGGGGGATGTAGGTAGAGAAATAGAACAAATCCAGATTTTTTTAACTTTTTGTTTCTCTGTCTGTTTGTCTGTTTGTACGGTTTAACCTCCAAAACTGTTGGACTGATTTAAATGGAATTTTGCATGGTGGTACCCTATATCCCCGGTCAAAATTTTAGACACTTTTCATCCCTGAAAAATTAAAGTTCCCGTGGGATAGATTTTGTCCTTGTTTTCCTAGAGGCGAACCCGAGCGAAACGAGGGTGAGCCGCTAGTGATGTAATAATTTTAGCAGTTTAATTAACAAATGTGGATAGATGAAAATAAAATCAAGGCTGTGTTTGATTTTTCAAGAGATAGAACTTTTAGCACACAATGACGTCAGAGACGATGTATAAAGTAAAACGTAGTCAAACAATCGGTATGCAATACGGGTGCCAGAAGCGCGAGGTGCCGTTAGACTGAGTGAAACAAAGATGATTTGTGAGTTTCTGATTATAAATATACCTATATTATATTATGAACTGTAAGTTTGTTTAATTTTAAAGCAAATACTAGTCACAGCAATTTAGAGGTCAAATACATCTCGAAGTCATGGCCGAAATCAAATACGACTCGCAATTTGAGCGCTACAGTAACTTTTAATCTTGTCGTCAACTCGGTACAGCTAGCAAGGTCAATTAATACAAGAAAATTTGATCCAACTGTAGTTATGGTACTTAATATTGCTGTTACTGCCTCTTTAGTATAGTTAGCATGTACGTCGGCAGATTCGGAGGTTCTGGGTTGCAGTCCCAGCTTGGACCAAGAATAATTATTTGATTTTTCTTACAAATAAATTCCTAATATCAAAGTGGAGTTACAAAGTTGGCGGTATCGCACCGTCGTGCCCAGGAGAACTCAGAGTATACTATATAGCTATTGATCCTAATATATAATTCTTTGTTCCTATATCAACTTGTTCACATCTTTTAAGTTCGCTTTTACGCAGTCGAATTTTTTATTTTTATATATATTTTTTTTTGTCTAATAGATATGAGGAAATAAAAACATACTTATATGTTTTTATTTCCTCATATCTATGTTTACAAAACAATTATAATCAGTTATTTATCAAAAAGAGTTATGTTATTGGCAAATAACATTTACTTAAGTATTAACTACTTATGAAACTACTACAATTATGAAATTTACGTCATCTCCATCAAATAATAATATGAATATAATAGTATAATACATTTTGGTCGCTGCTAGCCGATGCTAAGATCGAATGAATCTTGTGGTTGCGAGAGCTAGACGTAGAGAGGCAAAGAGTATAAGTAGGTCAAGGCACAGTCGCGGGCGGTTGCGTTTCCTACCATCGCCACCGACGAGGAAGCGACTCGTTAAATCTACTTAAGAATCAACAGTTTCAATCGTATTCTTCTTAACGTTTACTGCCGCGTATTAACATTGTATTTAGTACCTTACAATATCGATTCTTAATAATTCGCAATGAATAATTGTTAACGATGTTTCCTGTAAGGAAAATGCATATTTCAATTATGCTGAAAACTTGTTTATTATATACCGGAAAAGTGAACAAAATGATAACAATCAAGCATTACCTATAAACTGTGGTGACTCATATCTTAGAAAATTATCGGGTATTTTGCTAAATATATGCGTGCTCGTAGAAATATTCTCTACTTGCTGTTTAAAATACATATATTTACTGATGATGATGATATTTGAAATTTTACGATTCTATAATTTTCTTATACGGGAAATTCTGTACAATTCAAATTAGAATAAAGACACTAACAATAGCGGGTCACGCGATAATAATTATCTGTTTTAATTTTAGGCCAAGGATTTCGAAGATAAATGTTTTGTTTTTATTATTATTATGCAAGACTGAGTGAAATTTAAGTAGTCGTACTTGTTGGCCGCCAGAACTCTCACTTATTTTTGGTCTTTTATTTATAAATTAAAAATATCAAAACAAACTATAAATCCTACTAATATTATAAGCGCGAAAATTTGTAAGAATGTATGGATGTATGTTTGTTGCTCTTTCACGCCAGAACGGCTGAACGGATCTGGATGAAATTTGACATAGATATAGATTATAGTCTGAAATAACACAAAGGTTACTTTTTATCCCGGAAAAATGTGCGGTTCCCATGGGATAGGTTTCTTTTTATTTTGTAAGGAGCGAACTGGGGCGAAGCGAGAGTGAGCCGCTAGTAAGTAATAATGTCCTCCTAACCGATTCCAGCCATGGCGGCCAATCTCATTGAGACTAGGCAACTGCGCAGGAGATATTTTAGTGCAGCGCGTGTGCGCGCAGACACAAGTGCATTCTCTATTCCTGTCGCTCTCATACTCTGGTGGGTCGACTGCTCGACACGACCGGTGAGAGTTAAGGTGCAGGACCGACGACTTTATGTGCTCTCCGAGGCACGGGGGTGAAACACCGCTAACTTCACAACTCCGGGCTGTTACTGAGGCTTACTATATAGAAAGACTCAATAGCTAAACTTGGCCCGACCCGGGACTCGAACCCATAATCACCAGGTGTGCAGCTGTACACGCTAGCCACTACAGCACCGAGGCAGGTATAAATAAGTATACTATGTTTATACGACAAAGTAAACTTTAGTTAATTCGCAAATCGCGAGTGTGATGTACGTTTCTCATGACCTACTTAGATACTTTATCATTTGGTCGCATAAGTTTCAAGAGATAACGCCCCTCCACTTTCTCTACGTTCCTTTCAACTATTGTTATTATGAAAATGCAAAAATAATAGGACTTTTATCGTATGTGAATACATAAATTACCCTTAATAAACAAATGAGAAAACGTTTGTCATTGTTTGTAATTGTCCAGTATGAAGGAAAGACAATTACAGTTGCTGCAGAGCAACGGACAATATTAAATTTATTGCGTATATATCACTTAAATTAAATTATATGATGGACGGAGCTCACCAAAAAAATGTTAGTCAAAAATAGTAGTTATTTTGCTGTTTATGCTACTATTCTCAATTGTGCTTGTACATATAGTTTACATACTTTAAAGAACAAGGGTAATTTAATATAGGTATTAATAGTTAATATATTATAGAATATAGTATATATATATATATATATATATATATATATATATATATATACTATATTCTATAATATATCTGTCCATGATAAAAATTAGTAATTAGTACAAAAATGATTTAAATGAAACTTTTAAGACATCAATCATGATAGTAAATTGCTGAAGTAGTGCATGAATTAAATAATTTAACGACAAAGAATGCAATATAATATATTAAAAATTATATATCTATGTGATAAAACGGCAAAATAAAGATAAAATAAATAAAAAACATCGTAATAACTGTATCGATAGGCACTAAATCAGTATTCATTCCGAAAAAAAAGTCAAAATTGCGAATTATTATATTTTGTCAGTATGTTAGTCAGTATGCATATTGCATAGTAAGTATGATTGTCATATTACAGAACGTGATATAATTTGAATTGAGGTGAATGTGGCCGTCTTCAATTAGTGGTTATTACTTATCGACTTGTCACGTGCGGCCAGCGATCTCTATAGTTAACTATTTAATTTAAAAAAGTGATTCTTTTTAAAAATAATTATTATAATTCTTGTAGAAATTATTTTTGTATATTTTAATCTTATAAAATCGATAACACATCAGTACTTCACCATATCTAAATGATAAGATCCTTAGTTTTAGGAAACCTTATCGTAGTATTTGGTTTGCTGTAAACATAAACTCATCTACAAATAAAACTCGTTTTTTGAGTTTTCTCATTATAACCGATCTTATCTATATTTTGCCTCGATAAAGACATACAAGTTCAAGCTAAGTTGATATCAGTTGCTTTATAAATGCATTATGTAACGGAAATTTCATTTAGAAATTTAGTCTTTTGAAATTATTTCTTAATTGAGATATTAATTTGTAAATATTTCTAATATCGAAATATAAATCATATCCATACTTGATAAGAACATAATAAAATAGGTACTGATAACCTACTTTCGTGCATGTATAACTTTTTGCACTAATGTCCTACATATTGTTTATATTGTTTATGGTCCATGGAAGACATCATATCTATCTATTGTTGCACGACAAACCCACAAACACATATCACCTTTCGTATTCGTATTATTGTATTCAGCCCTTTTTAACGTCCCACTGCTGGGCACGGGCCTCCCTTCAAGACGAGGGAATCAGGCCATAGTCCACCACGCTGGCCAAGTGCGGATTGGCGGACTTCACATGCATAATATTACCTATGCCTAATGACACTCGTAGTAAAAGAAAAAAATATTTAAATAACTAATTAGGTATGTCGACTTCGAATGTTACGATTTTGAAATAATAATTGTTTGTTAATTGTTGTACTAATATTATTAACATACTTTCTTTATTTAAAAAGCAACGTCGAAAATGAGAAATATTTTTATTTATTGGCGAGGAAGGATAAAAGATATAATAATACTATATAGTTAATTGTATTCGTATGGTTTGTGCCTATAACATTGACTTTCACGTCTGATGTAACTGCGACCGCGATTAGGTAAACGCTTTCACCGCAGCGCACTTTCACCACAACTTCCGCGTCGCTTTGCCGGCGCACGCCCGCGCCGGCCGTCGATTGCGAATTATTACGTGGAAATGATTTATTTATTTGTCTTCTATGAATTTTAGTGTCACATAGTGTTTCATTTTGACTTGAAACTCTGGTAATAACTTATAAATGTGCTAAACATCATCGTTATCCCACCATGATTTACAAAATGTTACCAAAAAATAATTTTATAGTTTATACCTATTTATAATAGCATTTATAACGCGAAAGTGTCTGTTTGTTACCATTTCACGTCTAAATTGTTTAGTCTGTCTTGATAAAAAAATATCCATCAGTTAAATATAATATCACATGGTCATAAATACTAGGTTCCACACGGAGGATACCTAGTGTTCCAGAAAAACAAGGTGTTGCTGTATACTAAATAGTTCAAGCCGGTATGTTTGCATTAATAAGTTTGTGATTACGATATTTACTATTAGGGGTCCAATTAAAATTTTCTCTAATTTTACTAATATTATAAATGTGAAAGTTAGATGTTTGGACGGATGTTTGTTACTCAATCACGCCAGAACGGCTGAACGGATCTGAATGAAATTTGGCACAGATATAGATTATATTCTGGAATAGGGCATAGGTTACTTTTTGTCCTGGAATGTCCGGTTCCCGTGGCATTAATTTGGTTTTGTTTTTCTAGAGGCGAACCTGAGCTGAGCGAGGGTGAGCCGCTAGTTAATTATATACATCGGCACGGGGTTTACCAGTTCAGAGAATTTTGTCACTTGAATTTATAAACAGCGAGTTTATTATTTGTAGCATTATTCATCGATTCCGAGAAGGAATGTCCGTTGGCATTTCGGATAAACGACCCACACTGTGAATCACCTATTGTACCGACAATCAAAACTAAGTTAATGGTTTGATAAGATATATGATTAAATTACTTAGGAAGCGCAATTATGAGCATTAGTTCTTATCTCAGCACTACGGAGATGTAATCTATTTTATAAATATATTAAAAAATGTAAAAATATAGAGTTTGTATGTTAAGATTCATTTTTAAATATTTATCGTTGTATGTATCCTTATATGAGCCATAAGTCTATTTTTTTTCTCTGTTTAGTAAATTGTTGTACTGATATATTTTATCCTTATCCAATATTAATATTGCTTTTGGCAACTTTTTTTAAAACTGCTATAAGGAAAGTTAAAATGTACGGGAATAATATTTTGGTCTAACACTAGATTATAAGTGCCTGTATATATGAGCTTGTCTAACTCTTAATTACAGACAAAGCAATAAAGGAATAGAAGCCAAATATTTTATTAAAAAAACTTTCTTCATGTCAAGAGTTATATATATAAAAGCGTAGGTTGAATACTTGGCTGTAAAGCTGATACTGGGAAATTTTGGATAGGTACATACATAAAAAACACAACCCTCCTATGCGCTTCGCCGAAGTCGGGTAATAAGATGTAAAAAAGACAATAAAATGGTGTATTTGTGTGTATGTTCGTAATATATTATATAACAAGCCCTTATACAAGTAATTTGATAAATAATAAAGTACAATAGTTTACAATAGTATTTAGAGCGAGCGGCCAGGGAGCGGACTAGCGAGTGACATTGGCCCGGTGACCCACTCACTCGGCCCGGCTCGTTTGCACAACTATGATCTTTATCATGCCGTTGCTATCTGCTATCCACGATTTTCATATCTATTTGCGTAATCGCCTCGGTTGTTTGAACTCCGGAACTAATGTTTTATGTATAAAGACGTTTGAAATACACACAAATATACATAGGTATATTTTAAAATAGTTGTCAACAACGATATACTTTTCAATTTTAAATTACTAATTTATACTAATGTATTGCTGCTTTAATAAACAGAATATAATGTTCTCATTGAATTTCTATGAGGATGAGTTGAAATTATCTAATGGAAAATTATTTCTAAAACTTGAGCGCAATGATTCGTGAAAACCTTGACGGTTCGCATTCACGATATCTCTACATTCGAGTTAGGCTTAGCTAATGTAATTTAAGAACCGGTTTTTAGTATTGCTTCAAAATTCAGTAACCAGCTATTGACCCACTGACACACAAACAGAAGGAAAACAACTTGGTTGCGTGTCACAAGTCGCGATCGAACTAACGATTTCTTTGAGTCACGACTATTGCAACGATAAGGGAAAAGAGGAAGTTTCAGCTTTTCAAAGGCTATTCATTAATTACAGAAATTCGAGTTAAAATAAGATATAAGTAAAATATCAGCAGAATTTATTCTATTTTATTACTTGCTTTTATGTTAACAAATGTGATTTCACGCGCCTAGTAGGTACTTATTATTAGCTAATATAATACATTTATTTAAATTACATATTTATGACCGCGGCAAAGTATATAGTAATAAATAATAAAATAAAGTAAAATGAAGGTTTTATAAAACACATGTGATCGATAAAAATATATTTGAAATTTATCCAATTTTTTAAATATATACCTACTTTACATTAGCGGTCGAAGACATCTCTCAGCGTATAAATAAATTGCTTGTATTGGTTTCGTATGATTATTTTTGTGAAGCATCGTACTAATCTATACATATAATAAAATTCTAACTTAGTCGAATCTGTACCTTATATATTTTTTGGAAAATCTTATTGAAATAGTCTTTATTATCGATACAGAGACCGAATCTATAGTTTTTAGAATTTTTGTCTGTCTGTCTGGCTGTCTGTTACCGCATCACAGAAAAACCACTGGAGGAATTTTGATGAAATTTGGTATGGTGATAGCTGGATATCCGGGTCAACATATAGGATACTTTTTACCGCGGGAGATTATCTCATTCCTACGGGAATACACGTTTTAACACAACCCAAAAAATTTTTATGATCAGAATTTCTTGAAACTTGGTATTAATGCTCTTCAATACAATTAAATAAATACGTGTTTTAGCGTTTTTTGAAATTCATCCCATAAGGAGATAAAATAAGGGATGAAAATTTGTATGAAACTTGCCTTTTAAAGTTTTTTGTTGTAGTTTTAGCGCGAGCGAAGCCGCGGGTTTTTCTAGTACATATTATAAATTTGAACGTTTAGATGTTTGGACGGTTGTTACTCAATCACGCCAGAGCGGCTGAACATATCTAGATGAAATTTGGCACAGTAATAGATAATAGTGTGGAGTAGCATACGCAGGCTATTTTTCATCCCGGAAAAATGTATGGTTCCCGTGGGATAGATTTGTTTATTATAGAGGCGAATCCAAGCAAAGCATGGGTGAGCCGCTAGTATTTTCATATTTCTACAAATACTGTACTAAGTCTATCAAAGCCAAATATGATTGTTATACATTATTTTAAAGTGCATTCATGATAGAAATCTGGTGGGTTAGATACTTCGAAAGTAAACATAACAATAAGTTAACAAACCTAATTTGTAATGTGTACGTTGGACAAATTCCAAACAGACAGCACTAGTAGTTTCAGTTCTTAAAATAGCCTCAGCAGGTATTTTATCACGACCTATTTGCGTTAGTTCTTCAAACTTCAGACAGATGTTGAGTCCTTTAAATACGACTAATGAGAATATACTGACGTTATTTTGAAATACGTTTTGGTTTCTCTCGAAATTTTTACGATGTCTCGTTGTGAGCTGATGGAGCTTCAAGGAAATAATTACTGTAATTACCCTTTCTTTATTCTCTTTGCAGTTCATTATGGCGTTAAGCACATTATGAAAATTGTAATGCCTGGTAAAAGCAAAATTAGAGTCACGTAATGGCTTTATTAAGCTCTTTAGGTTTACTTATTTTTAAATTGTTACTAATTCGCAGAAGTGTAGTCGTTATACAATTAAGCTCTACCATAACATTGTTGAAAAATTATTAATATATAAAAAATATATATATTTTGCTTCATTAAATCAAAACCTGGTTTCTAACAAAATGCAGAAATGCAGGAAGTAACAATTTTCCGTAAGTCGGTCGATCGCAATAAACAATGCGCGTCTAATTATAGAGGGCGCTAGAGAGGAGTGGCGAAAAATAGAACGCGATATGTGGGCCACAGGCGCGCCCGCGCATCGCGCTGCTATCACACCACTACACATATACATATAAGTATATATATATAGAAAAGGTATAACAAATAGATAATAAGATTCCCATCTGGTATCAATGAGAATCTGTACATGGTAGATAATATTACTTTTTTAAAAAATTATGACGAAATTTATTTTCATTACTTTTAAAAAATAACACACTTGATGTGTTTGTTTACGAATAAAATACAGATAAAAAAATAATTTTTCATTATCTATAGTCTATATTTAAAAATATTTATTTTAAAATCGAATTTGAAAGAATTTTTAACCACATATCCAAATCTTTTTATATTTGATTGATTGGATATAAACATTGCATTGCATTACAAACATAAATATTTACGTTTTATTAAATAATATATGTATGTATTTAGAATTCTCTTGTAATTTGGTTGTAGGTATAATACAATTTACTCACTCTTTGACACCCATAAATACGAAATTATTGTACACTGTTAGTGGTAGTAATGTAACTCATATTAATTAACTATTTCATGATACCTTGGCTAATAGTAGTGACAAGGACATACAATACAATAGGACAAGTATGTATTTAAATTCGCGTTGCAATCAAGGGACGGCGCCCTTGTCGAAGCTACTTCTTCCGTCTTTGACCTTGGCGTTATTTTCTTCGCTGTGTAACCTTTCATTGTATATAATAATGTTCTTTAATTAGGAATACCTATATAATTGATTAAGTATGTAGAATCTGAAAATTATACTATTGATTGTAATACAGAGACATTTAACGTTATTTTCTCATAAAATATAGTAAAATATTCAACAAGTAAGTTAAAGCTGTACAATGTACTTTGAATGTTGTTAAATAAATTAGATCTGGATAGATAGTTTTTTATTGTGTAATATCATATCGATATTAAAAAATCGTCTTTGGATCTATGCAAAGTTATAACATCCTCCTCCATTCCGATTATGTTTAAGTTGTCTTTACACCGAAACCAACGATTTTGCCCCACTCGCTTACTTGAAATAATCACGCCGATAGGTTCTACTATTGCGAGCGTGTATTCAAAATTATAGTAATAATATTATATATAATATGCATGTACGCGTTGCAAGAAATAAAAATATTCTTTAAAATATTTTTGAAGATGAGCTTCAATATTTCATCTATTAAAATAAGTTCAAACACGCCTATTTTAAGATAAAATTTACTTAAGAACTTCCTGTGGATATCATTGAGAAATTTCCATATTCACCTAGCGGTCCCTCATTAGTCTAGCTTCATGAAACCATGTCATTATATTGTTTACTTAGTTCTCCTCAATATGATGCCACAAAGTTACTTACAAAATGGATTTAATAAACAGTAAAGACATACTCGGAACAAAGTAAGTTAAGTAAACATATATAATAACGAAAAGCATTCAACATATTGTTGTTTTTATTAATAATAGTATTATTTTTTTTAAATCATCGTTATTATCAGCCCATCTTAGCCCACTGCTCGATGTAGGCCTCTCCCAGGGTGTGCTACTGCGCTCTATCTTTGTACTTTAAATAAATAATAATATTCAGTTGACTCTATAAAGTATAGATTTTACTTTTGTATTAGCGAGTCACCCTCGCTTCGCTCGTGTTCGTCCCTGGGTGATTCTTTAAATTGACATAACTTTTTTATGAAGCAATTGAAATAAAACGCATTTATAAATGTTAAGTGAAGCTTACCACAATACATATAATAGTGAAAACCGTACAAGTCGGTTAAGCCGTTTGTGACATTAGCGCGCAATAATCCGGACAAGTGCGAGTCGGACTCGCCCACCGAGGGTTCCGTACTTTGTAGGAAATCTGTTTAATTTTAATTTTCAGCTTTTTTTATTTTTTGGATTTTTTCCTTTATTTGTGCTTTAATACCTTGCTTTTTGCCAAATTTCGTGATTCTAGGACAACGGAAACTGCCATTTCAACCCAAAACTATAGCGTACTTGTACAGTTGACCTAGAATTGACAATTTTGGTCTTACAGCACAAGTAAAGGCAAAATTCCGAAAAATAAAAAAGTTGAAAATTAAGGTAAATTTTGGTACTTACAAGTTTTCACGAAAATCTAAATTTGCCCATATCTTTTTATCATGTGGACTTAGGACCTTGATTTTTATATACCTAATAGGGACTATAAACCTCAGTATCTGGTATAAATTTCTACTTGCTAGGTCCACCCGTTGCTGAGAAAATCGGTGGTGACACACGGACAGACAGACGGACAAGAGAGTAATCTTATAAGGGTTCCTTTTTTACCTTTTGAGGTACGGAATCCTAAAAACGCACAGACATACAGGCGAAAATTGTAAAAATCATTGTTTTAGGTTCTATTGCGTTAATAAAGACTTCCAATAATAGTTTTTTTCAAATATCTGCCATATACAGACAGCGATCAGTTACACTTTTATTATATGTATATAGAACTTTTTTTTACGTAGTTTATAAAGGTAAATTAAATTATGTATTTTTATATAGAATTACTGTTTGGATATTTTTAACTGTATTCATAAATATTTTAAGTAAATCTTTATTTTCCTATTTCTCTTATGTAAATAAATTAAAGGCTTATGGATAAAGACTTATATTTAATATTCCAAGTAAACCGTGCGTTTCTAAAATGAGTTTGTGTCATATATTGTTTCAATTGAATGCACTGCACACATTATCTCGTCACGTTTATCGAACCTTTGAGCCTGGGGTATAATTTTCATTCCCCTTCCCAACCCCTATTGACATAGCGTAGTATTTGATGATTATGTTGGCTGTACACGTTAGTAAATACAGTACCTATACAATTTACTTGGGTAATTTAGTTATATTTATTTGTGATCGTATATATACATCGTTGACGACATACGATGGATATTAGAAAAAAAATGCTTAATTATGGTATTTATCTATATATGTATTCTGAATAAGTAATAACTTAGCAGATGTAGTAAAACATTAATATAATAACATTCGCACTAATATTATATGTAAATGCGAAAGTAACTCTGTCTGTCTGTCTGTGCTGAATAAATTTAGATGAAATTTGGTATGGAGATAGTTTAAGACCCTTTGAAGGACATAGGATAGTTTTTATCCCAGAAATCATCCCTTAAGGGGGCGAAAAGGGGGGGGGGGGTGGATGTTTGTATGGGGAGACTTACAGACTAAGTATATATAGTGTATTCTATACTCAACCGTCAAAGCGTACCCAGGGACGAACCCAAGCAAATCGAGGATGAGTCGCTAGTAATGTAGTAAAAGAGAATTCTGATTATTTATATTTAAAAGCTAGTCGTCACTATCCGTCGAGTAGAGTCGTTTGATGTAGCTACACGTTATACGTATACGTAAGTATCATTTTGCCCAAGCCCTACATAGGGTGCCAAGATTAATGGATTTTTAAATTGGACTTGCAACCTACTTCGAAATTGTGCCGCACAGGAATTCATTATGTTACATTTAATTTTGTTAACAATCGCCTATTGTAAACACTATAAATTATGTTGTCAATATCATAACATCGCGTCAGTAAGAAAAAAAAATAGTTTTATAATAATACTAACTGACCCGGCAAACGTTGTTCTTCCATATACCTAAATTATCAAAGAAATCTAACGTAAGATACAAAAATACTAAAATCGCGATTAAAAAAATGAGGGATGGGGAGGGTGGAAAATACTTTACGACCTATTCTCATACCTACCAAATATACAAAAAAAACATTAAAATCGATCGAGACATTTCGGAAAAGTTCGACCACAAACACCGTGATGTTTATATATTAGATAATAAATAACAACAGCAAAGGTTAAATAAAACTGTAAAATCTATGTGTGTGAAAAGCAAAAGGTAAAATAAATTACATTATCGTTTTCATTGATAAGGGCGCCGCAGTGTATGGAGTTCGAGTGAAAGTGTTGGGTCGTGTTAATGTTATGCGGATGCTTAACAGACGATTGCACCTCATTATACGCTTAAACCTTAAATAACAACAATATTATAGTACGAATTATGTATTTAATATTAACTATACACCTCATAACTAAAAGAAAAAACTTGAAAGGACTAAGAATATTAGATGAGCGTACTTCAAAATTTTGTTAAAATTGTACTTCTAAAATAAATATAGGCAACGAAAATATTTCATCAGATATTCTGACTTAGTCATATTTCTTTTAATTATTATTGTTAAAAAACAAGAGTCGGGATGAATTGCTAGTGTTTTACATAAACAGTAGATTAAGATGATAACTGGTATCTACTTTCGATTAGATATAATATGTATAACTTACCATATAATTACAAAACAAAAAATCAACACATATTGTTTAGCAAAACGTACGTGTTATGCGATGAAATAACAGATTTATTTATAGCATATTAATATATAGTTTTAACGAAGGTGATCTCATACATCGCGAGTCCATTACAACGCGACAAGTCCACGAGTCACATTTCAGTGCGAAGACAAAAACGCTAGTCTTTTACGATTCACCTTGTTTCGCGTCGGGGGCAACGACCGGCACAGCTGTGAGCTGTATAAATAGTGCACACAAATATAACTTGTGTTTGTGTGTCGATGATGTATTGCTCTATGGATTTTATGTACATAATTAAATTCTGTTGATCTCTAGTTATTTCGGCGGATGTAATGGATTGGATGAGTTTTTGAGATGTACTTTAAGGAGGTACTCAGTTTGGATGCTGTGGGTGCTTTTTGTGTATGTAACGATATCTTCGACAATTGTGAATCCATTTTCTTGTTTTTATGAGAAAGAATTATTCATAAAAAAAGAAAATCAAAGATAAATTACAATTTAGGTACACCCGAAGATTGATATGATTATTATTTTTAAAGTGATTTTGAAGAAGTAGCAGTTTTAGTTAAAAAGTAATTATTAGTATTTTTACAAAACTTAACTGTACAATTCTACACAAATTTTAGTTTATTTTCTTGAAAGATTCAAACTTAAAAAGATTTGAACTCATGTAGAAGTAAAACCGAGTTTGTGTTACCTACCGAAAGAGCAGCATACAGTGTATTATATTAATTATATATAGAGCATAAAATTGTGAAACATGTAGATAAAAATGAGCCTTTGTCAACAATGTGATTATTCATTTAACTACATATTACGTAGGTATAGAATTTATGTAATGGTAAATCATGAGGTGCAATGTATGTATGTATAACATTGCTTATTCAACAAATACCATTTTAAAAGTCAATTCACGTGATGTGCTGAATAGTCTACTACGCAGAAATGAATGTGGGTCAATGTCCAAGCTACATTCATAAATATTATTGATTACAGACATTTTCTATAGGAGATTTTTGAAAAAAGTTCCTCTCGTGGTTATCAGCAAAGTAACTCGAGAAAATAACAATTGTTTATTTGTTTTAATATAAAACTATCTATATTTTTATTTATTAACAATATTTCTAATCATTCATAATACAAATTAACAGTGCGTTATTAATTTTTAAATCTACTACTACGCAATCAATCATAGAAGTCGATTTTTAATCTTACTAATAACTTAATACCAAAAATACGAAAAAAATATTAAAATATCTCAAAAATGAAAAAGTTATGAAATTTGAAAGTTGTGTTTGGAAGTTGTGAGAATAATTTCGTGACGTCACACGACCTGAACGTCATTTATTCATAGATTTCAAAAAAGATCTCACAGATTTATTACTTTTGATCTATATAATAATTTCATTCTGTTAAATGTGATATTAACAACACCATGAAACTTCTCCATTGTTACGTGGATTTAACTTTGTAATTATGCAAAATCTGGATGACAATTCAATAATTTGATGCCATCGAGCTGATCTGATGATGGATCCAGGTCTAAGGATAGTAGAAATCTTCAATGGCTACTAATAGAGCCTTCGAGTTTGAACTCACTTGATTCGTTATTACGAGTCCCATAATGTGGTCGGTAAAGAGCGTGTTTCTTTAGTATAGTATATAGTATTCTAAAATAATACAACGAACTCTGTTACACAGAATAAAAGCCTGAAATATTATTGAAGTTATACTTCATTTGGCACGTTTGGCAAAAAATATGAGAGTAAAATTTTTACGATGCGCGCGCACACCGACAACCAAAAAGCGACATGATGAAGTTAGCTGCATTCCTTTTACAAACAGAGAGTTGTTGCATACGGGATGAAATATTATATATATATAGCTATTTTTGTTCTGCTATGTCAAAGAAGTATAAATTCTTACGTGCGTACATAAGTACACACACACGTTTTTTTTAATAGGTACGAGTATTTATTACAAATTAAAATGTTATGTTTACTTATACAAAATGATAAGAGTAGTTTATGTTAGTAACTACCTTAGTGGCACATAATAACGTTTTATATTTTCTTTTTTCAGATCACACCAGAAACAAAGGAGGAGACATGAACGCGATTAGGGGTTGTCATTCTCATCAAGCAGGGTAGCTGTCATCGAAAGGTAATAATTATTATACATATGATAATAAAACATTAGATCTAGATAAATGTCTATAGGCGAATTGGAGATTTTCCGATCTAGTTTCAATGTTATCATCATTCACAACATTGATAAAAATCTTAAATTGAAAGGTATTATTTTCCTAAAAGACTTACAATACACATATACATAGATCGTACACCGTACAAATGTAAATCAATCAATATGACACAAAGAAAACATTATTAAATAGAACTCTATAGCAAAACATGCCACGGAATGGAATCCTAACAACTTCGTATATAGAACATAATTACACAATCGTATATAGTCAGTCTTAGTTACACGTTACTCGTGCGAATTGAAACAAGTATGAGAATACTATGTAGTGTTTACGACGCTTTAAATCTATTTCTGTAAGTACGCTAACAAATGAACGTTTCACAAGATGCAAATGAAAAGCGTAGTGAAAATCTTTAACGTTGAAGTTTGATAAATAAAATTATAATACATACATACAGACATAGGTACTAAAGTAACTGAGAACATTTTTTTTTTTAATTTATGCTGGCATATATAGCTTTTGTTATATTAGAACGCAATATATAATAAAAAGGAGGGTTTGGTTTCTTACGTGAAAGAGAAAGAAACAAGTAGACTTTCGCACTTGTATTGTAAGGACTCGTATTAAACAAAATATACACCATTAATAATAATGAAATCTTTATCTACTGTATAAAACAAAAGTTCATTGACTCACTGACTTAATTTGAAATTTCGCATAACTATGACCTAGGAAGCTGAAATGTGGCAGGTAGGTTTATAAGTGGGAAACGTCAGTTAAGAACGGACTTTGCGACAGGACCTAATTAGAAGGGTCTAAATCCGCGGGTAACGCTAGTAATATTGTTTTATTCTGTACTCTGAGAAGTATTAAAGACATAATATAATGTTTATGATATACGTAGTTTAATGTTAGTATACGTATAGATAAATATGGGCATACGGGCTGTCTAAGACTCCAATCGATCGAGGGCGGTTGTCAAGGAGATAGCTTCGCTCAACCATTGATCCGGGAATTGCTGCATAAAGTTTTTGATAACATAGTAATAAGTGATCATAAAGATACATATTAATTGTTTTTGTAAAATATTATCGATGCGATAGTTTATTTTTTGTTTATCTACACGAGACTTGCTTATCTTAACGAAGAACGTCATATCCTGACATTCTTTATTAGGAAAAGTCGATTGTCATTGATACGTCAGATAGCATATGTTCAGTATATAATAGGGAAAGATAACATTGGCATGCTTTATAAGGTCGGTAAACTTTTTAGTAACGTCTCGCGGAAGTTTTTCCTTGTGTGCGTAGTGCGTGTAGGATTGTTCTAGCGGGGGCGAGGAACGCTCAAGGGCAACCGACGGGTAACGACCCCTTCACGCACCTTAGGTTCTTCGTACCATAAAGTATGCTGATTGATTATTATCGACTTCACAACTAATTTTGTTCATGCTAATAATTCATACATCGATAATTATTTAATTTAAATGTGAGGGTATGGTTTTGAGTATATTGCAATAATATTTTATAAAAGCAACGCAAGGATCATACTTATGAATAATTATTTTATTATAAATAATAATCTTTAACTTACTACGATCGCAAGATCAATCGTTTTTATTCGGTTTTTATTTTGAGATATGATAATAATAATACTATATGCATTAAAATGGAAAGAGATTCTTTATTTTCGATAAAAAAAAATGTAAAATATATTTTTTGTGTCATAAAATTTAATTTGATTTTCTTTTTTATAGGTGGTAGTACTGGAGCGGGAGTGCATAGTATGGATGACAGTTTCAACAATGTGTTGTTGGAAGGGACGCGTCAGTACTTTATGGGATTACCGAAGCAGGCACAAGGAGGTAACGGCCAACAGATGTGGCCTGCAGGTTCTTCGACTGAGGAGGGCACTCCTGCATTATCCGGGGCTCCGACACCCTCTTCACGGCCACCATCAGCTGCCGCCGCTCCACCATTAACCCCAGCGTCGACGCCAGTGGCGCCACCTCGGCCGCCTTCCGAGCCTATTGAACCCGAACCACATATAATTCATAAGGCTACCGTGATGCGTGAGGCAGCAGAAAAAAGACGCGAGCAACCTGAAATTGAAGATGAGGAAGAACCTATGGGAGCGCTTTCGCCACCTTCTCATATAATTAGGAAACCAACACCTCATACTTTATCATCGCCGGCGCCAGCTCCTGCAGCTCCAAGTCCTTCTCCGGTTCGGCCTCCTTCTGAGATTTCCCTTCCTCAACCAATTGTATCGGAGCAAATTGATCTCTCGGCCCAGTACCGTGGAACAGTTAATCGTGTGCAAACACCAACAGCAAGGCAAAACGATCACTACACTTCTCGTGCGATTGATCATTACCCTACAACCCGTCACCCTGAAGCGTTTACACGTTATCAGTATGAGCCAAATTTAGTTGAAAGTGGAAGAAATTCCCACGGACCACCAATTGCCTCACCTCAACCATCAATGCCGGCACGTCACAGTCCACAAACGTATGTCAGAGTTTCGAGCACTATGCCGCAACACACTTCTAGTCGATACAATGAAATGCCGACGCATAGTATGCCCAATCAACGTTATTCTATTCCTACCGCGCAAGCACCACCACCGCATAATGATCGAGTGCCTCCGATTCATCCACAACATTTGCCACCAACAAAAAGACTTAGTACAATCGATAGCAGAGTTTCTCAGGGCTATTCACCAGTGCCACAACGGCGTGAATCTCCGTCTTATACTCGACCTGCGCCTCAATATGAAAGACAACCGGCTCTGCCTCAAAGAAAATATGATCCACAGCAAGCTTACTCTGGGTACCGGCCGTCTGCAACGGTTCCTGTGCCTGTACCAAATCGTAGAGTTGAACCCCAACATCCTACTCAATACAAACAGGGGAACATGGATGCTATCAACGCACATTATGCAGTTCGCCCGTCAGAACGTATACCTCCTCAACCTCAGTTGCAAGCACATGAATTGTCACGATTACCTCCTCGTGCAGAGTATACAAGTAAAAGCAGAACAATGGATTCTAGAAATAGCTACCATTACCCGACGCCGTCCACCTCTACAGTTAGATACGCATCTAGCGTGGCAGTTCCTATTGCGCAGAATAATACTCTCTCCCATTCTCAACCTCTTCAATCTAGATCTTCATATCGCACGGCTGTAGCTCCAAAGACTAATTATGATTATTCAGCATCCACTCATGTACAAATATCTCCATCTCGCTCTACGGCTAAACCTGGATATCCTAGTCAACAGGCACGGATGACTGTGTCTGTTACGTCATTAGTGAATGAAATGAACCAGACAAAACAAAAACGTGAATCTCCTCTTGATTTGTCAGTAAAAACAGTTAAGAATACTGCGGATTCATCTACTACTCAAGATGATGCTATAGATTCCGCATCAATGAAAAATGACAATATTCCACTGCAAACTAGACCGTCATCAAGTTCTCGAAATCCCTTGGTACCTGGTTATGTTGCTTCACACAAAGTAGATTTTGCCCCTGATTTTGCTCAACCATATAGAGAAAGAAATGTCAATCAGGGATATAATGTATTGCAAAATGTCCATCCGAGCATGCGTTATAATGGAGGCTATCATTCTCCAAGGCTAGCTGCTGAAACTTATTCAGTAGAATCTCGACCAGTAAACAGTGAACGTAACAAATACAATGGTTCTATTAATCGACCCGAGTACGTACCACGGATAGATTTAACTAGATCAAGTGAAGATCGTTATCCAGAAAGCAGAATTCGCGATGATCGTCAATTAATTATTGAAGAAAGAAAACGGTCTGCAGGGCCAATCGTAAGCAACATTCCTGAAAAAATTGTTCGATATGAAACATGGACATCAGACAGCAGGATAGAACAAATAAATCAGTCGGCACGTGAACAACACGAATTAATGAGTCAACCAGTCTACAGCTACACAAGCCATAAGCGTTTAGAAGCTTACCAAAATGACCAAAAGCGATCAGCTACAACTAGCTCATATCGTGAACATTATAATCACCATCGCTATTCCGCTAACCCTTACTCTGAACCAGTAAAAAGAGAAACAAGTGATTATCACGCTCATTATCATGACAGAGTGCCGTCTAATAATAGCCGTCATATAATACAAAAGATTCCGAGTCATAAAGATATACATTCACATCATATAGATACGCAAAATGGCGCTCAACCTGCTGACAAGAATGTGTTAAGTATATTAAGAAGTAGCTTAGAAACAAAACAAACTGCATACTTGGAGCCGGCTAAGCCAGCAAGAAAAATTCCCGATCTCATAGTTATAGATGACATAGATGACCCCGTGATAGTTATAACTGATATGGCTACGGACAATGAATTAGAAGCAACTCAAAACACAAGTATGCAAACTCAATCAGTACTGCCTTTAGGACATCATATAAAAATGCCAAAAGCTGTTGATTCAATACCACGAGATTCAGACTATCAGAAGTTTGATAGCCCTGATCACAAACGGAGATCTCCAGAAGTTGACGTTGCTGCAAGGATACGAACTAAAGCTGAACTAAAAGTAATGCCGCCGTCTACAGATAGTTCTTCTAAACTTGATTCAAAAACTAATTCATTACCTGCGGAAAGTAAGCCTCTTCCAAAATCGCAAAAACAACATCTCTTCAATCAAATTCGCGAAGACAATCTCCGACTCGAATCTGTTTTAAAAAACGATAAACCTAATGAATCTAACATTCCAGAAGTTAAAATTGAGCCAATGAATATAGAAGAAATAGAAAAAGACGCTGCATTGCAAATTAAAACTGAAAATGATTTAGAAAAAAATTTTTCTTTGGGACCAAACTATAATGCTGTAGAATTAGACACGGACTGGGCTAATGCATGTGAAAATTTTATGGAACAACTCAAAACAGGTTGTCATAAGAAGAAAGCTTGTAAAAAGCGCTCGAATACTATAGATCAAGAAAATGAGTATCAAGCTGAAGAAACTCCTAAAGAAGACGAAAATGAAATTTTAATGAAAAAAACTATCCAAGAACCACTTTTAGTTGAAATAAAAAAGGAGCCAATAGACGAAGATGAAGAAAAAGTTATAAGTATAAAATTGCCTGACTTATCTAAACAAGATTCTGTAGTAAAAGTGAAAAATAAACACAAACACGACAAACCAAAAAATGATAAGAAAAGTGAAAAAGGGAATGACAAAGTGAAACATAAAAATAATTCAAAAATTAAAAGTAAATTATCAAAGAACGAATCATCAACTAGTGTAATTGTCCCTATTAAAAAAGAACCTGAAGAAATTGAAAACATTAAAACAGTTATTAAAGAAGAATTAGAATCAAGCGACGAAGATGAACCTCTTAAATTATTAAAAGATAAACAAAGATTGCTAAAAGATTTATCAGAGAAGTCACCATATGTTAAATTAGAGTGCTGTGACGAGCAAATGAATTCTACAGCGAGAAGATCGACTGATTCGACAGCAAAAGATGAAAAACAAAATAAAGGTAAAACACGACAGCTAACAAAATCGAAAAGAAAATCCTCATTTATTGAAAACATGAAAAAAGAAAAACTAAATGAAGATTCGAGCTCTGACAGCGACGATGCGCTCAGCGTAGCTAGTAGACTTCGTGTAAGAAAAAGTATGAAAAGTGAAGATAGCAAGAGCACATTAAAAACAAAATCATCGCCTCTGAAAAAAATGGATATTGACAATAATAGTAGTAACAGTTCCCCTCCATTGCGTAAACCAGGTTTCGGTGATGGATCAGACTTTCGTCCTGGATGGGAAGAGGAATTATATAGGTACAAAAGATCTCTTCGTATGCCTACTAGACTTATCGCTATTCCAAGAGGACGTTCAGGCGGACCCTTTCCTAAAGGTTCTGCACACGAGGTTACACGAGGTTCTACATCGCTTCCTGATTTGGATCCTGTTCCTCTCTCTCCTGCTCCTTCATCAGCACCTTCTGCTGCAACTGATGATCTGTACAGAAGACCCGATAAACTTAATATTGATAGTGATCTTGAATCGAATTCTAGTTGTTCAGCTGTCAACAAACTCCACTATGACTCAGAAGCTTCTACATCAACAGTTTTTTCTGCAGCAAGAGCAAAGAAAAAAAGCAATTCCATCGTTGACGTGTTGATACAAAAATGTGGTAAAAAAGAAGATTCTAAAAGAAAAATTAAAGAAAAGGAAGAAAAAACGCCAAAAGTTATTCCTAAAAGTTCTAATGCCACAGAGCTTCTCCCAACTCCTAGTTTAGGTCTAGTTAAAAACGGGAATAAGGGAAGTCTTAGTGCAAAAAAAGAAAAATTAATGGAAGATATTTATTATTTGGGAGCTTTTAGAAAAGAAACGGTTACTATGTTTAGAACAGCTTTTATAAAAGATACTGATGGCCTAATAGGAGCTACAGAAGAATTTGCACCTGTAGTGCTCAAATCTAGAACAAGAACCGAGAGTAGAGTATTAAAACAACGAGCTACAATTAAAGAAGTTTTTGGCGATGATAGACCAGCGTCAGCACCTCCATCATCATGTAGAGACGAGAGTGTTCAAGATGATAATGACGGCGAACAATCAATTTCAATAAAAAAAGAACCTGACTGCCAATCAAAATTTAAGCCTAAAAAAATAATTAAAGAAAAATTAAAACGAAGATCGAGTTCTATACGAGATGGCTTAAGAAGTACAAAATCTTTAAAAACTAATGACGCCAAAGGAAGATTGATGCGATTAAAAAAACGAAATAGTTTAATGAAATCTTTTGCTCACAAAAGAAGAAAAGAAATGTCAAATAATAAAATAAAAAAAGATGTTATTTCTACACTAAATGACAAAGATAACAACACTAAGGAAGAAAGTAGTTCCCCAGGAACAACCGAGGGCAATCCTAAAAAACGTATAAAACGACTGTTTGGAAGGAGAAAATTTAGCTCGGGTTTTGATTATATTAGAAAAAAGAAAAAAATTATAAGACGAGAGAACAATATCCCTAAAGTTCGCCGAGCAGCACCTAAACCCAGCCCTGAATCTGTTCAAGATATTCAAAAAGAGATCAAAAGTTGGTTTATAAACAAAAGCATTGGGGAGACTCATCTACATCGTGCTGCAAGACTCGGTTTTACCGTGAGTATCGTATCACTTAGCAATAATCCTAATATATGTATAATTAGATTATTATCTATAAGGCATTGCAATAAAATTTTTGTTTTATAGGATTGCGTTGCGTATTGTCTAGAAAAAATGGAAGCAGATCCGTCAGCAAAAGATAATGCGGGGTTTACTCCGCTGCATGTGGCATCGGCTAAGGGTTACGTGAGAATTGCAAGATTACTTCTTCAATACGGTGCCAATGTATCGGCTGCAGCGCAGGGTGGGATAAGGTAAATTTTATCTCTACATGAATAATAATGATTTATTATACTCTGGGTCGATTGACTCGAAAATTGATACACGTTATACTTCAATTAAAATTATGAGATACGTGTATCACAGTTTTTCCAAAATCATCCCCCAATAGAGTCAAAAAAGGCTTCGAATATTGTTTCAAAGCGTTTTTCGTTTTTAAATTACAATTTGTTCCTAAAATGATGTAAATCTAATTCGCATTGGAATAATGGATTTTTTAAATTTATTTTCAGACCTCTTCACGAAGCCTGTGAGAGTTCTCATGTAGAAATTATTAGATTGCTGTTAGCGTATGGAGCCGATCCCCTATTAGGAACGTATGCTGGTCAAACTCCTGAAGAACTAGCGGAAGGTGTTGCTGCAAAGTTGTTGCGGCTCCATATAATTGATGTTCAAGGACGCGCTGTCGAACCTTGGAGATTCCCACCACCAGCAGAAGTCATTGGTAAGAAAGACTGTTATTATATAAATAAATTATTAATATAACACACGCTACAACAAAATACAAATTATTTTTAAGGTAATTCTTTTAAATGCGTAAACATTAGCAATGCGCATTCATCAACAGTAAGAGCGTAACGGATTGAAATAAATCACAATGAGCTTTTTGCGGCGACATAGTGCTCTAGCAGCTTATAAAAATGATACAATCAATAAAGCGAATATATCCTATAAATCTATTCCTATCAACAGATCGTGAAGAGCTCGGTTGTGACCCATTATCGTCTCCTCCTCCGGCTTCACCGCCGCCGCCGCCCGACTCCATGATGGAGATACAATGCACCGAGGCCCCACTACCGCCCTTCTACAGTCTGCGGACTGCCCCTGGACAGCCGGCAGACGGCCTTTGGTGCTTGTTACAAGATGTGACTAATATCTTACAGGTGAGCAATGATTGATCAAAGTAAATGATCAGAACCAAAAAATGTTTCGGTAAAGAAGTTTTTATTTTGGAAAAATCGTTTAATATTAACGATAAAATCATATTATGTTTTATGTAGAATTTAAAACTAATTAAGTACTTCAAATAGATATACCATGAACATGTGATTGACAAGTCTGTTAAAATAATAAATTGTAACACATTTTTATTTACAGATTAAATCAAAAGACAGCCTGCTGAAACAAATTCACTGCGGGTCTGGGTCGCCCAAAGAGTTGCTCCGTGAAATACGAACGCAGGAGTTCCTGGAGAGAGCCCAATGCCACCAACTTCTGTGCGCTGGAGAAAAAGTGAATGTGCGCGCGTCGAAAGTGTCCCTCATAAGGGTAACCGACAAGCTGAGACAATTACTAAAGATAGAGACCGTCCTTGTCAGCTGACATTAGTTTCAAACTGACACTCATTTACAGTTATATTAGGTTATCACTAAACAAAATAACATAATATTGTTGGGGATGATCCTTTTCTGAAATAAATTTACTCACCAGATTTGTATTGATCATATATTTTACACAAAGGGAACAAACAATTGCATATAATTCCTTCAGTGTAGAGTGGATCTGACGCTAGATTGGATGTTTTGGTGTGACATCTCTACATGAAGTAAAGGTGGACTCTGTTAGAATAAAGTGGGCTTTAAACCTACTTTGACTGATTTATTGTAAAAAAAGGATGTATCTCATTTAGGAACAAAATAACATATTTGTTTTATGAGACTGTGTAATTTAAGGCAGCCATTACATAATCATTTCATTTCTGAGCCACCGATGTGTATTGTTAGAATGTGTGCTCTTTTGAACAGTTGTATATATTGTAAATAGTGTCGCAAATGTATATAATAAATGTTGCTTTAATTGTATTATATTCTCATGGGTGCTATTTAATGATGGTGTATGGTCTTTATGGGTAAGATGAATAAATAGATACGCGGCAATGTTAGAGTAACGGTAGATAATAAAAACTGTAGTTACCATACATTAATTTAAGTTATATTATAGCATAATCTTTAAGTGTGCAATAGTATAAGTTCGTTGTGAACGCTCTATAGATAATATTAAATATAACTGGATGCTCTACTGTATTTTATAATCTATGCCATTAAAAGCTGATGTTTTTGGCACATTTAAGTCTGTGTAGTAATGTCTGTCTGACAGACACAAGTTTTAAAATGCAACTAGTAATAAATAAAGAATGCTGATTTTGGGTTGTGTCCTGGGAAGAATACTGATTATTGAAGATGTATATTGTATAGTTATAAAACTGCATTTCATGTACGCAACACACTGGAGCTTATTCTTAAATATAAATGAAACTCATGATGTCCCAGAAATTTTTGATAACTATCTAATAGTAAACTGTACAGATGAATGTTTGAGAATTGTGTGTCAGACTTTCCTGAGATTATGGTAATGCTAAGTTAATAGATAATTACTTTTCGATCTATGATCAAAGACCTTAACATTATATTTTGTTCATTGTTATGTTTGCCGATATTTTGTCTGTCTGATATATTTTTATTGTACAATTATCTCTCATCCCTTATTTTAATAAAGTTGTTATTTATTTATACAACCCAATAAAAATATTAGAAAATTTTATTCAAATCATATTATTATGCATATCGTGAAAATTATTCGATGTAAATATATAAGGCGAATAGTAAACAAATTATTATTTTTAACTTATTTCGAATAGATTGTCTGAATGTTACATTCATTATTCAGTCAATTAATAGAAGTGTTTTTTAAAACGAGAGTGAATGTTAACAGTTTTCTATTCCATAATTAAGCCATGTTCCGCCCTATCTTATTTCTAAAAGGAGTTAAATGAAGAAGTACATGATTGATCTGTGATGAAATAATATTAGAAAAAAATGCGCAAGCGGAAGATGGTATGAAAAATTAATTAAAATGTAGATTGAAAAGGAATGTAACAGTACTTTATACAAGTTGTATACTTTAATAAAATTGAACTGTAATATTAACTGTTTGTTATAAGCCGTACCTACAATATAAGTATTATTATCATTTATGACACAATATTTCTTGTTGATAATGTGAAAATAAAGAAAGTGATCAATGAAAATTAGTTTCAATCAAAACCCTCGTAAGTATATTGAAGTGTATAATGGGGAAGTTTTCAATTTTTTTATCTATTAATTATAAAAATTCCAGTAGAATATAACAAAAATATGAAATAAATACTAAAATATTTCAACAAATGAAAAAGTTATGGCACTTTAAAGTTGTGCTTGGAAGAATAATTTCGTGATGTTACACGACTTGAACGGCCGTAATAATTTCACAGTCATTTATTGATAGATTTAAAAAAAAAAACTCACAGATTTTTTAGTTTCAATCTATATTATAATTTCATTGCGTGAAATATGATATTAACAACATCTGTAATTAGAAAACTACCATGGGCTATATTTTAAAAATCACTTTTATAGAAGAAGAACTAACACTTTAAAGAAGATATAATAAAAATTATCAAACACGGACGAGATTAATTTATTTTCATTGAAATTTGAATCATAGACAAGGATGATTTGAATTTTGAAAGATTAAAATTTTAACATATGTCATAACTCAAACAAAGAATGACATTGTCAAAGTGACGAATTAAGTGTAGGCAACATTTTTCTAGACAGTCAATTATTTAATATGAATTAATGCAAAATAAAAAAATAAAATATTTTATTAACAAGTCTGCATGTGTCTTTATTTTATAATATGTTGCATTTCAATTGCAATTGAATATTAAAATAAACCATAAAGAAAATATTTTGTTAAGTAGTTTGCAGATAAGTAGCAGTACGCTGCTGCTTATTATTCTAAAAATTTTCCGTAAATTGTAGTCTCCTTAATCTGTGAGTACGTTGTATTCTATCATTTATTATAGTAATGAATAATGATCCGTTGTGAGAACAAGCATATTCGGGTTAGGGACCTCAAATCGTAATATATTTTTAATTTCTTGTTTAAAAGAGCCAAATGTTGAGCAACCTTATTCATAGTATCATAAAAAATATCAGTTAATATTTAATTATAGGGCCTAATTTTACAATACTTAATATTTGTTATAAATTGTACAATATTTCCTTTTATAATTTAAATCGCTAATACTTTTTGTGACTTAAAAACGGTAATCATAGAAATTTATTTGATCAAATGCAGGATTGCAATATATTGAACATAATATTTTAGTTAAGTTAACACATATTTATAAAATAAAATAGTTTAACAATTTGCTGATTAACGACATTTTTTATTCTGTATAAAATAGTCCGTAGACGGTAGAATAATTCGAATTAGCTCCGTTAAAGTTCTCTATGCGTGTTAAGTCATCTGTGCTATTTTTTGACTGTGACATAAACCATAAATGAACATAAACTAGAAACTTCAACAACGCCAACAGACAACACCAACAGTGAACAGTCGGGGCGGGGCTTGGTTGGACAGTTATTATTAACGTCTATAAAGTTTTTTAACTTTACTTACTAGTCACTTGTAAACGAGAAATATTATGAGTTAAATCAATACAAATACTAAATATTTTTGGAAAAAATATTGAGAAATTTCACATGTGATGCAGTTATAACAATAGTTCATACACTATGTGGAAAATAAACGTAAAAGAGGCTTTGTTTCTTCTTGTAGTGTTAAATTATGTGAATGGGCAAGGATTAGAACCATCGGTTCCATTTAATCCTAACTATCCTCAATCTTATCAACCAAACAGTAACCAAAATGGCTCTTCATATCGTCCAAATCAACAAGTACCTTACGGAAGTATACCAGTAAATGTTAATGATTTTAATCGAATACCTCAGAGTTCATTTTATCAAGACAGTCCCAACTCAGATATATATGGTCATGGAGAAAATGATGTTGATCCACAAAGTACTGCAAATTACTACGCTGGGCTAGATTATGAAGAACGATACCGATGCCCTCCTAATTGGATTCGTTTTAGAGAATCATGCTATCGATTCACAAAATCTCCGGATCGTCCGCATAATGAAGCTCGCAAAATTTGCCAAGCATATGAATCTGATCTAGCATCAGTAAACAGTCCCGAAGAGCATGGTTTTATTATTACTACTTTAATGCACATAGATCCTCAAAAAGGATCTTGGTATATAGGAGCTCACCAACAAACTCCAGGATATTGGACTAATGAAGCTGATGGCTCACAACTGACAGGTCTAGAAAATGCATTTTTTGATGATAGAAAGTTGATTTATACTAGCTATAATATATTGCCTCGAGATTATTTAGTATACAGATTTTCTCATGAAGATGGCCATTGGGGATTAGCACCTATTGAAGGTACACAATACTTTCACTTTATTTGTGAAGGGCAGACACAGAGATTACATTATCTTATAGAAGAAGAGCGTTCTTTCACATATGGTCTTGATACCTTTGATCCAGAATACATACCAAGAGGCCCATATTTTGTAAAAGAGCCAGTTGATACAATTTATGATCCTTTAAGAAATCATTATGTGCAGTTGACATGTATAGCTGGAGGTTATCCTGCACCAATTTATAAATGGTTCAGGGAGGATTATAAAGTTGATAGTCCTGTATTTACTGAAATAGATCCACTGTCAGAAACAAGGTTTGTCTTAAGCGGAGGTACTTTAATGATATACAACCCTGATTCTGATAAAGATAATGCTAAATATCACTGCACAGCGACAAATAAGTTTGGAGTCATCCGTTCAGAATCTGTGAGACTGTCTTTTGGTTTCATTCGAGAATTCAATCAGAAAAGGTCTGTTGAGAGTGGAAAACAATATTGGGGTAAAGTTATGCATTGTGATCCACCATCATATTATCCATCTGTCAATTTCCTGTGGGCTCGAAACTATTTTCCTAATTTAGTAGAAGAAGATAAGCGTGTATTTGTGTCATATGATGGTGGTCTATATTTTTCAGCCTTAGAGACTATTGACAGAGGTAACTACAGTTGTAATGTTATGAGTAAAGTTTCTGATGCTGGACGAAATGGACCTTTCTTTCCCCTGCTTGTTTATCCAAATTCAGATTACCAGCAATTAAAGTTTCCTAATAATTTTCCAAAAGTTTTCCCTGAAGCACCAGTTGTTGGTCAGGAAGTACGTTTAGAATGTGTTTCATTTGGATATCCTGTTCCATCTTATAATTGGACAAGAAAAAATGGGGGCATTCCTAAAAGATCATACTTAAGTAACTTTGACCGTGTCCTAACAATACCTAATGTTGATGTTGAAGATGAAGGTGAGTACATTTGTGATGTGCGCAATGACAGGGCACGTATCTCTAACAGCGTTTTTCTCAAAGTACAAGCTGAACCCAATTTTACAATTCCCTTGACGAATAAACATGTTGATAATAAAGGTGACTTACACTGGAATTGTGAAGCGTTTGGTATCCCTGATGTCAATTATACTTGGTGGAAAAATAATAAAAAATTGGCCATGGATACTTTAGAAACTGAAGATAGAGACCGATATGTAATACAAGATAATGTGTTAATTATTAAATATTTAGATCCAGCAAGGGATCCTGGCATGTATCAATGTGAAGCGCGTAATCAATTAAAAACTAAATACTCTACAGGCCAATTGCGCGTATTGTCTCTTAAACCGTCATTTAAAAAGCGTCCGCTTGAATCCGAAACGTACGGATCGGAAGGCGGAAATGTCACTCTCCGATGTAATCCAGAAGCAGCTCCAAAACCAACATTTGTTTGGAAAAAAGATAATATTGTAATTGGAGCTGGAGGTAAACGATTTATAACTGAGAATGGAAATCTAATTATACGACAATTATCGCGAGATGATGAGGGTGTTTATACTTGCGTTGCAAAAAATCAATATGGTTCGGATGAAAGTCGTGGTCGTCTCATAGTGTTGCGTGCACCACGTTTCCTAGAACGGATGCCACCGCGCATAACTACGCAGGTTGGAAAAGTAATTTTCTTGCATTGCAACGCAGAAATCGATGCACTTTTGGATACCGCCTATCTTTGGAATCATAATGGAATCAGAATGAAAGACGCAACTGATCTTTATGCCGATAAACGAATAAAGATCGAAGGAGGTGAATTGACAATTTTTGACGTGAGTCTATCAGATGTTGGTGAATATGAATGTATTGTGAAATCCGCAATAGGTAAAATCTCATCTCGTACACAGCTACGTATCGAGGGTCCACCTGGACCTCCCGGAGGCTTACAGGTTATTAATATTCAAAGATCTTCTGTTACTCTGGAATGGACCGATAGCAATCCAAATGGTCGTCCTATAACAAATTACGTTATAACTGGTCGCACTCAGTGGAATTCAACATGGTATGTTATAAGTGATAATGTAGCAAATGTGATGGAAATTGATAGATATAATAGAAGAAAACGTGCTACGATAACGACAGAACTTATGCCTTGGTCTGTATACGAATTTCGGGTGCAAGCTGTCAACAGCTTAGGCGTAGGAAAATCTTCGTCGCCAAGCCCTCAATTCTCCACTCAACCTGACAAGCCATATCAAGCTCCATCTAACATTGGAGGTGGAGGTGGAAAAATGGGCGATCTCACGATTAAGTGGACTCCATTACCGCCATCCTTACAAAACGGCCCTGGTATTCATTATAAAATATTTTGGCGCAGAAATAACTCTGAAGTTGAGTTCCAGTCACTTTTGTTGAAAGAGTATGGTAATGTAGGAATGCATGTCGTCCACATTCCGGCGGAATATTTTTACACGCCCTACAATGTAAAAGTACAGGCTTTTAACGATATTGGTGCCGGTCCAGAGAGTGAAGTAGTTACTATTTATTCTGCTGAGGATATGCCACAAGTTGCTCCACAACAAGTTTATGCGCGGTCATTCAATTCTACAGCTCTCAATGTCACTTGGAATCCCATTGATCAGTCCCGAGAAAGATTGAAAGGCAAACTAATAGGCCACCGACTTAAATATTGGAAAGAGTCTAACAAAGAGGAGGAATGCATATATTATTTGTCCAGGTCAACACGTAATTGGGCGCTTATAGTGGGATTGCAACCTGATACCTATTATACTGTTAAGGTAATACTTTTTAATCCATCTATTTTCAGATTTACTGTTTATAAAAATCTTAATATATTTATATTTTTAAAGATTATAAATGCTCTGTTATATACATATGTACTTATGCTGTGCTAAATGTTTCAAAATTATAAAACAAATGTTTTAGGTAATGGCGTTTAACTCAGCTGGTGAAGGTCCAGAGAGTGAACGTTACGTCGAACGTACATTCCGTAAGGCTCCACAAAAGCCGCCGGCCTCAGTCAACGTGTGGGCCGTCAACCCAAGCACTGTTCGTGTTGTTTGGAGATATGTCCAGCCTACTGATGAAGAAGAACCTCTTATTGGTTATAAGGTAATCATATAAGTTATTATGTAGTATTACTGAATTCCTATTGTCTGAACTAATCTTTGTTTATTATTATAGTGCTCATATTTATTCGTTTTTGACCAAATTAAATTAAATTCTTTTATTAATGGCTTCAAAGCATGCCAGTTGAGTAGAGATTACTTCGCCAACGTCATGTAGTATGGATAAGACTAAATAAATAACTCTGAAAATGTTTGATTGTTTGATTATTAATAGAGCCTGTTAATAAACACTTTTATTATCGTTCTGGCTGTTGAGTATGTCCATGTTATTATAGAAGATTTTCATGATGTTTGTGATAGCTTATAAAGTTGTTACAATTTAAAATATAACATAAATTTTAATATTAAAATACTAATACTTATTTTACATTATAAAATTGTTAATCAATTTGTTTATATTAAATATATTTTTTTAGGTAAGGGTTTGGGAAATCGACCAAGATATGAGCACTGCAAATGACACCCTGGTACCAGTGGAACATAAGTTGGAAGCATATGTCACTAACTTGACACCGGGCAAGTCATACAATCTCAGAGTACTTGCATATTCTAACGGAGGTGATGGCAGGATGTCTTCACCACCGATTACCTTCCAGATGGGGGATTATCACAGTGACGCATATGGTTATTATGTAAGAAGCTCCGCCAATACAACACTAATCTCTAACATATCTTTATTATTCATCAATTTCATTTCATTTTTGTTCGTTAGGATACTATAACAAATAGTGTAGCTTTAATATGTCTTATAGTTTTTTATATATTTATATATATTTCAAACTTTTACACAATTTTGTTGTTATGCAAATATTTTTTTGTTCTATTTAATTCAATATGTTGTGATATACATCCGGCCATTATGTTTATACATTACAATTTACATTTATTTTACTTTATACTATATGAATTTTGTTATTTTTTATATTTCCATATTAGTCTTAAGATTCCGAACTATGTGGTGGACCCCTCAATCATTTTCTAGGCGAAATATATTTTTTAAACCATAAAACATTTTAACAAACACGACCCAAGGGGGGTTGTCACCAAAAATTTGCTCCAGGCTATTTTTAATAAAAAATCTCTAGTCTGGAGATATTTTGGTATAACAACCCTTTTTCATTAAAGTTGTAATAAAATTGTCCATATTTTGATACTTGGTTGGTTCCGGAAAATATGATCCAATACAAGAAATTAACTACTTCAATTTATCTGTTTATACCTGGATGTTGGGTAATGTGGATTCAAATTCGAAAAAGACCGCCAACCGTATGATGCAATATTCTACAAGTGTTTTACTTTTGATAGATATTAAGTTATCACAGGAAAAGAGTTCTTGTACTTCAAAAAAAAAAAAACAAAAATAGCCTGGAGCAAATGTTTGGTGACAACCCCGGTGGATCGTATTTGGTAATATGTTTTATTGTTTAAAAAAATATACTTCGCCTGGAAAAAGAGAGAAGGGTCCACCACATAGATTGGGATCTCCTACTATATATTAAGTTCTAGGACATATTTTAAATATTCTTGACAATAAGTGTGTAAATGAATCTCAATATTTTTTTAAGACAATATTTGCAATTACTATGAAATCAGTATTTTTCTTTCCTCGTCAAACACACAAATCATATCTGATAAGATTCTCATTTTTACTACATATATTAAATGTAAATCTTTAATCCGAGCCATTTTTATAGACTAAGGTAGCACACATACTTTAGGAAGTATGAAAATTATATTTTATTAATTATAATTTAATTTTTTTTATTTTGAGCCATTTTTTTTTATTTTTAAAATAATTTTAATTCAAGTGTAATTTTTTTGTTACAACTTTAAAGTTTTAATTTAAATTGCCTAATGTAATTTGCTACAAAATAATTTATTTTGATGTTTATTTCTTTGATATAAATTGTCTTTATAGTGACTTTTGCATATAAATAAATAATGTTTAAAATAATCTGTATATTTTGTAAATCATATAAGATTTCGTATCCCATAATGTTTACTCGAAAAGTACTGTGAATTATTCATATTTTGCTTAAATTAAATAGTTAGTTTTCTAACATTTCTACTTAAAATGGATGCTACCATTTTCATGACAGTAACAATAGTAAAAATAATATCACTTATTTTGTTTTAAAATAAGAAAAATCTCAACTTGAAAAGCTAAACGTGTGTTTAATTTTTAATTTATATAAGATATTTTAGTAAGTATATTCTGATGCTATCAATACATTTAATTGTAATGTGTGTGCCTACATAATTGAAGGCGTCAGCTCAAAAATAGCCTTACTACACTTGAAATTATTTAAAATGGTAAAATAATAATACATAAATTTAAATTTATACAGACCCTGTATGAATGTACTACTTGTAATTTTGATTCTCTTTAAATTGTTATTTTTTATTATGTAAATAAATATTTGTAAACGTTTTATACAAAATTTGGCGGCTGAACTTCTGCGCTGACAGCTTCGAATATAAGAGAGATCGCTGGTTAGTTAATAATATACATGATAATGCCTTAATAGTACCGTAAAATGTTAATATTTTGTATAAAAACATCTGTTCAATAAAATTAATTAGATTTATTTTTATTTTTTATCTTTTATTGGTATAGTTGTTTCTAAGGTTCCTTATAATAATGTCCTTCTGACCGATTTCGGCCATGCCCGCCAATCTTAAGTTCACCGAGACTAGCCAACTGCGCAGGAGATATTACTATAGTGCCTAGTCTAGTAGTACTATCATTATACCAAATTTCATCAAAATCTGTCCAGTGGTTTTCCCGTAATGCGGTAACAGACAGACAAAAATTCTTAAAACTATAGATTTGGCTTCTGCATCGACAATAATGTCTATTTCAATAAGATTTTCCAAAAAATATTTAATGTACAGATTCGACTTAGTTACAATTTTTGTACCTATATGTATAGGTATTACGCCATCTGTTATAATATTTTTAACTAATTTTTACTTTTTTCGTAATGAGACCCCATGTTGCACAAAAGGGGAAAGTAGGCAACCTTTATTTTTTCAATTCCTTGGGGTATATTCTCTCAGCTGATACTCGACTTTCATAAAAACCTATCGGGGAAGTTGATAAATAAATTTAATTAAACATTTTATTGTTTAACATTATCGGCACCTGATTTAGCTAGGCAACCTATTTCGATGTATCAATGTATACATTTTTTTTATTAATAATGGGCATACTCTTGACCTTCATCTTAGCTCGAAGGCACAGATAAGATCTACGATGTAGCGAGTTTGCCCAAGAGAAGCCTGTTAACACGCACCTTAGAGTTTCAGGTCGTACATAATACATTATCTAGCATATATTATTATTAGATGAGGGTATATATTTCTTATACCCGGTCTCGATAATATACTAGCAACTCATCCTCGCTTCGCTCGGGTTCGTCCCTAGGTTGATTCCACATAGAAACTTTCATCCCCATTTTCACCTCCTTAAGGAATGATTTCCGGGATAAAAACTATCCTATGTTCTTCCCAGGGTTTTAAACTATCTTCTTGTCAAATTTCATCTAAATCGGTTCAGTAGTTTCAGAGATTATTTCCTACAAACTCACAAACTTACAAACTATACCTCTTTATAATATTAGTATGATAGTTCAGGATTATATACAACTAATGTAATTGATGTGTATGTATTTATATATGTATCTATAAAGGTATGTATGAAGATGTAATTAGTGTCCCAAAAACGGCTACTAAGGAAATCTTGGCGGTAATTGCCAATAACACGAAAAGGATGATATTACAAAAAAAAATTTCTATAAACATAATTTTTATTTATTCCTGTACATTACAAAATTAATTAACATTCACCTTTTTGCTTTTATTTTTACGTTTTAAATATTTAGCATCTACTTCATTTAATGTATTAATGTTGTAAGTGCTTTTCCTCTTTATTAAACTGTCGTCTGCTTGAACTTGCTTCAAGGGAAGTAAGCCGACCGCGAATGGTATATTTTCATCTAACGTAGAACGTACAGTATTTTGAGAGTTGGGACTATCATTTTCTTTATTAATATAATCTTCATTTAGTGCATCCCATTTTTCAGTATCAAGATTGATTGATTCATTTAAATTAATCATAGATTTGGCTGGTTTAAATTTGGGCGTATTTAATTCTGTATCAGATTTTGAGTTGTCGACATTTTTGGATACGTGTTGTATATTATCAAAATCCCATTGTAAGTCATTGGACGAATCAGTGGTATCAAAATTACCATTTGAATTATGGTCCTTTTCTATATCGGCTAAATCAGAATTTAATTTCTCTATATCTATGTCTTTCGACTTGTTCTTCTCACTAATCATATCTCCATCACAGTTCTCCATTATCTTATTTTCAATATTCATCAAATCTTTCATAATCTCGTCTTGTTCCTGAAGCCTGTTTTCTATATTTTGGTCCATGTAATTATCTTGATTTTGCGTATGTTTTGGCGTTGACATTAAACAGTCCAATGTATCTTCTTTAAAATCATTTGCGTTAGGAAGCTGTAGACTAAAATCATAACAAGTATCGTTTCTTTTTAAGTCGTCTGTATTATAATGTGACTTTGTATCGAGCAGAGACATGTTGAAACTCGTATCTAGAGACGCGCTCGGACAAAATTGGTCCAATGGTCTAGTTTCGCTTAGTTGTTGTTCCTCATAATATTTCTTGACGTCATCGCTCATAGATTTTGTGAAAAATTGCATATCACTTTCGATACTTGAAAAGTCGTGTGTACCATCTTGATCAAGTGCATTATTGGTATTTTGTAGAGAATTATTTAAAGCCACATAGTTTTGTTGCGTATCAAAAGGTTCTAAATTGTCTGGTAAAATTTCATTCAGACTATTAATAGTTTCTTCGTGAATATTATTGCTTTTGTCGAAAGTGTTATTGGATGGGTAATTCTTTGAACCGAGTATTTCACCTCTCTCTATAGATCTGGAAAGCTCATCTATGCTCTTGATTTCACTCGGATCCGCTACTTTTTCAATAATATTCGGTTGTTCAATCACCTCATATTGTATTTCGTTACTTTGGACCATATCTAGAAGAACTTGTTCGTTAACGTTTATGTATGATCCGTCACCGGATTCAAATAAAATCGGTAAATCTGTTGGTAATCCAGCGTTTTTCAGAGCATTTACATATTGTGACATCGCCGTGTTTATTTCATTGTTTGAAGTTTCAGTTGTTGTATTATTTAATGCAGTTGAATAACTTGATGTCATAGTATCGTTTCCAAGCGAATCCTTAGAGTATGGGATAGGATCGAGGGGATTGGACGAGATAGATTGGTCCATGAACATGAGATCGTTATCCATATTGAGATAGTTACTTGAGCTATCATTGGTGCATATACTGCTAACAGCTTCCGATAAGGTCACCCTATCCATGTAATCCTGAAATTTTATTTAATTAACATTTTATTATAAGAAATCAATTTAGCAAAGAAGCTTCGTGATTCGAATCTTGTTTATTCTTTGAATTTTTGTTCGTGAAAAGAAAGGAAAGTTTTTATTAATATTTTTCTAAAACGAATTTTAAAGTGTTAAAATATATATATCAGAACCAATTTTTTAGATAGATATATGAATGACTACATTACCTGCATGTGTTTTGTTTGTAAATGCTTTAGGTGGTGGATAGCTTTGCGAGAATCCTGCTCTCGGCGTAACAAAGCTCTTTCAGCTGCTCGCCCTAATGTGTTTCCGCTTTCCCAAGTGTTCGATCGCTACGCATTACAATAAATATAGTGATCTATTTCCTTATGTACATTCTTATAATAACTGAGTAGAAATAGAGAACACAGATACTGTTGATTTGATAGGTAGGTACTGTGTACAGTTACACTATACTGCTGCAAATAATGAGGTTTAAGGTTCGATTTCCGGATCAGGTCATTATTTATTTATCGGGCTGAAAAGGTGGTCTTGTAACAGATTTCTTTCTCTAGAGAGAGAGAGGACACATGAAAACAGTTGGTCCTACGACTTATCCGTGTCAGACTGAATTTTTCCAAATTTTAAAGTAAAAGAAGTGGATTTCTTGGTTGAACTTAGAATGTAATATATGTATATAACAAATATTTGGCGGGCAATATTTATTTTGATTAAATTAACTCCTCGAGGACCACATACACGCCGGCGTGTACGATAACAATTGAATTCTCGGAAATTCGCACGGATTTCTTAGAGATTACCCTGGAGAGACTACGCTAAGTACGCTTCTTAGCTCATTAGCCTCATGAGGGAATATAAAAAGTAGTGTTTTTGTGTTATCTCGTATGTTTCTCCTTGTTATTTTATATAGTTATTGAGATTTCGAGCTAGTTTCGAGTATAAACTGACTCAAAAGTTTTTGACACTAACGTACAATAATAGTTGGTTACATGCTGTGCTAGAATTATAGTTTAAATATAATAGATATCCACAACAACTAGTAAATAATTTTCATGTAAGTAGGGGTATATACCCCAGGTGTATTTCGAGCGTGAGTGAAGCGAGAATAGTGACAGTGATATGATATGAAATAAATTATTTATAAATGCAAGACTTTTGGCCATTTTCAATGTGAATAAGATATTATGTTTAAAATTATTATATCTATTACTTTTATTTTTGATTGTTAATTTTTTACCTTAAAACTAGGTCTCCCTCGACGAGGACGTATTCCACGAGAAGGATCCGAGTAATCTACGCTTGCATTTCCGCCTTCTATATCAAAGGGTATGCGCACAACTGTGTCCTGTTTAGAATATTGTGAATTTTAAATCCCCATCAATGAGTGCCAGCCATTTTGTGGGCATTTAGTCCTTTAACGTAGGATTTTGCAAATCGAAAGTCATACCAGTTGTAAATAAAAGGTATACAAGCCGAGACTGCCGTTGAGTACTAAATACATTTTAAATAAATAAAAACGGATGGCTAAATGTGTTGCTAAGCGCAAAACTCGAGAATGGCTGGACCAATTAGGCTAATTTCTTTTTTCAAATAATCGTTAAGTTGGAAGAAGGTTCTTAAAAAGAGAAAAATGAGAATAATTTCACAGAAAAACGTGAAAATCTCTTAAGTTTGTGGGACTGGCACAGTCCAATAGTTTTTGACAAAACAACGTCTGTCAGGTTAGACAGTTTTAAATAAATCGGTAAATCAAGGTTCCATTGTGATAGTAGTACTTATATTGCAAACAGTCTATTAAAGACATTGTAAAGTGTCAAAGAAAGGAAGGGCGGTAGAGTTGATATGCTGTTTGCAGGAAAATCTGATATCATGGCGGAACATTGCTGGATTTAAATAATAATGTCTTTATTTTAGAATTTCATACATTTATTGTAAAGTTTATTATAAATAACCTCATATCTGCGTCAAAATGTGGTCTCTTTCTTCGCTCAAAAGAGAGAGAAAGAGATTTGACGTTATAACAAATGTTGTAGAGCACTAAATCCGATCAGATTCATGAGATAGAATTAAAGACCGAATACCTATCTTTTTCTTTGAAGAGCTAAAGAAAATAATTTTAACAGCAGACGTACCTTGTTTGTTCGAGTATCTGATGGTTGATTGATATTTGTAATTTGTGGCGGTGTTTTGGAGTCCACATTATCCTTTAAATATTAGTTTATATTACGTAATTAGTACATTTTTATATCAATTATAATTTTGCTTATTTTAATTTTACGATTATACCAATTATAAAAAAATACCTGAGAGTGTAAATCGATGAGAGACTGTGGCGGGCGATTTATTACTACTGGTGGAGTAAAAACTGGCAAATCACCTTTAATAAAAATGAAAGTAATATCTATATTATAAATTTGAAACTTTGTGAATGTGTTGGGGTCTTACACTGCATCTCAAGTCCTAATGGATTTGAGTGAAATTCGGAATGAAAAGAGCTTAACATCTTGAATAACACAGGCTATTTATGCCACGCAATCGGAGCTGCAGGCAAAAAGTAGTGTAGTAACTTTGTTATATAGATTAAAATATATATATAAATCAATTCAGTACCAAAAGCTCTATTTCAACGCACATATAGATAGATGGTAGGTAGGTAATTATCGGTGATTGTAAAATTAAGCATTTATTGCTAATTTTTGCTATTAATGAAATATGTCAGGCTTTATCATATTTTAATCTGTGAGACCTACTGGATTCGAGTTCATGATCCTCGTCGAATAAAACGAAATAAGCTGTTAGGAACTTACTATGATTATCTATACCAAGACCTTCTTTAGTCACTTTCGACAATCCCTTTATCTTAAGAAACTGCGCTGCTGACACTAGCTCATCTAAATTTTCTTCTAAGCATTGAGTTTTCCCGCAATACATAAACTCGACAAGACATTTGAGTACGCTAAATTTCATTTTTAAAATTATTAACGGCTCTCCGGTTTGCTTTTGCAAAACTTCCTGGTAAGATTTAAAAAATAATGAATTATTTGTAATTGAAGTAATGCTTACAATACCTTTGTACATAATATAAACTAGTTTCATTTAATGGTCGAGTTTCCTGTTGAAAAACTCAACAGGATCCCATCAAAAGCGACAAAAGCCACATAGAAATCGATAAATATTTATTGATTTCTATGTGGCTTTTGTCGCTTTTGATGGGATCCTATTGGAGTTTTTAAACAGGGTTATAAATAGCGGCTATACAGATAGCAATTAGTACTAGTATTATAAGAACGTAACTCTGAAATTTGGCTTGTCATGTTAACTAAGAGAACAGAATGACACGTAAACTACTGTTTCGGTGGTATAATGGACTACTGCACATCCATTTAAGACTTATTTTAGAGAATATTTAAGTAATATTACACTTCCTGGTCAATTTCTAAGAAATCAATTGCTAACTAGCACATCGATGTGCCCGCGAGTCTCGACAGGTTAAATTTTTAGACAATATCACTAGTCAATAAGTAATATTATATGAAATAACTTACTTGAAAATAAGCACTACTCGCAGCAAGTACTGCTTTATGGACACGCAAAGTGTGAGAACTACACATAAGTGTCATGTCCACCAATGATTGTATTTGTAATAATTTTCCAAATCTAGACATCAAGTGCTCAGAATAGTCTTCATAGTGCAAGCTGTAACGTATTGGAGCCATTCTCAATAAATAAACATGTGCTTAGCATTCAAGCTGAATGTTTTTTTATAAAATTTAATAATATGACACGTATTTACATATTTGATAGATGGAAACAAACGAAAAGCAAAAAAACAAAAATAGAATGTCGGATAAAAATATTTTTAAATTAACATCTATTCCACCAGGATTAACCTTTCAAAAAGTTTTTTTTTTTAATTTTATCGTATGTAAGAGAAAAGGCAATAATAAAAAAAACTTATGTGTCGGATTCTTTTATTTAAAAAATACAGAAAAAATAGTAAATGTTAGAAAATGAATGTATTACAAATTTGTATTTGTTCGAAACTATATTTATTCAATTTAAAAAAAAAAATGGAAACAAAAAATGCAAACTTATTCTATCACAGACTAATTAAGTACTAGAAACAATTATAAAATACGTATTATAATACTTATGTTCTTAATATATATTTAAAAAGATCAATGGCTAATATCTTGACTCTAACAATACAAGTAGACAAAAACGAAACTAATAGGCGTAGATTTTCAGCATTACGGTTTGGAATGTAGGTAGGAATGAATTTATTTGTTCATAAGGCACTTGGAACAAATACTGAGATCATGGTCAGGGAAAAATTTCCCACCAGATTACATAATATTTTTGTTCATTAAATTAATCAATACAGAGACTGCCATAAACACGTACATTTTAATTATATTAGAAGAAAACTATTTAGAATAAATTCATTATTTCATGAACTACAAAACCATTACATAGTTTTTTTGAGTCTAATCACATTCGAGGTTTACACCAAATTCATAAAAAACATATTTTATACATAACATATACTTTAGAGTAATTACGGACAGTTCTACGAGAAATAAACTCGAAATATGTTTTAATAAATAAGAGGTCACCCGCATAACACAATTTTTATTTAGCTCTTTAGTTTTATTAATAAACGTGAGTACTTTATTAATATAACTAAGTAACCTCTATCACATAGTTACTGCGAGAATAACAAGTGGTTTATCGTAGTAATTAAATTATTCTCACATTATCCACGCGACGTAAGAATGTAAAATACAAATTTGTAACATTTCCAATACTTTTAGTATCGTCTTAGAAATTGGTTTCTATACAATACAATATCTAGCTTTTATGTTACCCTTACCTTCCTACGACGAAGCTCATATACGCTGTGGCGAACAAGCCTTCGCGACCCTACCACTCGGATACATGGAAAATATTCTGATATCTGAGATAGAATACCATTCCACACCCTAACATTTTATTTAAACTTACTGCTGTTTCACACTTTTGCTGTACTTTATTTTCGTAGATATTGTACTTCCAAAACAATTTTGTTTACGTAAAATACATTTTTCAATGTTACGTATTGTTTTTTTTTTTTTTAATATAACATATTGGCACAAATAATAAGATACGTCCTTTTCGAATTAGAAGAGAAATTAAAGGACAAATCTTTTTTTCTTTTTAGGCGGAAAACATAATCCTGATGTTTGTACCTAAACAGCATATTAAATATAACAATGAATTTACACGTTTATTACTAATTACAATATCTACATTTACATATGTACGATAATATTGTCACGCTAATACATTGACTAATTAAAAATTCCATCCCAGATATTGCAGAACATAAATAAACAGCCGTTGAGTTCGTTATGTGTCGAAGAAATAGTTTTGTTAGTTAAATCCAATATTTATAGAAAAATATTATCATTTCAAGAAAGTTTTAAATCTCTTAAACTTATCGAGTGACATGTTTTTGTTGTTTAACCAAAACAGGACCCTAGTGATTCGTTATAAATTTTTATACATCATTTTGATGACACAACCGTTTTTCACAAATTACTTCGAATGTACTTAATTAAATCAATAACATTTGTATTTTTATTCCAATTTATAATAATTAATATATTTTTTTTTGAATTAGTAGATTCATGTTTTGATTAAAATGAGTAATGGGACAAATTTCATATAGTGTTATTTATTTGGAGGAATATTAGTGCAGAGTACTTTTATAGACATTTATTATTTATAACAGATTGACGTTTTAATTGACAGCTATTTGAAAAAAAAAGAACAATATTGTACTAAGCACTTAATTTTAAGATCGTTATAATATGACGCAATACAATCTGTAAGCTTGCCTTTAAATAAAACTGACAAACTCTTTATTGCATAAAGTATACATGTTTCATGTATTAAAATAATTATATATGAACACTTTACATAAGTATGAGTAAATTTGTACAATAGGTACATAGTATGTAGAAAAAATAGAGATTCATTTATAGAGATCGTTCAATGAAACTAAACCATTGCCAGCGTAAATGTTAAATTAATGTGATGTTACAGTATTAGTTAACTACAATAATAAGAGCGAAACAGGTTATCGAAATAAGGGTTAGAAGACACTTAGTAACTAAAAAAAGCAACGATAATATTTTCATATAATATGTAAGAGGAAGGATCCACCACTAGTCCTAATATTAATACTTAAACGTTTATATCATTACCCCTAAACATCTCAGCAGTCAATGGAACTGAGCAATGGCCTGTTTCAGTGGCGTATTCCTAACAATAGAAGCACATTACAATATTTACATCGGCCGCCATAGATACACCTGCGAATACTCGTAATATACACATCGATTATAATAATTCGTAAAAACGACTAACTAAAGTCCTACTGGTCGACTAGTTGTCGATTATTTTGAGGAAGTCTTCCGGCGAGATGTGAATACCCTCGACGGCGGGCGCGTCGCTGGAGTTCGGGACGGTGTTTTTGAGTTCGCCGAAAGTGTACGTAGTTCTTTTTTTGTTGGAGCGCGGTCTGGAGGCGCGCGGCGACGGCAGCGACGCCTCGCAGTCCAGCGACGCGCGCTTGTTCCAGCAGAAGGGCTGCCTAGGCTCTGCGCCGGCCGACATCGGCATGGCCAGCTGTAGCCGGGAGCGACTCAGTTCGTTGTCGCTCAGCTGACGCTTTAACTTATTCTTCCCCACCACCAATTGGAAGCCCTTCAAACTATCACTAGGAGACTTCCCGAAATCCTCACTCGCCTGTCTAGACAGCGCGCGCTTTTCCACTAAACTATTCTGGCGAGAAGATTGGCTTCTGACTCCATCACGACTGCTGCCGGAAGAGCTGGTTGTGTTGGTAGTGCATGCGTGAGCGCCAGTGTTGCCTCGCCTTAAGGTTTCTATTATGTTGTAGAAGTGCTCTGGTTCATTGGTACTACTGTTCCTAGATCTGTTCAGATTGTTGGTGCTATGCCGGTGTGGGCGGATGTGGGCACGCGGGAGGTGCCCGTAGCTGCTCTGGCGCGAGATGCCACCAGTAGTTTGACGTCGCGGCATACTACAACTTTTCGGTACAAACGCATCCTGTGTCATGAGTAGATTCTCATACACGTGAGTACTATCGAGGTCCTCGTGAGTTATGAGATTCTGTCGACTCTCTGTCGTTTCTCGTTTTTGGCCCACGGAATTGCTCTTCTTGTGACTCGATCGGACTTTTAAATCGGGTATCTTTTTCCCTAGCTTGCAATCGCTGGCGCTGCGCGGCAATAAGTTCTCGTATCCGTGAGCGCCGCTCTCTTGATTTGGATTTTCGATTTTAGGTATACTATTATTGTCGACGTTTCTAAAAGGATGGGCATGTTTAAGAATTTTAGAATTAGATTTAGAGAGTTCTGCGGGACAAGTTTGTTGAGGTAAACTGTCTTGACGCTTTCTATCCAGGTCGGGTTTGGATGATTTGTCGAGGACGACCTTCGTTTTATCACTTTTACAAATTTTAACACTGAACCTAAATGGAGGTTTGAAGACGACTTGCAATCTGGCCTTTTCACCAGATAGCAGGTTAGTCGCACTCTTGGACGGTCTTGTTTTCCTCGTGCCCTTTGATAATTGCCTGTGAGTTCTTTCAGTTAGACCCAAAGGAATTGATTTAGATTTCGGAATAGCTGTCGGTTGGGGCGAGCTGAGGAGCCATTTTTGTACTTTAGTTAACGCTTCTGTGTCTTTAGGAGGGGTGGAGGCGGAATGTTTTTGCATGGAACTATAGTCGATTGTTTCTTTCTTAACTTTAACCTTGCGTTTCTTCACTTTATTCTTATGTTTTGATAATATGACGTGCTTTGGTGACTTTCCTTCAGAATTTGTTACAACTGCTGTACTTTCTTTTGCCACTTTATGTTGTTCTGTATCTACCTTTGGTTGGTTGCTTGGCTTCTGAAAGGAAAAGAGAATTTAGTATTTTTTTTTTAAATTTAAGGGGCCAATATATATTTATGTATAAATATGTTATGCTTACCCTTTTCTTCAAGATATGCGAGGGAGACGCCTTATCGCCTTGTTTTGTATCCTTCTTACTGCGATAGGCCCGTGTCCGGAGAGCCACTTTCTTTTTTAGGGGTACTTTAGATCTGTAAAATTCATAAATATAAGTAAAATATTTTAAATTATTTAAGGATCTTCTAAAAACGTATCTATGTATGTATATTTGATTCCTAAAGATACTCATTGTGTTGTACAGAATGAATTAAGTATTTAGATACAATACATTCCAATCGATATCCAATTCATCCAAATCCTAAATCCAATCGAGATCCAATTCATACAGAATTGGATATCGATTAGATACGAAATATGCGAGCACGACCTTCCAAAAAAATCCAAAATTCACTTCGAAAGATTTAATAAATATTTTTAGTAAGAAAACACAAGATAAGAAAATATTGTATGACTAATTCACCTGACAGCAGTGTGAACTATAAGGCCCTGGTCGGCGGCATCTGGCAGGCGGACGGTTTCTGTGGTGGATGAGTGAATGATTGTGACTGATTTGATTTTCTTGGCGTTACGTCCGAAGAAACGGGTGCTAGCCACCTGAAATATACACATTTTAATATTTAATACGAAGATTAAGATGTTCATATTTTAAATACTAAACACTTGAACTAGCATACAGGATTGCATGAGTATGTGATTATGTATAACTAGGTACTATTGTATATGTTTTACTGAAATTGTATTGAGATAAGACGAAAAAGGTAAGATATGATAGCTTTTATATTTCCAGTAAATAACAAAAACTTTAAAATATACATACATGTATTATGATGTAATTGACTTAAATACTTTTTCTAAGGGAATTAATCCTACAGAAAGGGAAATCTTGCTTCTTATAAATTAGCCTTTATAAAGGAAGTGCCAATAATCTAGCCAACATTATATCACACGTATATGTACCTCTTAACTAAATTAGGGTATCTTAAAATAGTTAGTTATTTTATATTTTATCATCCATGTCTATAGCAGCGTTGAGAACTCTGCAGGAGCGCTAGAGAGAAAACAATATGACTGAATTTCATAAAAAAAATATTTAAAAATACACTTTACGCACATAAAAAAAAATATGTTTTTAAATATTAATGTATTGTTCCTAACATAACATAAAATAATGTCATCATAAATCAATTTAAAGAGAAATGTGGAATCTTATTTGTGTGTGTATTTTTATTACTTCTTCACACTGAGACGGCTACACATTTTTGGATAAAAATTTAATACACACATAGACTATGACTTGAAGTAATATATACAATCTTAGGCCTCTAGAGACGCGCCTCAACGAAGGTAAATCGTTTATACGCAGTAACAAGACCACACTACTCTACGACGTTTAAAATAAAATAAAAAAATTAAAATAGGCAGTTTTAGGAACTGCCGGCAGAAGTGAAAACTTTAGAATAACTGTTTTTCTTTTAATTTTTAAATTAATTATAGTATGAATAATTAAAATTTGATAATTCGTAAATTGAAATTATAATTAGTTTCGTTTTTACTTACAATGGCACACTAAGCAATAATTATTTACATTTTGATATAGTTTATTTATTAAAGCATAAGACGCTGCCCGTCACTAGTCTGCGCCAGCCAGACTGCGTAAACACGTCACATGCCACACGTAGCATGTCGGTCGATCAAGGCGGCTAATGAAGTTTTCACTTCAACATGTATGTATGTATTCAGCCCTTTTTTTTTAACGTCCCACTGCTGTGCACGGGCCTCCCTTCAATACGAGGGGAATCAGGCCATAGTCCACCACGCTGGCCAAGTGCGGATTGGCGGACTTCACATGTCTTTCGAAAACTTGCTAGGTTCTCTCAGACATGCAGGTTTCCTCACGATGTTTTCCTTCACCGTAAGGCAAGTGGTAATCAAGTTAGAAAATGATTCGCACATGAAAATATCAGAGGTGCGAGACCCGGGATTTGAACCCGCTTCACTCGGTTTCCCAAGCGAGCGCGTTACCACTGGGCTACATATCTGTCAACATATCTGTCAGTAATTACCAATAAAGCGATGACGGCGAGCAGGATGAGCAGCACGGCGTACCAGTGGCGCAGCACCCAGCGCTTGAAGCCGGCGATGCTCTCGTCCGACAGCAGCAGCTTGCGCAGCGTGGCCAGCGGGCCCGACGGGTCCACCTCGCGGCAGCGTTGGAACACGTCGCAGTATCTATGGGGAAAACAGGTTTAAATTGGAGCAGTTCTTTCCATTCTATGTGACATTGGCGAAGTAATTTATGCTGAACTCGCACGTTTTAAAACCATTAATTAACAAGAGAATTGAATTAGAGAAGTCTTAACACTATATGTATTGGCGATAGTTAGATTTCCCTAGTGACGGTTTTCGGAATTGACAATAACTGATTTAAGTATTGATTATTTAAAATAATTAGTTGTACTAATTTAATCGTCCTGAACATTGATTTTACCAGACTTTCCACGTTAGTTCAGTACTTCTAAGCTGAGTCTCAGTATATTGCTAATAATATTTAAAGGTCTTTCTTATACATACATGATATTACTTTTTCTTTATCTAAAAAAACTTATAGGGCGTAAGGTTTATTTTGCACATGACTTTTTTGATTGAAGTTATCTATTGAACATTATATACATTAGGATATTCCGTATTTAGATAATAACAAGGAAAATAATAAAATATTTTTTATTTCTCCTAGGAGAACCCTGTCATAGGTACGATAACAAAACTAACAGGTCATGTGAATTCACTTTCATGATACCTGCAGCGTGGTCATAAAAATCTCATATTAACCCTTTACTCCATAAGCGCCGGTGACGCGCATTCACGGCTTTGAAACAGAAGGTATTTTTTTCTTAGTTATATCAAAACTATTGACGATGATAGATTTAGTCATTTTTGAAACTAGCACCAACAATAAAAATAAAAATTATCTGAACTAAGCCGTAACTTTATCTGATACTAGCGATTCTCCCTCGCTTCGCTTCGGGTTCGTCCCTAGACAAAAACAAATTTATCCCACGGGAACCGTACATTTTTCCGGGATAAGATATAGCCTATAGCCTTCCTCAGTTAACGGGCTATCTAATGCAAAAAGAATTTTTCAAATCGGATTAGTAATTTCTGAGATTAGCGCGTTCAACCAAACAAACAAACTCTTCAGCTTTATAATATTAGTATAGTATAGATTAGTTTTCAATACCAATAAAACTTACCCATTATAATCGTTACAGGGCGTGCCCGGCTTAGCGTACATGTCGGGCACGTCGTAGGGCGCCGTGTTCCAGTGGAAGGAGGACACGCAGGGCCCGCCGGGCTTGCGGCAGCACAGCTCGCACGCGGCGCGCGCGTCGTCCGCGCGCGGCGCGCACTGGCACGACTCCAGCCCGTAGGCCAGGCAGATGGACCCGGTACATTCCTGGTGAAGGGCGAAGGGGATTAGTAAGTTTTTTTTTATGTATAGAGGACTCCTTTAACAGTCCTTAAATAAGAAATTAAAAAGTAAAAATAAGAGCAGATAAAAAATTAGAAAACAGAATGTTAGGATCATTATAGTTTATGTAAACAGACGTCACGTGGCAACTAAATAGAGTCGCGCCAAGTGCCAACTCTTCGATTTGTTGCAGTTAACATGACCGCCTATATTTCAATAAATATTTCTAAAAGTTATATATATTTGTTTAAACTAAATTGAAATTGGAAATATGTACTTATTTTCGGTTCCAAAACTAAAAACTCTCGGGTTCGTCCCTAGCTCGCTTCCCAATACAAACTTTCATCCCTATTTTCTAAGTTCCTGCGCAATTTTCTTAACTTTTTTAATGTAAGGAACTTCTCCTGACAATAACAAACACAACAAAAAAGAATTAGAGAATCAGTCCAGCCGTTCACGTGTGATGGCGTAACCAAAGGGAAATAGGGATTCATTTTTATATATATATGTGGGATGAATGTTTTAAATATAAATAGTTATTGTTTTATCTGTGAGGTGTGAATGAAAGAAAGAATGAAAGGGATAGAGTGTGTTCGGGCATGATTGATTTAGTATGTGAGTGTGGAACGGTTGAGTTTGAGAGAAGGAAGCAAGCTGCATGTTCATTGTGAATATATAAGACTAGCTTTTCCCGCGACTTCGTCCGCGTGGATTAGTGACTGCTCGCAGCGATACCGGCGCGGCGCGGCGGCCAGCGCCCTCCCTCCTCACGATCGCCCCGCACCCGCCTTGCATCGGGCTGAGCGCGCGCTCACGCATAGATTTATATTTTAAAACTATGATATCTCCTAAGATATTCATTAAAATCAAATGATGTCAAGGGCAATTATATTCAAAATTAATATTTGTGATAAATAACGTATTTATTTGGATAAGGATTAATATCATATTTTGAAAAACATCTTCGAAAGTATAGCATTATTTTAGAACAAATTTGATTACCATAAAAATGGTTATATTGAGTCAACCTTAAAAGATAGACATATGCTGTCGCGGACTTTTTTTTAGAACTTTTAAAGGGGAACAATTCCGTCATACATGACGGAATGGATGGAATGAACGGGACGGATTTTCCGGTGGTAGGACTCTGTCAAGCCTGAGGAGTCCGACTGGATGGGTACCACCCCCTTATCTATTTCTGCCGCCAAGCAACAATGATTGCATTGTTGTGTTCCGGTTTGAAGGATAAGGTAGCCAGCGCAATTACAGGCAAGAGGCATAACATCTTAGTCCTCACAGTGATAACGTACCGGCGGTTCTGCAGTTTTGTTACATAAAACTTAAGTGCATGAACCGTAGGTGTTATGGGCGACAGGTATCGCTTTCCATCTGGTGGACTGTCTGCTCGTTTATCACTGAATACCATAAAAAAAAAAAAAAAATTTTTGCATAACTTTAACCGTTTACGCAGCGCACGCAACGGAAGCTCTCAAAAGGAATTAATTTTTCCCGTTTTTGCAACATTTTTCATTTATGCTCCGCTCCTATTAGTCGTAGCGTGATGTTATATAGCCTATAGCCTTCCTCGATAAATGGACTATCCAACACAAAAAGAATTTTTCAATTCCAACCAGTAGTTCCTGAGATTAGCGCGTTCAACCAAACAAACAAACAAACAAACAAACAAACTCTTCAGCTTTATAATATTAGTATAGATAGAAATAATAAACGTATTAAGGTGATATATAGTTTCATTGCTGGTGTCCTCAACACAGATAACTCACTCCCATAAAGCAGACGAGCTCCTTATCACAGCGGGTGCGGTTAGGCTTGTGGCGGCTGGCGGGGCAGGCGGCGCGCTTGCCGTCGCAGTGCGCGGCGTCGCGGCAGCCGTTGTCCGAGCGGCACTTGTCGCCGAACTTGAGGGTGCAGGACGCCGTGCAACATGGACCCTGGGGAGAGCGTCATTCCGCGGTGAGATATTAAGTAAATAACTTGAGCTAACTGTGTTGTATTTGAAGAATCTACTTCTCACGTTGTACCGCAAGCCATGGTATATTTTATGGTTCCATCAATATGAAGATATGCACTGATATTTTAAATAAATATGTACTGTTTGCATGAAAAATTCATACAGATAAGTACTATAAAATATCAGAATTTATATATAACAGTTGGGAAACGACTTTAGGATTGACACGTAACTTACCACGAGATGACACCACAGTCCTTTAAGTTTAAAACCGTTCGCCATAAAAATTGCTAATTTACCCTTACAATCCTGCAAAAGTTGCCAAATATTAAATAGCATTTCCGTTAAAATCGACCTACTGTCCGTTATATCGATTTTTATACTGTTATACATGTCGTCGCCAACTAGCTAATCAGCCGATTAATTAGCGGCCTAGCCTTTTCATTGAACGGAACCGTCTAATTAGCGGTTTAAATGACATCCCGGCATTTAATTTTACAGCTAACCAAATGACTTAGTTTAATATCGTTTAATGACTTACTCAGCCAAGTCATTGAAATTAAGTTCATTTATAATTTTTTTCTTTTAATATTTATAATCTACTAAAGCGCTTTTTTTTCTAAAAGTTCTAGTCATTTTTGGCACTCGCCGGCCGCTATCGCGGCACGCTCACTTCGCTCGCTGGGCTTGTGCGTTGTGGTCACTGTTCTAACATAACCTAACTTACAATTATCTGCGAGTAAGCCGTGCGATAAACTGTTTATTTAAATACTTCATTTATTTTCGTCACATGGTTACCCTATTCTATGAACGGCCTAAGCATCTGCCAGCCCGTTCATTAATTGTTTGACGCATTGGCTGGATATCATTGAAACCTTTTCATTAAACGGTGCCGTTCAATGAAAAGGCTAGGCCGCTTATTAAATGGCTAATTAAGCTAGGTGGCTGCGATATACATACCTGACTAGGGCTGCACACGCTGTGCTCAGTGAGCGTGCAGGGCTTGTAGTGCGGGCGCACGGCCTGCGGGCGGCAGCATACGTCGGTGCACTCGGACGCCCAGCCACAGTCGCACTCCTCGCCTTCCTCCACCACACCGTTACCGCAGATTGCTGGTTGCGGTTCTATATCATTGGTTATATTGCTCTTTAATAAGTTAAACTCAGACTAATGAATAATATAGACAGAGTGTTGAAGAACAAAACATGTCAAAGTCAATGATGTAAAATTTCACTGCAATAATACCTAAACATAGTTAACGAATTGTTATGACGAAAAAATGAATAAATAACTTTTAACTTTATTTTTATTATTGATGTTTTTTTTTAATAAATTGTAAATTAACGGACTAAGACCTATATAAAATTTTATTTTTAAGTAAGCGATTTGATTACAAAATGAGAATAGTAACATAAAACACGCTACTACATATTTTTGACTTTTTTTGGCAGGCTCCGTTTATATAACTCTTTAAGCCTGAGAAGTTAAATTAATAAAAAATAAGTAAGTAAAGTATATCAATCAAATAGTTTTAGAGTAAACATAAAAATAAAAACTATATAACAATATGTTTCGGAACTTAGATTATATCTGTAATATTGCTATATTATAAATAACATTTTAATTTGTTTTTTCTGTTTTATATACATATAATAAAATTCTAACTGAGTCGAATCTGTACCTTAAATATTTTTTGGAAAATCTTATTGAAATAGACTTTATTATCGATACAGAGACCGAATTTATAGTTTTTAGAATTTTTGTCTGTCTGTTTGTCTGCCTGTCTGTTACCGCATCACAGAGTAACCACTGGAGGGATTTTGATGACATTTGGTATGATGATAGCTGGATATCCGGGTCAACATATAGGATACTAGTTACCGCGAGAAATTATCTCATTCCCACGGGAATACACGTTATAATACAACCCAAAAAATATTTATGATAAGAATTTCTTGAAACTTGGTATTAATGCTCTTCAATACAATTAAATAAATACGTGTTTTTTGAAATTCATCACATAGAGAGACAAAATAAGGGATGAAAATTTGTATAAAACCTACCTTTTTAAAGTTTTTTTTTGGTAGTTTTAGCGCGAGCGAAGCAGCGGGTTTTGCTAGTACTTAATATAACAATAATCTTATGTTTCCAGGATTACTTTTACTATTAGCTAAAAAGTATCATATACGTTATCAAGAGGTTCTGTATATTTATAATATTTATATAAATTAAGTACGATATTTTAATTCTAAGATTCCTTTTATTGACCTATTGACTCATTGACCGATCCAATAATATAAAAGTAATTTACCAGTGAAACATCCCTTCGGAGATCGCGCCTTGTTGTTAAGGACAGGGTCGATAGCTCGAAGAGAGCAAGGCGAGAACTTGTTGTTATTCTTGCGATCGCCACTTGTGGCTCGCGCAAACATTATGTAGTTGCCATCTTCGCCAAAAGGTGTACACATTTCTGGATCATGCTGAGATAAAATAAAGAAATATTAGAAATACCACTTGTGTTTATTATTATCGACTATAATCTTCTTTAACAATAAAACTAAACAGTATAAAATAGCTAATAAATAAAATGTTAATTAAACAAAGTATTTAAAAGTACTTGAATGCGCAACACATAAGTGTAAAAAAGTTTTTATGTCTCACATATTTCGAGAACCTTATGAGTACGTGACGGAAACCATGTTTACCGCATTAGCAGGCATACCATATATCGCTGAAATTTATGATAAAAAATTATGTATAAAGGTGCTCTCTGGAGTGATTACTTTTTTCCTTGTTATTATTTTTAATACCGTGTAAAGATTAATAATTTTTCATTTTACAAAAGCTAGGTGCTGCCTGCGGCTTTGTGGATTGGAACGTGTAGATTTCAATTTAAAAATAATATTTCTTGAATGATATTATCGCCTCCGCGAGACAGTTCATGACCTGGCACCATAGGCAGACAAATACTATAGAAATAACAATCTAGTTAATACTTCTAGTCTTTTGGACATGTTACATTACAGTAAATTTATTGTTTCTTTTGTTCAATTTTTAAATTGTAATTTGTGTTAAAATTGTAACTTTTATGAAATAAATGTATCTATAGCATTATTAAAAATGGCGACGATTAAAGTTGCTGAATTTAATAAGTTTCATAGAAGCAGTGTAAAAAAAACTCTATTTTATCCCATTCCAAAAAGTCACGAGTTATGCACAAAAAAACAGACAAAACAAATATATTAACAGATTCCATTTATGTCGCTAATATAACCAAGATATTACATACATACTCGTACAGTCGTACGAACATAAAAAGTTTGGACAATATCCCAGAGCTTATCACTCCGCGTGTGTGTTTGATTATAAATTATAACACGTATGTCAATAACAGGATAGACACATCCTTTATAGTTCTGTAATATAGAAAAAACGACAGATATATAGAGATGTACTGAGACAGCAAATTTAAAAGTGTATTACCGGTGAGCCAAAGTTGTGTCCAATCTCGTGCGCGAGCGTGACGTGCGACACGGCGGGCGGAACGTGTTTGCCGTAGTTCAGCAACGTGACTATACCCGTGTTCAACGACTTCATACTGCCTCGGTAGTGCTATAACAAATAGTCCTTCAATATTAGCTACTGTACTAGCTGTCGAGTCTTGTAGTTTAGTACTAATTGGCTTTGAGTAATGTCGGAGGTCGAGTGTTCGGTCTCGTACAAAGCGATTGTACCTAATTATATGTTGCCGTTTGTTATTTAATAATTTTTACACTCTTAATGATAGAGATTTTAAAGTATTTGTATGTGCCCATATAAATAATCCTATAAATTATTCGATAAAAAATAAGTTTATGTGAACGGAAGGAAGTCTGCTCTGTACCTTCCTAAATAAGTCCTTATACATATATATATATATATATATATATATATATATATATATATATATATATATATTATATATGTACTTAATTATCAAATAAGAATATTAAAATCGAAATTATTTGGAACCATTATGAACAAAGTAAGTCGTAACTTTATTCATAATGTTCGGTAATTATCAGTAATAACCGCATGAATTACTACATATTTGCCTATATATTATATGTACATAATTATATGTAAATATGCGACCTGATCAATTTAAAAATTGGTTTTTGTTGTAAAATAAAATTATATTGTATAAATTTTCGATTACTCCAAAGCATACCTTTAGTTTACATTATAATTATTAAATACGCGTAAAGTTGGCCACAGTCAAATAATATTTTGAATATTCATTAAAACTTTTTGTAACTATGCAGAGGAAGCATGTGTCGCAAAACACATTCAACTATTATAATTTATATGGGACAAAAAGTAGGTATTGTAATATATATTATTTATTTAATAATTCATAAAATATATATTTATTTAATAATTCAAATTATATAGACGTTGTTATATATAAATTAAAATCATAAAATCATAAATTGTCCGATATGACTTTTATGGTGAGAAGCTACTTATAGTAATAATATATTTTTAGGAGAATAATAACAAGAAATAGTGCAATGAAAACATACTCCATTTTTTTCGCAGACTCCACCAGCATTCTTCAAATCTCCAGTCCATGCCAGACCTAGAGTGCCCATTTCGAAATCGCGGTATGTGAACATGTACGCAAGGCAAAATGCATCATAGTCTTCCTCTGAAAATATTATTGTTATAAAATTAGCTGATTGAAGACTAAATATTTAATTAAATTCGTAACACGACCTTAATAAAACGACATACATAATAAAATTTTAAAAACTTTATGTAGACTTATTAAAAGATTTTTATTAATAACCACATACAATTAGTGAAAAAGGCGCTCCGTCCCATTCCTAAACTTTATTAGGGACGTGCGGTGAAGACTAAAATTTTAATTTAAATTACCAGAAAAAAGTTCCAAATACTTTTCTACGCCATAATTGTTGGGAAACCTGTAGGCGGGGTCTTTGAGTGCGTCTAGCGTGTGAACTTTTATCCTCTTAATCATAAACGTTATGTTATCGGGTTTTCCATCTTGATTAAAGTCTGAAATAAAGCAAAATAATATTTTAGTTATAAGTTACGGCTAAGATTTTGACCTTGTACGTACTTTTAACTTATTATTGAGAACTATAAAATAAATTGAATGAGTATTTGTACCTGTAACTTTATATATAGCATTAACTTTCTGAACGTGACGTGTCATGACTTCTATACACGCTTCTTCTGATCCATATCTTTGATAAAACATATGATCAGCCTGCAAATAGACTAGACAAGTGGTCTTCCTTGGGTCTACGGTCGCTCTTTTATTGACATGTCGTCCATCATCGCTAGCATTCGCGGAGAGAACAGTGTATCCTACCGGCTCCTTTTTCACTACATCTTTACTAACTGTTACAACACCAGCCTTCGTTTTTATCACTTCAACATGCGTCTTTGGCTTCGGTCTCGATTCTTCCGAATCGAGTCGCACTTTTGTTATGAGGTTACTTTTATCGATTTTAGTTTTTGGCTTTCTCGTACTTAACTTATCAAACGGATCACTATTACTCGTGTACGGCACATCTAAGTCTAAAGGTAGTTCTGGATTCTTCTTTGGCTCGTCGTCCTGCATTTCATCTTCGGGAAGCCATCGCTTCTTTCGTCTGTTTATTTCACTATGTAAATCTTCTGTCTTATTATTTAAAAGAACCTCTTTAACAGTTACTTGGTCAGTAAAGTTAAACAGTTCCCCTTTATATCCAAGTTTGCCTTTAATGTGCAGCAAATGTGAAGCACAGTGTGGAGTATCACTGTTGGCATAAGGATGATCTACATCTGATCTTCTATAGATAACACTGTGCATCGATGGGTGATCTACGTCGTATCGGGAAAGAGGTTCAACGTAATATTCTTCACTATGTGTCCATATCGTTCCGTCAAACAGACCATCTGCAGTAATGACACCGTACACGTGGGAAGAATCGTCATCTGAAAAAAGTATATTTTATTTAAAAGTCAGTTAATTAAATATTAACTATTAGAATATTACAACTATTTATGAATAAAAAAAACGAATCTTAATATAATGTATCTACGTGATAAAAGCCAATGGTCGAGCAATCAATATGGAGATGAAATAATACTGCTCACTATAGTGAGCACACTATAGTGTAGTACCTCTTTGAGACGCAATCAACTAAGAGACGTCCAAATAAATGGGCTGTTATATTTTATGCAAACAAATTCAAGGTGCAAAGAGCTTCTAGACCCTCAATGAATTAAAATCACAACTTGCATTCGTTGTAGGAGAGATGAAAACAGGTCATAAATAATATAAATTGCTACTCTTCCATTCCCTCTGTCATTTATTTTATTGATAAAGCGGTGTTTGAAAGTTGCTTAAAAATGGAAACGATTTGTGAAAAATAAAAGTTGTCAGCTGTAGGATTTAAATATACTTAAGAGTTAAATATTGTTTATATCAAATTTTACAATACGAAATTTATACCAAATGGTTTCTACTGAAATATTACGTAAATTGTGTTTTTTTTTTTAGTTCCCGTGCTATACCTTCCTTTATGTATTCTATATGTCATGTATATTTTGGTGTGCAATAAAGTATATTTGTATTTTGTATTTATGGGATAGTTAAAAAACTACAGTATACATCTTAGTACACAAAAACTACTGATTGGATTTTAATGAAACTTTACAATAATATAGTTCATACATCGGAATAACAAATAAGCTACTTTTTATCCCGAAAAAATATACGGTCCCCGTGGGATCGATTTGTTTTTGTTTGTCTAAAGGCAAACCGGAGCGAAACGAGGGTAAGCCGCTAGTTTTATGATAAAAAGAAGAAGATATTCTGTATGGTGTGTTACTTGTAAATTATAAAGTAGACTGTAGTCGTTATACGGGATTAAGGACTTTGAATAATTTATAAGCATGGAAATATAGTCGACCTGCATTTAGAGGTTATTTACTATGTACGGTTTGTTTTATGTTGTCTTTCTATATATTTCTATTTTTAAATTGATTACAAATAAGTATTACTATTGCAAAAAAGATTCAGTCTTTTTTTTTGCTTTTAAGGCTTATAGTTCCCCCGGAATTGGTATATAAACATTTACTGGGTAATTTAGAACCTGTCGAATCTCTTGATTTCTATCCTGATGAATATAAAACATCTTTATACCATACGTATAATAAAAATCGGTCAAGTGTGAGTCGAATGCGCACACGAAGGGTTCTGTACCATCGTACATGTACTTTTTATTAATATTATTTTTTACTCTATGTATGTAGTAATTAACTTTGATGATCGCTTTTGAATGTTTTCATTCTAAGAACCTGTATTGCGTCTGATCTGGCCATCGTGAATACGTTCTTCCAAAAGAATGATCAGCACCTTATCACGTATAAGAGCGGGTTCCACTCAACTCAAATTGACTATCTGCTGACCAGAAGGTGTCATATCGGCAAGGTGACTAACTGCAAAGTCATTCCAGGTGAAAGCCTGACGGCCCAACATCGTCTCCTTGTCATGGACTATATGTTTACTCCGAAAAAGAAACTAGCCGAGAAACGCAAACCTAGAATCAAGTGGTGGTTGCTGAATGGGCCGATGCGGACTGACTTCCTGGCGGAGGTTGAGAAGCAAAACCTATTGTTTCACACCGAACCCGCCCAGGAGGCTTGGGATCGAGCACAGTCGGTAATTACCGCGGCGGGTAGGCGAGTTCTTGGCGTTTCTAAGGGAGGACGAGTCATCGACAAGGAGACATGGTGGTGGAATGACCAGGTACAGGGGGCGATTCGAGAAAAGAAGACTGCGTTTAAGGAATGGCAGCAAACCAACTCTCCTGAAGATAGAGAAGAGTACAATGCAGCCAAACGTGCCAGCAAGAGAGCTGTAGCCAGAGCCCGCAGTGATAGCTTATCACCATTATATGATAAGCTAGAAACTGCGGAGGGGCAAAAGCTCATATACAAGCTGGCACGTGCCCGGGATAAAGCGACGCAAGATATCACAAAATGTCTTTGCGTCAGGGACTCTCAGGGCACGCTGCTTTGTAACCATGCCTCTGTGAAGGAGAGATGGAAAGACTACTTCCGGGAGCTGCTGAACAACCAGCACCCTTATAGTCTTCCACCCGAACCGCCCCCTAACCTCGGACTTGTTGCCCCAATAACACCTGACGAAACTCGGGATTGTCTTCGCCGCATGAAGAACCGAAAAGCGGTGGGACCTGACAACATACCGATCGAGGCGTGGAAATCGTTGGGCTCTCTTGGTGTGCTCATGCTTACTGATCTCTTTAACTGCATCTTGAACACTGGAAAGATGCCCAATCAGTGGCGTTTAAGCTTCATAACCCCTATATACAAAGGCAGGGGCAGTGTTCAGGATTGCGGTAGTTATAGAGGGATCAAAATCATGTGTCACACCATGAAGCTCTTCGAACGCGTGATCGACCTCAGGCTCCGTCAGGAGTGTGCTGTCTCTGAGTGTCAATATGGGTTTCAGCCGGGATCAAGCACAATGGACGCCATTTTTGCCCTCAGAACTTTGATCGAGGCTTACAGGGAGAAAAGGAGAGCTCTGCATTTGGCTTTTTTGGACCTGCAGAAGGCCTTTGACTGTATACCTCGTCAATGTATCTGGTGGGCGTTGCGATTCAAAGGTGTGCCTGAGACCTATATTGACATTATCAGGGACATGTACAGCGATTCCGCTTCGGTGGTTAGAACCGCTGTTGGCGATACCGAGCCCTTTCCGATTTCTGTAGGGGTTCACCAGGGTTCGGCTCTCAGCCCGTTCTTATTCAGCGTAGTACTCGATGTTGTCTCGGCATACATCCAGGACCAGCCTCCATGGCTAATGATGTATGCCGATGACATAGCGCTCGTTGATGAGAGCCGGCTGGAGCTGGAGCGTAGGGTGAACCTGTGGAAAGGCACGCTTGAAAACGGCGGTCTCAAACTAAATGTGGCGAAGACCGAGTACATAGCTTGCGGGAGTCCGGACTCTAGCACCATCCAAATAGGACTTGAACCAGCAATCAAGTCGGAGAAGTTCAAGTACCTTGGATCCGTCCTGCACGAGTCCGGAAGCATCGATCACGACGTTCAAGCCCGTATAAGCGCTGCTTGGGCCAAATGGCGGGAGGTCACAGGTGTGGTCTGCGATCGCAGAATACCGCCCAAGCTCAAGGGACAGATATACAAGAGCATTATCCGACCGGTCCTCTTATACGGAAGCGAGTCCTGGCCAGCACTATCTCGACACACTCAGGAGCTTCACGTCACGGAGATGAAGATGCTGAGGTGGATGTGTGGTGTAACGCGGGCTGACCGCATACGCAACACGTTCATCCGTGGCAGTCTCGGGGTCCGTGACGTAGCGGATAAGCTTCAAGAGCGTCGTCTGAGGTGGTATGGCCATGTCGCGCGTCGGTCTGAGGACTATGTCGGAAGAAAGTGCCTTGATATATCTGTCCCTGGAACAAGACCTCCTGGGCGTCCAAGAAAGCGATGGCTGGATGTCGTGAAGCAGGACATGAGAGCCAATGGACTAACACAGGATGATGCTAAAGACCGTGCAAAGTGGAGAAGGCTAAGCAGGAAGGCAGACCCTGGCAATAGCCGGGAATAATAATGCCAGGCAGAAGAAGATCGCTTTTGAATGTTAAAGTTTTTTTCTTGTATTTTTTTATTATTTGTTATTATATCCAGGGCTCGGAACCGCTTTAAAAACAACGTTTTTTTTAGGTAATGTAATAGTTATTTCATCGCTCGTTCTTTAATCGGTTAATGAAAACGAACGGTTTAGTAAACCGAAATAATAATGGTTAACGGTTATTTTTAGAGAGAGGTTGACTTTCGCTTTTGATACCGAAATAAACCTGTTACTTAATTCATTCATAAGTAAGAAACGTGCATGTATCCTTCTACTAAACCATTCCCAATTATCAAAGACGCTTCAAATGTAAACACACAAAAACTCATTTTTACCTTAAAAAAATTGACAAAACCTTAAAAACATGAAAAAAATAACTATTAAAATTTTAATTGTTAATTTTGTTCATGGAACCTAAATTCGTCATAAACTGTTCTCCCTGATTTAACCGGTTCAAGAACGTAACGAAAACCTTAAACCAAAAAGACTTTCGGTTTGGGGTCAATGACCAAAACCGGTGTTAAAATTGAACGGGTTTCCCGTTTCCTAGGCCTGGTTATAGCGGCAATAGAATTATATACTGTATAAAAATTTCAACTCTTTACCTATTACGGTTCATGAGATACAGGCGGACGGACGGACAGCGGAGGCTTAGTAATAATATTCCGTTAGCACTCTTCGGGTATGGAACCCCAAAAAAGTCGAGAGGTGTAGTGGAACACCCGGAGAAACGAAATTCCTTTCGCTGTCTGCCAATGGCTCATAAATTACATAAGTCATAAAAAATGTCACGAGCACTAGCGTATCATAAACATCAAGCAACGTACGTTGTGTTTGTTAAAGCTCGTCGAAGAAAGGCCTGCACACAATACACACGAATTTCTTACAACATATAATTCTTAACACTTATGATCGCATGGTACTGACCTCTTATTATGGGCTGCCCTTAGCTCACAATATCTGGTGAGAACAACTGTCAAGGGTACTAGGGGACAACCACCAAAAACCTCAAGGAATGTCCATTGTATATGTATATATGGGCTAGAGCCCCGTCACTTATTTTACTACATACATTGTTTTTTTTTTTTTTTTTTTATACTATTCCGAATTAGTGCTTGACTACGTTCCACCTGATGGTAAGTGGTAACGCAGTCGTAGATGGTAAGTCGCACTAATTCAGTAGCCACCTATTCACTCTTGCCTTGAAGACACCCATATTGTAATCAGACGGAAACACCGACGCAGGCAGGTTGTTCCAATCCTTAGCCGCACGTATAATAAATGACGAAGCGAAACGCTTCGTCCGGACGGGTGGAATGTCCACGACATAAGGATGGAGACCAGCCGTTCGTCGGGTTGTCCGATGATGGAAAGGGGATGGGGGAATTAAGTTGTGTAGTTCCTGCGCACACTCTCCGAAATGTAACCTATAAAATACACAAAGGCTGGCAACCCTACGTCGGTGATCGAGGCTTTGCAAATTAGCTTTTACCAGCGCAGGGTCACCAATAAGCTTTTGAGCACGCCTCTCAATCGAGTCCAAGGCTGACAGATGGCATTTTGCAGCACCAGCCCATATGTGACTACAGTATTCCACACACGACCGGACTTGAGCTTTATATAAAACAAGAAGCTGTCCCGGTGTGAAATACTGTCGGACCTTTGCAAGGATGCCAACTTTCCTCGCTGCGATATTAGCCTTAGACTCGATGAACCGCCCGTAGTTCATATTGGGGCTAATGTCCATCCCCAACAACTGCAGACGGTCAGTGTATTCCAGAGGCACATTCCGGAAAGTAGGAGTCAAGGTGAAAGGACTCCTTTTTGCGGTGAACAGGCACGCCTGTGTTTTGGTGGCGTTGAAACTCACGAGATTGGCATCGCCCCAAGTGGAGACTGCCCTGAGTTTGAGATTCAACCGCTCTACCATGGCCTCTCTTTCGGACTGGATTTGATCTCTACTGGCCCGAGGATTCGGCAGGTATCTCTCTACAACAGTGCTGTCGTCTGCGTACCCATAGATACCGGGTACAAGCAGATCGTTGATATGCAGCAGGAATAAGGTTGCAGAGAGAACAGACCCCTGTGGAACTCCTGAGTTGGTCTTTAAGGGTTGTGATGAACAACCCTCAACCACAACTCTGAGTGATCGGTCGCTCAGGAAGTCTTTAATCCAGGCGATCAGGCCAGGAGATATGCCATAGGCTGAAAGCTTGCTTATAAGGCTAGCGTGCCAGACCCTGTCAAAGGCCTTTGAGACATCGAGGGAGACAGCAATCGCCTCCCCGCTTCGCTCAAGAGCTTCACCAAAGGTGTGATTGGCATACACTAGAAGGTCCCCAGTCGACCTATTCCGGCGAAACCCATATTGTCGATCACTGAGGAGATCGTTCTGTTCTAGGTATGCCATAAGTCGAGTGTTCAATACACGCTCCATAATCTTGCAGAGTATGGAGGTGATTGAGATCGGACGATAATTGGCAGGGTCGGCACGGCTTCCTTTCTTGGGCACTGGTTGCACGTTGGCAAGCTTCCAGGATTTAGGTACTATTCCAGTCTTAAGAGAAAGGCGGTACAGACGTGTCAGTATCGGAGACAACTCGGGAGCACATGTTTTTAGTACTATCGCTGGTATACCATCAGGACCACTGGCTTTATTCACATCTAGACGACACAATACTCTCTTTACCTCCTTGTTAGTAATGGGAATTTCAGGCATTGTGATCCCGCAGTGAGGTAGATGTGGTGGAGTAGCATTGCCAGTGTCTAGACATGAATTTTGGGCAAAAAGAGAGGCAAGTAAAGTCGCCTTTTCTTTTGCCGTATGAGCAAGGGATCCGTCAGATTTTACCAGCGGTGGTAGTGAGGGCCGAGAGAAGTTCGTCTCGACCGCTTTGGCAAGAGACCAAAAAGCTCTGCTGCCAGATGGTTGGGCAGAGAGCTTTGCGCCAAAATGTGTAATTCGGTCAAGACTAGCCTTCTTTAACGTCTTTTTGTAGGTCTTGGCGGCTAAGTTAAAGGCTTTCTTCTTGGATCTTACATCCGGAGCTTTGCGGTCTCGAGCATCAACCCAGGCAAGGTAAGCCGATTGCTTACGCTTTTCAGCAAAGGTACATTCGGCATTGAACCATGGGGGAGCTTTGCCACCAACGGGTACATCAGAGAACGGAATAAAATATTCCATCGCTTGATGCACCACATCAGTTATAGCATCCGCACATCTCGACGGATCGGAAGAAGAGAAGCAGACCTGCCGCCAAGGAAAGGATGCAAAAAAGTGTCGCATCTCATCCCAATCTGCTGACTTGTATTGCCATACTCGTCTAACACCAGTAGAGTCGTTATCGGGTGGAGAGTAAGACGAGACAGCTTTTACCAGACAGTGGTCAGAGCTACCCAGTGGGGATGAAACCTGGATGTTATATCTATCTGGGTCAGTTGTCAGCAGAAGGTCCAGACAATTAGCTGAGTGGCCGTCTATATCGGGTACCCTCGTCGCTTGTTCAACCAACTGGGAGAGTCCAAGTGACACCGCAAACTTCCATGTTTCTCTCCCAGCATGGTCCGTCTTCTGGTATGGGAACAGCCAATCTTCATGATGGGCGTTAAAGTCCCCCAGAAAGACAAGCTGCGCGGTCGGGTACCGTTGCATAACCACATCAGCGGCCTCACTGAGATGTTCAAATAATCGAGTTGTCTCCTGGTCACCTGTGTGCGATCGGTAGACACAGGAATACAGGATCTTTTCGATTCCCATATCTACGATTACCCAGATTGTGGAGTATGTGTGGTCTTCAAGGTGGCGGAGACGCTGGAAACAGAGGTCATTTCGCACGTACAAACAGACCCCGGCCCGTGAGCTGAAATTGTGTTCCAACGTGTAACCGGGATAGTCCAGGTACGCGGCGCTCAATGTTCATTGTATCTGTGTCTCCGTCAAAAAGAGCATGTGTGGCTGCGTAGTCTCGAGGTGGAAGTGGACTGACGAGAGATTTGTGTGCAATCCTCGGATATTTGTGAGATGCACATTAAGTGAGGGTGAGTGCAGCCGCTTAAAAACATTACTCCTTTTGCGTCTTGCCATGAGGTTTTTATAATGGAAGAGTGAATAGGATGGAGAATGGCAGTTGAACGAGGCGCTGCACGAGCCTGGTGGTGATATTAATGTTGTCATGTCATAGAGGGCTTAGTCTGGAGACTGCGGGGTCGCCCGAACCCCCCCAAGGATCGCCATCGGGCCCCCTCCCCTGGTCGCCAACCAGCACGATGGAGCCACCCTGGGATTTTTCACAGATGGCGGGGCAGCCTTTCATGGGTGGCTAGCCCACTAGTTGGGCCCCCAACTGTCTGCGGTCGGCCAGCGGCAAGCCGTGCTTCGGATCCCGCTACCCTCCGCGACTAAGCTCTCGACACAACAAACAACAATCCACCACCAACACGGCTACAGTGCAACACAACTATTCAAACCCATTCCCCCATACGGCTTCATCAGCCCCCACATGCCGGAACGCGCTGTTGGGCGCTTGGCGGCACGACTTCTGCTGACGGGTGGTAACCTTGCCGTCGGCCAATGTTGAGGCCTACCACCGTGTCTACCATGGTGTTCGGTAGTTTGTCCCTTAGTCGCCTTTTACGACACCCACGGGAAGATATGGGGTGGCCATATTCTAGTTGCCGTAGCCACGCAGCAACAACGTTGTTTAACATCCATGATCGCCCGGTACTTATTATGACGTCACAGGGAGTGTTCTTAGTCTATATTAATATTATAAAGAGTTGGAAGGTTGTAGGGGGTAATCTCTGGATCTACTAAACCATTTAGATGAAATTTAGTAAGATAGTTTGAGGCCCTTGGAAGGATATAGGATATTTTTTATCCCGGAAATCATCCCTTAAGGGGGTGAAAATGGGGATGAAAATTTGTATGGGGAATCAACCTAGGGACGAACCCGAGCGTAGCGAGGGCGAGTCGCTAGTAAATAATAAAAAGTGTCGTGACGGTCAAAATATTACACTTTTTCCCGTATAGCTCGCATTCGCCAAATGTGCCGAGTATAATGTGCGATTCGTAGCTTTCGTTCAAATTCTATTTTACGATATTACATACTTGTTAAATTGATTTTGATCTCAAGCCTGGGAATACGTTAAACTTTGATAAAAAAAACCTAGGCTGCCTGCTCTTTTTTAAAATTAACCTAAGGAAATGGGTTGAAAAATTTTGTTTGAAAACCTTCTGTTATTTGCGTATAGAAAGTGAAGTTTACGCATTTCTAGTTAAACAAAAGTTGGAGCGATCGCTATTTGTTTATGATCTGCTTGGTACATAATGGCACCATTATAAACAAGTTTCATCAAAATCGCTTTAGTCGTTTCCATCTTGAAAAGATAAATTTTAATATTAAGTATTTGAGAAAATTAATTTCTACAGAATGAAAGATAAAAGCATTGTATGTTTGTAAGCTTCGACTCGCACGTATGCTGTATAATTGATTATGTATATTTTATGAGTTGTATGTTACGCCGCCGAAGACAAGCAAAGTCAAACTCTCAAGAAGCATACTCCATTAAACTTGTGAACTAATTTCATCAAAATTCACTTTGTCTCGAATGTACCAGATGGGTCGCACCTCGTAATTTCGTTTTATTAAGTTTGTAACAGAATATTGAAGTTTCTTCTCGTCCTTAATTTATTATCGTGACAGCCTCGAAATATGGAAGGGGTGAGATTTAAACTGGTATTTCAAGTTAATTATAAAGAATTATTTTAGATTTGTCTTATAAAGGAAATTTGCTTCCTAATTCTCTCACTGTGAAACTTTTAGAAGCTAATTGTATAAAATGTTGTTGTGTGCAGATAGAGATGACATTTTGTGTATATTAAAATAGTGACTCACCCTCGCTTCGCTTCGAGTTCATCCCTAGGCAAAAACAAATCTATCCCACGGGAACCTCACATTTTTCCGGGATGAGATATAGCCTATAGCCTTCTTCAGTTAAAGGGCTATCTAATGCAAAAAGAATTTTTCAAATCGGATTAGTAGTTTCTGAGATTAGAGCGTTCAACCAAACAAACAAACAAACTCTTCAGCTTTATAATATTAAGTATAGATGAAAATGTATTAGGATGTATACGAGTGAGCAGGCAAATAAAGGGCAGTATCGATATCACACGGTTAAATGATGGCTTATTCAACTAACTAGGTGTGATGGTAAATTTATCGTAAATCATGCTTAACTGCTTCGAGGCGCACCCACCACATGCATCTAATCAAGTAATCAACACATGCGAATATATTCTAATCAAACTGTAAATTGGGGTAATATGTCGTGTCTTGAATAATACATGATCGTTAAAGCACTGCAATGTGGAATTCTCTATTACAACAATAAATATTTAATATTTTAATAGATAAAAATATATCATGATTAAATTTGGATGATCTTAATTCGATGGCAAAACATTTTCTATTTCCTATTTTATATAAACTACTTATTTATATTAGAAAAGAAATAAAAAATATTTTTGCAAAGCAAGAAATCGAGACAACTTGTTGATCGTGAACAATGAGAATGCTTGAATAAAAGTATTTAAAGGTACTTTTAGTTTCAAATAGCTGATGTTTAAAAACGGGACTCATCTGTTATAACGTCTATTAACTTGTTTCAAAATTCAAAATTCAAAATATTTCATTCAGCATTAAATTATTACATTTTTTTACTGAACGTCATGAGTCTACCACCAGTTCGGAAAGAAGAAACTTCAGACCTGAGAAGAATTGGCGAAAGAAACTCAGCGGGATTAATATTAACACACACTAATCTACTTATATTATATTACATCATATATTTTATAACATTTGAAGCATATCTGACCCTAACAAATTCTTTAGATCAAACCACCCGGATACCTATAAAACACCTTGAGGCTTCAGAAAGAAAACAAGTATGAATAGCTAAGTTTATATTTTGTTTTAAGATGAAGAATAAGAAAAGCAGAAGACTAAGAAAGTTTAAAAAATATTTATAAAAGTATATAATTTACAATAAGAAGATATTATGGTTATCGGTTAAAGTTTAAGGATGTAAAGCAAAGTTGGTGAGCGAGGTTCCTTATTTAACGAGGACCGGGGAGTTTTTAACTGAGTTAATTATGTTAGCATAAATAAATCGCTGCTTTTAATCTAGGGTTCCGTTGCCTTTTGATTCATCGCTGTGATTAAATTAACACGTAGGGGTGCCACTATTGCCACTTCTCCTTATGTTAACAAGTTTAATTTGAAAATTTTTGGACCAGTCGATATATAATGGACGTTTACAACATAAATATGTATAATATAAAAGAATACGTTTATTGCGGGCAGTGGTAGCCCAGTGGCAACGCGCTCGCTTGGGAAACCGAGTGAAGCGGGTTCAAATCCCGGGTCTCGCACCTCTGATATTTTCATGTGCGAATCATTTCTACCATGATTACCACTTGCCTTACGGTGAAGGAAAATATCGTGAAGAAACCTGCATGTCTGAGAAAACCTAGCAAGTTTTCGAAAGACACGTGAAGTCCGCCAATCCGCACTTGGCCAGCGTGGTGGATTATGCCCTGATTCCCCTCGTATTGAAGGGAGGCCCGTGCCCAGCAGTGGGACATTAAAAAGGGCTTAATACAATACATACAATACGTTTATTGTAATAATAGATACGCAGCACATCTGTACAATCGTATTGGTTTTTCGCGAAATTAATATATTTTTTAGTGGACACAGGATTTGATATTTAATATTTTTAAATTTTCTGAAATGTACCTTCTAGTTTTCCAGAATAGACAAGTGCTGTGTTGTAGTCGATGGGTCCAGCCGAAGAGTGAAACTGTACGCCCTCCGCAAAAACAGAGCTCGGGTCTGGCTGCAGTACTAGTCGGAATTCCCTGAAATAAAAAGTGTTAAGTTAGCATAACATATTAGAGCAATTTCATTATACTTACTTATATATATTCAGTATATTTATATATATTCAGTCATCTGAAGCACTCGTAGCATTAATACTATGCCTAAATGCAGACATTTAACTCTCGCAGAGATAATTATAATACTAATTGAAATGGTAGTAGGAACATTTTATACGAATCTTGATTAAAACTATGGTTCGTTTTTAGTTTTCTAAATCATATTTCACTTAATGACTATAGTAGTTATTAGTTTAATTATGCATTTACCACCTACTATTCAAAACCTTAACATTGAATTTATTTTTTTAATTATAAATCAAGAAAAAATCTCACTTTTATTTATTATATTTTCTTTAGTCCCAGTATCTGAAAACTTATATGAATTCTCCTAACTGCCGTTGATCCTTCTGGAACAACTTCAGGAAACTTTAATCAAAATCTTACTTCGATACGAAACTTCTAGAACATATTTCAAGGTGCAGAAGGCATTCTCGCAGTCATTTTACAAGAAAAGTTCGTGTGTGTAAGACTTAGGAAGTCGGTGCGCCATCATAAGTGCTCACGTTTCAGCGCTATATCAGTGTTATGTAGGTAGGAATACGTTGATTTATTGATGTTATAACGCTGACCTATATTTTAGCACTTAGGTTCCTTGAAGCGTCTAAGTAGGTAGATCTTTACAATATATTTTAAAATGTAACTGAGAAATATTTTACTCTTTGTTTGAAATATTCGAAGTGTCTATTCGTCTTTTAATAGGACGAATAAAAAATAGTTATTTGTCATTTATAAAATATATGAATTATAAGGAAGGACGAATAAACTAATAAATAAGTAAGTAGAATAAGTAGCTCGACTCACATCGGTAGGTTAAGATTATTTTTTTGCATATAGAAACTCCTGCACTTAAAAATTAATTATTTTACATTAGAAAACAAAAAAAGTGGTAATATCCGACAAAAATCGGACGAATAATATATTTTTATTCATCCGATTATTATCAGACGAATAGCAACAGCCTCCTTTACTTATTATTATTCGTCCTATTAAATAATAATTATTTTTTAATTCGTCTTTATTTTAAGTATGAATAGCAAAAGCCTTAATATTATCTTTAAAAACTGTGTTATTGTGTAGTGTAAAGATGTTTTACGATATGATACTAGCACCCTAATTTTAATCAAATTAGTTCTGCTCATTAAAGATTGTACCTCAGAAGATCTTTACTTAAGTGCGGGCGATAGGTGAGTAGCTTCTAATTATTCATAAGGAAACTTTAGCCGTGTGAAAGTCGAGACCGTAAGCACCTTCGTGTGAGTTAATGCTTTAAAGCTTAAAAAATGAAGAGTTTTATAGTTTGTATTATTTCTGCAAAGCTCGTTTGCTTTTAAAAGGTTTACTCTTTTATCTTTTTGCTATGTTTATATTATGTTAAAAGCAATTTGTTTTTTAAACGTCATCGCAAAATATAATCTGCGGAACCACCATTTCATACAATTCACTTAGAATACCTACATAATATCACTTTTTATTTCATAGAAAACATTATGTAAATAAAAACATGCTAGCTTTTAATAAGAGGATAAATATTTTGAGTAAATAGCGGATTTTTACTTTATAAATACTTTACATATGATTTTCTTTGTGTTTAAGTTGTGGTCAAGAATAAGTAGCGTTAATTAATAATTAATAATTATTCATAAAGCAACTTCGACAATGTGTAAAGTAAAGCTACTTGCTGCCGTAAAGTAGCCACGTGCAAGCTTTATATCAATTTATGTGCCTGAATTATAGCTGTTACACCCTGTCTTCATTGTATGACTTTATGTTACCTGTATTAATTATTGGCCAAATGTAATAGTGATTTAGAATTTAATATAAACAAAACTTTTATTACATAGTTTACAAGAGATAGGTAAATTTATTTTTATATGTCTTTTAAATCCTTTTCATTTCAATTTTGTTTCATAATAATTCTGGGTTTTGATGTCAAGAAATTCTGAGTAACAGCTCAGAGTTGGGAAGTTGGTGGTATTACACTTCCATGCTTACGAGAATACGTAAAAAAGTCGGTACTGATCTTAATTTATCTCCGGTAGTATTGGACTTCCGTCCCACTGGACTACCAAAGTAAAAAGAATAGAGATTGCACTCGTGCTTCGGAACACGCACACTTTTATTATCTCCCGGGCAGACTGCTCGTCCCGATGATAATGGTTGCTGTGGCCTGTGACCGAACATTGGTATTAAGACTTCAATTTTCACAATGATTAAACCGATTTTAGGTAAAATCCAGAAGTAATTAAGTATACGAAAGTAATTTAGGATAAGGAGGAGGAAATCTATACATATAATAAAATTCTAACTGAGTCGAATTTATAAATTAAATATTTTTTGGAAAATCTTATTGAAATAGACTTAATTATCGATACACAAACCGAATCTATAGTTTTTAGAATTTTTGTCCGTCTGTCTGTCTGTTACCGCATCACAGAAAAACCACTGGAGTGATTTTGATGAAATTTAGTATGATGATAGATGGAAGTCCGGGTCAACATATAGGATACTTTTTACCGCGGGAGATTATCTTATTCCCACGGGAATACACGTTATAACACAACCCAAAAAATATTTATGATCAGAATTTCTTGAAACTTGGTATTAATGCTCTTCAATACAATTCAATAAATACGTGTTTTAGCGTTTTTTGAAATTCATCCCATAAGGAGATAAAACAAGGGATGAAAATTTGTATGAAGCCTACCATTTAAAGTTTTTTTGTTGTAGTTTTAGCGAAGCCGCGGGTTTTGCTAGTAAGTTATATAAATAAGAATGGAATTTGAAAAAGTACTGCGAAAAAACAGATGCGAGAAAACATATGTATATTGCGAAAGATAATTGTGTCAATTCAATTGTTATTGCTTTTTTTGGTTTTGCTCGCAAGAATTGTTTTTATAAATTTATAAGAACAATCCGCTTCGTACGAAACAGTAAATTATAAATCAACACGCGACGGGCACTGAGCAATTGTACCTATGATAAATTTAAAACAAAGTAAACGAATATATGTGCGAGTAAAACATTTTCGGATTTATCAAAAAAATTATTTCAAAATTTAATAGTATTACGAAAAACTTGTTTAAATAAAAATATTAAGAAATATTTACAACATACATACTAGTACCTAAATTCATATAATATTTCAAGATAAAATTATCTCAGTAGTTTTTATGATCCTCATTTCTTTCCCCGTATAGCAGTAAATACTAAGCCCAAACAACGCTTGTGATGCAAATGCATGCAAAATTGCAGTGTCCAGCAAAACTATGTTTAAATCAAAACGGTAATAATATATTTAATTTTGAATCTTTATGTATTGTAATTGTGATTTCTAAGCTTTTTATGTACGTATCAACACTCCATGTCTATCTTTCAGCAAAGTACTTAAGCGAAACGAACGATATTCAATTGATTGATACACAAGACTTGACTCGATATGAACGCAATGTTAGTGCCACTACTACCTACATTACGAGCAACTTTAGATTTTACTCTCATGTCATTTCATTGTGTAGAAAGGAGCGTAGGCACCATTGCATATGAAGAGGCAATAAGTAGCGGAGAGAACTGGTAATACAATAAATGTTTAGAATTGAGGCGAATGATTGGGATTGGTCGGCATCAAAAGCGGCTCTAACGAGAGCTACGTAATGACGTTACTAGATCCCCACTTGTTCAGTCTAACTTCGTTATAGGAAAACTTGTGACTCAATACTGCATCCCCCTTCGCAGTTCATGATATATTGTACTGGGAATGTGAAAATAAAAAACGTCGAGCTCCCTTTGTGATACCAAATATCGTTGAAAGCTTGAAGTGACTACCGTCAAGTATTGAACCGGATACAAATTGCACAAAAACTCGAAATCAATATCTATAGGTATAAATAATACAAAATAAAATCTTTATTTATATTTTTTAGTATACACTAGTGTAGATTTCTAAATAAAAAGATAAAGCGCAAAGCAATCAAAAAAATTATAATTTATGTCTACGTCGTAAACTAGTAGACGGGCCACCATAATGCCTACTAATTACCACTGTTCATAAATGTCTCCAGATCGAGCCTAAAGGAACTACAACACATTGTTACCTATTCGAAATGGTCTTTATTCGCTTCTTTAAAACCTCAAATTTGAGGAAACGTGACAGTTGAAAGCTGGTACATAATTTATTCGTTAGAGAAATGATCCTATGAGATTACTGTTTATACTATATTATCATAAGCAGAGGTCGGCGGCTATTACAGTATTGTAAATCACACTCAATCATGTTCGCTTTTCATTATATTCTAATCCCATCCATCAATTAGCAGTTTAATTTAGTTTCATTGATCAAAGCATAGTATTAAATCATAACCTACATACTGATCTGTGGTATACTTTGTCAATAGAAATTAATACAATGAAAAATTCATCATTTATCATTTGGATATGAATTTTTAATTTTTGTTTTTTCATTTTGTGGTGTCATACCTACTTCAGATACATATGTTGTTTTACTGTGTAAGATAGTTTTAAAATCAGATTTAATTTTTGATAAAAGTTATTTTATGCTTTTGATAGTATTTGCTATCCTAAAGAAAGCTCAAATATTTCATGTAATATTTTAATAGTTTCAGGTGATTGTTGATACTTCTGCAAAATGATAAATGTGTTGTTTTTACCACATACTTTTTATAGAAAACTTCACTTATTATGTTTGGTACAAATAAATAGATAAGTAATAAAAAGTCAATATCAAAAAATATAGTCCCAAACATTTTAGGTCTAAGAACAAAGTTATATTACTCGTGAAATTCCATAAAAGTTGTGCGTTGCGTAAAAATACGGGAGAGAAATAGGGTAAATATCAATAAAACTAATTTCCCGAATATCGGTACGAGTATACGGCGGGTAAACAGATTTTCCTTTCAATTTCTTCTTGCCAAGGCCGGGGTGAATCACTGTCCTCGTGAAGCACATCGAATTAGGATTCTTACGTAACATGCCGAAAAAGAAACTATTACACTAATGAGGCGAACTCGTAATTAATGGAAAATAATTGATTGATGTACCTATATTCTTCATGGCTTTACTTTGTTATACGTTATTTAATGATTTGATTTTTTTTGGTCCGTTTAGATAAAATTCATGTATATTTATATGAGCATACGTGGATAAACGATAATGATGATGTCACATTCTCTTAGTAGCAAAAAAAGTAAGAAAAAAGATAACAATAGTACAACAAAAAACAACAATGAATCAACATATTATATAGTGTTTAAAATTTTATTTTATAAATAATATAACAAAATATAGCGTCATGGTACAGTAGCAATGTTTGACCGGTTATGCCTGCTATACCGAAAGTTTGAAGCTTGCAATACCTGTATACTTGTTTTGCTTGCAAACTCAATGTGCATCGATTGGTACTGCCGTATTCTTTTTGTTTATATACCTTGTCTTCATATGAGTATGTCGGGCGGAAATATTCAGCATTCTTTTGTAATGTTAAACTTTGATCATTTTTTTATTTTTTTTAACTCCGACACAGATTGAAATTATTCCTTACAATTATTAAATAACCGATTTGCGTAAGACACATAGGCACACACCATTAAGCTTTTTTATATTATGAAATACTCGAGAGTTGTGCCAAAATAAAATTCATTGAAATTTTATTTAAATTGTATTTTTTTATAGCTAAAACTTAGTAAAATTACTGCTAGTTTTCATAAAAATTGATTTTTTTTTACGAAAATTTGGGTTTTCAGGAATTTAACCTTTATTGCGTGAATTTTCAATACCGATTTTTTTAAAGATTTCTATATATTTTTTTCAGTATGATAATATATATATATATATATATATATATATATATATATATATATATATATATATATATATATATATATATATATATATAATATAATATAATATAATAATAGGCAAAATTGACTTTGTTTTAAGCAATATGTTAAGCAGGCAGTAAGTTTTCGCTGGTTAATGTTTGCATGCACCTATATAATATATGCTCATTACAACGTTAATTAGACTATCTGAATCAGCAGTTAGTATAATTGTTCGTTAATCAAATTCCTAACGCAATTACTCTACTAATCACCTGAACCACCTGAATTCACTTCCGTATCGAGATATTTACTTAAGATTTGTAGGAAGTTTAGTTATAGAGATCATTAAAAAGATTATGATATATATTGAGTATCCAACCCCAACGTTAGTTTACCTTGTCATGGGTTGGACTTATTAGCGTCCGGCAATAAAGCCGGGCGCGCAGCCAAGTAACGCACTGGGAGGCGGCCCATCTCGGTGGGCGGTGTGACATGATTGTTGCTTCTGGTACTTCTCTGATAGCAGAGAGGACCGTTGGAATAACCCCATGTCTATTGTGGTTGGCAGACCTGCCGTCGGGGCGTCGGGGTTGAGTGCGTAAATGATCCTGTGACGCCCCATTAAGACGGGTGAAGTTCTGTTGGGTTTTAGTGGGTAGTACTGGTTTTTCTAGTCGGTGAATCCCACATAATTACCTGTATGTATAAAGGTGGTATGCGTAAATGCAATTGAGTATATTTTATTATTACTCTTTTAAGGTCAAAATTTCCTAAACTTTTATTCACCTACCTCATTTTATCAAGGTAGTTTTTGATATATGTAAATTTTTCTAAAAATTTGTATCGTGATCAATTTTCTATCAATTTTACTAAGCCCTATTATACGTTCATGAACAAAATCAAAATGTTTACATTTTATTACTTAAAAATTGTGTATGGGAAAAGTGTGTGAACTTTATCTACCTCTTTTTACGGTCATATTAAAAAATATTACTAAAAATATTGAAAAAAATTCGATGTGACTGGCATGCGCATAAAGTTTTTAAACATTTAATTTTAATATTCCTACGTTCCATTCAAAACATTTTAAGTTAGTTAATGATTTAATATTTATAAAATTTTATTTTAGTGAGCTATAAATACTTATCCATAATGCATTGAAACTTCATAAAAGCGTGAACTTATTTACTTTGTAATTTAATGCCTAAGCTGAACAAAAGATCTTTCATGAAATAAAAATAATGAAAATTAATGGACGTAGGTTGGACGCATAAGTGCAATTTTATACAACTTACAATGTTCGTAAACGAACCGTGTCTTATCTTAACGTTAGCGTCTATCATCTTGACAATGATTAATAAGGGTGTTTAAATCAAAACAAAATGACAGAATAAATTACCAAGTTTTATTAGGAAACCGGCCAGCATACGCCCGTCCATCCTTATTTGGACTCCACTGAAAACTCCTAAAAGAAGTTATTAGTGAACGCAATTTCCTGAAGCCATTATTCATTTCTAGTAACAAGGTGAGCTTTCAGGCCGTCCCTGGACGCGTTATCCTGACTTTTTAAGAGGCAATATTGAGGGCTCTTCATAAGAAACTTCAAGAGAGTACCATAGTGTGTTGTGTTGAAAGTAAAATTTATGTTTGGAATACTTTTTTCAACAAAGATGACCTAAAATATTTTGTTTTTATAAATATTATTTCACTTAATACCATTTTCTTCAATATTACATATTAAGTATTTATTCATATTTAAAAATGTTAAATATTATGTCATTTACAAATCTAAGTAACTTTGACATTAAATTGTCGATATCTTTATCGAAATACTTGCGATCATTATACATTTTGTGAGCGCACACCATATGGCGAATGACGGTACTTTTATTATGTAACCGAGACCAAAACTCCGCCAAACTTTCCGCCATTTTGGCTTTCCGCAAACTCTGTTATCCTTGGAAAATATTTTTACAATTTATCACATAAAGTTCACTCGTAGATCTCTTGGATTAACCTTAGAAGAAATTCCGACATTGATATTGTTAAGAGTTTCAGCGGCGTCCGACATTTTGACCATAAACAGGAAACACAATTAAACTTTGCTTAAGTTTTCACTAATACGATACGATCATCACGATGGATAGAGTTCATTCTTTCTGCTCAATATATATAACAAACTAACAAAATTGACTTTTTACCTGCAAGCTTAATACCTAAAGTAGTATGTGTAAAAGGTATGTGTAACTATAACTAAATTTTTTTATTCATTGTATTCTGAATAACAAAAAAACTTCATATATAAAATAGAAAATAGGCGTAGGTATGTTAAAACCATATATTTGAAATATGTACTGTAAAAAGGCGTGCAAAGTTATTGAAACTTTCGGCTTTTAAAATGATTTATACTCTGTTTTTTCTGATATACAATACGCTCGGGTTCGTCCCTAGTTACGTTTTGACGTTTAGTATAGATTCCTCAGAGATGAGATATTTTCCCGCAGTGAAAAGTATCCCTTATGTTGACTCGGATAACCAGCTATCATCATACCAAATTTCATCAAAATCTGTCTAGTGGTTTTGTCGTGATGCGTTTCCAGACAGACAAACATATAAAAATTCTAAAAAATATAGGTTCGGCATCTGTATAGATGATCTATTTCAATAAGATTTTCCAAAAAATATTTAATGTACAGATTCGACTCAATCAGTTAGAATTTTATTATGTTTAGATTTTAACGATGAGACTTAAAAATATGAGAAATTATCATAAGAAATATAAAATTTTGATATTTTTTTAATTCGTTATATTTTTATACATTTTCAATTGATATTCAATTAGGCTATTCGTTTATTATTTTAATTCATATTGAGCTTTTTCATCGACAAATGATAACTTAGCTAAGTTCTTTAATGAACATTTTGTATATTCTGGGTTCTTAAAAACCTATCTATCGTAGCTGTCACTGAACTTTTTAACATGCGACACTAGGTAATAAATTGATTGATGCTATTTTATAAGAAAATTTGCCATTTTATGTAAAACTACATTTATAGGGGCAAAGTTTATTGTGAAAATAATATAACAAACAATTGTCGTTAACATTATTTACATGTTTAAGTCAACTATCTGTTAGCAATATTATTGAATTGTTACTAGTATAAGAATAAAATAAATGTAGTTATCACTATTATTTACAGTCAAATGAAATACTTATTTCCTGCCAAGCTTGTAGAGATGGCAACACCAAAAAGTGTATTTAGTATGAATTGCGATTTTTAAAATAAATTAAAAAAACCCTTTAATTGAAATATGAGGAAGCGGAAAAATTGTAGTTTTAGCGCGAGCGAAGCCGCGGGTTTTGCTAGCATTATTATAAATGTGAAAGTTTGTGAATATAGATGTGTGTCACTCTTTCACGCCAGAACGGCTGAACGGATCTGGTGGCGAACCCGAGCGAAGCGAGCGTGGCCGCTAGTCTCTTTAATAAAGTAGCGTAATCTGCCGTAGAAACAATACAAACACAGCTTAAAATGCTGCACTCAGCCCAATTGTTTGGAAGAATGGCTAATCCACGGCCATAGACGTAACTCCCTAATGCAACACAGTTGTGTTTCTGCTAATAGCTTTGCTTTTAATGGTTTCAGTGTGTTCATGCGTGTATCGGAACGTGTGGAGTGAAGGAGGCCTCTGAGGGAAGCCTCAGAGATTTGAGAACATTAACGTTTTTCGCTAAGGAACGTTATAAACAATACGCTAATAAATTACTATTGCTACCACTATACTTTGTACAAATGTACTAATAAATACGTAAAATTAAACCGACTTTTTAATATTGGTCCTTCGAGCCGGATTTACAAGTAAAAGAACCAGAAGAAATATCAAGAAATCAAATATATACACTACATCACACGGTGAGACGTTCCAACCAGATTATTCCTTTAAACTCCATAAAACCTTGTGCTAATACCTAGTGTTAATACCAGTGATTATTGTCGCGTAAAATTTATTAATTATATGAATCGTATTTAAAGGTGTACTTGTACTTCATAGAAGCTGCTGTCGCCAGATTATAATTTACAGGTAACCCCACTTCTAGTAAAGCACCAAAATGTCCAAATCTGAACTTACACTGCCTAAATCACCAGTTTTAGATCCCACAGCTCAATGTATAAAAGAATTGATTAAACAAAGAGGTACTTTAAAAGGCCGCTTAACTAAATTGTCTATTTATGTTAATTCTTTTGAAAATCAATTTCTAGACCGCGCTAAAAGGGCTGAATTAAATTTAAGGATGAAGGGCGCAGCTAATATATTGTCAGAATTTAACAATGTACAAAATAAACTAGACGGGCTTCTTCCTGAGTCACAAGATGAGGAACAGCTCGACGAGAGAGAATCTTTTGAAAGTAAGTACTATACTATCTTAGCTCAAGCTAATTGCATACTAGATAATGATTCTAGTTCACCTAATGCAAATAGTTGTGGGAACGACCTGGGTAATATGCATCAGTCGGTAAAATTGCCTACAATAAATTTACCTACCTTTGACGGTTCCTACGAACAGTGGCTCGAGTTTAAAAATACATATTTATCACTAGTTCACACGTCTAATAATATAAGTACAATTCAAAAATTTCACTATTTAAAATCCTCTTTGAAAGGTCCTGCCATACTAGTCATTGATTCTCTGGAATTCACCTCAGATAATTATTATGTTGCTTGGGAGTTGCTTATGAATAGGTACAATAATAGCAGACTTCTTATTCACAATCATGTGAAAGCTTTGTTTAATATTAAAAATTTAACTAATGAGTCACCTATATTATTACGCAAATTAATTGATGTCATACTAAAAAAATCCAAGGAATCGGTAATTCTATCACGCAAAGTTTACAGTCTTGCAAAATAAAAATAAGTTCGTTAAACGGTGAGTATTCTACGTGCTTACAATGTTTGGTACTGCCGCAAATAGTACCTACTATGCCGTCTATACCTATTAATATTGATAAAATAATAATTCCGGATTTTATTACGCTAGCGGATCCCGCTTATCTGGAAACTCATACGATTGATATATTAATAGGCGCCGATCACTTTTGGGAGTTATTATGCGACGGAAAAATACCTCTTAAGAGTGGCCCTTTTTTACAAAATACGAAACTAGGCTGGGTTGTCTCGGGTCCTGTGAATGAAATTGCGTGCTTAAATAATATTGTTTATTGTAATTTTTCACAGTCAATCGACTCTCAATTACGTAGGTTTTGGGAATTGGAAGAGGTCACGGTTAAATATCCTGCGTTATCTGATACAGAAAAGAGTTGTGAAGATAATTTTATTAAAACTACTAAACGGGATAGTCAAGGCCGTTTTATTGTTTCAATTCCTTTTCGAGACTCGCCTACTTTACTTGGGGAATCATATACACAGGCATATAAACGCTTAATTTCACTTGAAAAGAGATTATCTTATTTACCTATTTGTAAAAAGTTATATAATGACTTCATGAATGAATATATACAGTTAGGACATATGAGTCGTGTTCACACTTACAACAATATACATTTTTTTATGCCGCACTTTTGTGTATTTAATGAAAACAGCTCGACAACTAAATTACGGGTTGTTTTTGATGCAAGTGCATTGTCATCGACAAATAAATCTTTAAATGAATTGCAGATGGTCGGGCCACCCATTCAAGGCGATTTATTTTCAATTTTATTGCGTTTTCGCGAAAATACTTATATAGCATGCGCCGACATCGAAAAGATGTATAGGCAGGTTTTAATTTCTGAAGATCAACGCGACCTCCAGCTTATTCTATGGCGCAGTGATGCTACATCTCCTATTGAGATTTATAGGTTAAACACGGTGACTTACGGGACGGCGTCTGCGCCTTTTTTGAGTGTAAGGTGTTTACAGCAACTAGCTATGGAATGCGACGACGTTGACGTTAAGCGAGTAATAACACAAGATTTTTATGTTGATGATATGATTACAGGAGGGAATGATAAAAATGAATTATTAAGTTTATGCGAGAAAACCGCCAGGGTTTTAGCCAAAGGCTGTTTTCCACTTAGAAAGTGGATATTCAATTTTGACCATGATCATGCATTGTCGGAGTCACACACATTAAAAAATCTTTCTTTAGGTGAACAAACGCAATCAAAAACTCTTGGACTGAGCTGGCTTAGTCACATAGATCAACTTAATTTTCAAACTAAGGTTCAAGTCCCTAGTAATATAACAAAGCGTGTAATTTTATCCATTATATCGCAGATTTTTGACCCTCTTGGCTTACTCAGCGCAACTATAATATCAATTAAAATATTATTACAAAAATTGTGGCTATTAAAGATTGATTGGGATACAAAATTACCTCAGGAGGTGACTAATGAATTTATTCAATTTATAAGTGATCTTGATGTGCTTAGCAAGCTGCAAATACCACGTCATAGTTTTGCAAAGTATTACACTCGCGTAGAACTTCACATTTTTACTGACGCTTCTCAAAAGGCCTACGGTGCATGTGCATACATTCGTTCATTTACGCAAGATAACGTTGTAGTAAAATTATTATGCGCGAAAGGTAAAGTAGCTCCCTTAAAGATATTAACTGTTCCTAGGCTTGAGCTGTGTGGTGCTTTGACTGGAGCTAGGCTGTGTGTAAAAATAATTGAATCGCTCCGCTGTCGATTTGATGATGTTGTGCTATGGAGCGACTCCACTATAGTATTAGGATGGTTGCGTATGGCACCATATCAATTAAAAACGTATATACAGAACAGGGTAGTTGATATACAAGAATTAACGCAGAATTATTTATGGAAGCACGTAGCAAGCCACGAGAACCCAGCAGATTTAGTTTCAAGGGGTATTAATTTACAAATGTTAAAAGATTTAAAGTTATGGTGGGATGGTCCAACATTTTTACAGGATCCTAATTTTAAATTACATTCAGACGCCATTTCTACTGAAAATAGCACAATTAATCTCCCGGAGGTTAAAAGTTTACATGTACGGAATGACAATTCTAATGACGGTACTAGTCAGTCTCTTTTTCCATTTTCCAGGTTCTCTCAGTTCAACCGCCTTCAACGCACCATGGCGTATATTAAACGTTTTCTACATAACAGTCATAAAACAAACATAAAACGATCAGGTGCTTTGAGTGTGGATGAGCTGCGAGAGGCTGTGAGTACACTTGCTTTACTATCACAACGGGAATCGATCATTGAATATGATGCTATATCTAAAAATAAACAGTTAATTAAGAGCAATTTAAAAAATTTAAACGTATTTTTAGATGATAAAAAATTAATAAGAGTAGGGGGGCGTTTATCTAATGTGTCTGAATTTAACTTCGACAAGAAACATCCTATCCTTTTATCATCTAAGCATCATTTCACATACCTATTATTTCGCTATGAACATATACGGCAACTGCATGCAGCGCCGCTGTTATTATTATTTACTATTCGAGAATCATGGTGGCCTATCAGCGGTAGGAATCTTGCAAAGAGGGTTGTACATGAGTGTGTCGTTTGCACTCGATTTCGCGGTAAAACTTTAACTCCATTAATGGGTAACTTACCAGCTAAACGTTTATCTGTCAGTTTCCCGTTTGCCATTAGTGGAGTTGATTATTTTGGGCCAGTGTTAATACTAAATCGAAGAGGTAAAGGCGCCAGGTTAACTAAAGCTTACGTTAGTTTATTCATATGTTTTGCAACTCGAGCTATTCATCTTGAGTTAGTGGGTGACTTATCTACTGATGCATATTTGCTAGCGTTAAAGCGATTCATCTCTCGTCGCGGCAAACCATCAGAAATATTTTCTGATAATGGAAGAAACTTCACTGGTTTAATGGCAGAGTTTTCAAAATTTTTATACAACTGCGCAGATAATATTAAGGATTATGCTATTAACAATAATATTAAATTTAGTTTCATTCCGCCATATTCCCCACATTTTGGTGCCTTATGGGAAGCAGGGGTAAAATCGTGCAAATACCATCTTAGGCGGGTTCTAGGTAACGCTAATTTTACATTCGAGGAGTTCAGCACGGTATTGACACAGGTGGAAGCCGTCCTAAACTCTCGTCCCTTATCTCCCATGTCTACAGATCCAAATGATTTTTCCCCACTCACTCCAGCTCACTTTCTGGTTGGTCGTCCATTGACATCACCTGCTAGTGAACATTACGAGCAAATCGCATCGCATCGACTCACACACTACCAAAGAGTGGAGCAAGTTCGGCAGCACTTCTGGACTCGATGGTCAAAAGAATATGTATCGGAGCTACAAGTGAGGACTAAGTGGATGAAAGCTGGTGACACATTGAAGGAAGGCACTCTTGTACTAATCAAGGATGACAACAGCCCTCCTCTAAAGTGGAGTATGGGACGAATTGTTTCTACCTTCCCCGGAAACGATGGAATTTCGCGAGTGGCATCAATCCGCACAGCTTCTGGAGCCATTACGAGACGAGCCTTTTCCAAGATCTGCCCCTTACCACTTGATCCAGCAATAGACTGTGGAGACTGTTGGAAGTAGGACCTTCCAAGGCCGGGGGCATGTTCATGCGTGTATCGGAACGTGTGGAGTGAAGGAGGCCTCTGAGGGAAGCCTCAGAGATTTGAGAACATTAACGTTTTTCGCTAAGGAACGTTATAAACAATACGCTAATAAATTACTATTGCTACCACTATACTTTGTATAAATGTACTAATAAATACGTAAAATTAAACCGACTTTTTAATACAGTGTTTTTACGTTGTTGCGTAACTTCGACGAACTGATTTTTCATGACGGTAAGATAGAAACAAAGTTGCAGTCAATGATCTGAAAATATTATGCAACGCAAAGCCAATATGTATTATTAGCATTTTTGTTACCAGTAGTAAATAGATTATAGTTAAAATTATAAATAATTTGTTTCAGCACATCACATCACAACATTCATTATCATTTATACATATTTCAAACTAAATATGTACGTGCAATAGATTACAGAAGGCTCTTGGAGCAAATCGATGGTCGAGGTAAGCTTTTTTTTTTAAAAAAAAATGCAGTTATTGTTACTTTAAAAAATAAAGAAATGTTTCCTTTGAGTAAATCTTGATAACTTTAATATTTAAGGTACTTTTCTTCCATGTCCCATCGATTTGTTTCACCTTGTATATGACATAAACTATGCGATTCGGTTACCTAATCAGTCTGCTATTGTCACGTAAGTCGTCGATAAACAATTTACGGGGCGTGTTCAAATACGCGGACACGTGAACGCCCTACCTTTTTACCAATGACGACAAGATGGTTTTGGTAAGACATAACGTGACAAAAATAACATTGTAAGTTTTCTGCAAAAGTTGAAACAATTTTAGTTAATATTGTGAAACACACTAAATTACTGTGTATTATTCAAACTATGTAAAGAGACAGGGTGTCAATTTCTTCTTTTCGTTATGCAGATAGTTTGAGTAGGCTAAATCTGAAAATATCATGTTTATTTTAACCAGTTTAAATTTTCTTTTTAAATCGAAACTAGCAGTCGGATATAAATAAAGAATTAGCTTCTATATCTACCTATATATTCACGTATACTCTTAAATAAGAGTACATATAGACAGACAATTATCCCTAAAACTTGTTTTATTTCCTTGATTTCAAACATTTATTTCTTATTATAAATCTTTTGTTGTAAACTTCATTACACAGTATGAGTTTAAATAATATATTCATAACTTGTGTGATCTTTCAATCGAGGTGTAGTACAGAGCTTTTATCTTCTTCTATATTGATTGATATAAAGAAAGACTTCATTGGCCTAGTTGACTAACAATGCGTCGATCATGAAGAAATTGCTTACTTCCTTAGTTCTGTTATTGCTGTGATTGATCGTTTTGTTGTTTGTTTGTTGTTTAGTTTTACTTAATATACACAGAAATATTCTAAATTCAAATAGATTTTAGAAAATCCTGAATATAATGGTAAAACAATAATTGCACAAGTGCATGACTCCTGATTTATAAATGTGTAGATATTAAGTAAAAATTGTAACTAAGCTAAATATTTTTTGGAAAATCTTATTGAAGTAGGAGTGTTGTTATCGTTACAGAGACCGAATCTATAGAATTTAGAATTTTTGTCTATCTGTGTGTCTGTGAGCGCATCATAGAAAACCCACTAGAAGGATTTTGATGAAATTTGGTATGATGATAGCTGATTATTCGAGTCAACGTATAGGATACTTTTTACTGCGAGAAAATATCTCATCTTTGAGAAATCTATACTAAACCGTAAAATATAAGTAGGGACGAACCCGAGGGGAGCGAGTGTGAGTCGCTTGTGTTATATCATTATTTATCGTTAATTGACAACAAATGAATTTAATTGAACACTGAATAATGCAAATGCCCTTGTTAAATTCTATATAAATACATATTTCCAATTTCCCGAAACATTTCTTCATCAAATAAAAAAAGTAGATGTAGTAACAATGTCACCACGCTCGATATATGAATATAGCGTAACTCCAACCCCTGTACCGATCACTAAAAGCGATGAATGAACCTGCTGAAAAAAAAAGTACTTTAAGCGATCTATTTTCAATGCATGGTATAAAGAGCATGAAACATCGCCGTCGGTTCGATTCGGAACGTTTTAATTAAGAGAATGGAGGGTCGCCGCAGTGGCTACCTTTACAAATGGATTAGTCTGGATATCTTCGATTTGCTCAGACATGGCGGGGTATGTTCACCGAGAAGTAAAAAAGTAATTATTGTTTTGCAAGTTTCACTGTTTACAGCTTAATTTTTATTTGTATTTTCAAGTAAACTTTGGCACGTTCAAGCTGCTGAACTTTAATTAGGTGTATATGCAGGCATAGTTTGTGCTCTCATAATTTATATTATGTTAGGTACTCGTATATTCTATTTAAACGGATGTAATTATAAAAAAAGTGCTAAAATGTTATATAATATATTGTAAATTTCTGTTTATCGAGTTAAAACTCGTGTCTATTTCAATATGTTTAGTTTCGTCATCAATAATTGATCATTTATTTACATGGTTGGGATTGTTTGTTGGTGGTCTGGATGAGACCGCATAATACAGAGTTTTTAAAGTAACCTTACTTTATTCTTTAAAACATCATTTGACTTAATTTTTTACGTTTTCATTCTTTATTTATTTGAGTTGTCTTAATTTGCAACAAAAATATAGATAAAAAATATATAGATAAACTTCATCGTGTCACTACCATAAATACCAAGTATGTATGTTTGTTACTCTTTCAAGCCGAAACGGCTAGGAGCTAGGAGGAACAACAATTGATTTTTATATATATTTATATACTAGCAAAAACCGCGGCTACGCTCACGTTCAATCTACAAAAAAAAACTCAAAAAACTTATTGGCTTTATGATATATGCATAGCGACTTTACCTATTATGTATTTGTATAATATTACTCATACAAAAATACCAAAATCGCGATTAAAAATTGGGGTTGGGGGTAGGAGAGTGAAAAATGCTTTACGATCTATTCTCATACCTATCAAATACACAAAAAAAATGATTAAAATAGGTCGACTCGAACCGTTTCGGAAGAGTGCGACCACTAACACCGTGACACGAGATATTCATATATTAGATATAGAATATAGATTTTTATGAGTCACTATATTGTCATCATAATGTGAAAAGAGGTAAGTTAGGCTGTATACAGGATATTAAATATACAGACGTTCTACGCGTATTTGTGTAATACTCATGGTTTAGAGTATATTCATGTGCGAGTTTCGATTTCGTATACATAGGATCAGTGCTAGTTAACGTTCATATAATTGGACCCGATCCCCTCATTACTCATGCGTAAATCGTAATGCCTTGCTTTGTAACCTACATTCGGTACTTGTCATTAATTTCTCTTCTAACCGTCTGTCGGCATCGCTTCTGATATCCAAATTATTGAGGCATGTAATATATATTAATTATCGATGTGCTCTCACGTTTCTTATAAGTTAGAGAATTTCAGAGTAATTGTGTTGTAATTATTGTAGTGTAATATTTATATGTATACTAGCAGAACTTTAAAAACTACAAAAATAGGTTTCATACAAACTTTCATTCCCTATTTTACTCCCTTACGGGATGAATTTCGAAAAATGATAAAACACTTAATTATTTAATTGTATTAATACTAAGTTTTAAGTAAATCTGTCATAAATATTTTTTTTTGTTGTATTACAACGTATTTTCCCGTGAGAATAAGATAATCTCCCACGGTAAAAAGCCTATGTCATTCTTCATCCTTCCAACTATCTCCACACAAAAAATCACGCCAATCCAATACTCTGTTTCGACGTTGAAGAAGGACAAACAAACAAACACACTTTCACATTTATAATATTACTAGCGAGTTACTCTCGCTTTGCTCGGGTTCGTCTCTAGGTAAGTTTTAGGGGTAAGTATAGAATAGAATATACATATATACATGGTATAGAAAAGTAGGTAAGTATTATAAAAAAAAATAAATGATTGATTTTCCATTCAAATTTCACTTTTCACCCCCAATCAAATCCCCTTTTCACCCCCTTATATATGACTTGTTTTCCGGGATGAAAACTATCCTATGTCATTCCCAGGGTCTCAAAATATTTCCATACCAAATTTCATCTAAATCGGTTAAGCGGATTAAGCGTAAAAAAGTAATGGGTGACGGACAGACAGACAGACAGAAGAAGTTACTTTCACATTTAATATTAGTATGGATGTATAAAGCTGGCTTTTTTAGATGTGCTGGTCTATCATTATCGGCTTAGGCTGAACGTTGATAAATCAGTCAGTGAGTCGCGACATTGCCTTAAATCTAATAATATAATAAAAAGTAGTTATTGCAAGTGTTCATTAGGAGACAGAAGTATATATTACGGATTTTTCTGTAGACCTTTTTAAGACCTACAATTTTCTAGTAGTAGTACATTGTTTTGATGTATCTCTTAAGATTAGCCAGCATTAGCTATATAAATTTCTAAGGACGATTCGATAGAACCCGTTATTGTTTTTCCGTAGGAAAACGAAACGTAATAAAAAAATTTCCTGAAGTAAAAGGTATCTTGAACTTGAAGGTATTTTGACCCAAGTAATAAGACAAAATTTAGTTTAATTAGGTTCAGTACTTTTTGCGTGAAACGTGCACATCGATTCGACTGAGTTAGTTTTATTATAGGTATAGATAATAATAGGTATTGCGAGTGTACCTTAAGAGATAGACATATACTATTGCAGATTTTTCTGTAGGCTTATTCAAGACTTACAATTTTTAGCACATTGTTTTGATGTACCTTAAGGTTTAGTAGTAATCAGTTATTGTGTTTTCCCGTGAAATTGAAAAATGTGGCTGTAGTAAAAGGTATCTAGTGTTGCCCCTAAATCGGTCTTGGTCTTGTTCTTGCATTTTTGCAAGACCAAGACCAAGACCGCCTAATTTTTGCAAGACCAAGACCAAGACTGACCGTGCAAGATTTGAGCAAGAACAAGACTAAGTCTGCGAGACTATTGCGTCTTACAGTTAGGACTGAGTGTCATTTCAGGGAGCGGACAGGCTTAATTTATGATTAATATAAAATATAATTTAAAATCTAACTTCTAATAATAAGGTAGGTATAGGAGCGAAAGGCAGGACGCTACAATGTCATACATGTGTACGCCGCACGCGGTCAAACCCCACCCAGTGTAAGCTGATTTTTCGAATTTCTCATAACATGTTTAGACATTTATTATTTGGTTGGTATTTACTATGGCTATTTTAATTCAAGCTCAAAATGTACCTACTTCGTTACGTTGTTCTAAAATCTAAATTAACGTTTAATTTCGTTAAATTCGATTCATTACTTTTTTGCGTGAAACGCGCACACAAAAACAGACAAACAGACATAAAGACAAACAGACAAAAACTATTGTTTTGGGGTCTATATTGTGTACGTAATACTTTACAGTCATGGTTTTAATACATATTTCATGTATAGATTTCGCTAAGTTAATGCTTTATCATAGTATAGAAGATTAAGTATGTAACAAACTTTTCGCTAACGCTTAGAATTATATCATAGTTATATCTCATCGCAGTAAATCATACCATATAGTGAAATTTTACTACCTTTAATAATTTATTGACATGATCAATGTGCTACACTAATCCTCTAGTAACACATTAGATTTTGAGGTTTCACTTTTGCATACCAATACAATAAGCTTAACTTATTGTACTAATTAGTAGATGAATAGTTAGAATTGCTTTCAATAATTCGACATACCGGTATTATTTGTTATATGCCTTATGACTTAACTTTTGTTAGATAATGTTAATAATAATTTTCTTGTTAATTTTAGCCTCACTGAAATATACTTGAAGACTTATTAAGCTTTTTGCAGTTGAGCACATTTTACGTCGGCGATGATAGATATATATATATACATAATAGCTAGCTAATAAATAGGTACGTTTTAACCGTTAGTGTAGAATAGATAGACTATATATTATATGATATTTAGCCATAGCCTTCCTCAATCAACGGGCTATCTAATGCAGAAAGAATTTTTCAAATCGGATTAGTAGCTTCGAGATTAGCGCGTTTAAACAAACAACCAAACATACAAATTCTGCCGCTTTATAATATTAGTACAGATGTATGAAGAGTTATGATGATACATGGAAAAACTGTCTTTATGTTACTTTTTCTAGCTACACATGTCCCGTTAACAACGATAGGCAACTATATAGCCCAATGTCCATGTTTAATATCAATACACCCCTGAGCTATTAAATAAACTGTAAGTTAACGAGTCACGCAACGTATCTACTCAATAATTATGGTCTCAATATCAGTAATGGAGATAGTGGGTCAGGGAAATTTGTAAAAAAAGACAACGGCTTGTAGGTGTAGTTGTGATAAGTCTATATCTTATATATTTAAACGAGCAATTCTTGTATATTTATATCTTTATTTATTTATTTATTTATTTATTTATTTATTTATTTATTTATTTATTTATTTATACCGGCGATCTCGGGAACGGCTCTAACGATTTTGCTGAAATTTGGTATATGGGGGCTTTTGCGGGCGAAAAATTGATCTAGATTAGTCACATGTCTGGGAAAACGCGTGTTTTCGAGTTTTCATGCGTTTTTCTTATGCATTATTCTACGCAAAATTTAACCGCGACATCTATACAACTGTCTCAGTAACACTTAGTCACTTAATGTAAAATTATTTTTAAGCCAAATTAAAAAGAAAATTGTTCTTATCGCGACATCTATACAACTTTCTCGGTAACACTTAGTCACTTAATGTAAAATATACAATCTTTCAAGAACTCCGAGCGAAGCTCGGTCGCCCAGGTACTAAATATTATAAATGTGAAAGTTTGTAAGGATGGATGGATGGATGTTTGTTACTCTTTCACGCCAGAACGGCTGAATGGATCTGGATGAAATTTGGCACACAGATAAATGTAAGTCTGGAATAGCACATAGGTTATTTTTTATTCGGGAAAAAGGTACGGTTTCCGTGGGACACATTTGATTTTATCTAGAGACGAACTTTACTTTACTGTTACTGACTAGTGTTAAACTAATATTAAAGAGCTTAATAATGTTTATGAAGCATTTTAATATTTTTGCATCCATAGCTGTAGTTTAACCACGTCCGTGTCTTCTTTCCATCTTGAATAGAAATAAACGGTCAGACAGATATGCGAGTGACGAAAAAAACACGATTATACTCGTAGATACTTGTGTTTTTTTTTCATTTGTTGTACAAATATCTAAAAATAAAACACATTAGGTCTCAATTATTAGAATTTTTTCGTTTTAATTTAAAAAAAAATTGCTGTGAAATTATAAAAGTATTGTTTTCAAAATTAAAAAAAAATTGTCGTGTTAGTATTTATAGAAATGCATATTTACTTAAGGACGGTATAAAGGCTTTTTTAGCTGGTTTTTAATTTACACTTCTCGCTTATGAGTGAATCATAAAATTTCACAAACATCACCGCATCCATTTTTATGAATATTTAACGTATCTAAAACCACGTTAAAACAGATTATATTTTGTTTGTAAACCTTTTTTATATATGATTTTTCTGTGGACTGGAGATAAAACAGATTAGCTAATAGAGCGATAGAGAGTCAGATTTGGGACACTACCGTAAAAATATTCCAGTAAACTTTAAAGTCTCGTTAAATTTATTGTTGTTGTTAAATAATTTGTTGTTGTAATATTATTATTTGATATCAGATTTACTATTATAAATGTGGAAGTTTATATGTATGTATGTATGTTTGTACTTCACGTTGACGACGAATTTCGATGAAATTTGGTACTGAGATAAGTCTATCTCAGTACCAAATTTCATCGAAATTCGTACTCATGGTACAAATCCATAGTCATGGATACTATACCTGGAGTAACACATAGGTTTAGGATTTAGGCATATTGAAGCGCACATGGACGAAGCAAAGACTTACTCGTAAGTTTTATAAAAAATGCCTTTTAAAATTAAAAAAAATATATATATATTCAAGTGCAATTTATAGTTTACCTGTTGTGTGCTGTGAAGGAGAGGCGCAAGGGGGCTGGCGGGGGCGCCGGCACGGACCTGCGCCGCCGGGGCCGCGCTACCGGCTCATACCCCGCCGGCTGCCAGTGCCGCACAAATGGCGACAGTCCTGCAAACAAATGTATATTTATGTTGGGGGCTCGATAAACTTTGGTATCGGACTACTATTATAAATGAGAAAGTTCGTATGTGTATGTTTGATATTCCTTCAGGGTGAAACATCTGAGCGGATTTGGATGAAATTTAGAACATAGAGTAACAGCTGATGTTAGACCCCCAGGGATACTCGAGTAAAGCGTGGTTGAATCGGTTTTATTAAAAATAAATAACAAAATAATGATAAAATTTAACAATTACACAACTTCATTATTTCTAATAACTTGTGTAGAAAGCATTTTCATTTATCTCATACTAGTTACGTTTTAACGTTTAGTGTAGATGTCTGAGATATTTTCCCGCAGTAAAAAGTATTCTGTATGTTGACCCGGGTAACCAGCTATCATTATACGAAATTTCATCAAAATCTCTCCAGTGGTTTTTCTGTGATGCGGTCACAGACAGCCAGATAGACAAAAATTCGAAAAACTATAGATTCAGCCTCTGTATATATAATAATATCTATTTCAATAAGATTTTCCAAAAAAATATTTAATGTAGAGATTCGCTTAGTTACAATTTTATTATATGTATAGATAATATTGTTATAATATAATTTGATATTCTGACAAAATCTGTACATAAGCTCAGCATATTTAACAAAGTTTGCATAAATTAGTGAGCACAGGCAATCATTATTGAAATTGTAAACTAATTGCTAAATTGAATTCTATATAAACGAAGGTTTAAACTGAAATACCCCATGGCTTTGGGTGATCGAAATGCTCTATTCTATTTAATGGAAGGTATTAATTAAATGAATCGTTGTAATAATTATGCAGATTTACGTAAAAGCAAATATATTGTGGGCATTTATTAATCAATAACCTAACACACGAGTGCTCTGTACGCCGTTTATGGGATATATTAACTAGCTTAACTAATATTAACGTAATGTATAAGTAGTGTTCCTCATTAAAATATTAAGCTTCAAATAACTTGAAATGTTAGCATTAGTTTAAGCACAGATAAAGTATGAAGTGGGTTCAATAAATCCTTGTTGAAATGTAAAAGAAATGGCATAAAAGGAGGAACTGTTTCTAGTATTACTATTGCAACGATTCGCTGAAGAATATATGTAAATATAGAATCTTTAAATTATTTTATATCTTGCTTATATTAAAAAGCCTTATTAAAATCAGTAAATTCTCTTGAAAAAATTAAAAATTAAATACATTAAATTTATACCATCTACTGTGTTTTCATGTGGGGTAAATAGAAATATGATCACAAAAGAAACTTGCCTCGTAAGGAAAGCTCGCGGCAACTATATAATAAAAACATCGAAATACTATATCGATTGTTAGCGATATATTTATGTGCATTAGTCAAAGACTATCAAATCCATTACATTACAAATTATTCTTACAGATAAACAAAATTGAAGTCTGTTTGTAATGTCAGAATAACACCTTTATACTAAATGCATATGAAAGTATATACCGGACTTATATTAAAAAAAAATATTAAAAGTTATGTCTGTCTCTTTCTTCCGGCTAATCTCCAAAACGGTTCGACCGATTTTGACAGGACTTTCACTGGCAGATAGCTAATGTTATAAGGCTTAGGCTGTTTTTATTTTTGAAAATTATTTATGGTTTGGTTTAAAATGCCAAAATCCCCATACCTAGGGACGCACCCGAGCTAGGCGAGGGTAAGTCGCTAGTTGAAAATAATTTCTCGAGCAATGAAGGATATAATGTTTCAAGAAATAGAGAAGAGCGGTTTATTAATGGCTTTATTGATGGCGCTCGCAGGTAGCTAAAATTTGCATGAAATGACCGTTAAGCACAGCCTTCTGTGGGTTTAATTAAAATTTACAAAACGTTTACTTTTTGATATATCCGGTGATTGATGTAGTCTTAATAGCTTTTGTATAGTGAATATTTATAATAAGATAAATTTGTTTTATGACTTAAGACTCATGTTTCTTTTACATATTAAATATATATATTTAAGAGAGGATTTTGTTTTAAACTACTTCTTATACAAAATTACAGTCAGCGTGGCAACAACAAAAAATTCTTTAATATAATAAAAGCAAAGTGGAACCGGAGCCCGCTAGATAACTAAAGTATTAAAATTCAATTCATTTAAAAAGTTCACTATACTTTAAGCTTAAATAAATATATCAAGTTAGTATGAAACTTTGCAGAGTTTTTAGTAGAATGAAAGCGTCGTAAAACTAGAAAGTGGAGTGCCTTTTGGTTTTACGATGTTTTTGTAACAAAGAAAGTACAAGTTACTCTTGATAACATGAATTTATAGCACTAGCCAATTTTTGCGATTCTATTCGTAATAAGCTTATATACATAATTTACATAAGATTAATATTAAAAGATTATTATTAGTTATTGTCAAAGTACCTACTCATTTCTACGTAGGAATTTGGGGTTCAGAGTCCACCGGGTAAGTATTTGTATTGGCAATATAAATGTTACTCATATAATGAATGCATGGAAAAAAGCCTTAAAATATTTTTTTGATACTTGTCAAACAAATCTTTTAATATGTGTTTATATTGTTCTAGAGAAAAGGTTTTATAGCAAATAATACTTATTCATTACAGACCCAATTCATTATTACCTTTAACCGAAGCTCGTACGATTTTATATGGCCGTAGAGTTAGATTTATTCCGTCTACGAAAATATGAGGCCAATTTTACCTAATTGGAAAATCAAGAGCCATATATTTACTGTGAGCCGCCCCTTGGGTGTCCTCGGATTTATACGGCAGTGGGTAGTCTAGATTAGCGGATAGGGAACATATTGGAGTCCTATGGAATTTAAATTGGCGATTCAAGTGATCGAGTCGCAAACATTTTACTTTAACTTATCATTAGCTACTGTTTCATAGAAGTATTTGTATTGTTAATTTGTGATCGACAGCACAATAAGACGGAGACAACTATTTTAAGATGTTTTATAAAGTATGGTTTGAAGTTTTAAGTTTAAGACTGAACGACTGTGAAATAATGACTCCGTAAATTCTGATGTGGTTGATATAGATGAAAACTTTAAGCAATATGACTCATGACATACCTTCTTAGACCTACTTTTATATACATATACTAGCGACTTACCCTCACTTCGCTCGGGTTCGTCCCTGAGTGCGTTTTAATGGTTAGTATGGGATAAACTATATATTATAATACGATATACAACAAACAAACTCTGCCTCTTTATAATATTAAGTATAGATACGTATTTCTGTACATATTTCTATATTAATTATTTTTACATCACAAAACTTAAAAGCTATTTTGTAATAAAAATGCCTCGTGTTTACTCAGAAAACTAATCAAAGATATAATGCAACGTAGAGTGAAGTAGACAAAGTAAGTAAAAAGGAAGGAATAAGAATATACTTCTGAGGATCTAAACGTTCTCCCAGTCAAAGGCAAAAGAAATATCTCCGAAGTGAATCAAAGTGTACAATTTTTCGCGCCATTTGCTAGTGGACGTGTGCGGCGTCAGCGTGTGGGGACGTGCTTTTTCTCAACAAGATCTTATTTTTGTATTTTATATTAATTTTATTCTTACGTAAAAATCCTATGAGATCTACAAATTACATAAACGAATTACATAAAAGATACCTTTGTCCAAAAGTTTTCCTTTACGATATCTTTATTTCTACTGGTGATTTATCTATGGGATTAGCCCGAGTTTTTTGATGATAAAGTCGTTTGATGAATTTATATACAAGTCTTGATGAAGCATAATATAATATTAAAATATCAATTAGTTGTTTTGTGTCTGAATTCAAACTATAGAAGTAAAAAAACGAATCGAAGTAGATTACAGTCTGGCAAGTTTCAAGTTTGAAAGGGGAAATGAATCGAAAAAAGGTGAATTACAAATTGGTTCAAGAAAACTTATTTTTCTAAAGCACTATAAGTTCCTATCGAAGCTTGGAAAGTCAATAGCGAGTGCGCGTTCTAATGAAATATAGCGAATCACTGTATCTCTACTTACCTGCAACTATATACATATTTCTAAATAAATACATATACCACTTCAACTATCCGAGTGAATTGAATTTAAGCGCAGCCAGAGAAACCGGCAGCTCTTGAAAATGGCATAACGAACGTAGAAATGTTTGCATGATATGAGCCATATTTTGCGAAGTTGGTTTAAAAGCAAATGAAATATAACTCGATGGTGCAGAGTTATATAAGGTTCTAAGAGATCCCAATGCTGCCCTGTATTAATTGAAGGCGCGCAGACAAAGAGACTGCCTTAGTTAGGTTTCTTTTGGAATTCTGACCATTTTGTGGAGAATTTACCGTTATTAAAGATACTGAAAATCAATAATTCCCTTCCTTCTGCGGCTTAATTAAGACCGCTTGAATGCTTATTAGCCTCGGCACTGACTTCGGAAGAATGAAATTTAATCGAGCTAAAAGAAATCTGTCTTGTCAGCTTGAGGGAGCATTTAGCAGATTATCAATTTGAGGTCAGTTTAACTGTTTTTTTTTTCAGGTTGTATGAATTGTTCTTTGTTATCAAATCTCTCCTAAAGCCATCGTCTTTATGAAAGATAGTGTGAATGACAAATAGCAAAATGTTCTTAGATAGCACCGTCTAAAATATATGTTGCTTTACTACATCAGAGAATATTACTTTGTTCGCAAAGAACTACTGAAAGATCTTATTAGAGTAGCGAGAGTACATATTCGGATGCCACTCCACACAAATGGTTTTCCCATTAGCAATCGGCTCATGTCAGAACTTTGCAATTGAACTTGACAATATCAAGACTGCGACATGTCAAATAATATTTAAAACCGTCTTAATAATTTTTCATCATGAGTTTTATTTTTACAGGTAACTGAAAATATATTTTTTTTTCTTTTAGAAGCTTTTATGCACAAGGTGCACTTTTTTTTAAGTACGTATCTACTAAAAATAAATAATAAGTTGTCAAAGGGATAGCAGTCTGAAGCACATTATTGAAATAGTCTGGTCACTGACTGTTTACACTCAAATGGTTTTCGCATTCAGTTTATTTAGTTAAAGCTTTGAAACGAATGCTAAGTTCAACCAACATGTGATATTGCATAATTTTTAATAACTTTTTTGTATATTTTAATAGTTCTATAAATATTAAACATTGTTTATTTACTATTATACTATTTGTATATAGCTCTTAAACTACTATTTTTTTTTTATTATATTAATATATTTAAAATTATTTAAATACGAGAATATTAAAAAAAAAATATTATTATCTTGAAAAGAAATAAGTAAGAATATCAATGAGTAATAAATGAAAATTGGATTATAGGGACAGTCGACGAAAAATATTTTAGTATAAATATTGTTCTGCAAACGTAATAAATAGTAATTCGCATATAATTCGCTCTTAGGCATCGGCATGAGCTACAATTTGCATTCCAAGCTTAGATTCGTGTGGCCATTAAAAAATAAAATTTAGCTTTAATCTCCATAGATTAGGTGTCCATATAATTAAACTGTAAGAGTGTCAAAGTTATATATTAATTTTTATTATTTTGTAGTTTAACTTGTGATATGAGCGAAATTAATAACATCTTTTATGAGAAGATCAGTATGGGAACGAGTGTCATGTTAAGTCATAGCAGGCAAAAGCTATAAATAACTATAAAAATTTAATAAAACCTTTTTCGGATTTAGCTCTTAATGTTAATAATAAAGAGCTGTATTCCAATTGTATCACTACAAATAAGAAAATACAGGTCTTAATTTAGTTTAGGTACTATATTTAAATAACAAAGTAATTTAGTATTTTTAATTTTATATCTTTAAAATCTCTCGTTTCGTGGCTTTGATTAACTCGCTCTAAATGTTCAGCACTTTAAGAGCACGATGACTGAACTATGTGAAGTTTCGCTTTGTCAGAGTGCCTGAGAGACTGAAGTTTAATCAGTTTACGTTTTGAGTATGCATATTTTTAATTTCCTTTCATTATATGCAAAAACATTATATTTTCATACACATACATTTTTATAAGTAAACTTTAGTAAAGTATTTTTTTCCGAGATAAAAAAGTAGCCTTTGCCTTAGGTCAAAATGGCGTCCGTCACACACAATTGATTTAGTATGAAACACACTATGTCAGACACTGTTTTTGTAATGTTTTACTTTTCTGTAGGAGCCCATCACTTTTATGGGATTTATAAATTTTATAATACACATTGTTTGAACGGCAATATAGGGTATCAGCATGCTAAATTTTACTAAATGAGGTGCATAAGTTGTTGTGTACTACGCTGTATAAATTACTATAGTTTTTTAACTATACCACGGAAATTTGTCAATTTTCTGGGACGAAAAGTATCGAAAATGTTGTGAAAAGTATCTAAAATGTTGTACCATGCAAAATTTCATTTAAATCGGTCCAACGGTTTCGGAGATTAGCCCAAATAAACAGGCAAACAGACAGACAGAGAAACAAAAAAATTGAGAAAAATCTGGATTTCTTCTATTTCTCTTCTTACATCCCCCGACTTCGGTTTTTAGCATTTTTTTTCTATGGACAGACATTCGACCTCTACAGTTTTATTATATGTATAGATTTATTTTCTGTTTATACCAATAACATTATTTCACCTACTCAAGGTTAAAGTTATGATTATTAATCTACTTTATAATTGTAATTTGTAACTTCTCTATTACACGTCGTCATCTATTGTTTGTACATCATGCACCCTTGCTTGTGGTTAGGCACACACTAGCATTCTTGACTGAACTGACATCCATCGTCCTACATGTATGTATATATACCTAATTATTTATTAATAGTATAAAGGTAGCGCGAGTTAGGTATCAGTAGCTAGCGGTATAAGAAATCATAATCCAATACCAAAGGAAAACACTATACCTAAGCGCCGTTATATGTATGATTTTTAATTTTGATGGTGTTTTTATTGATATTGTTTGTAGCCATGAGTATCTTTTTGACCGACTTCGAAAAATGCTTATTCCTCCTCTATTGATAAAATAATTCCATTTCAAGTAATTATGAAATCGTCATACCTTTTAAATGAAAGAAAATATGAAATTGCAATAACGTATTGCAATTTTGTAACATTTTTATCGTTTTGGTAGCTAAAGGTACTTTGTAAAGGAAATAAAATGATACTTTGATATTTTTCGCTAGCCAAAAAATTAAAAAGGTCTAGAGGAATGGAAATACGTTAATTTATTCTGGCCACAAGAAAAATGTACTCATTTAAAACAGTTTATCCCATCAGTCTTGAACATGTAACTTCGTGACAATTATGAATCAAAGTGTATTTCAGGTGTATTAAAATAATTATTTGTAATGCAAACATATGGGAGCTTATAGTGTTTAAACATTCTAATTGGCCCCTGTCATTGCTTCATACGCATTAATCCAATTAGCAGAGTTCGAGTTGTTCATTATAGTTGTCGGACTGGTCCCCATCTGCAGCACACATTGCAAGGATTGTTTTAATCGGTTCAATTTTAATTTTAAGTACCCATTATACATTTTCCTTATGGTTTAATTAGAATAGTTTCAACTATTTCTTGTTATAGTTCCGAATTTTATTATTACTTATTACCTAAGTTTTCTCCCGCTGTAATTAAAAGTTCAAATGGGACATTTTTCAAGGAAAAAAGGCGACCTTTGCCATAAAATACGTTCACAATGGACTGCGACATAAACATATACAATCTATATTAATGAATAATAACAATGCGTAAAAGAACCTACCACCAATTTATATATAAATGCTATAGCAATGAAAATTAAGTATTAATATTACTTTATCCACGACTTGCCCTCGTTTCGCTCGGGTGCCTTACTTGGAGCTTAACAGTAGCCTACGTATTATTCCTGGTCTAAGTCTATCTGGTGTAATAGATTTCATCTAAATCTATCCAGGCCTTTACGCGTAAAGGATCCAAGGAAGTAGTGTGTAGTGTTACTCGAGTAACAAACGTACACACAACTTTTGCATTCATAATGCTAGTCAGATACTATGATCTCATGTATCAAAGAGCATATATTATGTATGTAAGTATAACATGCAAATATATTATCTACCTGTGAGTATTGAATATTTAGGTATGCCTACCGAGTGCCGTGTCGTGTTCTAGTGACGGCAACAGCTGTTGTTTATTCATCGTGTCCTTTAGATATTGGGAACCTTTTTCTGAGGCTCATGTTTGTGAATGTGAAGAATCTGTCCTTTACAGTGGACCAAATATCTCGGTACCGATTGCCTTCGAATGTTGTATAACCAATTCACTTATTGCGAACATGGGCTTGAAACGAAATAAAAAAGGCAATTTATTTACATAAGCTTAACTTCGCTGTTATTAATCTTATTAAACAACATACATTTTATAAATAAATTTGAAACAAATCTATTTTTACCTATTGATCTGTTTGATATCTTTCTAAATCGAGTTCATTTTAAGTATATAATCCATTAATTAAATTTACCAAAAAGTAAAAATAATTACTAAAAAAGGTACATAGACTTCAAAATGATTAATTACTCCACTTTTTGGGGTAATTTATTTTTTAAATTATTAATACTTTAATTCTTTAATAATTAATTCTTTGGCGTAATAGAACAAAAATAGCTAAAGATTTGATCCCGTATGTCACCACTCTCTGTTTGAAAAAGGAATGCAGCTAACTTCATCATGTCGCTTTCAGCTATTATGTCTTATTTTCGCTTTCAGCTATTATGCACTTATTATGTCGCTTTTTGGCTGTCGGTGCGCGCGCGGATCGTAAAAACTTTACTCTCATAATTTTTTCCAAACATGCCAAAGGAAGTATAGCTTCAAAAATATGAAAAACGATTTACAATAGGTGAACATTTTGCATGTACGCAGGACATACAGAAAAACACACTCTCCTTTTTGAAGTCATTAAAAAACTAAAAAAATACAACTTGCAGTATTTATTTGCTGTGATTTTTACAGAAACGAGTCCCGGTGTATATTATATTACGAATGTATACCGTACAGTGTATATATAGTGATGTTGCTGAGCTCTGATTGCGGCTAATTTCATTAACGTGGGTAAATTAAGCAACTGAAACTTGATTACGTTTCACAGTCAAATTTAAGAAAGTATTTCGCTCTCCTGAAACTTTTTAAAATCGGGTGATCTGTTTATATTTCAATATTTATTTATAGCCTTATTTTATTTTAAAACAAGACATTTTCGACTGATTCTAAATACACATCAAAGCAATATAGATAGTGTTTGAATTATGAATACAAAAATTAGGTAGGTATATAGGACACGGAATACTATATACACGGAAATACACGGAAATCGAATCTACGTTAAATATCTAATCTATCTATTTAATCTAATATAATTTAAACGAGCAATTCTTGTATATTTATTTATTTATGTATTTATTTATTTATACCGGCAATCTCGGAAACCGCTCTAACGATAACGGGGGCGAAAAATCAATCTAGATTAGTCATATCTCTGGGAAAACGCGTGATTTCGAGTTTTCATGCGGTTTTTATTCCACGCAAAATATGGTCGCTAATTTCTTACGCTCGGGCATAAGCATCGTGATCAAGCAGCCAAGGCGCAAGATTGACAATCACAGGTGTCCGGGTCCGAATCCCGGACGTATACAAAATTTTTACTTTGTTTTTTTTTTGTAATTATTCAAGTTTTTGTTTTTTTTTCTATCTAAAAAATACGATATAACGAAAAAGAACTCCGAGCGGAGCTCAGTCGCCCAGGTACTACATATTAATATGTCAAAACTAATTTTTGGAAAATTGATATTAATCTATTTCAAACCATAATCCGTACAACATATTAAACAGGCGACGTATATTGGATTTATTAGCAAGCGTACTCCTGTCCGTACATCCTTCTTAGTCCTAAGTAACTGTCTACAAAGTTTGTCATTCTCAGTGAGTTCATATTAGTGGCCGGACTAGGCTTCGGGCTTAATGCTAATTACTGAGCAAGTTCCAGCAGATCGCAGCGAAAACAACCGAGTAGTTTGTGTAGGATAATTTACTGTGACGTTTCTAAATTCGCCGATTGCAAATTCAGTATTTATTATTCAAAAGCTCAATGTCTATAAACGTTTAAATAAATAATTTATATGTCGAATATAATATATAATAAAAAATAAAAAAATCGAAAGCTTTCAAGAAATATCTTAATTAAAAAATCTTTTCCTTTGATTCTTTACTTCCATTAGAAAACATGAAGAGAAATCAAATAGCTTACTCAAATGTTTTAACGTTTTCACTTACGACTTTGTCGCTGTTCAGAAGTCCAGTTTGTTGTGTTAGAGCAAATAGAACAACAGAACCGACATCAAAGACTTGTGTAAATACGAAAATACTGCTTAACGTAGCGGTTACGACTAATATGCACTAAGAATAACAATACGTAAAATACAACAACAAACAAAACTTAAGTACATTTAAATTCAAGTTTTGATATTACTTACTTAAATTTTAGACTGCTTTGTAGATTTGATTTGTCACAGGTCGTTGGTTCATTCAGATATTAGTGCAGTCATAAAATTAATCATAATATGCAAAATGTAGGTACTTAATATACAAGAAAAATGTTATTCATTAAAATCATTTACTGAAGTATGTGCGTGTGAACGTAAATTCTGTAGCTTTCAAAGTGAAGATTTTTATGTTAGTCCAGTCATATTAGTCAAAATAGGGCAAGTATGTCGGAATTGGAGTAAAACCTAAAACTTATCTCAGAATCTACTCATCGTAGGGTGGCCGCGACTACTTATGTCTAAGGTCCCTAATCCCAGGGTTCTAAATCATGCACTAACTAAGTTTGAACTTGATAATAAACACGGTTGAAATGATAAATTAAACACTGCGCACCCTCTGTCCTCAATTTCAAAAACGGTTCAAGATATAAGAAATTAAATTAAAAAAAAGTTGTATAGAATTTAATTATCTACAATATTTATAATGAATACAAATAGCACTAAACCTGTAGAAAACGAGATATTTGTAAAAAATGTGTAAAAAATCAATTTTTTGACCTTTGACCTTAGATATCTGTAGTCGACTACGATAAGTAGGTTTTGAGTCAAGTTTTAGGGTGTCAAAATAAAGGTTTATACAAGTTTATAGCTGACTATCTCCAATTCCGAATTGAAACCCCTAATATGACTAGACTATGACACTGTACATCGCAGACATTGAAGACGGGTAGGTAATTAATTGTTATTTCATCAGGGTTTTTATTACCCTGACACATACCTATATTTAATTAATATCGAAATATTTTTGTTTGATATCTTATAAACGTTAAATAATATATATTGTACATTTTTTTTTACTAAGACAGTAACTTCAAATACTTGGCTAGATCTCGCTTTATAAAATGAACATTTAATCCAAAGAATATAAATTGTAAAGGAACGTTATAATTAAACTACTATTGTTCTATTATAAGTAACAAAAACTTCAAAGTTTTGACTACATTCGAACGTTAATTATTGTAGGTGCTTTTAACTGTTTAATATAAACCAAGACAGTTGTAGTGTAGTGGTGAATGTTTTATTCCCACTGTTTCCCATCGGTTTCAGATTAAATTCTAATATATAATAATTGTATTCAGCCCTTTTTAACGTCCCACTGCTGGGCACGGGCCTCCCTCAATACGAGGGGAATCAGGCCATAGTCCACCACGCTGGCCAAGTGCGGATTGGCGGACTTCACATGTCTTTCGAAAACTTGCTAGGTTTTCTCAGACATGCAGGTTTCCTCACGATGTTTTCCTTCACCGTAAGGCAAGTAGTAATCATGTTAGAAATGATTCGCACATGAAAATATCAGAGGTGCGAGACCCGGGATTTGAACCCGCTTCACTCGGTTGTCCAAGCGAGCGCGTTACCACTGGGCTACCACTGCCTATATATAATAAAAGATGTTAAAACTTAAAACTACCATCTGCACGGACCATCTGTTCATTAGGGAATAGCGTGTAAATAACTATAATAAAATTCGGATATAAAACGTGAGAAATAATTTATGCAGAGAAGATTTATACAGCGAATTTTAACATACAATTTATTTTCGGTGCAGCTTAATTTCATTATCGCCCAACTAACTGTGTTCACTGTTGAAATCAGAGCCGTTCCTTGATTTTATGTTTAAATACTATTTTGTTTCATTACTATTGAAATCTTTACAAAATAAAGTAGAGTAAACAAGAAACGTTTGTTAAAACGAATGATGTAACTATAAAAATATCAAATAGAGACGTTTCTCTGTTTATTAATCTATCTGTTAATAATATTATTTGTAGCTTCTTTTTATCATTTATGGTAATTTATTGTCATTTATAGGAGGTGATTACCATGGATTTGCTTATATGGAATTTAATAGTAAAAAACCATTGAGACGTACAATAATCGAGGGCGACCAGCATAACTACTAGTTTAGAAATACCTGTGAATATTTAACATTAATTATAATATTATATTAACATTTATTATTAAAGTGTTCATAACACTTTATCTAATATTTCCTTTCAAATAATTACATAGCATGCATTTTTTTTACGAAAATAAATGTTTATTTTTGTCTTATATTTCAAATTTTTACCTATAGTTCATTCCTAAATTTAAATAATTAAATAAAATTAGTCCTATAAAAATGAGCAAAAACATACTAACTTATAATATTTTAAATTGTGAAATATTGAATTAAAGTTTAATAGTTTAATATTAAAACACTAGTAATTTTAATTGCTTAGGACACTGGAATTAAGTAAGACCCTATTGAATTTGCATCTGATCGATAATCAGATGATACGATTGTAGCTCGAGAATCTCTTGATATCTAGATCGGAATGTATGCAAATTAGGCTCGAATGCGAACGAGGCCATCGCTTAAACTTGCACTTGCTAGGAATTTAGCAGAACGCTTAGCCGTCTACTCTTACGCTTACGTATTCTAATAGTTAGGGTATAAATTTCGTTTGTCGAATTTCAAACTGCTATGTGGACGAGTAATATTAGTTCTGCGATTTCGTTATAGACAATACAATGGAATAACTATCGTTGTTTTTTTTGCATATTTTCAATTTATTTCACGTTTCAGTGAGTTTTGTATTTGAATGATTCTAGGTATGATAGGCAATGTCTTTTTTTTTTTTATAACTTTTCGCTGTTCCACGTTGGAATAAAAAGTGACATGCATTTGTCACAAACAATATCAAAATTCAATTTAATATTTCATACAAAAATGATTTCAAAAAGTTCAAAAAATAGTGGGTAGGCACTGTCTGTAACAAGTATATAACGCTTTTGAGGCGTCTAAAACCTTAGTCTCTCCCGTGACCATGATTGCTGTAAAGCATTCGAAACGTCGGGAACCAAAAAATAAAATAAATCTGCGAAATAATCCGAAAAGGTAGTTTTATTTAAAATATCAAATATTCGCGTAAAGCTAAGAACGTATTAACTTGAGCACCTTTTGCAGGATGCACAGAAGCCCATAAATAGGCTATGTGTACCAAAAAAAAAATACAAAATAAAATAATATTCCAGTCAAAAAAAAAAATGAAATAACTATATAATTTCAATGTCTCCTACTATCTATCTACTACCTAAATACTCTCTTTAAACAACAAATAACGGTAAAAATATTACACTTCTTCTGTGATTGCAAGATTAATTAAATCAACTATTTAACAATTAGTGGCGGTTTTTTTTTAAATATGATAACACCCTTGTGGAAGAATTCTGAAAATCGATCCACGATTGGCGAGGAAAAACAATACAGATGAATTGAATATCTATAATTTTTTTAAATCGGTCAAAATATATAGCAATGTTAGTACCACAATTTGAGCTTTTTCGATTAGCGTTGATGATTATAGAATGTCATCTTGTCTAAGCCCGTTCAACTAATACTCAACACTCATAGTATATTTTTATTAAACAACAGGATTTTACATATTACTAGTATTCCTAGTGATGTATAGTGGTCGAAATTTGACCATAATCATCAATTTTCAGTTTCAACTTTTTTTATTGATTACTTATATTCGTCAATAGTAGCTACTAAACAAAAAAAGAAAAGAAAAATCGGTTGACAAACAAATGAGAAAAAGGTACTGAACTGTTTTATCTTTGCCTATTTGTAGACACATAGGTTCTACAGTTTGTATATGTACCTATATATATACATACTAGCAAAACCCGCGGCTTCGCTCGCGCTAAAACTACAACAAAAAACTTTAAAAAGGTAGGTTTCATACAAATTTTCATCCCTTATTTTATCTCCTTATGGGATGAATTTCAAAAAACGCTAAAACACGTAGATATTTATTTAATTCTATTGAAGAGCATTAATACCAAGTTTCAAGAAATTCTGATCATAAATATTTTTTGGGTTGTGTTATAACGTGTATTCCCGTGGGAATGAGATAATCTCCCGCGGTAAAAGTATCCTATATGTTGACCCGGATATCCAGCTATCATCATACCAAATTTCATCAAAATCCCTCCAGTGGTTTTTCTGTGATGCGGTAACAGACAGACAGACAAAAACTCTAAAACTATAGATTCGGTCTCCGTATCGATAATAAAGTCTATTTCAATAAGATTTTCCAAAAAATATTTAAGGTACAGATTCGACTCAGTTAGAATTTTATTATATGTATAGATATGCTTTACATGTAAATAGAGAGCAGTAACTACGTCAAGATCCGTGAACCAAACTAAACTAAGCTAAAGGCGTGTTAAAAATAACAAAAAAGTCTTTGTTACCAATATCAACTTTAAGTCGCTGTACTAAAGTATAATTTTACTGCAACATCAAATTTTATACACTTCATTCACACTTCACGCACCAAATATTACGCAGCATGTAGTTCAGTAGGTTATAAGTTACATAAGATACTTTTTTTAATAATTGTTGTAAGTGTGAGATAACTGCTATTATTTACTTTATACTCTAACTAACGAGTTGCGATATACATACATACATTATATATCGGTCCTGACAAGTTACATAATTAAACGCCAGGTCGTAATGGTCCTAATTATTTTTATTATAATATGGTTTTAATGTCTCAAACTACTAACTTCAAAATATCTAGTTAGAAACATTATAACAACATAAAAAATTCGGAAATCGTATGTGTCTATTTATGTTACGATTTTCGCTATATGTATTCAGCTCTTTTTAACGTCCCACTGCTGGGCACGGGCCTCCCTTCAGTACGAGGGGAATCAGGCCATAGTCTACCACGCTGGCCAAGTGCGGATTGGCGGACTTCACATGTCTTTCGAAAACTTGCTAGGTTCTCTCAGACATGCAAGTTTCCTCACGATGTTTTCCTTCACCGTAAGGCAAGTGGTAATCAAGTTGGAAAATGATTCGCACATGAAAATATCAGAGGTGCGAGACCCGGAATTTGAACCCGCTTCACTCGGTTTCCCAAGCGAGCGCGTTACTACTGGGCTATATTTCTATCTTTTATTTCTAATATACGATATGTTCACAAAAAAAAAACTCTATTAGTACTTTATTAGGTCAATTTTTCGTGCACTAAATAGAGTTAGCAACGAGCTATTTGGATTATCTCCAAATGTCGACCTTGTACCAAAAAATACAAGTTCAGCATTATTATAACTGAGTAACTTGCTTTTATTATATTATTGTTCCCCCATGATATGGATATCAAATGAAAGGTTTTGCTGAAAAGAATACGAATAACAATAAAAAAAAATAAAAAAAAAGGAACAAACTTTTATTTAAATGCTTTAAAAAAACAAAGAAGTTCTTAGGTGCGTACATAAGTAGGTACAAATGTGCACTTTTTTTTATTAGATTAGAAAAAAATATTTTGTTTATTTTAACCTCTTATATTGAATTGAGTTATATTATTTCTTTCTCTTAATTGATCAGTACCTGAGCAACCGCGCTTTCTTCGCCGTAGAAGCGTTCAGTGAGTTATCCATCCATTGGCGACAATAGAAATACCTACCACAATTTACGAGATGGCGCTATATGACATGTCAGCATGAGAGCAGACAGGAAAAGGCTCTAATAATTATATTTAGTTATAAAAAAAATATTGTAAAAATTGCAGAAAACTTGAAAGCTTACAGAAAAACTTGTGAAAGCTTACAGAGAAGTCAACTATTTATTATGTAGATAAACTTAAAAAGCAACACCAAAATACAAAATTAGATCCAAATCGTTAAGAGTTGTTTCTCAGATACACGAAATTTTAAGGTAAGGAATTGCTTATTTAATATAAAAATATATTATAATTATAAGAATAAAGTTTATTTTACATAACATCGTTCCAGTACTTCGTAAAGTACTTCAAGCCGTCTTGATAGTTTGATCTCATAATTTTAATTATTAAGCCTTCTTTCACATCCCTGGGCGAAGTTCTAAACTAGAGGACGTTTTTACTTTATGCAAAAACAAAAAAAAAATACATATATATTTTTCTTATATAACTGAATGAGTAACAAAACAAGATCTATTTGAATCTTGGTTACAATCCAAGTCTTTTTAAGTTTTAAAACTTTTGTCCTTCAATTCTCAAGAACAGGAAAGGTTAGCCAAAAATGTATATGCATTTTTGGCAACGATGGTTTCTCTAGCTTTGTTGGTCAAGGCACAGACCTTGAAAGTTTTTCAAACACTGCCAGGATGAGCTTAGCGCTACTTATTAGATTGCCAAGCCATTTATCTTGTGAGCCTTGTATATTTTTAAAGAATTGTTTATTTTTTATAACCATTTCATTATTGAATCCATACATGACGACTTAAGGATAAGCGACATATTCAGATGGCGGAGGTTTAGGCCGGCTCCCCGCCACGACCGGCCTCCCGAGTAGCATAGGATAAAATTTTCCTCATACAGCACATGACCTAGTAATTCCAAAACCAGCTCTTTTTATGCAGTATAATGATACATTTTTAATCAACATTATTAATTATATAATTAATATTGATATATATATATATATATATATAAATATTAGAAACAAAAAAAAGAATGGTAGCTGAAACGTGTATGCTATAGGAATTTTGCACTTACTATTGTTTTAACAAGGCTCGTGTTACTTAATATGTTGGTTCTTTTTTTAAACTATGTGGGCGAACTGTTATACCTCATTAGGTATTCAACTTTGTAAGTAAACTCAACAATAGGAACAAAGAGCTGGAATTCAACATTTGTGAAGCAAAGCAAATAGTTAGCACTTGAGTATCGCTGCATTATAGAACTCGTTATTGTATCGCCCGATCCAAAGGCATTACGAATTCATAGAACGGTAACAAGTTTGAATTCGTTGAGCTTTGCAGAAAATAGGACGTCGACTAAATTATTTAATACATTTGTATGACTATAAAAAAATGGTTTCACTTTCCCTTAAAGTTGGACCTTTTCCTTTACAATAATGTATGAAAATTTGCCCGATTTGTTGATATTAATGATTACTGCTCCGCTCCCTTGGATAGTAGCACGATGATATACCTATAGCCTATAGGCTTCTTCAATAAACGGGCTGTCTAATGCAAAAAAAAATCCAAATCGGAGTAGTAATTCCTGAGATAAGCGTGTTAAAACAAACAAACAAAGAAACAAACTCGGCCTCTTTATAATATTAGTATAGATTAACAGAGTCTTAATACAAATATTTTTTGTAATATAAAAATATATCAATATCTTTTGTAAACAAGGTTTAATGTTGTCCTATAAATCCTTTTCTGTTAAGTTGGAATGAACTACGCAACGCTATACAAAAGTATGATCTCACATCGCGTTTTCCATTTATGAAACCTTTTCAGAACCCGAAGAGCGATTCGGAGATATAATGCCGCGAAACCCTTCAACCAGGTCAGGAGATAACTGCGCGCACCTACGACTAAAATATCTTCTATCTATCATCTAGAACGCTCAAAATGTGACGATAAGAGATTATTTATAAAATTAGTCATTTAAGAATTTCAATTAAAAATAAGGTAGCAAAAATAAAGGCCTAAAACATTATAACATAAAACAAAATAATTAATTTGTAACGTTATACATAGGTTATAATCAGTATAATTACGCATTGCTTTTATTGTATTATATAGACGACCAAGATGCGAGTAACAAGTGGAAGGAAAATCCTAAGTTGAAAATTGTATAGTACCTATACATTTACGAAGATACCATATTGTTTAGCAACCTAAGACGGCGAACGATGTCGGAACCGTTACTCAATTCCTTTCATCCTAGATACATCATACAACGAAAAATAGAAAACTAAAATGTAACACAACTTGCTAATTAAAAATGTATGTATATGAGATTGTACTGGGAAAGATTACCTCGGGTCTAGGTTTAATATAATTTAAGCGCAGCGTATTTATGGTAGCAGATGACGGTAAAGTTGTGTCGCCACACCTGCTGCTATACTAATAGCAATTTTCTATCAAGTGCCATAAAGTGGTGGAGTTATTACGTACAATTTATATGCAAGTTTCGTAAACTTAAAAGTTAAAAATCACTTGTGTAAAGTATTAAAAATAAAATGTAAGTTAAATTTTTAAAGGTATATTTTTACTCGCTTACATTGGTTTGAAATTATTATCAAACTACCTAATATGACGAGTATATTTTGCTACTTCTTCACCCTGTAACAATGTTGAATGAAATTCCAAATAAAGGTTACTTATATCCTATATATTAACACATGACTTCCTATAGATGTACATATGCATGAATAGCCGTGAGCGAAAACTTGTACGATGATGTCAATCAATCAAGCAAAACTAGTACAAAATAAATATATATTTTACTTTTAAATAAAACTATCTTTTCGGATTTATTTTGATTTTTGTTTCCCGACGTTTCGATTGCTTTACAGCAATCATGGTCAGGGGAGAGACTAAGGTGTTAGATGTCTCAATGGCATTATACAGTTGTTACAGACAGCCTGTCTGTAACAACTGTATAATGCGAAAAAATCCGAAAGGATAGTTTTATTTAAATGTCTAATATTCGCGTAAATCTAAGAAATTATTATATATTTTACTTTTAGACAGCTCTATGTCCGTCACGTTTTTTATTTACAATCTTATATAATTTATACGATACAATAATCGGGAGCGCCATTATCCACCAATATATACATATAAACATAATATTTTGTCTGTTTATCGATTTGCATCTGATAATCATCGGAGCGACAAAACGAGAATTTCCCTTGCGCCTAGTGGAGCCAGGCGAGAGATGACATGATAGGCTACTTTACTCTCGTAACAGGGAGATTAGCTGAGGGTAAAAGATAGTAATAAATAAATCTAACGATCGTTCAAAATATAATTTTATACACATAGCTGCTGTGGTCTGGCTTAATGGACGTCACAGTGCACGTTAGTACATAATCGGATTGAAACCCATTGCACTTATAGGATTACCGAGGGTTACGTTTTTTCACACCATGATAAATTTGCGAGTTATTTGCTTCTGGACTTGTTGAATTATGTATTATTTAGCTTCACTCTTTTTTAATGAATAGGTAGGGTAGGTACCGCATTAGTGGTCCAGGTACTTTATTATATTTCGACATAAATCCACTTTTTAAGAAAAAGCGCAAACATACGCAAAAACAGGTGCAAAGCTTATAACGAACTAATCAGAGAAGATGATTTAACTATTTATTGTAGTATCGATTTAAAGTTTTCCTTTGTTTAATACTTTCTTAGATTTGAGGCGAATATTTGACATTTTAAATAAAACTATCTTTTTGGATTTTTTCACGTATTTATTTTGAATTTTGGTTCCCGACGTTTCGAATACTTTACAATCATGATCACGGGAGAGACTAAGGCTTTAGACATCTCAAAGGCATTATATAGTTGTTACATGTCTGTAAGCCTCTCCACAAAATAACAAAATGAATTCAAAAAATACGAAAATGGCATCAAAGTAGGTAACTTAAAATATTTGTTAATTTTAATTATTCGTTTAATTTTAGCTGTTATTATTATAATAGTAATTATTATACTATTATTTAAAGTATTTAGTGTATTTAAATTATTGTTTGTTTGAATGACAATACAAGAAATTATGTCCATTTAGTTAATATGATTAGAGGGCAGAACGTGGACAATAAACTTTATTCAAAACTTAACTAGTCAATAGGTCCGGGTCATATTCCTAAATCTAAGTCATCCGTCCGAACTTTCGAAATGAGATAATCACCATCTCTGTTTTTATTATTGTGTGTATTACGGTGAATGTTTTTATTATTGTGTGTATTACGGTGAATGTGAAAGCAAATATTTTAAAAAAAGCATAAGCAAAAAATTAAGATTCCAGTGGAAGAAATATATCCTTCAACTTTTTCTCATTTTAGTCCTCCTCAAAAAGCTTACTTATATGTAAACACAATCATTGAACTTGATGTGATTAAAGTACAATGTGGCTAAATGTGCGGTGGCCTTACGCTGAATTTCAAATTCGTCACATCATCTATAGTATAACACACATCATATATTGTATTGTATGGAGTTACGAAACCTGTGTGCAATTCTTCCTCGGTCTAGTCTCTTCTTTTTAAAGTAGTATTCTATATTAAGGGCAATCAGTAATACGCCTATGATATTGAGGGAGTCCTATGTCTGCTGGACAGTCATTCTGCTCTTGGTCTTTCAGCTTTTTTGGTCTTTCAGCATTTATGGTCTTTCAGCTGAGACGTGGAAGACGACACAGATTGACTATGAGCTGGAGTAACATAGAGGCTAATATTTGGCACCTAAGAACGCACCCGAGCTAAGCGAGGTTATATTGCTAGTATTATTATGGACTAGTGACTCACATTCGCGTCGCTTCGGGTTCGTCCCTAGGCAAAAACAAATCTATCCCACGGGAACCGTACATTTTTTCCGGGATGATATATAGCCTATAGTCTTCCTCAGCTAACGGGCTATCTAATGCAAAAAGAATTTTTCAAATCGGATTAGTAGTTGCTGAGATTAGCGCGTTTAACCAAACAAACAAACAAACTCTTCAGATTTATAATATTAGTATAGATTAAGAGCCGTTGTACTACTTTACTGCATTAAGAAAACTTCACTTTTCGCCATATTCCTTCAACTTTACTTTTCGCCATATTTTCTGTATTTTAATCAGAAGTAGGTAATAGTTTAAAAGCTTATTTTTATGTACATAAGTTCGGTGCAGCTGCAAAAAGGAATTGTCATACAATAAAATTACGACATAGGTAGGTATTGCTATTTGCATGCATAATATAATCATCTATATTAATGAAAATTGTAAATGATACGCAAGACGGTAATTGAATTTGTATACAACAGACGATACGCGAGTACTCCTCGGTCTCAAATCATATTATGACTTTACAATTTTTATTCTATTTCCCTAGATATGAATGAGATATGTATGATATAAAGCTTAAGCTTACATATACAGCTTAATACAATTTATCCGACTTTTTTTAAGAGATAAACATAAAATACTTCTAACAAATTTATACTAATATTATAAAGCTGAAGAGTTCGTTTGTTTGTTTGTTTGTTTGTTTGGTTGAACGCGCTAATCTCAGGAACTACTGATCCGATTTCAAAAATTCTTTTTGCATTGGATAGCCCGTTAACTGAGGAAGGCTATAGGCTATATATCATCCCGGAAAAATGCACAGTTCCCGCGGGATAAATTTATTTTTGCCTCGGGACGAACCCGAAGCGAAGCGAGGGTGAGTCGCTAGTAAAGAATATAATGCTTGTAATCTATGTCCATCGGTAATTATAAGTAACTGAAAAGTACATAAATGAAATATATGTACACGTTTAGTAATATATATGAAATAAATTATAGTATTAAAAAAGAAAGCGGCAATGTATGTACGAGTACTATTACCTAAATAATTTATATGGCCAAGACAAGACAAGGTGACCTTAAAGCTTACGTCTTAAGTGGCGGAAAATCTTTTGTAATCTCTACTAAGATTTCAATATGTACCTGTTGTGTATGCTAGGGGAAAATTAAATTTATGTACTAAGTACCATATAATATTAATGTATAGTGTACAAGATATGAGCAAAGTGAAAATTATTGAACAATACGCGTAGTGCCGTTAGGCCCTGAAGAAAATAACGCCAAATCTACTACGCACACAATATTTTATTTCAAAAGAATATTAAAAATCAGTCGCAATTCATTTCATAGAGCAAGTCAACTTTGTAGAGCTAGAAACCCTACGTTAAGTAATTGGATAATGTAATTTTAAGGCTACATTTGAACTAAGAGAGGTCTATAGGTACTCTGCGCCACTCTTCGCATCTCAGCTCGTTCGCAAATATTTAATATGTTTCTACCGAAAAGGAACGGCGGCATATAATTTATTATATTAATTACTCACTATACTCTATGTACTATTCATATATACATATATAGATACAATAAAAGAGAAAAAGCTTCGGTTATATTGATACTCAAAACGGCATAACAACATTGCATTGCCTTTTATGCCTGTACGCAATCAGTTACCATACACTCCTTATATTCAGAAAGTGTGTTTGTGACATATGTAAATGATAATATTATTCATGACAACACAGTTTTAAGCACATTCTAAAAAGCTGTTAATTCATCAGATTGCTTTCAGTTATAAAGTGTGTTCATATTTTATTTACCTTTGGAGCAAGAAAACTTACTTTTTTATAGTATATACAGTCAATCTACGTACTATTTTTTTACACCAGGACAGGAACCTTTAATCAGGAACATCACACCAAATTTCAATCAGACAAATTATTAGGAACGTATAGAGAGCAAACGTAAAAACAAACATTTCAATTTCGTTTTGTTGATCAATTTTTTTGATCTTTGAGTTCTTTTGGTTTTCCAAATGACCCAATTTTCCACGAAACCCTTTGTATTATTTTTCCAAAAATATTTATTCGGACTATTATGAACATTTTAAAATAAAACTCAGTCATATCGGTAAAGCTTCTTTTAAGTGACGAGCTTATAAACGAACAGCATTCTATTTTTATGTATAAAGATATAGATTTATTACAATTTTAGTAAACTAGCAACTCATTAGGTACATTTTATCGGTTAGTATGGAATAGATAGACTACATACTATATGATATATAGTTTATAGCCTTTCTTAATAAACCTAGTAGTTCCTGAAATTAGCGCGTTTAAATAAACAAAGAAATAAACAAACAAACACTCTCTGCCTCTCTATAATATTAGTATAGATTTACGTAACACATATTGAGAGGTTCTACTCAATTCCATAAATAAAATATTTAATATCTTTTCTCTCCTTGCTACACGCACTCAAGTGTCACATTTACATAAGCCTACCGAAATAGTGTTTACACTGGCCGACTGTGTTTATTTACAACTTAAATCGTTTTTCCTAGAGCTTTCCTTAAAAAACATTTTTGTATGAAATCCTTCTTATGGTTTTCGATTCTTTGATGTAAATAAAACCCAAATAAATAAAACAGCACACTTATCTATATATATAAAAAAAATCTTCATCCTATGTATGTACAAGGATACCCACTATACTATACTCGGATCAAATTTTCTTTGTAGGTAGCGAAAAAAAAACACGTAAATTACTCTGTTTTTTCGAATTCGATTGAAAAAATATACGTATTGTAACAATAAATATACTATTTAAAGTTTTTATTCAAATTACAATATACTTAACGAATGGTGAATGATAAAAACTCGTCTTTCACTCTCAACAATTTATATGGATGTTGATAATACATACATGTCAACGGACGAGGGTGCTGGGTGAGTGTGCGAAAATTGACAAGTGACGATTCCCGTTAATGAAACATTTTTCGATTTGAAACACATTAACGGGACATTCGTCAATGACACGTTTATAATATTAAAGAATACCGCATACCTACAGGTAGATTATGGGATTAAATAGCGTACCCTATATTGATTTCTCGCTCTAAAACTATCAATATTGATCAATTTACATGTGTAAATCGCTAAAAATAAAGTTGGTCTGTATTATAATTTGTTCTTGCTTTGTATTATTTCACGGCCTTAAAATTAATTAAAAAAATATCTTAAATAAAGTGTGTAATATTTTTTCACATATAAATAAGTTGTATAAGGAGGACGGTGTAATCAAAAATAAAGCCCTTGTTGGTTCCTTCTATATAAAAAAAAAAACCTAACAGAATCATAATAAAATATAAGTAATAGATGTATTAGGTAACTAAGTTGATTAAGAGTTACGAGGCGCTATATTTCAATGGCACTCAAATAAAAGGGATAAAGTATATTAAGCTTTATAAAATGTTTAAAGATAGAATTTAAAGGCTATTTTAGACTTTGATTTGCTCATAAATTAGTTACGACCGTTTGTAAAAGGTTTATTTCACAGAAATACAATTAAGATTTGATATAAAACATCTCAGGCACATACATACATACATACATGTGTATGTGACATTTGTGATGTGGGTAAAAACGAGTTAATGGATGTTACCTACAAGAACTTTAGTATTTGGCATCTATACATATAATAAAATTCTAACTAAGCCTTATCTGTACATTAAATATTTTTTGGAAAATCTTATTGAAATAGACATTATCGATACAGAAGCCGAATCTATAGTTTTTAGAATTTTTGTTTTTCTGTCTGTCTGTCTGTGACCGCATCGCGGAAAATCCAGTGGAGGGATTTTGATGAAATTTGGTATGATGATAGCTGGTTATTCGGGTCTACATGTAGGGTACTTTTTACTGCGGTAAAATAGCTCATCTCTGAGTAATCTGTACTAAATGTTAAAACGTAAGTAGGGACGAACTAAAGCAGAGCGAGGGTGAGTCGCTAGTATATCTCTAAAGGTTTAGCTAGCGTTAGCCATTGCGCTGCGAGCGATGAATAATTTACAATCTGTGATATCTTCTAAGATATTAATTTTAATGAATGATATGCTGTAAAGAGCCATTTTGGTCTACATGAAATGCACAACGTACTTAATTGTAAAAGGATTAATCCTGTATTGTTTAAAATAGCTTCGTAAAATCCCTTTATTTGTAATTATATGAAAGATAAAAATGATTACTGTGGGTTATCCTTAGACATATACCGTCGTGGACTTTTCTTTTGACCTTTTTAAGATATACAATTCCGTAGCAGATTATTTTGATATTATATCTCGTAAGATTTAGCCAGCGTTAGCAATGTAAGCGCCCAAAAATTTGTTTTATACGCTATCGTTAAAAATCTTTGAAATTCTCGGCTTTTCTATGCTTTAATATGCATGTATTATGCACATAAGCCTTCCAGAAGAAAATCTCTGTAAGACAGTGAAAACGGTATCAAAATCCGTTGCGTGGTTTAGAAGTTAGCGGAGAAACAGACAAACGAAAATAGCCACTTTGCTTTATACTATGTATAGAAGAAGCAAGATAAGAAATACTTTAAGTTAAATGTGTCTATAAATATGTAAACTCTTTAGATACGATCAGTTCACACACCGTTAGGCTCGGTGATGACATCTCATATATCCACGGAATATTGCAAAAAAATCGAATAATACGAGGGAGACAGGGATGACAGGGAATTGGAATGACAACACCAATACGAACTGGCACCTGCTACCTTATGTAATTACTGCTACAAAGTAATCAATGTATTGTGATTTTCCTTTTGTGTCTGAAAAATAAAGAAAAATTAAACATGCTTTCAATCGAAATAAAGTAAATCAATGGGTCGTTCTACGTTCTATTGAATTTTATACAATTGTTGCTTCTAATGAATAAGTATTTATTTTGTTATTAAAAATAGTTTAGTTAGATATATTGAAATTAAAAACGTCGTATTTAAGGTGGTAATTAAATACCACTGAGCTGATGTGATGATAAAACAGAGAAACATCTTTCATTCTTACTAGTAAAGCCCTCGAGTTAGAGCTCACTTTACTAATTTTGACAAGTCTCATACATACAGTCGTTTAAAAGAGTATTTTTTTAGATTTTTGAAACTATATTTATTTAGTATGAAAATAAAAATGAATGAAAATAAAATATACATATATTTATTAATTAATATCTTACAAAACGTAACTAATTCAGTATTTAAAAGTTTAAAAGGAATCTATATTATAAATGATATATCCGTTCCGTCCTATCAAAAGTGATACAACTGTTTTTCTCCTGACTTTTATGTCGCGTGAGCTTTTCTTTGTTTTTCTGTAAAAAGTAGTCCATTTGGATTAAATTATATGTCTGCTAGTGATAGTCGCATTAAAGGCGGTAAGGCTATTTCGGCACGGCATTAGCACTAGAAAAAAACAGACTGACGAAAATGTGTGTACCAATTGTTTATGTTCTCCTAATCAAAAATCTGTATGTGATCAACATATTTTTTTTAAATAAGAAACTGACGCTTCTATTTTATATATAAGCGAGTATACATTTGTTAATTTCCTGTATAAGGTTTCAATATAGTATTGAGAGCAATATCTTCATTATTCAAGTTAGATAAGTTTCAATCTGTCGAGAAATGTTACATAAACGCAACATCTCTGGATTTCATCAAATAGAACATTTTCGTTGAGTTTCAAATATATATGATATTATTGTTATCTGCTTACTATGAGTAACAATTTTATATCATTCAATACTTCTCTTACCGTTTTGCTTACATTTAATGTTTATACACTCACGATTTCATATTGTGGCAAAGAAATATTTAAAAAAAACTATTTTTATAATAAAAAATAATATATAATACGTGTTTTGAAATATATATCGTCATTTATCAGTCAAAATTATGCTAAATCTAAGTCGTTCTACATATTAATAAATTATATATTTATATATAATATGTAAATATATTATCTTCATCACTACTATACTACGAATATTAGGTTATGGATAATCCGTACACAAACGCCGTAGGCAGCGTCCGGCGTAACGATGTACGCGGCCGACGACGCTCTTCGGAAGTTCTTTGTGAAAAACCATACTAGTCTCTCATAGCCGAGGTGGTGCACTTAGTCTGTGTGCGGCATCCTGACGACGCGATAAATAGCGTTTCTACATAGCTAATCACTGTATACACAATCATTAGTGTTTACTAAATATACACAGATCTTTTCATTTCCATAAAATTTATGGAAGAAACTGAAAGTTATAGACATTTCCAACTGCGTGAAGCGTTTGTAAGCAAAGGGATTTTATATCATAATATTGTAAATTAGTACGTGAATACCGGAGAACATTTGTGACATTCTCCTTAGACAGAATTTATACCTCGACGCTTCTAGCTTTTCTAATAGTAACTTGACACTACCTCAAGTTTAATTAAATTCCAAATTGATATTGCTTTAAGCTGCTTTTGTAGCGGTTTAACGTAAAAGTAAAAGCTTTAGTTCACGGATTCCCAGACAAATTCTTTATAATTGAAATAAGTGAACTTTTTATTGAGTCAAAATTATAAGTTGCTTTCGTATTCTTTCTATCTAGATGTTGTTACAAAAATACGGGATCGTTTTTAGAGTAGAGACGTTTTAACGTTTTTTTTCGCGGAACCCTGATTCTTTTTCTAAAATAAAAGTTGCCTAAGATACTCCTTATAACAGCAGCCATCTTCCAGTGAAAGTCCCGTCAAAATCGGTCCAGCCTTTTCAGAGATTAGCAGGAACAAACAGACAGACAGACAGACAGACAAAAATTGTAAAAAATGTTGTTTTGGTATATGTACCTTGTATACATCCATATGCATTTAGTAAAAAACGGTTATTTTAATGTTACAAACAGACACTGCAATTTTATTTATCTGTATAGATAAAATAACATGAAATATGTCCAATTAAGTTTTATCTATATGGTTTTGTCAAATGAGACATGTCTACAATCACAGTCAAATGATATCAAGCAAACATAAAATAATCACTGGGTTACGTTCACATGTATTACATGTGGCCGGAGCAATAATACTAAAATAGCGAGGATGAACAAGACCTAATAAAGAAGTAAGCCATTCCAGGAGGATTAATTAGCTCTATAGAGGCACTTTACGGGCACTTGTACGGGCTTTTACGAGGCCTCTTGAGTGGCCTTCTATGAAAGCATTCGCGAAGACAGTTTGTGGGACTATAAAACCTTTACGGGCTCGTAGTAAACACATGCGGTCATACTTAGATCGCTTTAGCACTAGATACCGACCCTCGTAAAAGATATAAGCTCTTAAAATTTTGGAATTTTCTTTGTTGAAATAAAAACGTTATTGCAGCCTATCTTACAGCCCGCGCTAATATTTATGTTTGCGATAACGCATATATTTAAAGGAGAATAAATATTAATAGCTCTTTGTGTAGAACAAAAACATAAATGTCGGCTAAGATAAATAAAAATTATGTGCCAAAAATGCTTCCAACTTTCATTTTAGACGGTAAATATTTTGTTCTTTGTATAAATTGATGTAATCTTTTGCTTTCAAAGAGTTATTCTCAAAGAATTGTTAAAATATGTTCAACATTATCGTTACCTTTTATAAAACAACAATGACTTTTATTTAAAACTAGCGACTCACCCTCGCTTCGCTTCGGGTTCGTCCCTAGACAAAAACAAATCTATCCCACGGGAACCGTACATTTTTCCGGGATGACAGATAGCCTATCTCAGTTAACGGGCTATCTAATGCACAAAGAATTTTTCAAATCGGATTAGTATTCCTGAGATTAGCGCGTTCAACCAAACAAACAAACTCTTCAGCTTTATAATATTAGTATAGATATTATATAATATAGATTTTAAGGGTAAGCAATCAAACATTGTTTGTCATTAGAATTTCTTAAAATTAAGCGGTATCACACTTTTACACGCAAAAAGATTTGATAGATTGTTAAATCATCGAACTCAACGAAAAGCTTTAAATTTATATAGACTGCTCAGATCATGGAAGGACAGATGGAAGGATGTGTAAGGTTGCATATTTATATTTGAGCGTTTTAATAGAAAATAATATATTTAATTAATTTCTAATGATTTATGTATGTATATGGCATGTCATTATATGATGTTGGCCGATAAGAATATATTTAAAAAATAAAATAGAACGCTGATATTCTGCTGTTTTCCCCGCGCTTGACAGAGAGGCAGATCTCGATATCATCCTGTAGTGACTAGCCATAGTTAAAGTGTAATATTATTGTAAATTATATAACTGATTATTTAAAAGATTAACTGTTGAGTTTCTTGCCGGCTCTTCTCAGCAGCACACTTTTCCGAGCCGGTGGTAGCTTTATACGGACAAACGTACTGACGATTATAAAAGTACTGAATATACATAGAAAGATGAGCAACATCTTGGAGTTTTATTGGTGACCTTCTTATATATCAGAAGTGCAACATCCCATGCCGCCGATGACGCTCAATCATCATGGTATGAGTAAAATGGATTTGGAAGCTTCAATCAATTAATTAAGCTAAGTGTGTTTTAAATATATTATCATTATATTTTTGAGAGTATATTTTATGAGAGTAAATTAGTTAAAACGGAGTTGTACCTATTTAGAATTTTCGAAAGAATATTTTGTATTTATAATATACATGAAGTTATCTAGAAATAAAATAAATTTCTATTACACATTTGAGAATGGGGTTGACAAAGTTGAACGTAGGTATATTAATACTTATGTAATTCAAAAATGATAAAAGATTTGATTTGCGCTTGTTTTGATTTTATTTAGTCTCCATCAAAGTAGTTTTGTAAAAAAAAAACACATGTAAGAAAATGAAACTGCTAATTTTACAAAAACCCAAATTCTAATTATTTTGTGATGTTTGTCTGGATATTTGAATCTAATATAAACGGTGATAGGATAAATAATTTTGTATAAAGCATTAGCTGTTATACATGTATACTAATATATGTTTTTTTTAAGTTTAGATCCGTTAAGAAAACTTCACGTTCAAGAATCTCAAGGTGTCGCTTTGGCTTAGTGAATGACGCATTGACGATCACAGGACCATGTTCAAGATCAAGGGTATCGTGGACAATCTTGGTGGATACATTAGTTGACGTAATTTTTGCTATTCTTTATAGAATTAGTCAATTTGTATATATGTCAAATAACTGCCTCGGTGGTGTAGTGGCTAGCGTGTACGGCTGCATATCCGGAGGTCCTGGGTTCGAGTCCCGGGACGGGCTAAGTTTAATTATTGAGTCTTTTTGTTTAGTAAGGCTCAGTAACAGCCCGAAGTTGGGAAATTGGCGGTGTTCCACCGTCGTGCCTCGGAAAGCACGTAAAGCCGTCGGTCCTGCGCCTTAACTCTCACTGGTCGTGTCGAGTAGTCGTCCCACCGGAGTATGAGAGTGACAGGAATAGAGAGCACACTTGTGTCTGCGCGTACACTTGTACACTATAAAATCTCCTGCGCAGTTGGCTAGTCTTGGACTTGGATTGGACGCCGTGGTCGAAATCGATCAGGAGGATTTATAATAGTCAATTTGTGAAACAAAAAGTTGCATAGTTAGGCTTGGTAGTATCAGATAAGTTACTCTTACATAAAAAGGAAAAAAAAGGTAATTTTAAAATCACTTCACAGTTGATATTGTTGGTTTAAAAGAGATATTTGGTATTGTTAGGTTTCTAGGAAATGACATAAAAAGAAATGATCTAGATTAGACTCTTTAAATTTACATACGAGTATATGTAGTTTTAAAATTGAAAATTTATTTATCATATTCATATTTAAATAAATGAATGATATGAATATATGATATGAATGAATATGTAAATATATAAATATTGGAGCCATCAATTATAATGGTAGCAAACAAAATTAAATCAACTTATATTTAAAAGATCTACAGCTGAAATTGTTTTCACTTTTAAAAAAAGAGATTCCTTTGATATGTGATACCAATAGGTATATATTGTCTATAGAGGATGTTAAGTTTGAAGGTATTGTATACCATATGCTGCATTGATATTAAATATATGCTTATCAAGTGCCTACTTTGTAATATATATGTATATTTCAGTTTTGAACTTTTGAAAGACCTAGTGGTTGTTTAGTTGTCTTATACTTTGATTACTTATAGTACTATTGATTAGAAGTTAAAGACAAAATACCTGAGTGACAAAAATATGAGTGTTGAGTAAGTACATTACATACAATCTTTGAACTTTAACACTTAATTATATAAACCAAATAAAGATACGAGTCATAATAAAAAAAAGGTATTATTTTGATATACTAGGCATATAAAGTAAAAAATAAGCATAATACTCTAATTGGATTTTAATTAAAGAAATTTAAGCAAGTATCCTTTAAAGTTTCAAGATTTAAAAGACAATAAGAACCTTATCCTGGAACTGTATAATGAATGTAAATACCTATAATAATAAAAGTAATTTTAAATCATAGATGAGTAATAGACTGGGTGAAGAGTTCTGAAATGAATATCATGTTTAGATACTACATTATGTTTCGAGCTGTACATATAATTTAAAGCTTGAATGCTATCACTTTATTATGAACCTTGGTTCACCGCAGTTTTCTAAAAGTATAATATTTAAGTTGATAAGTTTTTACATAAATCATGATGATCATGTGAAGGATTTATTATATAATTATATACCTATTTGAATACTTGCATCACAAAAGTAGGTAATTCTTATATGAATGATTATTATAGAATTATGAAATCGATTTGAAATGTTATAGTCCGTATACAATATGAAATATCGCTGGTCATATAGTATGGTAGATATAAATTGTACAGTAATTAAATACAAAGCTTCAATAGTATAATAAAAAGAAAAAAGCAGAAAGATTATCCTGTCTAGAGTCGCGGGCACACCGGTGTGCCAGTTAATAATTGATTTCGAATTAACCAGGAGGTGGTAAATAAAATCTATTTTAATTTGACAAAACAGACAGATGTATAACAAAATGATAGATTTTGTCATATCGCTTCACTTTACCACAGATTATTAGTATGTTTTATAATAGTACGAAGTAGGTATATAAAAACCAAAAAAGAAAAAGAAGTTTAAAATCTGTATTATTAATAGGATATTTTATAATTAAGTTTCAGACTAATTTGAATTGGTGCTAATCTGCTAATTTTAGTATTTCAAAAGGTATTTTAAAGATTTGGAGTAATATTAAGTGCTTTATAATTTATAAACATATATAACTCTATTAAAGTATAAATATATATATTGACCAAATCTAGATGTACGTATTATTAGTGGAACTGGATAATGATGATATACCCTTAAAATGTTGTTGGTTGATGTATTGATTAATAAGTACCGATAATGTCATTTTTATTAATTTATTATTATTGAAATTTGCAATAATTTAAAATGATATTTATATCGTTCATTGAATCCGTTAATCTCTTATCTTCAGAAATGTTAGTTCTAGGAATGGATTTTTAATTTAATAATTTTGTATGACGCGGACTTAATCATACCTATAAAGATTTCAAGTAAAAAAAAAATAATAATTAAATGAATAAGTAAATAACAATAATAAAAAAAATAATAGTTATAAAATCTAATTACTGAATCACGGTATTTTAAATAGAAAAGATAATTTGGTTTAAATATAGTAATTATTTTGTTCTTCAATTAAAATTAATTTAAATACACAATACCTAGATGATTTAAATAAATATTATAATTTATTTTAAACAATGAGCCTTATCATTTATTTCAAAGGATATTAAAATCTCTTCTCTTCGGGAATAAGATTTATTTATAGGATAATTATTTATTTTCTTTTCTCGTCTTTCTATTTATTAACCTTAATATTTATTATTTTATGTTTACTCTCTGTGTGAGAGCTCCTCGACGAGATCGCTCGCGTTGCGGGCGTAGTCAAGTCGGTATTCGCCAGAGAAGTAGAAGCAGGAGTAACAGCTACTGCCTGCTGGATAAGGAACAGGCGCTGATGCGAGAATAGAAGCGTGTTCGTCGAATCGAGATGGACCTATAAGAGGAACGTAACCATGAGTAACGTCGACGCAGTGAACGTCGAGGCTCACCGGCCCCTGGGAGGAGCTACCAGTGACGCAGCCGCAACAGACATCGATGTCATAATGGGCTGCCGGGTTGTCACTGCAGGAAGGAGAAAGCCTCCACGAGTCCAGAGCATCTTAACAAAGGTCATGTAGTCCTACCTTTTCTTCTAGAGATTTAATTTAAAAAAAAATCAATCTATTAAAGATGTCTTACCATCGCAGCCTGTATACCAAAACGTAATTCTCCATTAGTATAGAAACATTATTTCCAAAATTAATCTATCGAAAAAGAGTCAACGTATAGTTCAAATATGGTTCAAAAGGTGAATAAATATGCAAATGTTTACGGCTGTGATGAGAAGGCAGTTAGTACATTTTGCCATGCAAAAGGTTATCGATTTAGCTAATGTAAGACATAGTATGAAAGCTTAAATACAATAATTAGTATGTGATGTGTATTTACGACGCGAAGCAGAATTCTTTATCTAAACATATAATTAACTTCTGAGTCGAATCTGTACATTAAATATTTTTTTTTTTTGGAAAATCTTATTGTAATATTCATGTCATTATTATCGATACAGAGATCGAATCTGAAGTTTTAGAATTTTTGTCTGATTATCTGTGTATCTGGGAGGGAATATATCATGAGAAAACCACTGGACATATTCTGATGAAAATTGGTATGATGATTGCTACTTATGTGAGTCAACATATAGGATGCTTTTACTGTGAGAAAATATATTATCTCTGAAAAGTCTATGCTAAATGTTAAAACGTAACTGATATATTACTATCGTTTCTACTTTCTACCAACTATATCTACTATCGTTAATTTGTTGTTATTAAATACACCATTGTCCACACTATGTGCTCTGAATGAAGACAATATTATGTCGGAATAATAATGTGATAGCTCATTGAGAGTATTTAAATATTACTGTAGTAACACCAGCTTGATTGTTTATATTTATTGTTGTAGGATCTTTACATGACTATTGTTTGTGTTGTTTCAGGTAAAGTACCTGGGAGTAAATGCCATGTTGGGGCCGAGGGCCCAAAATGATAGTTGATCTGTTAAGCCGTAACATCCTAAAAGACGGATTGGTTTACAGATTTTAATGATGGTTGATCCATAGATGATATTGGTTGTCTATGGGTTTTATTTTAAGAGATGGTTGATCCATAGATGATATTGGTTGTCTATGGGTTTTATTTTAAGAGATGGTTGATCCATAGATGATATTGGTTGTCTATGGGTTTTTTTTTTAATAGATGGTTGATCCATAGATGATATTGGTCGTCTATGGGTTTTATTTTAATAGATGGTTGATCCATAGATGATATTGGTTGTCTATGGGTTTTATTTTAATAGATGGTTGATCCATAGGTGATATTGGTTACCTATGGGTTTTATATTAAGTGATTGTTGATTCGTAGATAATATTGATTTTTAGTGAATTTTATATTTATGGAAATTTGGATAAATTGATAAATGGATAAATTCAAGTAGATAAATTGATAGTCCGCTAAATATAGATAGTTAGATATTGTGACACATAGATGTTCTTGAGAGAGAAATTTTTTAAAATGAAATCCTTGTAAGTTTATATCTGAATTATTTTTGAATAGAGAGCTAAATAAATGATTTAAATTAAATGTACTCATCAGATAATAATTTGATATGTATAATTTTGCCGCGTGTAAGGTTACATCAGGGTCGAATATGAGGACATACACGACTCTGGTAAAGTTAAGTTTTAGTTTCACTTAAGTGTAAGGTTTTCCAACTGGAGGCGTGTATGAGGGCATACACGTTATCAGGATGGACGAGTGTAAGGTTGCATATTTATATTTGAGCGTTTTAATAGAAAATAATATATTTAATTAATTTCTAATGATTTATGTATGTATATGGCATGTCATTATATGATGTTGGCCGATAAGAATATATTTAAAAAATAAAATAGAACGCTGATATTCTGCTGTTTTCCCCGCGCTTGACAGAGAGGCAGATCTCGATATCATCCTGTAGTGACTAGCCATAGTTAAAGTGTAATATTATTGTAAATTATATAACTGATTATTTAAAAGATTAACTGTTGAGTTTCTTGCCGGCTCTTCTCAGCAGCACACTTTTCCGAGCCGGTGGTAGCTTTATACGGACAAACGTACTGACGATTATAAAAGTACTGAATATACATAGAAAGATGAGCAACATCTTGGAGTTTTATTGGTGACCTTCTTATAGATGTTTTTCCTTAAATAAAATGTTAGTTTATAATGTTCAAACAGAAACACGGATATTCTGCAGTTTTGTTTTTATGACATGCTGAAATCTTCTAAAGTCTCCTTAGGTAAGCTCCGAACCTTTATATATATGTACATATAATCAGGGAGATTGCGACAATTCTCTGAAGACATTTCGTCATGCCTTGTATTTCTTCAGCGAACAAGAATATATAAGTCGATCCTTCAACAACATTTCTTAATGTTTATTCAAGATTTGAGCAAATCCCGTAACTTAAACATCAATTTTTGGCTCTAATAGGATAACTATACGAAATACGATTTCGACTAAGCAATTTATATGGAATGTTTTTGAATAGAACTTGATAAGCAAAGATGAAGAGGGTGTAACCTATTTATACCTAAATATTAATAAAAAGTTCATAGAAATATTCTGATTTCAAAAAATTAGTGAATTATTCTACATGTTTCTCAGTAAATCTTAGTATTATAATATTTATTGCGCAAGGTACTATTTTTTCGATTTTTACTTGATGTCTATTTAAAATCACTTTACGGTCACGTTCTGGGTTCTGACTTAAATTTTGTTTGATTTCTTGAAATGTAGGTTGCACTTCGTCGTGCGCTAACGTAAACTCATGGTAATATGACTCGGCAATAGCTCACTGATATTAAAAGTTGCCTCCTAGATCCATATCTTCACAAGAATATTGATTAAGCTGTATTTATATAAACTTAAAATTAGTTTAAAAGTTTCTTTCAATCAGAACTTTTTAATATTAAGGTTTCGCAACATCAGGTATTTCATCTGTTTCTAATGCTATCATATTGCTAATATAATTAGCCGGGTTCAAATTATTCATTAAACAATGTTATTTCAATATTGTTTACTAGCCTTTTCCCGCGAGTCTTCTCGCGTAGTTTATTTTCTTAATGACTCCGCTTCTAAGATGCTTTCCTTAACAAAATGGTTAACAAATACAAAAGATTAAATGAACAAAGGAACAAAAGAAAAACAAAAAAACCAACCGTCCTTCTTTAGCATTAGCCATAAATAATAGATTTTACATATATAAATGTACATTTACAGTTTTTGATATCAAGAAACTTGAATAAAAATGTAAATGTTGTATTTTTACATTTCACGCAACTCTGTTGTATGACTTTGATCGAGCAGCCGTGAAATTACGTACCTGTGTACCCATCTTTGTAAGTATGTTTACCGATTGTACGACGTTTGAAATTGGGTCGATCCCAAAATTATCAGACGTTCTTGAATAATATAAATGAAATATAATTAAAATATAGAAACACGACCACTGATTATAATAGACTATGTACCTACACGAGTAAATATCTACTATTTATAAAGTATGCGACATATGTCATAATGTAAAGTTTTCTCCCGCGACTCTCTGTAGCCGCAAAACCGCCACATTAAATATTGTTTTGGGTTTTATATGAAACTAGCGACGAACGCTCGCTTCGCTCGCGTTCGTCCCTAGGCATGTTTTAACTTTTTTGAGCGAAACATTAATTCTTTTTCTAAAATAAAAGTAGTAGTAAGTTACTCCTCATAATATCAGCTATCTGTCATTGAAAGTGCTCTTAAAATTGGTCCGTTTCGGAGATTAGCCAGAACAGACAGACAGAAGGACAAAAATTTTAAAAATTGTTTTTTCTCATAAGTACCGTATATGATTCCATATGCATTTAGTATAAAGCTATTATTTTGACATTACAAACAGACACTTCAATTTTATTTATCTGTATAGATAAATTCTACTACATATTTATTCTAATTTAAAACACATTTGGCCAACTGTAACGAATGGAGCTCACCAAAATTAAAAGAATCAGCCCAATTCATAGATTTCCAAGTACACAAGTACAAAGTTACAGAAGAACAGTATTATACGTAATTATAAGGAAAAACAATAAAAGTCAAATAGAATAGTTTGGGTCACTAATGTAACGCTTGGCTTAACGGCCGAGACGGAATCCGCTCTGGTCTAACCAAAGGCTTTAATAAGCTTTGGTTAGGTTAGAGCGGTTCTAATATGACACTCGAAACATATTACTTCGTATACAAAGTTTTCCAACCCTTTCTACCCCTTTTTAGTTGACTTCCAAAAAATATTTTTTATTTGTTATCTATGTCATTATAAAAATATGCTCTTAATTATCAGTCCAGTGATGTGGCCTGGGAGATGTTAAATCAGGCTGGTAAGCCCAATTTGTATATAATATAAAGAATAAGAGAGAATTCCGCAATTTATTACTGAAATTGTCATTGCAATTTAACTTTAGTACAGAAGGAAATAGTATCACCGGATTTTACAAGTTTTATATCACTTTAGTTAAGTAAATATATGTATCGTCTGTTTATTTAATTCAAATTCAATATAATTCAAACCCTGATACAGATTGTTTAATGACGAAATGAATAATAGCTTGTCGTCTGTGGTCTCTTGGAACTAATTAATTAAATGTGCGTAACTTAACGTCTGCTCTTACATTCGTATGTAGGTAAAACAGTGTCTGAAATATATTTTTTATTTCTATGATATATTAAAAACATCTCTTAGCATATTATTCTTATATATTTCCATTATAAAAATGCCCTTTTAAATTTCAGAGTTGTATTATTTATCAATTATATATAATTAATACACATAGGTGTAACATATAATAAATTTTTAAGCAGCCTAAAGTTATGAATTTTGTGGATCTCTGTGCTACTTTCTCTTATTAAAAATGATTACAAACATATTCTTGCAACACATACATAATTTCTTAAACAGCATCAAGTAAATTTAATAATTAGCAAGTTTACATGCTCGACATCTGCTCTCATACATAATCATTAAGTACTTATCTAAACAGGTGCACCACTTTAAAAAATAATTAACAAGTTAAATTACTACTCGCATGTCTAATAGATTAAAAACACACTAAACTACTTTCTCGACTCGAAAGAGGTAATTTTTCTTAAGCTAAATTAAAAAGAAATAAGTAACTCAACAAATAAACAACATATAAAAAAATACAGCCATCTGTTTGTCTAGATTCGTTTTGGAATTCGGAAGTTTTGGAACTAATTTTGACAAGACCCGTGAATGTTTAGTAAGTATTTAATGTAGACATGTACTCGTAGCTAAAGGAAGTTAACAAACCCTAAGTAATTAGCAGCTTAATGCATCGAGATATTCTAACAGTAATATACTCATCTCGTGCTTTTCCCTATGGGGTTATTCCATCCTTATTATAAGTCTGCTTTCCATAATCGCCTTTAGAAATTGAAGTACCGCAGCGATAAGAGATTTTTAATTTACTTATGGACGTAATCTATACCTCACTTGAGTTATTTCTAAACTTGGAAGACATATATGTATAAGATTGTAAAAACTGTGATTTAACTACTATTATGAAAGTTTACTGAATACCGATTGTTTATTTTTCTGACACCTTACCGCCCTATGTAACAAACTTTATCAAATTTAGGGGTTCGTCGTTTGAAGGGGAAAAATGGTTACGCCATTATAATTTCATCGAAGGGTAAGTGAATCGAAATGTAATTCAAGGCTGAAAATATATTTATATAGGTTTTTCAAAATAAGATACATAAATTTATGAAGGATAAGGTAGCCAGCGCAATTACAGGCAAGAGGCATATCATCTTAGTCCTCACAGTGACACCTGTGGTTCTGCATTTTTGTTACTTAAAACCAAAGTGCATGAACCGTAGGTGTTATGAGCGACAGGTACCGCTTTCCATCAGGTGGTCTGTCTGCTCGTTTGTCACTGAATCTCATAAAAAAAAATATAAAAATATAAATATGTAGGGACATTAACACACAGTACCATCTACTTCCATGGTAAGCTACGAGGCTTGTGTTATGGATACCAGATAGTTGATACTACACATATATAACTTTAAATACATTATAAATATAAACACCCACTACTGGAGTACAAATATTCGTGCTCATCACACAAATGAATGCCCCTAGCGGGACTCGAACCCGCGACCACTGGCACAGCAAGTACACTACAAACTGAGCCAAAAGTGCCGTCATATATGTTTTAAACGACTAAAGTAAAAACTATATTGTGTTGTTTTATCAATCATAATAGAAAACCTTCGGTTCTTCAGTCGTATGGTATTTGCCTAAATTTTTATTAAAGAAACTTTTAGACTAGTCAAATAAAATCTATAAGTACTACACACAAAATTAATTAACTGTTTCAATGGTTTCCATGAAAAATTCCAAGTTTTAGATTGAAATTTTGAATACATAATCCAAATAACCGACTTGTTTGTGTAAGCCCGCATTGTTATATACAACTATTTTAAACAAAGGTAGTTAGTCAACAAATTCGTTCGCTTTATGTATTTCAGTGAGTTTCAGCGGCAGTTCGGCGCCGAGGTGATCGCTAATTAATTTATAACGGCTTCGAAGCTGCCCGCGCGTAAGAAACTTCGACAAACAAAATTTTCGCCTACATAATGTTTCAGTTTACAATCCAAATACTTGTTAAGATCAGCTCAGTTATGATTTCAAAAATTATACTCTGACGATTCTATTGACATTTAAAACTAATATTGTCTGTTATTTTAAAACTTAACAATTTCAATAATAGGGCTTTTAATAATAAAGTTTTTGAACTATCTATATATTTCATTTCTGTAATATCATTTTTGTGTAAACTATACAAACAAGCAAGTTTAGCCATAAATTAGTTGTTCAATTAGCAACGGTTTAAAATGATTATTTCCGACGCCTTCGGCGAAGCTCAAGCGTATATTAAAAATATGAAGTAAATAAAGGAAACTTTTTAATTAATTTATTATTGTTACTTACTTTCATAACTGTTATTTTACCTGCAAAATCTTTTATTTCATATCGGCGGTGCCAGGTAAAATAAACATCGGATATACGTATCCAGCATCCACTTAAAGTTATGTATACAATATATACATATATATATTATTTCATAATTTCAACTAGCGACTCACCCTCGTTTCGCTTCGGGTTCGTCCCTAGACAAAAACAAATCTGTCCCACGTGACCCGTACATTTTTCCGGGATGATATATATCAGCCTTCCTCAGTTAACGGGCTATCTAATGCAAAAAGAATTTTTCAAATCGGATAAGTAGTTGTTGAGATTAGCGCGTTCAACCAAACAAACAAACGAACAAACAAACAAACTCTTCAGCTTTATAATATTAGTATAGATTACTAGCGACTCACCCTCGCTTCGCTTCGGGTTCGTTCCTAGACAAAAACAAATCTGTCCCAAGGGAACCGTACATTTTTCGGGATGATATATATAGCCTATAACCTTCCTCAGTTAATGGGCTATCTAATGCAAAAAAAAATTTTCAAATCGGATAAGTAGTTGTTGAGATTAGCGCGGTCAACCAAACAAACAAACAAACCAACTCTTCAGCTTTATAGTATAAATTATAAAATTATATATAATATATTAGTAAAGATTATACGACAAAAATTATCGTTAACCAATACATAAGGTATAAATAAGTATTAGTTGCATTCAGCCTCGGGAGAAATATAGTATTCTAAGTCACTGTTTATCTTCTTCTTATAGATTTATTTGCACAATAAACAGCGTTGGCTGTGCCCAATCACGCTCCCAATACGATGGGAAGCTCCGTCCATCCTAAATAAACTTATATGGGGCCACTAAAGTCCGAATGGGGATGAAATGTATGGGTGAATGCGGCAATTCAAATATATTAGGGATATCGCAGTTATTGGTTTACGATTTTCGTTACGGCTTCGCAATGGTTAAGTTACATTGTTATTTGCGAATTGTTTCAAAGCTGAATTCAAATGAGAGTTTATTATATTAAAATGTAATTATTAATACCAGTATTTTGAAAATTATAAGCAATGAATAAAATTCGATCCCTCATACATTAGATAATGATAATAATGAATGAGAAAAATAATTATTACAACTGTATAATAATAGTTATAGTAACCGGTAATTCAGTAGCATTAATTTGAAATTTAATATTTCAAGCTCAAAATATTATCAGAGTAGTTAGAATCGATAGAATGTGTATTATAGAGAACAGTTTTAATATAACGCACAAATGCAAGTTTAATATGACGCAATTTTAGTGGCCCAGTATTCCATTATCCCGCGGGTGTCCAGAGGTCTCACGGGACGTCAAAGAAATACACTGCCTAAAATACGTAGATCTCCTCCTACTCGATAACAACATAAAAGATGTAATTTACTTTTACAAGACATGTAAAGAAAGAGGATATTTTTATTACTCTACTTTCTATTATTTATTTTTTTCAAGAAATATTTTGGTTTTTGTTTTTTTAAATACCTTTACAAAATCGATTAAATTAATGAATATAATATACTAGTACTAGCGACTCACCCTCGCTTCCCTCTCCCTAGACAAAAACAAATCTATTCTATGGGAACCGTACATTTTTCCGGGATGATAGGTATATAGCCTATAGCCTTCCTCAGTTACCGGGCTATATAATGCAAAAAGATTTTTTTTTAATCGGATTAGTAGTTCCTAAGATTAACGCGTTCAAACAAACAAACCAAAACCAAACAAACAAACAAACTCTTCAGCTTTATAATTTTAGTATAGATGTGGTGTTAAATGACATCTATGTTTATTTGAATCTTGTTCCTGTTTTATTTATTTTATTATAGTAGATAGATTACTAAAATTGGTCATATTTCCGCTTTTGGTTAGTTATGATTCAGGGTTTCCATCCAGAAGTAAAAACGTGACCAGCGTATGTTTTTCGATTTATGGAAGTGAAATGTTATAAAATCTTATAAAAGTTGACTTATTATTATCGATATTATTAGATTTGGTTCACAAAATGTTAAAATAAACATGTAATAGATCTTTGAGAGCAAGACAAATCGGATTATAGGATGTGTAAAACTTTGTATATGTGTATGTATGTGTATGTTTGTTACTCCTTTATGCAGAAACGGCTAGACGGGTTTGGATGTTTAGTACTTAGATAGACTATTACGACTTGGTGGCAATGGCGTAGCTATGCTTATGAAACCAATGCGGTCGCATAGGGCCACTGATTCTAGGGGCCCCAGCGGGCCATAAACGATTTATTTATTTCAAATATTTTTTGAGGACGGCTTTCATAGAAGCTTAAAAAAAACCAAGATAAAGGTTTTTTTTTGAATTATGCATGCAATAAATAATGAATGCACTGCATTGCATTACTCTACATTAGTGACTGCATATTTTTTTTCTTTTTATCAATATCGTCAGAAGGTTATGATCCTTATTTATTAAGTACTAACGGCTCACCCTCTCTTCGCTCGGGTTTAGAAAAACAAAAACAAATCCATCACACGGGAACCGTACATTTTTCCGGGACAAAAATAGCCTATATGTTATTCTGATGTATGAGCTATATTATTGTTAAATTTAAATAAAATAAATTCAGTAGTTTTTGCGTAAAAGAGTAACAAACATCCATACATCCTTACAAACTTTCGCATTTATAATATTAGTAGGATGATAAAAATTAAATTAAATCAACGTTTTCCTCAAGTATAAATGGGTAAGGGGTTATTCTTGCGGGCCATATTTGTTAAAGAAAATATTCAAATTTGGGTCAAGAGTGTACTTCTCAATAGGCATGAGTTGGCAACTTGTATTAAGTTGCATTGGCAACGATTAGCATAATTTGCGATTGTAGAGTGTAATTTGTGATGTAGTAGTAAGTTTATATCGATCACATAAATAACTTACCAATTTAATTTAATAGTATCATCGTAAATTCCAACTTACTTCATTCAATAGCAGATATACATGACCAAAGTTGTTTTTTATGTATTAAAATTTTCAATCATTTTCACTCTTTTCTTTCTAAATAAAAATCGCAATTATCACAATTACAGTAAACGTTGTCAAAGTAAACTTATGTACGTAAACATCTATATCTATATACCTAAATAAAAATGAATCACCGAAATGTATGTACGCGCAAAACTTCCGATCGCTGCACCAAATTAGATAATTATTTTTTTTGTTTTTGTTATTATCAGGACAAGTTTTGTATAGAAGAAAAATAAAAGAATTTTTTTTTACTAACAAAGTTTTTTTTTTAAATCTAGTGATATGAAAAGTGAGTGAAATAGTTTTTATCCCGAAAATTATCCCTTAAGTGGGTGAGAATGGGGATGAAAATTTGTAAGAGGAAGCAAGCTAGGGATAAATCCGAGCGAAGCGGGGGTGAGTCGCTAGTTAATTAATAATAATTGAATAAATACCTACATTAAAACAAGAAAAGTATATTGTCCACATTACAAATGTTCGTCTAATAGAGCATTAATATTTCGAATCATTTTTACCTAGTTGACAAAAAGGAGAGTTGTAAGCGATTTGGTTGAATAGAAAAACTGAATTATAAAAATCACACTATGTGACCGACATATGATGTCTTTGTAGAGCATGCGTTGGTTTTGTACACATGAATAAGCACAGTTGCAAATATCGGATTATTTTGTGAAATTCTTACGAAAATTCGGTGAAACATTATTAAAATATCAAATGTTGCTTTACGCCACATTGCGCAGCATGGGTAACTTTACACGAGTGACCACAGACCACCTGCATATGCGCCTGTCTACCTACTGTTGCAGGCTACCTGTATCTTAAATAACATGCTTTAACCCACGGAATTTAATTGGATTTTTAAAATGTAGTTACGTAAATGAAGTAGATTGATAGAACATTCTACAATCTAATTCACCGCCTTTTCATCAAGTTCAATGCGTATTAGGTAGCTGCAATTAATAATGTACTTGTTCAACTTCTATCTTAACAGGGGAACATATCATTTGAAAACTACTTGTTGTCCGTGGCGTCATTTTTGTGTTAACCTGTGATATAAACCGTGTCCACGCGTTCAGTCCAAAAGTCTAGACCTGCATAAATCATCTTGTGGAACACTCAGTAAACGATCAAATTTATAAAGCAAAGTAGGTGAAAGTTGAGAAAAATACTTGTTGTTTTACGATATGTTGAATGCGATATGCTCTCAATTATAATAATGGATCTTCATATTAATTTTAACATAGTAAAACTACATATAAATGAGTTTTTTGCTGTACAAATGCTAATTATGCCAACGTATATATGTATAAGCCATCATACTTTATTACCAGTACTTACATATGTATTATAGAGATGATTGGTCAGGTTTTTTTAACGTCCCAGTGCACAGCACTGGCCTCTCCTCAATGCGAGGTGAATCAAGCCAAGGCCAGGCTCCACCACTCGGACCGATTGGGGGTTGGCGGATTTTACACGTCTTTTAAGAACAGGTTAGGTCTCAATGTTTTCCTACATAGCATTAGTAAGATGTAATCATGTTGAAAACTATTCGCGTGTGAAAATTTCAAAGCAGTGGTAGTCCAATGGTAACGCGCTCGCTTGGGAAACCGAGTGAAGCGGGTTCAAATCCCGGGTCTCGCACCTCTGATATTCTCATGTGCGAATCATTTCTAACATGAGTACCACTTGTCTTATGCATGTCTGAGAAAACCTAGCAAGTTTTCAAAAGACGTTTGAACTCCGCCAACCCGCACTTGGCCAACGTGGTGGACTATGGCCTAATCCCTCTCATATTGATGCGAGGCCCATGCCAAACAGAAGGACGTTAAAAGGGGCTGAATACATGAAAACCTCAGAGGTGCCAAACCGATTTAGAACCAGCTTCACATGATTTCATGCGAGCTCATTACCCATGACCTGGGCTTTTGTATCTTTCTAAATACATATGTATATTTGCTTAATTTTAAAAGACAACTAATTTTCATATATTTAAAATAATAAAAAATAGAGTAAAGCAAGATACTCTAAATACCTTCTTATGACTTTATTCACACTAATTCAAAAATCGTCAAAATTATAGTGAACGTAGTTAAAGTAAACCTATGCCAATAATAATAATTAAACACATCAATACTTGCCTAAAAAAGTGCTAAAGTGCATAAAGATCAATTACTTTATAAAACTAATAACTTGGTATATTCTTACACCTGCACAAAACTTAGTAAAAAGTCATAAGTGTTGAATAGTCATTAGTCGTTCGATAGAAATGTCAGTAAACCAGGGAGCATTTGCAATGTAATAGAGGACGATGACCACGACCTAAATAGCGAATGGATTATAATACAAATCCGATATCTAATACTATATGTATTATTATCAATGTACATATCAACTTTCCAAAGCAAGCTTTGTTTTATTGAAGTTTATAATCTATACAGATAAATAAAATTGGAGAGTCTGTTTGTAATATTAAAATAACCGCTTTTTACTAAATGCATATGGATTTATACACGGTAGGTACATATACCAAAACAATATTTTTTACAATTTTTGTCTGTCTGTCTGTTTGTTCCGGCTAATCTCTGAAACTTTCACTGGCAGATAGCTGGTGTAATAAGGAGTAACTTAGGCTACTTTTATTTTAGAAAAAAAAAACGGTCCCACGAAAAAAAAAACAAATTAATTAATTAATTCTTTAATAGAATTTATAAAAAAGTTATAAATAGTTTGAAATGTTTTGCGAAATACTCAAACGCATTTTAATTTTATATATGAAAGTATTGTTATATTTCTTTTTAATAATGGAAATTGATTTTTTATTCGTACCTGCGATGTTTTTTGGGTCATTTACAGTTTTTAACTCGTATTAAAATGTAGTAAATTGTTGCTGGGAACCGAATTGTGAATAATTTTCTAGTATACATTTCTAGATACTGATTTACAGACTGTTTAATTTTGCATGTAATTTTCGTTTAGTGACATACAACAGTTTAAGTGGTTCTTAATCCAAATTTCCCTATTTTTTAAAAGTTACCTGCAATTCTAACAAAAACAAATCTAACAATTAGTAAATATAATAACTTAGACATATAGTATAAAACAAGATTCTACAAATCCTTTAATATTCGTAACGATTTTTTAAATGGCCAAGCTAAGGTTCTGGGCCGCGCCAGGGAGATTAAATGACAACAATATAAATGATGGAGGCGTGCAATTAAGTCCTCAGTCGCATCAATCACCCGACCGAGCTGATTTGTTACGTTATTTTCATCCCCGCAACTAATGCAGGGATTTTGTATTAGTACATTACGTTGTAGTCAAACTTATTGTACTTTTTACTATATATTATTGTTGAAGAAAAATAAAGAATAGTAGGTACCTAAATATATTTTATTTTACAACAATATATTTGTCGTCATTCATATAACAATATCAAAAAGGAATACAACTGTTGGTTCATTTAACCTATTAATAATAATAATATTTCAATTAGTAGACAGTATGAACAGAAATAAGAACAGAAATATTTAAACTGTTACATCATTTTTTTAACATAATCTTTTAAATAGTGACATATTATGGTACTAGTGCCAAAACAAACAAAAACAAATATATCGCACGGGAACTGTACATTTTTCCGGGATAAAAAGTAGCCTATCTGCTATTCCACACTGCCAAATTTATCTCTGCCAAATTTCATCCAGATCAGTTCAGCTGTGGCGTGATTGAGTAACAAACATCCAAACATCTAAACTCTCACGTTTATAATATTAGTAAGATTTATAACTTTCATAACATTTTCCATGCAACGTATGAACATTTTTCCTTTTTGAAGCGATAACAAACAGATAGCGAGAGACATTTTCATATATATAATAGGTATCTATCCTAATTACAAAGCTCTATGTAGTAATAATATCTGTGGAAACCTTTGCAAGACATATTGACACAATGATAATTAATAATTAATTAATTATCTTAGCTGACTTCACTGTCGAAGAGGTTTCATAGATATGTCAAGATATTTCGTTGAATACATGTAATAGTATATAAGGAGTAGATTTCAATACTTTTCATTATAATATTATAAATGCGAACGTGTGTTTGTTTGTTTGACCTTCTTTCACGTCGAAACAGAGTGACGGATTTATGTGATATTTTTGTGTGGAGATCGTTGGAGGACTGGAGAGTGACATAGGCTAGTTTTAATCGCGGGGGATTATCTTATTTCCACGTATATCTGTATAAACAAAAATGAATTACCGAAATGTATGTACGCGCATAACTTCCGATCGACTGCACCAAATGGGATAATTCCTTTTTTTTGTGTTTGTTATTGTCAGGACAAGTTTTTTATAGAAGAAAATTAAAAGATTTTTTTTTTTACAAAAACAAGATTTTTTAAATCTTATATCTAATCTTATATATAAATATATATATATCGCTGGCACGAGCTAGAGGACAGTCACGAGACTTTTAGACCTTTTAAGATCGCGAAATATTTTAAAATAATTGTGATTTACATTTCGTCCAAAAATATAATATTTCAATATTAGAAGTAAAGAAGAATTCTTTTTAACTTATAATGTCCTCTCTGGACTAATTCTTCAACAATCATGAAGAATAAATAAATAAATACATTAATACACAGCACCATCTAGTTCCACGGTAAGCTACGAGGCTTGTGTTAGGAATACTGGATAGTTGATTCACTACATATATATAACATTAAGTACATACATATTATAAATATAAACACCCATGACTGGAGTACATACATTCGTGTTAATGATATAATGAATGCCTCCAGTGGGACTCGAACCCGTGACCGCTGGCATAGGAAGTAGGGGATCACTACAAACTAAGCCAAACGTGTCGTCAGAAGTACCTTATTAATTTAATAATATATTATTTATAGACCTATATCTTCAAATGGGCGACAATAATAATGTTTAATTTGCTATCTAGTAATATTTGCAGTGTTAAAACAAAAAATGGCATTTTAGGTTTTATATTAGTTATCTTGAAATACTGAGAAACTATTTTTCTTTATATATTCATTTTATAAACAATATCTTTTGTCCATATACAAGAATCACTTTGACCGTTGTTTTTGCACTTAGGATGTGAATTCTGTTTTTCAAATTTGTTAGGACCACCCTTGGGATTGATCCTATCCATAAAAAGAAAAAACATGTTTATCGGCTGACAATAGGCGAAATAATATCGTAGCTATATGTAAACTAAGTACATGAAACGGAATGAGCAAGACCGAAATAAGTTAGTCGTTCAAAAATGAAATAATGATTAATAGAACAAGTTTTTACGCGGAATGTTGCTAACTACAACTCTTCTATTATCGTAATGACCATTAAACGTTACGAAAACGATGTTTGAGTTCATCATGTTATTAATTTTCCTTCGGTACATTAAATCTTCCCCTTGCCATTTTAAAAGTTTCAATTTGTTAAGCAAAATAAAATATTTTCAATTCGTATAATTTAAAACGGACATTTATTTTATTTTTTCAAAGTACTACCAGAATGATCAGAATGATAATATTGTTTCCCAAAAAAGTATAAATTGATTTTTATGTGTATACCTAATTGTATTTTTTTTTATTGTTGTAAGAATGTGGGGTATATACATTTTTTTTTTATTTTTGTGAACTGTCACTAGTAGTTTTCGTTATAAAAAAGTTATTCCTATTCTAATTTTTTTTTTATACCACGACGGTGGCAATCAAGCATACGGCTCGCCTGATGGTAAGCGGTTACCGTAGCCTATGGACGCCTGCAACACCAAGGGCATCACATGCGCGTTGCCGACCCTTTAGAAACCTATTTACTCCCCTTTTAAAGGACCCCATACTGTAGCCCTTTGGGAAAACCTCGGCAGGGAGTTTATAATATTAATATAGCAATAATAATTAATAATATCTACCTTCATTTTCGACTAATATTTTTTTCGATATAATAGTATTGTCACATATGCTTATACCTCAATCGCAATAAGATCGTACAAATATTTCATTACTAGCGGCTCACCCTCGCTTCGCTCGGGCTCGCCTCTAGACAAACAAAAACAAACCTATCCCACGGAAGCCGTACATCGTTCCGGGATAAAAAGCAGCCTTTTGTTTATTCTAATGTATGAACTATATTACTGTAAAGTTTCATTAATATCCAATCAGTAGGTCTTGTGAACTAACCTGTATAAGTTACTACAATTTTTTGGACTATCCCACGGGAACTCTTTAAATTTTTAGGATGAAAAGTATTTAAGATGTTGCCCGGGGATAAAAGGTACCACCATGCAAAATTTCATTTAAATCGCTTTAACAGATTCGTAGATTAGCCCATACAAATAGACAAACAGAGTAACAAAAAAATTGAAAAAATCTGGATTTGTTCTATTGCCCTTCTTACCTCCCCTGACTTGGTTTTTAGCATTTTCTTTCTATGTACAGACATTCGACCTCTATAGTTTGGTGTGCCCTTTTGAACGAAAGTCATAGTTAGGTACGCTCATTTTCTTCATATCTCAAGTTCAAAGCGGAATACGACAGTGAAACTCATATTAATCGCTTTTCTACATCAAGCCCTTATTGACACATAAGTTTCGATATAGGTTGCCATTACGGAGCTGGTTCGTTCCGGCTAAACCCTTTCATCTAAATCCGTCCAGTAGTTTCGGAGCTTATTCGGTACAAACAAATAAACAAACAAAAAAGTCTTTCCTTTTTATAATTTTATAGCGGCTTACCCTCGCTACGCTCGGGTCCACCTCTAATCAAACAAAAACAGATTTATCTCACGCACCTTACCCGCCTAACGCACAGTCCTCGCACTATGTACTTTTAATGTCCTACGCACTTTACCTAAACTACGCACGTTATCCGCCCTACGCACTTTAACCGCCCTATGCACTATGACCGCCCTACGCCCTTTAACCTCGCTACACACTGACTCCCCCACGCACTTGACCCCCCCCCCCCCCCTTCCCCTCCTTCCTTACGCACTTCAACCGCCCTACCCACGTAGGCCGCACTAAGCACTAAACCGCCCTACACGCATTACTCGCCCTAAGCTAATTACCCGCCCTATGCTTTTTACCCACTCTACGCACTTTTATGGCCTTACGCACTTTTCCAGCCCTATGCACTTTACCCGCTCTACGCACGTTACCCGCAATACACACATTACCTGCCCTACGCACATTACCTGCTCTGCGCACAGTACCCGCACTACGCATATACCCAGTAGTATATATAATCTCACTGGCTCACCCTCGCTTCGCTCGGGTTGCCTCTAAACGAAAACAAATCTATCCCACGGGAACCGTTCATTTTTCCGGAATAAAAAGACGCTTATTTGTTATTCTGATGTATGATTTATAAAAACTATATTATTGTAGAGTTTTATTAAAATCCAATCAGTAATTTTTGTGTACTAAGCTGTATAAGTTACTTTTTGTAACTATCTCATGGGAACCCTTTAGGTTTTCGGGATGAAAAGTATCAAAAATGTTGACCGGAGATATAAGGTACCACCATATGAAAATTCATTTTAATTGGTTCAATAATTTCGGAGATTAGCCCGTACAAACAGACAAACAGACAGAGTAACAAAAAATTAAAAAAAAATCTGGATTTGTACTATTGCCCTTTTTACAACCCTTGACTCGGTTTTTAGCATTTTTTTTCTATGTACAGACATTCAACCTCTACTATATTTATTATAGTATAGATAGATTATTTATTTTAAAAGGAGTTGTATTATTTAAAAAAAATCTAAAAAAATATAATTTGCTTTCAAAGGTTACCTAAAACCTCGATTTAGTTTTAAGTTTCTAGCTTTGAAGGTTTTCGAGATATACCTTTTTGAACGAAAGTCATAGTTACGCTCATTTTCTTTATATTCCAAGGTCAAAGCGGAATACGACAATTAAACTCGTATGAATCGCTTTTCTACATAAAGCCCTTATTGACACATAAGTTTCGATATAGGTTACCATTAAAGGGCCAGTTCGCTATACTTATCCCGCTAAACCCTTTCATCTAAATCGGTCCAGTAGTTTCAGAGCTTATTCGGTACTAACAAATAAACAAACAAAAAAGTCTTTCCGTTTTATAATGTTATAGCGGCTCACTCTCGCTTCGCTCGTGTTCACCTTTAGACAAACAAAAACAAATCTATCCCACGGGAACTGTACATTTTTCCGGGATAAAAAGTAGCCTATTTGTTATTCTGATGTATGAACTATATTATTGTAAAGTTTCATTAAAATCCAATCGTTAGTTTTTGTGTACTAAGCTGTATAAGTTACTACAGTTTTTTAACTACCCCACGGGAACTCTTTTATTTTCCGGGATGAAAAGTATCCTAAATGTTAACCGGGGATATAAGGTACCACCATGCAAAATTTCATTTAAATCGGTCCAGCAGCTTCGGAGATTAGCCCGTACAAACAGACAAACAGACAAACAGACAAACAGACAAACAGACAAACAGACAGAGAAACAAAAAAATTGAAAAAAATCAGGATTTGTTCTATTGCTCTTCTTACACCCCCCTGACTCGATTTTAAGCATTTTTTTTCTATGTACAGAACAGTGTGTCAGAGTCAGTGTGAGGTCGAATGCGACCTCTACAGTTTTATTATAGTATAGATAAAATAATAGAAATTTGTGTTTTGCTAGTATATTAATATGTCTTACCAAGCAAAAGATTTTTTAAGTGAACTTAATAAAAATCAATAAAATGTATTAAAATTTATCGATTTAATATAATTATTAATTACTACTAGGGAACTAAACTTTCACACTTCTACGTACATACTGTCCAATCCCCATTATTTCTGAGGTAAGCTGTTTGAGAGTGGCATTTTTAGTATCAAATAGCACTGTCATTACTTTTATTTAAGCTATAATGTCAAAGATCGAGCACCTTATAAATATAGTAATCATGAATATTATAGCATTATTATATTATAACGCGAAAAATCCGAAATTGTCCTTCATAACGAGTAAAGCAAGCTCGAACTCATCAGCAATGTAAATTAATCCACAACATGATGTTGAGTTAGACCGGTGGCGTCATGTGCTGTTTTTTCATTGTTAAATATATTAAATTTGCATTGTTTTAGTATTTTAGGGAAAGGATCACTAACTTTCACTATCACTAGCCTAACCTAGGATCACTAACTTTTGGCCGCTCTCCGTTGAGGCTTCGGCTTCCGGAGTTGCGGCCACCGGGAGCGGGGCCGCTTCGGCGGTCTCGTGACCGGAGGGCGGGGACCGGTTGCGGGAATGTGAGGGCAGGCTCGTAACCGGTAGAGGGGAAGGCCGCGGTGGGAGAGGAGTGCCGGTATTTCGGTGCGCCGTTCTCCCTGCCCCCCGCGGCCTTGACGGGGCTGCCACCGTCTTAGATGGCAGACGCGGTGGGGCTGCAGGGGAAGAGGAGTGTCGGTGTGTCGTTGCCGCTCTCCCTGTCCTCTGCAGCCGATTGAAGGGTGCCCACTTCGGTGGGCGGCGTGGTTTAATGGGGCTGCTCCGGGTACTTCTCTGATTCAGCAGAGTGGACTGTGGAGCAGCCCCATTGGTTTGGTGGCCGTCAGGCCTGCCGCCGGGGCGTCGCGGTAGTTATGCGTAAGCGATCCCGCGGCGTCCCACTAAGGCGGAGGGGAGGGGAAAGTTGGGGTTTAGTGGGTAGTACCGGCTCTTCTAGCCGGTGAGCCCCACATAACCATCTGGGGGACAGGTGGTATGCGTAAATGCATTCCCCAACTATAAAAAAAAAAAAAAAAAAAAAAAAGGATCACTAACTTTCACTATCACAGATCACTAGCCTTCTTTAATATAATGAATCAAAATAAATATCACTATACGAAATTGTGCATACATATTTTTTTTCTTTATACACTTGAAGGGTTACACATTATTAGAATTACCTATAGGAAAACAAAAAAATTACTTACGTGTTTCATAGTTGCTGAATAAGACCTACAAGAGTAATTTTCTTGTTTTAAGAATGAACCGCAATTTACCTGCAATAAAATTGAAACATGTTTAAAATTTATTAACTCTCGATCAAACATAAATTAAAAATGTAAAAAGGAGATCGTTCCATTTAATTAATTTCTTTATATTGCCTACATAAGTGAAAATTAACCTCGTTGAAAATCCCAGTGAACGACCCTTGGATATGACCTAAATGAAACTCCCTACGGAATTTAGTCTTCTTTAGCTGTCAAATGATAAACGGGAATGAAAAAATATAGCCCTCTGAAAACTTGGACACGATAGATTGCCTCAATGACTTATGATCCGCTTTTACAAAATTCTTACGTGCGTACATAAGTACACACATACGTTTTTTTTTTTAAATAAATTTTATGATTGGCGATCATGAGATATCAGAGTCCATTTATATGTTAGAATAGGCTAATGTTTGTTATAGTTCTACTACAGTTGAAAGGAAAAGCGAAGCTGAGCTTTCTCAGATCTATCCAATAAGACACATCCTATCAAAAACATAAATGTGAAAAGGGGAGCCAAGTTTAATATTAAGAATATGCATGGTTGTCGACTTTGCCGACAAAAGAATTGAGATCTGAATAGGCGCCAAATTATGTAGATAATCCTGAAATTTATTCATAAGAACATATACCATTCTAAACTTAATTTTAAAACGCAAGTTCTTGTTTTTTTCTGCTACAATATTATGTATTTGCTATTTAAAAATAGAACATCTTAAATTTGAACAGTCGAATTATTTACACAGAGTAGATAACTTAGGATAAATTGAAGTTCAAGTTTTGACTTGGATAGTTTTTACCAGTAAACTAAATTTTCAGAAGAGACATGTTGACCTTAAAATATAAAAACAGCAACTTGCGTATAGCATAAAGAAAATGTGAGTGGCCAAATATAAGAACTTCTATGTAAAAATATGTAGGTTTGTATAACTGTTACTCCTTTTCGTTGAAAAGGCAGGATAAATTTGGATGAAAAATATACATATGGACTGTGATCACGTAGGAAAATGCACAAAGGCACCTAAAGACGCACCCTTGCGAATCAATGGTAAGTCGTCAGTTAAAAAATAATTCAACAATGTTTTATTATTTATTTTGAAATATTTCGAGATTTTTGTACTGAAGATGGCCTATAGATGTGCACAAAATAAAAAATCACGAGTGTATGTTGCTGTTAAGGCAGACAAAGTGAATACATATTTATATATGGATGGTTTCTCGATACGATACCCTTTAACCAATTACATTAAATGGTTATTTTACGTTTGTGATAGACACAATTCGTCAAATTTTAACTACAACAGGCGATACTTGTACCTACTGTATATATTCTTCTATCTATACAGTATACATACAATAAAAGTGTATTAATAAGATATTTGAGAGAAACTATTATTGGAGGTCTTTATTAACGCAATAGAACCCAAAACAATGATTTTTTGAATTTTTGTCTGTTTCTCTGTGCGTTTGTGCGCGCTAATCTCAGAAACGGCTGAACTGATTTGGGTGCGGTTTTCACTAATATAATATGGTAAGCTTTACTTAATATTTAGTATTTGTTTTATTTCAAACGGCTTATAAATAAAAGTTATGTCAATTTAAAGAATCACCCAGGGACGAACCCGAGCGAAGCGAGGGTCAGTCGCTACTAATATTAATAAAACGTCAATATGGACAAACGTAACAAAAAGAAAATGTATAGTATTAGCCAGATATTCTATATACAACCTGTGATACAACTCTGCGATCGACACGATTTTAGTATTTAATAATTTTGTCATTGGCCGGGGAGTACTATAAGCTTATTTTTTCAGTTTAGAAAATATAATTATTATAGTCTGTTCTTTATATAAGGACGCTAGGGTCACTAGTAGGAATAAATACAGATCCCGAGTTGTTGATAACAATGTTTAGTTTATTACTTTCTCGATAGAAGCTACTTGATATTTATTGTACTCAGTAATATTTAATATCGATATGTTTTTTATTTCTTTACTCACTAAACGTCTCTGTCTTTCAGAGACATTTCAGACAATTCCTTTTTAACTTAAACAGGTATAAAAAGATTACCTGTTTCATGAATCTAAGTCAACATTAACCAAAAAATTCCAATTTATTTTACTGCAAAAATTAATTTTATATTATTGTTTTATGTTTTTAAAAAAAATAATTAATACTATTTTAGTCAACATTATGAATATCAATGAATTTGACAATTTTCATTCAAGTTTAAAAATACATATATTCCCAATTTTCACATTAAATATAGAATGTATTTATGTATTTATATAATCTGTAGTCAAGTAGAGCAATTCAAGAGTTTACTTATTTATCATTTAATTTCGCTTAATCATAGACGATCGCATTGTTTATTATTAAAATATTGTTAAAGTTAAAGTATTCCCACGGAACTCAGTTCGTACAATAAGTAGGTACAAAATGTATTTTTTTTTTGTGTAGTTTTGATCATAATTCATTAGGCAATCTAGCTACTGTATTTTTATTCATTATATTTAATATGAAACATTTTTCCTTTTAATTAGTTAATAAGACGGATAAAAGACGATTTTACTTCAGATGGTAGCGGAAATTTTAAATGTTTATTATATAAATAAACACTTATAGCTATATATAAACTTATACTTTAAAAAAACCTCGAATGTCGAAACCACCTTATGATAATTAGAGGACGAAACGAGACAGTTCAATTAGGTAAACTGTACGCACGTGTGTAATGGTAACTCGTTATACTCTGTTAAAATCCCGAGAGCGACATCACTAGTTTAATTGCCTTTTAAACTTTATATTATGTCAAAATGTGTATTAATACATAATACACCTTAAACCATGATAGGCCATTTTGTTGTATATTGCTTTTTGAAGTAATACTTCTTTTCGCGCGTTTGGAAAAAAAATATGAGAGTAAAATTGTTACGATGCGTGCGCACATCGACAGCCAGAAAGCGACATGACGAAGTTAGCTGCATTCCTTTTACAAATAGAGAGTTGTGACATACGGGATGAAATATTTAGCTATTTTCGTTCTGTTATGCCAAAAAAGTATAGCTTCTGGCGTGCGTACATAATTACACAACACGTTTTATTTTAATCTAGGGTGGACTAAGAAAACAATGATTTTAAACTATGTGTACTTTATATGTCTAAAATCCTCAGAAAAGAAACAAACCTACGACCTTACGATATAGTAATTAGATACATGCCTCATTGCATTATCGCAACTTTATTTTAATCGTTATTACCATAATAAGTCAAGTTTTATAATACGTACAGTAGGTAGGTATTAACCAACTTCGAGCTTTCTTTATAATTTAGAAAATTATTCCATGCCATTCATCTCACTATGCACACTATGGCAAGGCCATGTTGATCCGTTGTTTCATTACGCTAGCGGAATTTATTTACTTATAATTGCTCTACTTCTCGATAAATAGGGCATAAAATTCAAAAAGAATTATTTTTTTAAAATAAGTTAGCACTTTGAAGTATATAAATAATTAATAAACAAACAAAATTTTAAATACTTAAAATTAGCAGATATATGTATGTAAGCAAGGATACTGCCTACATATATATAGATTAAATACTCCAATAAAAAGGTCTATAATGTAAAACACAAATGGCTGCACCGTTCAGCGACGCAAAAACGTTTAAAACATTTATTAGACCATTTGCCCCTTTAGTGTCGCGTCCTCGGGGGTGGTGTTTCCGATAGTTGGTTTTGCTAAATTCCGAGAATAAAATGTAACGCTGTTAACAGCTACGACAATCCTACTATGTTATACTATATTTTGGTGGTAAATAAATTTACCTATATGCGTTTTAAATAAAACTATCTTTTTGGATTATTTCGAGGATTTATTTTGATTTTTGGTTCCCGACGTTTACAGCAATCATAAAAAACTATTAATTACTAGCGGCTCACCCTCGCTTCGCTCGGGTTCGCCTCTAGACAAACAAAAACAAATCTATCCCACGGGAACCGTACATTTTTCCGGGATAAAAAGTAGTCTATTTGTTATTCTGATATACGAACTATATTATTGTAAAGTTTCACTAAAATCCAATCCGTAGTTTTTGTGTAGTAAGCTGTATAAGTTACTTTTTTAACTATCCCACGGGAAGTCTTTGATTTTCCGGGATGAAAAGTATCCTATATGTTGACCGGGGATATAAGGTACCACCATGCAAAATTTCATTCAAATCAGTCCAGCAGCTTCGGAGATTAGCCCGTACAAACAGACAAACAGACAGAGAAACAAAAAATTTGAAAAAAATCTGGATCGGTTCTATTGCTCTTTGAAGTGTGAAATGTTTATATATTAATTATAGTATAATATAGCATGATATAGTAAAGTATAGTATAGTATAGCATTAAGTCTAATGTAAGCTCTACCTTATGTAATACGCTCACATATCATCCATATATGGTCGACCACCCATTAAGCTAAGTTTTCGTTATAAGATTACTTAATATATTTTGATTATTAAATATGTCTCCAACCGAAGAAGACGTTTTCCTTTAACCTCCATAACATACCACATTTGATGGCGACCCTGCTCAAGAGAACTGCTTTTCTGCACTTTGTTTCTACATAAATCCAATTATGTGTCAGTCATCGCAGTCAAAAGAAAATATAATAATTGGACAAAATGCTGCTGGATCAGCTGCCAACCAGGCTTATATAGAAGAATTAAAATCAAACATCGGAATATCTAATATACTTATGGGAATTGTGGTGTTAATTGTATTGCTGGCGGCTAGCATCGGAGCTTACAAGGTCTACAAGCGATGCCACAGGAGATGGATTCGGGAAGAAGTTAATGCTCTGGCGCTACAACGAGCTGCGAGTATGATTCGACGCGGTCGTGCTCAAAAATCATCGAACGAAGGAGGCGACTAAAAGAAAAAAGTGTGTAAATGCGTCCCTAAACTGTGATTCACGTAAGTGTTGAAACTGTGCATTAATTATAATTGCAATATTCGGTGCGTGTACACTCGCGAATATGATACGCGCCGCCCGAAAAGGAAAGATGTGACATTCCATTCCCGCTCAAATTACGCGATGTACTCAGGTATCTTATTGTTAGTAATGTTACTATGTGTTATTTTAAGATTCGATGTTTATTATAATTATTAAGATTTAGTATGATAGAAAAATTATGTTTAGTATATAACTCTTTAATTGATATAAAGAAATACTTGATAAAGTCGGGTAAAAAAAGGTTTACTGAAAATATTATAGAAAATAAATTAAATGAGTGTGAAAAACTTATATCAAGTAGCAGTTTAATTTTAAAAAATATAAAGTATAGTGAAAAGTCGGATATAATTAATAAAGCTATTGAGATATATGAAAATATTAATGTTATATATTTAGAGATAAAAAAATTGTGTATTAAGTCAGAAAGTTATTCCACAAAAATGGATTTCGATTTAAAAACGGCTTGTAGTTTGTTGCCGGTTATGGACGGTGTAGAGGAGACTACGAAAAAATTAATTGATGGTATTGAAATGTATGCGGATATGCTTAAAGATTCAGATTTTCCTTTATTAATTAAATTTATTTTAAAAAGTAGACTCTCCGAAAACGCTAAAATGCGCATGTTGACAGACTATACTTCTGTTAAAGATATTGTTAAGGATATGAAAATTCACCTTTTAACGAGAAAATCATTTACGGCTATTCAAGCACGTCTTCAACAGACTACTCAAGGTTGGAGGTCAGTTGAGGAATATGGCAGTGAAATCGAAAAGCTTTTCATAGAATTAACAATATCTCAAGCAGACGGAAATACTTCTAATTATAGTGTTCTTAAGCCCTTGAACGAAAAAACAGCAATTAAACAGTTTTCGGATGGTTTAAAAAATAGTAAATTAAGTACCATAATTGCAGCTAGAAACTACTCTTCTCTTAAGGACGCGATCCAAGCGGCAAAGGACGAGGAAATTTTCTTGCCCTCGACCTCAACGAACTCTGAAGTCATGCACATACGGAGACCCTCGGCTCGGGGTAAAAGAGGTTTTCAAGGTAGGTACAATAAATTTTATAACAGGTATCCTACAACAACAAGGGGATATAATCGACGTGGTCATGATAATAATAAATATTTTTCACGTGGTAAGTATTATAACCGTGGAAATCAACAACATCATCAACATTCAAATCGCGGTCAATTTTCTACGGATACTAAACGTAGTAATAGTAATCGTAATGTATTTCCAATAAATACAAATAATACTGTCAGCGAGCCCATAAAAAAAGAAGACGTAGATCAGTTTTTTCGGATTTAAGGATTATATTTTTACTTTAAATAGTAAACAAAAAATAGTTATTTTTGAAATAAATAAATATAAATATTATTTTTTACTAGATACTGGTGCTTCGTTATCTGTTATAAAAAACGAAGTTCTACAAAAAAATACTACGATTTATAAAAGTGAGACTATAGTAAATGGAATAGGAGGTCTAGTTAAATCTCGAGGTCATGTGTATCTAACATTAAAAACAAAAGATGGTGAATCATTTCATCATAAATTTTATATTTTCGCCAATTTATCGTTAAAGGTAGATGGCATTATTGGATTAGATTTCTTGAATAATTTTAGATGCGATATATTTTTAAATTCTAACACTTTGAGTATTCACTCTAATAGAAAACAATGTCTTATGCCAATTTATGAAATACCGGATTATACTACGGATTATTTGTTTATCCCGGCTCGAAGTGAGTCAATACACTATGTAGCTGTAGAATCAGGTTTGAAAGGTGATTGTGTGGTTTGTGCGAAAGAATTAAGTAAAGAATTGTTTTTAGGAAGTACGATTGTAAGAATAAAGGATGGCAAGATACCAATTAAAATTTTGAATACAAGTGAAAAAGACATAAAATTACCTAGATTCATCCCTGAGGTTCATTCATTAGATCATTATAATATTTGTAATTTTAATAAAACAGTAGCAAACGTTAAAAGAGCTGATACTCTATCATCAATCTTAAAATTAGATCATTTAAATCCCGAAGAAAATAAATCTATTAGTACTATTTGTCGGAAATATGCAGATATTTTTCATTTACCAGGTGACCAACTGACAACAACAGACATCTATGAACATAGAATTACATTAAAGCCCCATACTAGTCCAGTCTATATAAAGCCATACAGGATTCCTCAATCCCTGAAACCTGAGGTTCAAAAGCAAATTGAAAGCATGCTAAAAGACGATATAATAGAAGAATCTAAGAGTGAATGGTCTAGCCCAATATTATTAGTTCCTAAGAAAAGTGACAAAACAGGAGAAAAAAAGTGGCGTTTAGTTGTAGATTATCGAAAATTAAATGAAAATATTCAAGATGATAAATTTCCACTTCCTAATATTACTGAAATATTAGATTCACTTTCAGGTTCCATATATTTTTCCCATCTTGATTTAAATTCTGGATATTATCAGATTCCGCTTAACCCAGAAAATCGTAAATACACTGCATTTTGTACTAACTTAGGCCAATACCAAATGAAACGACTTCCTATGGGTCTCAAAATTTCACCAAGTGCGTTTAGTAGAGTTATGTCGGTGGCTATGTCTGGGCTTACATTTGAAAAGTGCTTCATATACCTAGACGATTTAATTGTTTTCGGCAGAAATTTAGAAATTCATAACAAACATTTGATTGATGTCTTTGAGAGACTTAGAAAAGTTAATTTAAAATTAAATCCAAGTAAATGCCAATTTTTAAAAAAAGAAATTTTATATCTTGGTCACGTAATTTCATCAGAAGGCATTTTACCAGACCCTGAAAAAGTTTCAGTGTTGCAAAATTATCCCATTCCTAAAAATGCTGATGAAGTACGACGATTTGTTGCATTTTGTAATTATTATAGAAAATTTATACCCTCTTTTGCTAATATAACAGTTCCTCTCAATAAACTTACTAGGAAAAATTCAACATTTTTTTGGAGTAAGGAGTGTCAAAATTCATTTAGTATTCTTAAAGAAGCCATGATCTCTCCCCCTATCCTTCAATACCCAGATTTTTCTCCGGAAAATGAGTTTATTCTTCAAACAGATGCATCGGGAATTGCTATTGGTGCAGTTTTAACTAATAAAGATTTGAAACCTATTGCGTACGCGAGCAGACCTTTAAATGCATCAGAAATAAATTATCCAACAATAGAAAAGGAGCTTTTGGCTATAGTTTGGAGTGTAAAATACTTTAGACCGTACTTGTATGGTAGGCATTTTACTATTAAAACTGATCATAAACCATTAGTATATTTATTTGGAATGAAAGATCCTTCTAGTCGGTTAATGAAATTTAGGTTAACGTTAGAGGAGTATGATTTTAAAATCGAATATGTAAAAGGTAAAGAAAACGTAGGAGCAGATGCTTTGTCAAGAATATATATTACATCTAATCACTTAAAAGGTATGAATGAGCAAGTTATGGCTGTGTTAACAAGAAAGCAAAGGAAGGAAATGGCAGAGATAGATGAGAATAGCATGGAAAAGGATACACCCTTCCTTAATAACTCTGGAGACGAAAGGCCTGATCAACCAAGAGTTGTAGAGTTATTAAGAAAGCCGTGTGGTTCAGTAGAAATGAAATTAATACAGGGTTATGAATTAGATAAATTACGAAAGGGAAACAGAATAAGTGATGAGTATGAATGTTTTTCTTATTGTCCTAGTAAAAAGATAATTTACATTAATCTCAACTTTAAGGCGCAATTCTCGCGAGTCGAATTTGTGACCATGTTGAGTAATTTTTGTAAAAAGATAAATATTGCAGAAATATGCATAATAAAAGACAAAAATAATAAAAGATTTATCAACGATTTAAATGATGAAATAAAGTCGACTAAGAAGTGGTCCGGACCACGGATTTGCATTTTAAAAAATATAACTAGGATAGATAACGATGAAGAAAAATCATTCATATTAAATGACTTTCATTTACTACCAACCAGTGGCCATGCTGGTATTCGTAGAATGGTAAACAATATTAAAAGACGATTTTACTGGCCAGGTCTTGAAGCTGATGTGAGGGAATTTGTTAGAAAATGTTCTAGATGCCAGAAATCTAAACATTGTAAATACGTTAAAGAACCTATGACTCTATCGACAACTGCGTCATACGCGTTTGAAAAAATATTTATGGATATAGTGGGCCCGCTACCAAAAGATTATGACGATAATGTATATATTTTAACAATTCAATGTGAATTAAGCAAGTTTATAGAAGCTTATCCACTTAAAAATAAGGAATCCATTAGCGTAGCTAGAGCATTAGTAGATAATTTTATTTTAAGATTCGGCATACCCAAAATAATAGCAACAGATAGAGGAACAGAGTTCACATCTTCCATCATAACCCAGGTATGTAAACTATTAAATATAGATAATATTACTTCAACAGCATACCATCATCAATCCATCGGGGCATTGGAGAATGCTCATAAAAATTTAGGTTCATTCTTACGAATTCACTGCGACAAAAACAAACAATCTTGGTCTCATTGGCTACCGTACTGGTGTTTTAGTTTTAATACCACTGTCCATACCGAAACAAAATACCAACCGTTTGAACTTGTATTTGGTAGGCAATGCAATATTCCCAATAGATTATCCAATACAATAGAGCCTATGTATAATCCAGAAAATTATTGTAGTGAACTCAAATATAAGTTGCAAGTTGCTTTTAAGGATGCCCGAAATAATTTATTAAAAAGTAAGTGTAATCGTAAAGTAAAATATGATAAATATGTTAACCCTATTACTTACAATAAGGATGATTTAATTTTAGTGAAATCAGAAACAGGTGGTAAGTTGGATGAACTGTTCAATGGACCATTTGTTGTATTAGAAGATATGGGACCAAATGTAAAAATAAGTAAGAATAAGAAAATAGATATAGTGCATAAGAATCGAACAAAAAGATTTATTACATAGTATGTAATATAAAAAAAAAATATATATTAAAAAATATTTTTTTTTTCTTTCACCCCCGGAGGTGAAGTGTGAAATGTTTATATATTAATTATAGTATAATATAGCATGATATAGTAAAGTATAGTATAGTATAGCATTAAGTCTAATGTAAGCTCTACCTTATGTAATACGCTCACATATCATCCATATATGGTCGACCACCCATTAAGCTAAGTTTTCGTTATAAGATTACTTAATATATTTTGATTATTAAATATGTCTCCAACCGAAGAAGACGTTTTCCTTTAACCTCCATAACATACCACATTTGATCTTCTTACATCCCCCTGACTCGGTTTTAAGCATTTTTTTTCTATGTACAGACATTCGACCTCTACAATTTTATTATAGTATAGATATACGCTTTCAGACAATCTCAAAAAATGGGGAAATCTTCAGATAAATTAATTTATATTTCATAATTTTGCGTAATCGTTATCGTAATGAAAGGGAATGTATGTTTTTCTTTCTTTTCATTGTTGAAATTAAATATCAACAATAGTATGGTAAAGAAACTTTTAAGAAACATTTGAAACACTAGCGGCTTACTCTTGCTTCGCTCGGGTTTGCCTCTAGAAAATCGAAAACTAATCTATCCTATGGGAACCGTACATTTTTCCGGGATGAAATTCATCCAGATACATTCGGCCGTTCTGGCGTGATTCAGTAACAAACATTCAAATATCTATCTAAACTTTCACATTTATAATATTAGTAAGACTAGCGAGTAGGTACTCATTTCGCTTAGGCCTTAAATAAACCCACGTGCTTTTCGAAATGCGCGCCTCGTCGCGACTTTTCTTTTGACATAAATTATTACTCATAATAACCTAGGATATACCGCGATCAATTGTATACTCAAACTGGAGCAATAGTATAAATCTATCTACATTATAAACTTAAAAACGAACAATTTAAGACAGACAGTAAAACGTTGTTTTAAAATCTTTATAGATTTGGTTAATCTATACATATAATAAAATTCTAACTGAGTCGAAATCTTATTGAAATAGTCATTATTATCCATACAGAAGCCGAATCTATAGTTTTTAGAATTTGTGTCAGTCTATCGTCTGTCTGTGACCGCATCACGAGAAAAACACTGGAAATATTTTGATGAAATTTGGTATGATGATAGCTAGTTACCCGGGTCAACATATATGATACTTTTTACTGCGGGAAAATATCTCATCTCTGAGAAATCTATACTAAACCTTAAAACGTAACGTAATAGTCTTTATACGTATATAAATAAAGATATTTTATTATTAATAATATTTATTAAGTGTCCTATTTAAGTATGTATTTAGGTAAACACTTATAGGATCATCATATTATCATACAACAATAACATTCCCTGTTAAGAAAATCGGAAAATGTAGTAACAATCTATTCACTCCCACGATTTATTCCACAAGATAAAATTGTGTAAATGAATAAATAGAACAAGGGCAAATCTGTCAATGATATGTATATGATCTAGCAAAATTGTACATTTATGGTTAGTGAGGAATTTGTCTGGAGACTGAGACGTGAAACATAAAAAGAAATATGTTAAGTGTTGAGCGAGTTTACATATACATACATATGCATGTTTGTATGTTTAAAAGTGTCGTTATAAGAATAACAGTAACTTATTTAACTAAAATAATTCTTAAAAAATACATCAGTCATTCATATTCAAATTGTCTCGTGGGAGGACAATGCATGGTCGGTTACAATAGGGTTCGTTCACTCGCGTCCCACGCGCATTCGATCCTTTTAAGTTATTCTCAAGAAACTTCCAGCGCTATGCGCTTTTATATTGAGGCAGATGACCGCTTAAAATCTCCTTATCGCTGGTCATTCGATTTATGCAACATGAAAAGAATTCTAGTGAAAGAAAAAAAAATCACCTTTAAATATTTTTTCACTTAAAGATGTTCCAAAAACAAACAATAATTATTGGAGAAATCAAATATAATCGTGCCTTGTAAAGTATTCTTGTTATATTATTAGTGAGCATGTACAAAAATCCTGATAGTTTCTAACTTTGCTATACACTATATATGTAAAGATTAATAATTATCTTATAAAGTCGTGGGGAATCGGTCACCATAGGGCAAAAGAAATTACTTATCCCAATTTGTCCCGAGCAAATATATTTCACGAGGTTTATAAAAGAGTAAACTTTTAGCAACACAAAGACTGAAAAGCGCCCTCGGGCTCTTGGGACCGATTCACTATTTTATGTTCGCATATTCGCCAGAAGAGAGAATTTGCGCAAAATATGCATGTGATACTTATACAATATACCTACTTTACTTCACCTGTTCAATATTGGTATGATAAGATTTATAAGTAAAATAATTTGCTAGTTTGTTTATGTATTTTTTAAGTTAATTTTCAAACTTATAATATAATAGCCTTGTAGACATTGATTGTAGTTTAATGCGTTTCATTAGTGGCGTCAATAGTGCATGCATGCACTAGTATGAAAACAATAATAATAAAAAGAAAATGAGGCTGTGTCTTCGCAGTCCTTTTTATGAAGCAAATTATAAGTACCTACCTGGGAGACAGAGCTTCGCTCAGCATTTTTTTTTTGTAAAATCTAATTTTTTTCGGAAAAGATATAAAAATTGCGTTTTAGAAGTAAAATTTCTTTAGAATCGTTGTGATTTGAAACTCGATGAAACGGAAATGAAAAGGAAATGCAACACTAAAAAGAGACTAAAAAGAGAGAACACATAAATATATACCTACGTTTGTTGTTGTTATTGTCTGTCAAATATATAATATTAAGTGTCACTTCTACCATGTGTAAATTGCACACACACGCACTTTTTTTTAAAAAAAAGGCACCTATATAGATAAACTTAAAAAGCAAACTCTAATACAAATAATTTGAGCGAAATGCTAATTTAATATTATAAGATACTAGCGACTCACCCTCACTTCGCTTCGGGTTCGTCCCTAGAAAAAACAAATCTATCCCACGGGAACCGTACACTTTTTCGGGATGGTATATAGCATATAGCCTTCCTCAGTTAACGGGCTATCTAATACAAAAAAAAAATTCCAAATCGAATAGGTAGTTCCTGAGATTAGCACGTTCAACGAAACAAACAATCAAACTATTCAGCTTTATAATATTAGTATAGATACAAACACATATTGTAAGAAAATACGATTAGATTTTATAATGGAAGTTCTCGAAGGTTTAAAGATAAAATGAAAATTTATGAATTATAGTGAATCGAAATATTTTAATTTGATCAGAGGCAAATTGTAGGTCGAGCATTCATGAAATGTCACAACCAACATCTTAGCTTCTTAATGAATTTCTTTGTAGACTTGTCAATCTCGGACTCAAAGTGACCCTGTGGAAGGTTATTTCGTGAAATATTTAACTCCCTACTGGGGAAAATATTTTGTTTTGGTGATTTTATTTCGTTTTCAATGAATAACATTTTTACTATATTGTAATGCGGGGGATTTAGGTGCAATTAAACACTCGATTTCTAGGCGAATACTACTTTTATTTTGAAAGAACATTGTCTTTTATACTAACTCATGACATAATTATATGCACTTACTAAATCTACAATACAATATTAAGAAGGCTAATCATTTTCATGGTCATAGTTCAGTTTGTTTTTTATAGTTTCATTTGTTATTTTAATATTCACAAATTAAAAGTTCTGTAATTGGAATACGAGTTAAATCAACGTTTAAAGTTTTAAGCACTATTTAACATTGGTGAAAGAGTTAAAATATGAAAATATCGAAAAAAAGCTTCCTTTTTTTAATTTAGGATACTTTTACTAACAGTTATCACATATTTTTTTCTATTAATGTTTTGCTTGACAAGTGGGTGTAACGGACCACTTTATGTTAATCCCTTTACATTTTAGACCCATTTTACCCCTATTTACTTTCAATTAATTCCGCCAGATTTCTTTTAAATGAAAATTTTTAACGAATATTTAGCGCATTGAAAAAAATCCATGCTGATTTTTATAAATACATATTTAATTAATGTATAAAATATATTTTAAAGTGCTATTTGCGTTACTTATAGCGTTATCTACGTCTCTTTATTTCTCACTTAGGTAACACAGTGATAAATCATCAATTATCAAACACATTATCACAATCCAGATTACACATATCCTGTAAAATTTGGAATCAGTATTACAATAAAAGCTAAGCGCATAAGTTCTAAACAGCGACATGAAAATGTAAAGTATCCCTTTCTTCGAAGGTACTATATTACTCGCACCAAATAGCTCTTCAACCAATATCGTCTCAGAGATAAACCTCCAGCTGATACATAGCTCTAATATATTCAGAGTATGAAAAACGTAAGAGCCTTCGGGGCACTGAATCTTCCTGCCATCCAATTTCGGTAGGCATGTTTGAAGTTCTAGACGTCTATTATTGCTTTAGACTTCCTTACAAAAGCGGCGACGATTTTCTGATAAGAGGGAAATTTTGAAACAGAATTGGACACTTCTAAGTCCAGTACCTCGTATTATTTTTGGGTACAAAATACACCATACATTCACACCATTATAAGAGCACTAAGTAATCTGTTTATCTGACTGTCCATCTGTGATAGTCTATTACATCTGAAAAAGTTTAAGCTTATAATTTAGTATGTAACTATATAGACCGGACGCAGTGTGACCTATTGATGGATATCGACGAAGTGATTTTTTTATTTACTGTATCATACGGTATAAGTGGGAGGGCTATCTTGTTAAATATATGTGTTTTGACTTTACTCTGTCCATACGCGTTATTTATTAGTAATATAGCATAGGGAAAGTAATATAGATATAGGGAAGAAAAATTATATTTTAAAAGTCATATCTTTTATTAAACAGTCATCTTAAAAATTCTCTTTATCCTAGTATTATTTTAAAAATGTACAAATAAGCTTATAACTTTTGAAATAAAAACGAATAAAGCTCACGAAGCCATGGGCAATAGTTGGTAATGAATAAAATCTGAAGTTTTCACATTCTATCGCATTTTAGGATGTTTCGAGCATTATCGGTTCTACGGTGCCAAATTACAACAAGATTCAGTAATTCGCCTTCCTCCCTTAATTACGAATATAGATACAATTGCATCAAAGAGTGATAGAATTGAATAAATTGTAAATGCAAAATAATATATCGTGCGTAAAAATATCTCAATATTTTAACATATACCTAGATTTTGTTTATAAAATTGATAATATTGTACAGTTAACCACAAATGTATATACAAGTAGTTCTGCGAACTGTAAACCTCACGAGCACAAACTACATTTTGAGAAGCTATCCCGCTCATCACGCCGAAAATCCTCAACAGATCTTCGCCAATTTTTTATAAGAACAACTTAAAGTTACCTTTAAAATAAAAAAAAAGAATCATCGAAATCGGATGTCATAAGGCGGAGATATCCATTAGCCCCCGTTTTTGGAGGAAGTACCTCTTCAATCAAAAATCTCTGACGATAAAATCTATACTAATATTATAAAGCTGATGAGTTTGTTTGTTTGTTTGGTTGAACGCGTTAATCTTAGCAACTACTAATCCGATTTGAATAATTCCTTTTGCATTAGATAACCCGTTAACTGAGGAAGGCTAGGTTATACATCATCCCAGAAAAATGTACGGTTTCCGAGGGATAGATTTGTTTTTGTCTAGGGACGAACCCGAAGCGAAGCGAGGGTGAGTCGCTAGTAATTTATAAAATCGTAAAACCTGTATAGTGTATACTAAGTTTCGTTTACGTCCGTTGTAAAATACGACCTGTAGAGGAATACTAACAAACTAATAGAGAAAAGCAAATTTTGCCAGATTTGAAGCAAAGACGCTTTGATCGCTCGGTCAATCACACATACCTACATTTTACAAGTTTCATAAAATAAAACATTACCTATTCGAAGTAAATGAAGCTGAAAGTAGTGTTCTCTAATTTCTACATAATAAATATATTTAAAAACAATGAATCTTTGTAATAGAAATTTAAAAGTGGTAGTTAAATCGAATATATTTGTTTAAACAAGTTGTGTTCTCAGAGACGGAGTGGCGTTGTAGGGCATGTTGCGGCGAGAGTAGGCAAAGTGGGAAGAGGCGGGCGGTTGCCACATTGCCACACTTGCGTCCGACAGATTCGATCAGGCGCCAACAACCGCGAACACGATCAGGGCGTTTCACTTCACTGCCCCGCAGTATTAACATGTATAGTGATGAATTAGATAGTTATTTCAACTCGAAATACCATTTAACTATTTCTAAATAGCTACAGGAGGATTGAACTTTAATACATTTAACTTTGTCACGATCCTTCAAAGAATTCTCTAATCATAACGCCAACACGGCAACTAACAAGGCTATGAATAGAGCAGTGAACTCAACAACGACGTCTGAATGCACTTTGAAAAAATATTATTAATAAAAAACGCTGATATAGTACTTATACTAAAAATACCAAATAAGTCACCCATGTTATTTGAAATCATGTTAATGTAAGTTTCTTGATACATGTAATTTATGATAGAGAATATATCAATGTCTATGAGCATGTCTGCAGTGACTATATCCATTGTAATAAATTTAAGTAGAAGCAATTTGTCGAAAACCAACCCATAAAGTCTTCGTCTTGGTCCATTCATAAATTTATACACGGAAATAAATCTCTATAATTTTACAAAGGTGTAAATACATCTAAAGAAGAACCAACAAAGGCATGGTAATTTATTTAATTTTTATACAAAATATAATTATTTTACAAATTTTCTACATACATAGGTATACGTACATATTTATTTTTATACATACCTTTATGTATTTAGACTTAGACTGCCTCGGTGGTGTAGTGGCTAGCATGTACGGCTGCACATCCTGAGGTCCTGGGTTCGAGTCCCGGGTCGGGCCAAGTTTAGTTATTGAGTCTTTCTGGATAGTAAGCCTCAGTAACAGCCCGGAGTTGGGAAGTTGGCGGTGTTTCACCCCCGTGCCTCGGAGAGCACGTAAAGCCGTCGGTCCTGCGCCTTAACTCTCACCGGTCGTGTCGAGTAGTCGTCCCACTGGAGTATGAGAGTGACAGGAATAGAGAGTGCACTTGTGTCTGCGCGTACACTTGTGCACTATAATATCTCCTGCGCAGTTGGCTAGTCCCAATGAGATTGGCCGCCGTGGCCGGAATCGGTCAGGAGAACATCACATCATCATGTATTTTATTTACTTATGTATAAATACATACTATAAATATTTCTATGGTCAAGCCAAATATTCGTTAAAAATTATAATAACACAAGTTCCCATTTCCTGCTAAGTATATAGACGATGTAGTGGAAAGCAATAAAAGCTATAAATCCAGTTAAAGCATCACAAACATAACTTGCAAACTGTAAACCGATATTTCAAGCAAATAGTAAATTAAAACTTCCCTATTGCATTTCTTTGCAATTTTACGCAAGGAAACTCTTTACGAGCGTCAATATAGGAGAAATATTCGTGCGGTGGAGTGGACGGGTGAGTTTAGAGCGAGCAATGTGAAAGCAGAAACGAGGCGAATGCTTGAGTTATACAAATTACGTCCCATTCGCCCACTGAAAAATGTTAGCTCCACACAAAAAAGGGTTGCTCTGCTCTTAGTAATATTACGTTTTTGGTAAAGGAGGCAAAGGAAATTCGTCCCCTATGGAGTGATTGTTGTGTTGATAAATTACTACACCGACAACGAATCAATTGGCCTTTAGTCTTGAGATTTAAAGTTGAATTTTTTGGAGACTTTTAACTACTAGCTTTCTTTTTTAAAGTATTGTTGAACTTAAAATAGTTATTGCATTTATTAATACACCATATTATGGAATTGAATTAAATATTTTCACGGAAAACGTGCTCAATTAAACTGACTTAATAAAGATTTTTTTCTGCAAATCCAAATACCATAAAATCTATGTACATTCGTAAAATTGTAACAAGGCCAATAAAAATGTATTTGGAATATGATTGGAATTGGAATATGATTGAATCCAAATCACTGTTGAAATGACTTTTTTTTCGGTTCTTTAATCAAGATTCACCCAAATAAGACTTCACGGAGTTCAATCGAACTTTTTTCATTTTAAATGGCCAAGTAAATTCAAAGATAGCTTAAGCTCTTTATTTCACGTGTTTTCATACTAAGCGGGGGTCATATTTAGTGTTGGTGGAATAACTGTGGCAGACAATCCCGTAGAAAATAAAACCAAGCATTTTCATTACATTTATTTGAACACCCAAACCTCCAGTTCAATGATGTATCTTATAAAATGAGACAAAAATCTCAAAATCGTAACAGAAATGACATAATATTTTATCATATAAACAAAAGTGGTTAGATAAGTATGTCGTCAGTTAGGTCTATTATTACAATACTACTCATATGCAACAAATCGTGCCTGGTCCTTAGGACTTTTATATGGCCGGCTCTTAGAGTTATATTTCAAAGCAATAGAGCTTATTGTATTCAGCCCATTTAAATGTCGTACTGTTGACCTTCCAATGCGAAGAGGATCAGGCCGTAGTTCACCACAGTGACCAAGTGCGGGTTGGCGAACTCTGCATGTCTTTCGAAAATTTTGCTAGGCTTAAACTCACGATGTTTTTCTTCGCCTATTAGCAAGTGATAAATAATATGTGTAAACAGTAAATAATAATTTTAAAAGTAAATAAATATTTTATTAGTAACAAGAAATATTTAACCAACCTCATACACTGCAACCTTTTGGCATTTTTCTCACCTCTTAAAATTAATAAAACCCTAACATGTTTAAGATATTTTGATTTGTTATAGAGTCGTTACCCTATATCTACTTGCGTTTTTAATTTAAAAATCATAAGTGGTTTTATGGTGAAATGTTTCAATTAAATAAATCCGATCAAATAAACAAACATAAAAAATTTGAGATCACAGATAAGATAAAAAGAATGTTTATAATGATATTGTACAAGTACATATGTTTTGTTGTTATCCTAACAAATGCACGGAAAAGTTTTAGGTATATTTTCCACGAAGCAAAATTTATTCGTGTAGACGATGGATGTAACAAATAAAATTACATATCCATTTTGTTTAGGTAAATTCAAAATCTAATAATATGGATGGATGCGTTGCTTAGGATGTTCACATGAGACAAATAGCGCGTACGTGTAATTTACCATAACATTGCCATTTTCAAGATGTCTGTTTCGTCTAGAGATGAGACACAAATTGTTCGACTTGCCTTGGAAAACTCTTGTGGATATATCAGAGACATTGGATATTTTCCTAAGAAGTGTATTTAAGTTACAGCTAGGATTATTTTTTACTTTGTACAAATAACAATATTTTCTTTATGTTTTTGCTTTTACAGAAAAGTATATATAAATTGAATTCCTTTTGAATTAACAAAAAATTAAAATGAAATTTTAAAATCTTGGAATTTTTAAGAAAGACAAGAATTTTACAGAACAATTTTTTAAAGTAAAGTAAGCACGACGCGACGCACGCTTTCCCTGAGAGCGCATTCTTGAACTTTTTCAGCTCTACGAAATAATTATGGCGCAATTTCTCGCGTTTCTTAAATTTGTTTACATGAAATTATGTTCCGTCGTTCTGGAAATGATATTTTTTTCAAATTGAAATAAATTGGTTGCTTATTAAAATAACACCAACCATTTTTAATAAATAAATACCGCTTGATAACTGTTACTATGCCTAGTAAACTTAAATAAATAGAAGTATACTATGTGGTTATGTGTACACACATTGCGTCCAAATAATTTCAATACTTTCCGGTTCTGCTCACTTAAAGAAGTCAATAGATTACTTTCTCCACGGCGCCATTCACGTGGTAGCTATTATATAAAAATATTGGCCGAGTATAGAATAGCTTCTTTTATCAAGAATAATACGATAACGAAAAATAAATTCAGAATCATTTTAAGTAGTTTAAGAGATTATTCTCAATAGATACTAAGATGAAATTGAAAAACGTACATTAAAATTTTATTCTGTATTTTAAATAGATGTGACAAAAGCTCTGGGTCATTAAAATTCAATATGATGCGAATGACAGCTATCGATCGCGTGTGGCGACTGCGAGGTGCGGAGACTCGTAAACAATGTCGAGGAAACCGTGGCATTCCCTAGAGCTCAGAAAAAATAAACACAAAGAGAGACATATAAATTAGATAAGATATTAATATTTAAGACACTATTGAGCAACTGTCAACACAGTACAGACAGACCGATTTTATATGGTCAAGGTTATATTTAGATGAAAAATAAAACTAATTGATATAATTATAGTCATTATTATATACTATATTTCTCTGTTAACTATAAAGGAAACTGCTGAACAAAAGGATACATAAGAAATTATGTGATTAATAAAGTGAAACAAAATGTAGGTATTCATATTTCGTTTTTTTAAATTCAATATTTCAAATGTACACTTATTGAATTACACTGTATCAGAAATTCGAAAAAAAATTACTATATTGTGAAAAAACTCGAGAACTATAAAAGTAATGACGGATCGATCGCCTGTGGCGCCTACAGTTCGGAAGCCGAAGAAGCTGTAGGTATTATTCATCTGAGTTCCCCATTACATCGTGTATATCGCCAAAATAAATATATTTTCCTAGGTAACAAAAGTTTGTTTTAAGAAATAATATTATCATTAAAAATACAATTTATCGACTTACTGACTGTACATATGTATATAATATTTACTAGCGACTAGACCAGTGACAAAAACAAATCTATCCCACGGGAACCGTACATTTTTCCGGGATAAAAAGTAACCTTTGTGCAAATCCAGACTATTATCTATCTCTGTGCCAAATTTCATCTAGATTCGTTCAGCCGTTCTGGCGTGAAAAAGTAACAAACATCCATCCTCACAAACTTTCACGTTTATAATATTAGTATGGAATAGCATGGATAGAGTATGAATGTAATGTTTGTACGGACGTAAAAATTTAGACCAGGGTCATGTCAAACATATTTAACATGTTTTGCTACTTTTGATTAATAAAACCAAAATATACTTATGAAGGCTAAATAAAGCAAGTAAATTAACTTGACTTAATAATTTATTGAATGTATAAGTGAGCCGAATTGCCGTGTGGTTTTTCAAGGCCACATTAAAGTGTGGAATAAGAAGTTATAGTCATTTACGTATATAACTTTAATTAAGGTTAATTTATTATTACATTTGATGACCTATTTCAGTTAATATTTTGTAATGTTTTTGTTAGTAGGTAATGACATTGGTAATTGACAATTATTAGTGTTTATTATTTGTTTTATAATATTTTATACTAGTAACCCGCCCTCGTTTTGGTTAAACCCAAACCGTAACCTGTCTCTTTTTTTTTATTATTAACCCTGTTGCAGGATACCCGGTTGCTTAGGATAGCGAAAAGGTTAGGCTAGGCTCCTGTCGCGCATGCCGCCCGGGTTCCCCAGCGCCATGCCCTGATGGCGGTAGTGGGTGGAGACCTTTCGTTGTGCAGCGTGGTCGGGGCCATGCTGCGCGACGAGTGATCCTGGTCAGCGATAGTCTCCTTCAGCGAGGCCGTCATCTCACTGAAGGAGACGGCGGAGAGGGAACGCGAGGCTAACGCCTTAGCAGACCCTATACGTCGCCGTCGGCTGGGGGAAAGGAGGCGCCGATATGCGCATCTTCTCCCGCCACCCTAGAGAAGCTACTGCGGGGGGATCCCTCATGACTCCCCTGCACGTCATCGGGGCGGTCGGGATGCTCTGAGAATCGAGGGCATCCTGATTTAGACGAGGTTGGCCCGCGAGGTACGGGCCGTCCGCAGGGGTGTTGTGGTGAATGCGCAAGCGATCCCGCAGCGCCCCATTGCACTGCGGCGACGGATTGGTCCCCATGATGGGTTTCCCCAGCGATAACAAAAAAAAAAGGCTCCTGTCGCGCAAAGATGGAAGCGCACGGCAGCCTGCCTAATATGGGCAGCAGTCATTAAAATTTGACGGTGTCCTTCATCGCCTTCGGCAATATTCCACGGAACCACTTAACCCAGTGAATTTAAAAAGTACCCTTTTTTTCTCCGAAATATTTTTATTTCAAAAATGACATTGTTCAGTTACCTTTTCTTACAGAAAAGATCGATAAATCAACAAACACACTTTTCCAATATCTTATTAGTAAGAATGTACAGAACATTCGTGGTAGGCATGTCGACAAAAATACCCTACGTCCCGGATATGAGTTACCGGCAATATCCGGCAATCCAGCCAGTGATTCTTCTCCAGTACTTCTGTTATAGCAATGTGGACAGTGTTAGGAGGTGACCCTGGTTGTTGCGGTCTGCCTCGGTTGAGTGCGTAAAGGATCCTGCGGCGCCTCATTAAGCCCGTGAATGTTTCCGTTGGGTTATACGGGTAATAGGTACCAATTCTTCTAGGTGAGTCACAACGTTAAAAATATATATATATATATATATATATATATATATATATATATAAGCTACCTCACATCTGAACTTCATTCAAATCATTTTATCAATTACAGCCAGAACGACTCGTTCACAAGCTTACGAAGTTATAACAGTTTTTGTAGTATTATCGGTATACTGAGTAGTTTGAATTAGCACAGCGCAAATAATTAATATATTGCTCTTTAAATTTCTATAACAATTCAATATTAATGCCGAGCTTTAATCAAATTAAAGTTATCAAAATGATGACAGCGCCATCACGACCCAATACATACTATTGATTCAGTAAAATAATATCATATCGGACGTAAATCGCTTTTCAGTCCATGAATAAATTATTTGGACAGTAAACACGGTTAATAATATACAATATAAGCTATTTATTATCGATGTTCAATGCGAAATATTGGTTTACTCAAACTTAATTTATGTAAACGATGATTTAATTAACGATAAATTTAGAGAGCTTTAGTAGCTTCGTTCCATGAAATATATAATAAGGTATACATAAAATATGTTCAGATCATATTTTTACCTTAAAATATACAATTCATTTATATAATCCATCCATACTAAATTAATATTGTGATTTTTATAAAATCATGAATACCAAGTATCACATTTACCACAAGTACGCATACCGTCGTACAGTACTAGGGATCATACAACAGTATGTACTACGGATACTGTTGTAGGATAAAGGTTTAAAGGATCTTCAAGAGATTTCAGAACAGTTAAAAAGGGTGCTAAGGTTTATATGAAAAATAATGTATTTTTCGCCAATCTCAAACTCTAATGAATACTTGAAATAACAACGTTTTGGCATTTTCAATAGTATGGAAAGATGCCATGAATGGGACATTTTTTTAGTGTGAGATTTTGAGCAATAAATGAGGTAACTTTATCTATTCATCTTTCAAAATATAAACCAAAAACCTCCCCTTTTAATAGTTCAACCAATGGTAGCGGTACAGTGACTATCAAATATTATTTAAATAATCTAATAAACTTCACAAACAAAGAGTAAAATACTTTTACTCAAGAAATAATTAAGCTGCGCTTCGCCATTTTCTTTGTTTTGAAAACCAAATGATATTTACGTCAATATTGTTACTGAGTAAATGTTGTAAGAATCTAAAAAAACAAAAATCTATTACTTGGTTCCTAGTGCCGTAAATTTAATTTGTCCCATTCTGAACTTGTCCCTTTAATAGCACTTTTCCTCTACATCCTCTTAAAGTTTATTTTTAATTTGACATTTCCCTTAAGTAATAGTAGCAGATTGCTAGCAAATTAATACATTATAATTTGTTTTTACAGAATATGCGTGTTAATATCACAGCGACTTTCCATATAGTAAAAGGCCTTAAAAGTTGTATAGTATCAATATTCGCGACCAAACACATATGTACCTAATGTACATAAAAAATTTAATATAGTCAATACTCAGACTATATCTATTTTACTATGCAATGATATTAATTTAATCAGCCTAAGTAGTCCCAATATATTGTTTGTCAAAATTATGCCTATGTCCATTACATTGAAGCACTATTCATTAGCAGCTTTTCACTACGACATAACATACACTGGTGTAAAGCTGAAAACTCGCTCGGCAATTATTTTATGCCGCCTCAACTGCAGAGTATGTTGAAGCCATTAAGGCTGTAACGCTTTATTTTTAAAACTCAAATAAAGTATGCGATATGGTTCTGTTTAAAAATAATTGGTTGTTTCGATTTTAACAATTTGACGTTATGTATGTAAAAGATTTTATGATGACTTTGTATGAGGTTATTCAAAGTACTTCGGACTACTAATATAAATGCAAAAATTTGTGTGTGAGTGTATGAATGTTACTCTTTCAAAATGAAATAGATGAAAAATTTATACACAGACAGACCTAGAGTAATACATACGTTACTGCTAGGCACTTAGGGAAATACCCGAGCGAAGCAAGGTTAAGTTCCTAGAAAATCTATTTCACACACAGACACAAATTTTCAATATCCCAAAAATGAACAGATAAGCAATGAAAATAAATTCAAATCAAAACTATTAACTATTAGAATAGAATATAAAAAAATAAAATAACAATACTATGAACCTATGTACGTGTAGGTAGGTATTTATATTGAAATCCAATTACACCGTAGGTACATAAAAATACAATTCTTCTTATAGTTTAAATAACATATAAATTCCACTTCTATTTGAATCCAATACAAACAAGAGAATGAAAAAAAAACATTCCCATAAAATAATTCTCCAGCACACAATACTAAGTATAAGATTAAATAAATAAGTTCTAGCGTATAGCTGAACAGTTTACAAGTCCTGAGAGATCTAATACATCTTATTACCAAGGCAATATCTTAAAGCTGAAACAAAGACGACAGGAATGCAATTTTCTCTATATGTCAGGTGACACAACTCGTAGCATAATGCATTATCCCCCTGTGTTGAATTATTAACTTTGAAACAAGGCGACAGCCCGCAGCCGAAGTAATAATTGTAGCCTCTACAAGCTCCAGATTTATTAGGATATGGAAGTTTTACAGTTTTTATAAGAAAATTTCTTTATATCTATCTATTATATATTATTTATATCTATATATTAAAACGTAAAAAATACTCTCTTTTATAAACTTTGTTTGCGAATGCAATACAATACGATATTTGTTTGAAAAAGCTTTTTTTTAAAGGCAATTATTCTGTAACGATAATATTTATTGACTTCCGAAATGGCTTCAAAGGTTTATTATAAATGTATCCTGTTTGAAATATAGCACAAATAAAATTAAATTTAAAAGAACGAAATGAAACCTCAACAAAAGATCGAATATACGATAGCAATAAACATTGACAAAAGAATAATTTAGTTGCGTAAATATAAAATATAAGAGCATCGACTTGAAGTCATTACAATTTGCGTTTTTCAACACAACTGCATAGCAATTATGTTAATAGTTAAATAATTATTTACTTGAATAGCGCTATGGAATTCAGTAAACATAAATTAAATTTTTATTAGGTACTCGTACGTGTGTATTGTATAGCATCAACTAGACCAAAATATTAAACTACATAATATATAGTATAGTCACTAGTTTTTGCCCATGGCTCCGCTTGGTAAATAAATCGATAAAAAAAGTGCGCGTGTGTGCAATTCACACGGTAGATGTGAAACTTCAGAAAAGTAACCTACGAGAGAATGTGATGAATATAGAGTATCAGGAGTAGGATAATTATAAGATTTATTTTTTTTATAATATTTTTACAAAATTTAAAACTTATTTTACATATATTTTTTTTGACATAAATATGCATTACATATTATTAAGTAAATAATTTTATTATTTTTTACTTCCTGTGTAATGTATTCTATCCCAAACAATTAAATAAGGCATGTTAGGCATATTACAATTATATATTTATAGAATACTATACGGAAATAATATAATATTATATATTTTTCAGACAATAACAACGGTTACCATAGCAATGTATTCTATCTCATTCTCTCGCCGGCCTAGTCATATATACTTGTGTTTGTCTCTCTTTAGTGTCGCATTTCTGTTTCATTTCCGTTTCATCGATTTTCAAATCACAATGATTCTAAAGAAGTATCACTTCAAAAATAGCCTACTTGTTAATCCAAGATACAAACTCTACCTTCATTGCGAATGTCACTCAAATCCGTTGACCTGTTACAAGTCACACAGAATGCGTTTACTCTCTAAGACTCTCATTTTTGATATTAGTGTGACGTGTTAATTTTAAATATAATTCGTGCTTTGTGATAAATAAAATTGAGTATAGAAAATTCTTCAACGCCAGTATGATAGGACTAGTTTGTTTGCACAACCCGTACAAACGCAGCGCTACCACACAAAAGAATAACTTGAATAATGGTAGCGCTACATAAAACAGGAGCTGGTAAGTTTTTGAAACTTTAACAACTTTATAATTGAAATGCAAATTCATTTCAAGTTGTTTGTCTACTTGAGCAAAATGAAACGGTATTGGAAAACAATAACAATGCATTATAACTAGGTATGCATTTAATTGGTTTATTACTGATACTATTTTTACCTGATTGCGGCGAAGCCGAAAGATGGGTTATGTGTTTGACCTGTATGTATGTAATCCTATATTTCCTCATAATTATTAAACGGCTTAACCTATGATACATACGTCATCAGATTAATCTTAATAACGCAAGTGTCTTATGGTATATACATAAATAGATACCATTAAAAGTCAAAATGGCGGATCTTAGGCACCAACTTGTATCTTGAAAATCTTTTTTCACCTAAATCAATTGAGTACGGTATCAAAATACAGGTTTTTAAGAGGCCATTATAAAAATATACCCAACTTATGGGTATGTTTAAAAATAATTTAGGATAAAAATTTGTTAAGAAACTAAAAATGTCTGACTAAAAATTTTTAATTAAAAATAATTTACATAAATTTAAAAAAAACCGTCTGCGTAAAAAGCGAACTAAAAAGATGAGAATAAGTTGACAAAGGAATATAGTATTGTTGCGCGCAACGATTAATGCTCGGGACATGGTGACGTTACGTACTACTAGCGCCATCTAGTATCAAGTAGAGGAACTAGTAGTCGAGAGCGTTCCAGAAACTTCTATGTACTACTAGCGCCATCTAGTATCGAGTAAAGGAACTAGTAGTCGAGATCGTTCCAGAAACTTCCGAGGCCCCTATATAAGGCCGGGTATGAGCCGCGACTAGTCAGTTTTGAATCAGCGATACAAGCGAAAACATCGAAGCGATCTACGAGTGCGACTTAAAGTGATTATAGTGCGATTGTATTTTATAACTTATTGTGTTGTTTTGTCATTGGTGTTGGATAAATTAAAGTGTCTGTTTTTTTAGTAAAATAATCGGCTGTTTTAATCGTAACGAACCCTAAGTCGTAACAATTGGTGTCAGAAGTGTGGATTAAATCATGCCGATTTTACCCAAGGACGACACGGAAGGTATCCGTACCCGGAGCCAGCAACGCCAGCAGGAGACGGACCAGAGGCGATTTGGAGGAGCATCGCCGCAGACCTCGGAGGGCCAGCTGCCGACCTCTGTGGCCTGCCCGTCTGCTGCCCCTGCAGCAGCTCCTGCATCCACAGCACCTGACCTGAGTGCTCTGATGATGATGCTGCAGGAGCAGGCCCGCCGACAGGAGGAGCAGCTGCTCCTCATGAAGGACCTTCACGCTACCTTCGGAAAAGACATAAAGGAGGTGAACAACCGCCTGTCAAAGGCTGAAACCAGAATCGAGCAAGTAAATAATCGGGTTGACAATGTGATGGCTGACGTGAAGAAAACGTTGGACAACCTGAAACTTGAAGATGGAATCGCAGTCCCAGTTGCAGCGGCTTCACCCCGCGGTTTCAAAGTGCCGCCATTCGACGGGACATCTTCTTGGTCGGCCTATAAAATCCAGTTCGAGGCCGTCGTGAAGGCGAATGGCTGGAGTAAAAACCAAGCCATGACTGCTCTCACCCTAGGCCTGCGCGACCAGGCCTTAACTGTTCTAGAAGCTCTCGGTAAGGATGTGACTTACGAGCAGCTGCTGGAGGCGTTGGAGGCCCGGTATGGTGACGCACACCTGGAACACGTGTTTCGTGCGCAGCTAAAAGATCGCGTGCAGCGCAGTAGCGAAAACCTGCAGCAGTGGGCCCTAGAAGTGGAGAAGCTGGTTCGGAAAGCCTACCGGTCTATGCCCGTTGTGATTGAAGGGAACCTGGTGCAGGCATTCATCGACGGCATCCGTGATCTTGAAGTGAGAGCTGCAGTGAGGCTCGGGCACCACGGGACGCTCAAGGACGCCTTGGCCCATGCACTGGAGGTGGAAGCTGTGCGACAGGATTATCGTTCCCATCGCGTCAGGGAGGTTGCAGCGGCTATAGTTCGCGACCGTAGTAAAGGATTCAGCCCTAGGTGCTACGGCTGTGGGGAAAGGGGCCACCTTCGATCCAGTTGCCCTAAGCGGACTGCAGAAAGGGAAAATGGCCAATCTCGAGAGGGTAGTGCGTCTAACAGCACCACCCAGCAGCAGCAGGAATACGACTTTGTGGTCGAACATCGCAGCGGGAAATCCCATGGCAACGCAGATGCATTGTCAAGATTGTCAAGAAGACCTTGTCCCGAAGAATGCAAGCATTGTGCTAGGCAAGAGGCTAAGGAAGTGGTACCTGTGAAGATGCTTAGGACAGACCTTAACAACGAGTGGAAGGAAAGCCTACGACAAGCACAGCAGGAAGACTCGGATATCAAGCCGATTCTGGAGTGGATAAAGGCCAGTGCGCCTAAGCCCACGTGGAGCGATATCTCGGCGATGAGTTCGACCACGAAAAGTTATTGGGCCCAATGGGACAGCTTGGTGGTTCAGGATGGAGTCCTGTGCCGTAAATGGGAAAATGCTCGGGGGGACAGCAGTCATTTGCAAATGGTTGTTCCTAAAGCTAAAGTATCGGATGTTCTGAAGCTGTACCATGAAGGTTGTTCAGGAGGTCATCTGGGAGTTAAACGGACTCTACTGAAGATACGAGAACGGTTTTATTGGATCCACTGTCGTGACGATGTCGAGGACTGGTGCCGCAAATGTACAAGTTGTGCGGCTGTAAAGGGACCTCAGACTCGTAGTAGAGGTGCATTGAAATTGTACAATGTTGGTGCACCTTGGGAGAGGATAGCCCTCGACGTTGCCGGACCGTTTCCGGAAAGTGACAGTGGGAACAAATATTTCATGGTAGTAATGGACTACTTCACTAAGTGGCCGGAAGTCTTCGCCATTCCAAACCAAGAAGCGTCAACAGTTGCAGATAAACTGGTTCATGAAGTCTTCTGTCGTTTTGGAGTACCCTTAGAGATTCACAGCGATCAAGGAAGGAATTTTGAGTCGCAAATATTCCAGGAAACTTGTCGAGTCATGGGTACTCATAAAACGAGAACGACTGCTTACCACCCACAATCGGATGGAATGGTGGAACGATTTAATCAGACATTGGAGAAGTACCTGGCAAAAGTCGTGGAAAATCGTCAACGAGATTGGGACAAGCACATCCAACCGTTTTTGTTGTCATATCGAAGCGCTGTTCACGAAAGTACATCGGTGACACCAGCTTTCGCAAACTTTGGAAGAGAATTACGGCTGCCTGCAGACCTGATCACCGGAATACCACCTGATGCCCCAAGCTGTATAACCGATTATGCGAATGACTTGCGAAACAAGATGGATGACATTTATAAGCACGTCAGACAATCGGGTCAGAAAATTTCTGAAAAGATGAAAACCCGGTATGACCGCAAAATGAACAACAACGGGTTCGACGAGGGCTCACTAGTATGGTTGCACAATCCAGTTCGCAGCAAAGGAAAATCTCCTAAGCTTCAAGCTAAATGGGATGGACCATACCGGATTGTAACAAGGATCAATGACGTAACCTACCGGATACGGAAAGGTGCAAGAGGTACTCCGAAGATCGTCCATGTGGATCGACTAGCGCGTTATTATGAGGCCGATAATGCTCGGGACGAGCATGTCTTAGGAGGGGGCAGTGTTGCGCGCAACGATTAATGCTCGGGACATGGTGACGTTACGTACTACTAGCGCCATCTAGTATCAAGTAGAGGAACTAGTAGTCGAGAGCGTTCCAGAAACTTCTATGTACTACTAGCGCCATCTAGTATCGAGTAAAGGAACTAGTAGTCGAGATCGTTCCAGAAACTTCCGAGGCCCCTATATAAGGCCGGGTATGAGCCGCGACTAGTCAGTTTTGAATCAGCGATACAAGCGAAAACATCGAAGCGATCTACGAGTGCGACTTAAAGTGATTATAGTGCGATTGTATTTTATAACTTATTGTGTTGTTTTGTCATTGGTGTTGGATAAATTAAAGTGTCTGTTTTTTTAGTAAAATAATCGGCTGTTTTAATCGTAACGAACCCTAAGTCGTAACAGTATTATGCAATCAGAGTAATATTCACGTAGTAAGGCTTGCAGCAAGGATATTTTTAACTTTTAATATAGATCTAAATGAATTTTCTTATAAAAACTATAAACCTTCCATATCTTAATAATCTGAATGTGAAATATAAAATATTTTTACAAAGATAGTTAAACTATTATTGAAAAAAAAAATGTCATAAATCAGTAAAATATAATTTAATTTATTAATTTCCTTGGTTACAGGCGTAATTACATTATGAAACTCGCTCGCTTCATTAAACCAAGTTCTTTGTAGCCCAGTTAAAGCGCAGTAAAAAGTCAGTTCTCACATAAAAGTGCCGTAGCTGATGTTAACAGCCGACAGCGTGATGAGATGTTTAACGGAAACTTTTATTAAGTAACGATGGATACGAGCACGTATGGGATTCTTAAACATATGTATTAATGCTTTACCTACCTACCTACCTCAGAGGAACTTAGGTTATAAACAAAATTGTCAATATCTTGAAAGTTTTATTATTGTTAATCTACATTTTTATACCATAATTTATGGTAGAGATTACTAATTCGATCAACAGTTTTATAACATACAATAGTATTACGTAGTGTGTGTGAAGCATGGATCTGTATGTAAGTGATATCACGAAGTAGCAGATTCGATTTCCGGGCGGAGCAAACATGCGTTTTGGTTATATAGAAAACTGTAGTGGTCGTGTAATATTGTCACAATGCGCGAAATGACACGACATAAGTAGGGAGTCCATTTATACACACCAATTTATACTTAAATCTTTAAAAAGGTACATAATATATAAAACATGTACTTTTAAGCATACCTAAATCTTAAAAAAAATCGACACATAGGAAATTATCGGGGATATTAATAAAATCACCTTTTACACCCATTGCAAAACACAAGGTAGAAGTAAAAACAATAAATTAAACGTAACTTAATAGGAAAAAAGTTTTTTATCAACAAATTCAATTTACTTGCTATTAAATATGGAACAATAAACATTTAAAAATGTAATTAAATGTTTTCAAAAGCTATCACGAAACGCTCTTTTGTAAAAGATCTTTTGTTTTAATTAAAGAGCAAAGAATGATTTGATTTGAAATAATATTCTAGCTTGTTTCCTTTTTCATGCAGTGAACTAAAACAATCATTTACTTTTCTCATGCCAGTAACTATCAAAGGTTAACGCGAAGGTAGAAATATTTTTTATAATAAACAGCGCAAAAGATGTAACATATAATAAATCATAATTTTAATATTCTTTTATTTTGTATCGAAAAAATTTTCGTGACTGTTAATGGTACATTTGAAAAGGAGCCTGAAAATATAGTCTGATAATTTTACAGCTCACGCGTGCTCGGATTTTTAAATTGAATTATTTTACAACTAACAACCAACGTTATTTTACTTATATTTACCGACCCATTTGTATTTAAAATAAAACATACCTACAATACACGTAATATATTTTCATTCTAATGTAATTTGTTCAACCGTGTAATACGATACCAGCACACAGTTAAAATCTTATATCTCTTATTATAAAATCAATAACAGTCCCAAAAACCAAAAAATATACACTATTCCAAATTGTTAGAGAAATACTCAATGCATAAACATAACCGCTGTTACTATTCTACAAATATATATCGATATCGATAGAGATAATGGAATTATTTTAGTGTGCCAGAGGCGTGTTCTTACACGGCAGAGTTACTCATCTAGTTATATAAATTTAGTTAGGAATGTACACAAGCAGAAGTGGAGCAAATGTTTATGTCGTAGACCACAGGCCGCATAATTTTCACATCTAGTTGCTCGAAGCACGCAGGAGGCTCACCGCGCACTAAGATCTCTCTAAATTAGACACGCGATGAGAAAATATTTCAAGCTCAAGCCTCAATGTACCTTTCATGATTGTTATAAATTTTGGGAGACTACTTTAGCTAAAGTTAATTTTAGAGAAGGAAGCTTGTATATGTTTGTTTATGGTATTAAGATGATAATTTTCAAATCAGTGTTCACGGCGACCGTCATAGCGCAGTACGCTGAATATCACAGCTTCGTTTCCTTCAGAGTTACACATGTACATTTTTTGTATGTTAATTAGAACAAATAGGATGATGAAGTACAAAAGGAAGAATTGCAATTAATCATTTATATTGTTTCCTGTAAAATCAAAAAAAAAAACTCTATATCACATATTTTTTAAAATATACAAGCAAATGATGTTACCGGCCAAACTAGATTTCAAAACAAGCTGGTTTGTCCTAGGCCAAACTGGTTCATCCAAAGTGTGTGAGGATATACTAGTTTAGCCCGGACAAAATACTAAATACTTTAGGCTTAACTAGTTTGGCCTAGGCCGAACTGATTTTGAGATAGGTGGTTTAGCCGAATAACGGCTGTTTATTGATTAATATCCATTTTATCAATGTACTAGGATACTTGAATAGGTATAAGTTATATGTTTCATAATATCACAAATTCGTGCGACAAAAGCAATTAACGATACAAATTTACTTTATAGTTTACACCCTTTAAACACGACAACTAAAAGTGAAATTATAAGTTAAAATTGCTTAAAATGAATTACGCTGTTGTAGTTTTCTCCTGACCCACATTTTGTTAAAATTAAATATTATATGACGGCAACTTGATTTACTTTTATTAGCTTTTAATTAAGCATTACCAAAAGGATAACGGGAGCCGTTCGTAGCTCGTGGGTTTTAGGTACTTATCTAATACCTTTAAACGAGCAATTCTTGTATATTTATTTATTTATATATACCGGCGATCTCGAAGACGGCTAACGATTTCGCAAAAATTGGTGTGTGCGGGTTTTCGGGGGTAAAAAGTCGATCTAGGTTAGTCTTATGTCTGGGAAAACACGTGTTTTCGAGTTTTCATGCGGTTTTCTTTCGCATTATTGCACGCACAATATGTGTATTCAAGGTACACTGTATTCAAGGTTTTATTGTATTTTTTTATTTTTTTTAGCCAAATTAAAATGAAAATTGTACTTTCGGCCAAAAACTCCGAGCGAAGCTCGGTCGCCCAGGTAGTTTAATGAAAAATCATCACTACATCATAATCCATATGTGTTTATGTTTAAAAATCAGTATATTTCAACAAACAATTATTGTAATAATATAAAAATAAAATTATATTTTAAATAACTAAAATCTACATCGTTAGTTGTATATAAAATCTCCTTTTTTTTAAAAAAGAAATGTAAATAATAAGCATATTTCTAGGTTTAAGTGCTTTTGGCACAACCGATGTTTATAGTAATACTAGCAAAACTCGCGGCTTCGCTCGCGTTAAAACCACAACAAAAAAACTTTAAAAAGGTTTCATACAAATTTTCATCCCTTATTTTATCTTCTTATGGGATGAATTTCAAAAAACGCTAAAATATGTATTTATTTAACTGTATTTAAGAGCATTAATACCATGTTTCAAGAAATTCTGTTCATAAATGTTTTTTGGGTTGTGTTATAATGTGTATTCCCGTGGGAATGAGATAATCTAACGCGGTAAAAAGTATCCTATATGTTGACCCGGATATCCAGCTATACCAAACTTCATCAAAATCCCACCAATGGTTTTTCTGTGATGCGGTAACAGAGACAGACAGACAGAAAAAATTTCTAAAACCTATAGATTCGGTCTCTGTATCGATAATAAAGTCTATTTCAATAAGATTTTCCAAAAAATATTTAAGGTACAGATTCGATTCAGTTAGAATTTTTTTATATGTATAGATTGTATGGCAATTGACAATATAAAAATTGTTGAAACTACAACAAAGTAGGTACATACTTGAGTAAGCCAAACGATTGTTTATTATAAAGCTAAGACTGCGGTATTCGAACTGTATCAAATTTTGCATAACTTTTATTGTATACAATTTCTATCAAAAACTGTTCAGATGTTTGGATTGGTTTTTTTTTATTCAAGAAATCTAGGTGGTAACGCTGGTGTCTGCGAATTAGAGTGTACACTCTTATACACAGTCGTGCAAATGCCACGTAGTTTGTAAAGTCATTTACTGATATATACCATTTCATTAACAATATATTCTTTTTTCACTATATATTTGAATTTAGTAATTAAAACAATTTAACTAAATATATAGGTATTATTTTTGTAAATATTGTATCTATTCCACTATAAGACGCGCAGGCAAGTGTCAGGTTGCTCTCATTAGGTACTAGAGACAATAAGCCCTGAGGGTGTTGCTCGACTTTTGCGCCCTGACCCCGCGTTAATGTTTGCACAGCTTCCACTAAGCGGACAGAGGGGTTGGGAGCAGAGTAGTGTCACAACCGCAAAAAAATTAGCTGATGTATTTACAAATTGTATATTACAATCCTGATAAAAATAATAAAATCAAACAACTCTATTTTAAAGATTATTTAAAAATACTGTGAATTTTGTAATAATAACGCAATTTCTACTTAAAATGGCTTAACCGTAACCTAATACATTAAACTTACCTTGATCCGTGTCAAATTTACTAATTTATTTAATATAACATGTTCGCCGTACGAGAGATTAATTAGTGATAAATCGAACAACGCATTAGCAGCGACCGAGGCTGGACGCGGCGCTTAGTCACGCAGTGCGGTCGCCAGAACTTGACAGGGTCGCTATTGATGGGTAAAACTTAATGAAGCTCTCTAATGACTTTTTGTTATTAGGAAAGAATTCGTAAATAATAAATGTAAACGTAAACTACTTACTTCTGATAACTCATGTATGTTGTAGCTATTATCAAATAGCAGCATAAAAGATTTACAGGTTGTAGTCAGACGATGGAAAGGCAGTGTACACTCACAACGCAATTCCTTTGTTCAAATCGTTTCATTATTATTAGATAAGAAAAAAAAAAGATTTCACATTGTACTTATTAAGCAATGAAATATACCAATACAATTTAATATATATTTTGTTATTTATAAAGTCGAAAATACAATTTTGCTTTGAACAGCTTTGCCCTTATACCAGTAAGTCTAGTAAATAAAAAATAAAGAGTAAGCAGGGAACGACTTCAGCTTATCGCCGTAAGTAAATTAAAGTGAATGCGGCACATACGTCACGCTTGTCACATGAGCCCCTCTAAGTGGCGCCTCGCATCTTCCCCTCGGCGCCTCAAATCTGCCCCTACACAATTTGTTTAGATGCCTTTTGCTCATTGTGTATTAGGTCGACTCACTAAATCAAATACCAGTTTTTCTATAATTATTCATCTTACACCTGCTAATTAAAAAAAATAATGTTATTTTGGATTTATTTCCTGAACTATTCATTTTATGGAATTTTAAGCTGCCTTAAATTTGTTATTCATAATTTTATATTACAATGAAAAATTTTCATGTATAATTTTTTTATTAACAACACCTATTGTGTTAATAAAAAGAAATCATTGAAAAAGAAATATTTCGACAGTTTAAATCTGTCATGTCATAATTTCTTAAAGAATTATACTTATTTTTATTGACTGATTTTATTTTAAATATAGATATAGATTATAATAGTGAAATAATTTGTTAAAATCTTTGTAAAATGTCTTATATTCGATTTCTTCGCATACTGAAACAACCACATATTCCTACTTTTAATTCCAGGGTGAGGTCTTTACTGAATATCTTTTACGTAAAAATCATGTTATAAGACCACATTATTTTTATTATATTTAGCGTAATTTCTTTAAAGCGTAGTAATATGTACCCTTTTCAACTGCGTATTCTATACCTATATAATCCTACATTTTGACTTCAAATATAACCCCTCGAGGACCGCATACACGCCGGCGTATACGATAACAATTGAATTCGGAAATTCGCACTGATTTCTTAGAAATTATCCTGGAGGGACTGGCAAAATGTTTAGACATTACGTAAATACAACTTGGACGCAAATGGTATTGCTTTCTATTAGAATCGTTTGCCAATTATAAGGTAAAATAATATATTTTACAGTACGCAAATCTTTTATTACGATGTAAATCGTCAAAAGCAGAGGCATTTCTGAGTGGTACCAACGCGAACTTCTTAGAGGCTCAATACTTAGACTGGGCGAAATCGAAGGGAACCATTGATTCCGTAAGTGCTTTATTAATAACAAGCAGTGACTGGCGCAGAACCATCCAATAACTCATTTAATAGGTCCTTTGTGGTGAACGATAATAATTAAACGGCCAAGAGGTGAAATTTCCATCCAATTGGACCATTATAATATTATGTTCTTGTCGGATTTTATGTGAGTAAAAACGGAAACTAATAAAAGGATGACGTAAGAGATTTTGGTAAAAATTTTATCTTAATCTTTCAGGTGATTCAAATAATCTTCATTTTGCAAAGGATTGAAACTTATACATATAATGCATGAAGCTATTCCTACAGAATATTAAGTTTTTTAATAAGGCTTTTAGACGCGTCCGGTAAAAGTTTTCCAATGTTTAAAGTATTTGTTTTTGGTTGCAGACGTGGGATGGGTTTTACGAGAGTGTCAGTGGCCCAACGTTAAAAATTGAAGAATTCGAAGACGAATTTAGCCCGCGATCAGTCAGTAAGTTGTAGAAACAATATCATATGTATTGTATATAATAATCTGCAACTGCCTCGGTGGTGTAGTGGCTAGCATGTACGGTTGCACATCCGGGGGTCCTGGGTTCGAGTCCCGGGTCGGGCCAAGTTTAGTTATTGAGTCTTTCTGTATAGTAAGCCTCAGTAACAGCCCAGAGTTGGGAAGTTGGCGGCGTTTCACCCCCGTGCCTCGGAGAGCATGTAAAGCCGTCGGTCCTGCGCCTTAACCCTCACCGGTCGTGTCGAGTAGTCGTCCCACCGGAGTATGAGAGTGACAGAAATAGAGAGTGCACTTGTGTCGGCGCGTACACTTGTGCACTATAGTATCTCCTGCGCAGTTGGCTAGTCTCAATGAGATTGGCCGCCGTGGCCGGTATCGGTCAGGAGGACATTATTATATAATAATCTATATGAAATATATTAGTTTTCGCCTAATTTATCTTAAGAAAGAAATCAATTTATTATTGTATCTATGACTAAAGTACAATAAAATTTGAAATATTTCTCGAGTCTCCTAAAACAGCAATATGTATATTAAGATACAAAAGGATATTTAATATTTTAAAAATATAATGTATATTTTTAAAATATTAAATATCTTTTTAAAATATTACTTTACATTATGTAAAATAAGTATAAGGAATATTCAAATGACAAAAAAGGAATTAAGTAAAAAAAATATAAAATACCTATTTACTATGTATTTCAAGTATTTTTGTTATTTCATAGAACGCTTAAAGTTATTTTATTTCAGAGTTAAAGGCAGAGAAGGCAGACGATAAAGAGGGAAAGGAACGAATAAAATTACACCTAGCAGTACAAAATCTAATTAGAAGCTATCAGGTGAAACCGATTTAAAAGGGTCTAGTACGTTAGCAATTAGGGCTAAGGATAAACTTTGAAACAAGTTATATGTACATCCATTCCCTTTTAAATATACTTTATATAGAAGGATATTTCTTTCTGAGTAAATTTGTGAATAAATTTACCGACACATATTTACCTACTTCGAATTAGACTACAAATGTTTTGAAAATGTCTTGATATCTAAAATAAGAGCATCGCGTCTCTATTACACTATATTATATTGAAACTCAACAGTCTGTGTCAAAGCAAATTACTAAACTTAAACCAACCTAACCAATTATAAGAAACTATTGGCCTATATTGGTATTCAATAGTAAAAAGATTAATTTAATTAAATAAATTTATGTGTATGTTTACGTAAATCTTTTTTACTTGTATTTAATCTTTATACTATTATTATCACTAATTATTATTAAAACGTTAAAGAATAAAACTATTTACACAATAAGACTATTTTGATGGTAAATTAAAGGAATTTTTATATTTTTTCTTAAATTCTGCAACAGACACGAGGTCATCTCCTGGCTAAGACTGATCCACTGATGCTTACAATAGGTGCTCGATGGATTCTCAAGTCTCAAAACGCACCGTTGGCCATAAAAGGGTTGGAATGTCGTGTGGTTTCGAGAGAGCTTGGAACTGTTTTGTGTATGTCTCGAAGTGTCTTCCTTTAAAGCTCATTCTAATTTATATAACCTTAGAAATATGAAAACTTTTAGATTCCGTCATTTAAAGTCAAATTATGTTCCTAAGCAAAATAAAAATTGTTGTGTAGTCTTGAAATTCTTAACGATATAAAAATTATAGGTTATAGCTTAATTGAAAGTAAATTGTTTTGTATTATAACAGATTTCAAAACTTCTTAGAATATTTAAATCTACAGTCTAGGTAATAGATTATTTTTATTAACCTTAGCTTACAAGCAGTTCCGCAGACAAAAGTTAATAATACATAAAAAATGGTTAAAAAAGAACGATAAGAATCGAATCAATCGGTAAATATTAAATAAACAAATCTGCGAGCTGATATTAGCTTTGACTACGCAAAAGCCTTCATTATAGCAAGCGTAACTGAGCATTCGAGGTCTGTTATTTATTTTAAAATTGGTGGTTCTCTTAATTACAGACTGAAAAGAATTGATAGCTTTATTTATTGGCAAAGTATTTTAAAATAAACTAAATACTAGTTGTATAGCATTCACAATGATTTGTGACGGCTAGGTTATTTTAAAACTAAAAATATTAAATAAGAAAAAGATTGTTGCTTTTAGGTGAAAAACATATGGATACAGTTTTTGAATTACCAGACCGAACTTTTATTGGCGGTACAGAAAGTGCGTTAACTCTGAGGTAATATAACATAAAAATGTATAATATTACGTTTAAATATAGTTTAAAATACTATTTTATTAATACAAAAGTCCTAATAACTCTATAAATAACTGAGACAATTTTTATTACAACAATATATTTGCAATATCCTCTCCTATTATGATGACACTGTTTTGCCGTCTTTAATTTCCATATTGTATAAACGACATTGAAGTTGAAGCAGTTTTGATTTTTAAATATTCTTCTCATATAGATTACTAGCGACTCATCCTCAATCCCACAAAAACACATCAATCCCACGGGAATCGTATATTTTTCCGGGATGATATATAGCCTATAGCCTTCCTATAGCTTTATAATATTAGTATGTAACATGTACCACCAAAGCAGAAGCCATAGAAAGTTAACAATAATTGTTAATAGACATTTTATTATTTATTTTTTTAATTCGCTTAATACTTAACACTTTACACCTGTTCAGATATGGCGGGTCGATAGTTAAAAAATAAAAAGTTTACAATAAGCCTTATTTTATTTGCAAGTTTTTAGGTTAAAAATATTTATTTCATATAACGTAACTTATTGCAGGGAGATAATAAGTCGTTTAGAAAATGTGTACTGTAGTTCAATCGGAGTGGAATATATGCATTTGTACGATCTGGATTGCATACAATTTATACGCGAGCGTATGGAAACACCTGGAGCATTCGAAAAGTCTGCTGAGGAGAAAAGGATCATCATGCGACGCCTTACTAAGGCTGTTTTGTGAGTTGCGTTACAAAAACTTTTTTTACGTCCAAAATAAAACAATGGATACATACATATATATTATACATAAAGAATTCACTCTAAATCAAACGTACCATTAGAATTAATAAAAGATTTATCCAATATTTTCTCAGTGACATTTTAAACATTTCTAATTATGATATTTTTGGTTTATATCACTTTAAACTAACTTGATACCTTATAATTATGTATAGTTATAATTACTCAATGTATTTTTAAAGACCTTTAATTCAGTAGATAAGGAAATCTTGTTTCTAATCCTTATCCTATGCTAAGTTCCTCCATGTATGCAAATCTGTACACGACAGTTAGCATATATAGCCTATGTAATGGTAATGAAAGGAAGATTTTGAGTACTTGGAACATGTCCAAGTATTTTATCTGAGTTTGTACGAGTACATTTGACTGTGTCACGATTATTGTTACATTAGAAATACAAATCTACGGTTAAATTATTTGGTTTAATTTTGGCAGCGTTATCATACTAATATTATATGTGAATTTTTGTGTGTGAGTTTGTTTGTCTTTATTACCTGCATCTTTACGTTGTAAAAATTTAGTGGATTTAAAGGAAATCCCGAATAGAGATAGCTTGTTTATATCCTGTCTTCATATTTTTGGGTTTTGTAATTAACCTACCAGGCGAAAGAAGTCGCGAGGATAATTAGTCAAATAATTAATATTCTAGTTTAGAGAAGTACTTTGCAACTAAGTGGCCTGCAGAAAAGCGGTTCGGTTTAGAAGGAGGAGAGAGTATGATAGCAATGTTGGAGGAAATTGTGGACTACGGAACTAAGCTTGGTGTAGAATCTATTGTTATGGCTATGCAGCATAGAGGTACTGTTTACTAACAATATATTATTTATTAGACATATATGTAGCACATATTTTCATGTGCGAATCATTTTCAACTTGATTACCACTTGTCTTACGGTGAAGGAAAACATCGTGAGGAAACCTGCATGTCTGAGAGAACCTAACAAGTTTTCGAAAGACATATGGAGTCCGCCAACCCGCACTTAGCCAGCGTGGTGGATTATAGCCTGATACCCTCGTATTCAAGGGAGGCCCTTACCCAGCCGTGGGACGTTAAAAAGGGCTGGGCTGTGTATGTAGTATACGTAATACTTTACAATTTTTCTCAGTCATGATATATACGGTATTAAAAACAATAAATTATAAGGTACGACTGGAATACTTGCAGTATAAATAATAGTTTTGGTTTAAAAAAAGGAAACATGTAATAAATAAACATTCTGCTTACAATGTAGTATATTAAATTCTAGGTCGACTCAACATGTTAGTTAACGTGTGCCGCAAGCAACTTACAGATATATTCGCTCAATTTAAGCCAATGGAACCAAAAGAACCGGTATATTCTCTTCTTAATATTTTATTCTTACAAATAACACAAGAGTAAACACCACACGTACTACGGAGACTAAGCTTTATACAATACGCAACTATAGATACAACACTACAAAGCGCAATGGTGTACATACAGCTTTTACATCAAAACACATAAATAACGCAAGATATGACGTTTTCGATACAAAATTATTTCTAATTACACACTTCCACGAATAATTATTGAGTATAATTTATATATTCGCCCTAATCTATAACAATCATACAAAAATAAGCAAGCAAGGCCAATTTTTATTGCGCTACATAGAAGCTTTCCCTCTCTATGGTAATTTCATTATATAGGTACTTACTAATACTTTGGTTGTTACTTGCACTACTGCAAATCAGTAATCACTTAATGTTTGACTATGAGAAAGTTTGCACTTTGAGTATGTGCTAATATTCTAAATTAAGATTGGATTTTTAAATATAGGCACTATATACATATGTAGCTCGGGTCCTTCCTTATTAAGTATAGCTTGTATAAAAAAAAAACCACAAAGCTTTGGCAAAAAAAAACAATAACATTAAGATCTTGTGATTACGATTGTTCATTAGGGTTCAGGCGACATAAAATACCATCTCGGCACGTTCATCCATCGATTTATTCGGCGGACGAACAAATACATCAAGGTGTCTATGAGTTGCAATCCCTCTCATTTAGAAGTTGTTTCACCGGTTGTAATTGGGAAAGCGCGCGCTGAGCAGCATTGGAAAGGAGATAATAATGGAGACAAGGTAAAAAAATTTGCGAAGAACAGATAGACATTTTTGCTCATTTTATTTACAATAAAATACTTTGTGATAGTGAATGTATTTATGACTTAATTTATTGCAAGTTAAGTACATTTGTCTTACTCATTTTGTCTCATCATTCATATACAACCATACAAAAACTATAATGGTGTACTTTATAACAGTGTAATTGTTATGGTTTTTTAGGTTTTGATAAAAGATATTGAAAGGTATTTTGAAACTTAACTTTATATCATTTTATAAAATCATAGTCAACTGACCTCAATCATGTCTCGACAAATATCTCAGTATTCGTAAAACTTCATATTCCTACACTTCAAATGTTTATAATAAGTTTTTAAATGACAGAATATAAAATATAAAAATGTTTGTTGAATATTAAAATTCCCTGTATAGGTTATGGCGATCATCATGCATGGTGATGCAGCATTTTCAGGACAAGGCGTTGTGTACGAAACGATGCATCTCGGCAACTTGCCCAACTTCACTACACATGGTTCTATTCATATCGTGTGCAACAATCAAATTGGCTACACCACTGACCCGAGATTCGCTAGAAGTTCGCCATATTGTTCAGGTAACTTTACATTTTTATAGCATTTTACGAGGACATGAATTGTACAGCATTGTATTATGTTTATACTAGCGACACACCATCACTTCGCTCGTGTTCATCTCTAGGTACGTTTTAACGGTTAGTATGAATCAATCAATTTAATAGCCAATCCCTCTCTCTGTTTCGTCAAGCTGTATATCGTACAAAAAAAGAAAGTTTTAAATCTACAAATGCATTCAAGTTGTTTTTATTAATTTATCAGTTAAGATCAACCTAAGGTTGCGTTCATAATTATAAGGTAATAGAAAGGAAAAAGAAAAATGTGATTTTTACGTTTTTCCAATTTTTCTCTTCGTAAAAACCTTCCTCGGACTTCAACAAATATTTGAAACAACAAAATTAGTTGAATCGGTCCAGCCGTTCTCGAGTTTTACGCTTAGCAACACATTTACCCATTCATTTTTATTTATAAATTTAAATATAATTGCTGTGTAGCATTTTCAAATTATCTCAGTTTTATTATCTATATCCTACCGGTGGTAGGACTCTGTCAATCCTGAGGAGTCCGACTGGATGGGTACCACCCCCTTATCTATTTCTGCCGCCAAGCAACAATGATTGCATTGTTGTGTTCCGGTTCGAAGGATAAGGTAGCCAGCGCAATTACAGGCAAGAGGCATAACATCTTAGTCCTCACAGTGATAACGTACCGGCGGTTCTACAGTTTTGTTACATAAAACTTAAGTGCATGAACCGTAGGTGTTATGGGCGACAGGTATCGCTTTCCATCAGGTGGACTGTCTGCTCGTTTATCACTGAATACCATAAAAAAAAGTCAAACAAATAGTAAAGACTTTCATCCAGTATTATTTTTTACTCTATTAGATGTTGCAAAATGTGTTGATGCACCGGTACTACATGTCAATGGAGATGATGCAGAAGCAGTAGCGCACGTCGCTAAAATAGCCATAGAGTTTAGATGTAAGTTTAAGAAAGACGTCGTTATTGACCTGGTCTGTTACCGCCGTTTCGGACATAGTGAAGAAGACGAACCTATGTTCACACAACCCTTCATGTACAAGAAAATAAAAAGCATGCAAACTGGTTAGTTGATAACTTAAAACATCTCAAGTAGGCTTATTTAATACTTCCAACATATGGCCCTTGATATTGCTTTTAATATTTCTCATCAACGTATATCAAGTATTCTTTGGAGGAACCATAATTTTTTTTATTTGACAGGAGGTAGTAAAACGTTGCGACATAACAACGTTGTTGCTCAATCTCAAGCTCATGGCAACATATAAAGTAAAAAGACTTAAAAAAGTGTAGCATACATAATGTTTCTATAAAAATAAAAACTTAAAAGGAACTTGAACATTTTTGGAAACATTCATACCATTAATAACCAAATAAATTATACTTCATTTTTAGTGGACAAAATATACAGTGAACAGCTAAAAGCGGAAGGCGTAGTAACAGATGCAGATATTAAGGGTTGGGAAAAGGAATATATGGACACATTGAACAAACATTTCGAGCTTGCAAAAAAGATAACCAAACTAAGTATTATGGACTGGGTCGATACGCCCTGGACCGGATTCTTTGAAGCTACTGATCCTAAAAAGGTTCTTTTTTTGCATGTATCATAATTCATAAACCATCGTAGGAAATTTTTTACCCATTTTCAATATAACCACTCCATATTTTATTAGAATTTTACTGCAGGTTTTTGCGCCTAAATGACCTGTATGATAAATACAGAAAACTGAAAAGCATTGTATTTTAAGTTTCGTTTTTAATTGAAATATTATTAAAGAGTATTGAAACTCTCTGCGAGTAATTAAATTAAAAGTGGGGAATGAAAAAACCTAATTGTGCCTCGCAGTATCTTTACATAAATCTTTAAAACTGAGATAGATGTTAAGTACAGATATAAACATCGACTTTTTAATTTTATTATTCTATATAGATGATAAAGTTTTAACTTAAAATTACTAATACATATCTTCAGGTTCGAGAAACTGGTATTAGTGAGACATCACTTGCCACGATATCACAGCATTTCTGCAAGCCACCAGAGCCTTGGGCATTCGAAATTCATAAGGGCATTCATAAGATGTTAGAGAAACGGGGAAAAATGGTTAGTTATTTGATTTATGTGAAATAATACTGCATATTAGATTAGAAGACTTTATTCTAGTAACACCATAATACCAATTGTACAAAGCACTAACTTTACGACTGTGTTTCTAGAGCTAGTACCTTCTCATATCAAATGTACATATAAAGCTCATACATACGTACATAAAATAACAGCATATAAAAAAATTATAAATAAATAAATATGTTGGGACATTAACACACAGCACCATCTAATTCTATGGTAAGTTACGAGGCTTGTCTTATAGATACTAGATAATTGATACACTACAGATATATAACTTTAAAAACATACATACTTAATATTATAAATATAAACACACATGACTGGAGTACAATCATTCGTGATCACCACACAAATGAATGCCCCCAGCGGTACTCTAACCCGCGACAGTTGGCATAGCAAGTAGGGTCGCTACAAACTGAGCCAAACGTGTCGTCAAAGAATTGCTCACCTTTATTAAACCAGTAATACCAATATTAATATAGGCGAAGGTATATTTAATATTAGTCAATAACTATTGACAGCGCTGCCACTCGCATGTTAGGCATTTAGATAAACAAATAGCCCGTGTTAATCTAGCACACCTTCATCTATGTTCCGAATTTCACTTTAATCTGTTCCATTGCTATACGAAATAACAAATAAATGTACATTTTGCATTTACAGTATTAGTTACTATTATAAATACTTGCATCATAAAAATATTTAACTCATCCATATTCTTTAGTATAATAAATATGAAACTGTGTTAGTTTGTCTGTGTGTTTATTAGTCCTTCTTTCACGTCGAAACAGAGTAACGGATTGGCGTGTTTTTTGTGTGGAAATAGTTGAAAGGCTGGAGATTATCTCATTCCCACGGTAAAACACGTTATAATTTAATCGACAACAACTCATCATATCTATGCAAATATATAAGATATATAGTCTATTTATTCCATACTAACCGATAAAACTGGACGAACCCAAACGATGCGAGGGTAAGTCGCCAGTAATACGTAAATTTACCTTTGTATTAGATTAAGTACAAAAGGTTAAATCAGCTATAAGTACCCAGTGTATCAATTTACATAAAACCACATCAATAAATATCATAAAATTCATTATATATGTCACTATAAATTGTATACGGATTTGGGTTGTAATAATTGACACTGTCGTATATTATATGTTGCGTGCATCCAATACAAAGGGATCAAGATGACAAGTGACCCGGCTGAACTAATGCCTGACGACATCAATTACCGTAATAATAATTATCATGTGGATATTTGACCACTTCACCTTCTTATAGCTTGTTAAAGCTTCGTTACATAGTTTTTTCCTTGGTTTCATAATAAGCTCATACTTTTTTAAATAGAACCTGTATACTTTCACTTTTACTTTTAAATTCTGTCTTTCAATGTCTTACATTTAAAATATTACAGTATTTTATTGTTACATTTATTAAAATATTTTTTTTAATCAATCATAAGAATGTTTTCGACCGAAATGTTATTGTCATCCAATGTTTTTTTTTTTCATAGCCATCGAAAAACTAAATGATACTTAATAAATTAATTGCAGGTAAAATCTGGTGTGGCAGATTGGGCCATGGGAGAGGCTTTAGCCTATGGTGCACTGTTACGAGACAAGATTCATATCAGGCTGACTGGTGAAGATGTTGAGAGAGGAACAATGGCGCACAGGTAGTTTACCATTTACATTCTAACCTTTTTGGATCGTGTACCTACTTTGTATTTTATGTTTCCTATGAAATCCCGCAAAGTATTTACCATAAAAATATATAAGTAATTTTAAAACATTTTAATACCTGCTATAAACATAAAATAACAATGAAAAATTGCCTATTAAGTTTAACACTTAAAATTTACTTAACATTCTTTGAAATAATTTATTTACAAAAATAACATTCTCTTAAAATTTTTATAATAACTGCAACCACAGAATACATATATTTTGTGGCAATAATTAATTATACTTTTTCACTAAATTTTTCATTTTACTAAGTCAGTTCGGACTAATCGAGTACATTTTTTAAATTAGACATTTTATACATTTTTCAAAACACAATAGTTACATATTTCATTAAACGAAGTAACGAGTCGTTTATGTAAAGATAAAATAGTATTCATATTTTCGTTTGAAATATTGCTTATATTGAAAGTAAAACTAAAGAACTAAAGTGATACAAAATGTAAATTTTATATCTATCTTGGGTTTGATTATTATTAATAACATTTTGATATCAAAATAAAAATATTTTTTAAAAGTCTGAATTAATTCGTTATACCTACATATGTATTTAGATTTACAAGAAAAAAATCATAACATTTATTCCAACTGTTGTCAGTGACAACAGTTGATATAAATGTTATAATTTTCAGAAACAGTGACAACTTGTCACTGTTTCTGAAAATTGACAAAAAGTTTAGTTTAGTTAGGAGTTTCATATAAAGAGCTCTCACAATCAGAAGTATATTTTATTGCGTGATCATTTTAAAATCGTTAAAATCACAGAATTACTGAAGATTACTATTTAATTTTTGATACCAGTACAGTTTAGAATCATTAATTTGTTTCTGTCAGCTTTCATTTTACTGTAAATCTATACGCACTTTTTATTGTGGGGTTCAGAAGGACAATTCTATCACAAAATTAAAAATTATATTTTTTATGAATGAAATACAAAATTCCTTTCATAAAACTACCAAAAGTATTTTATTACAAAAGATCTGCAAGAAAGCATGTTTTTTATTCCTCTTGCTAAATTGATCATTTTACCGCAATCCGAGCTAATCGACCGGGGACTTCCCGTGTATTGGACCAATAAACCCGATTCACGATTAAAGCCACAATAGCCTAACTGTTCTAGGTTTTATCCAAAAGGCTTCAATTTCCGTTGCAGGACAATAGCTTTACTATTCTTTTTATTTCGTTTGAGCTTTAATTTAGCGCTATATACTGAACCAAGTCACTAATGCCGTAGTAGTACGAAGAATTATTAGTTATTTTTGAAAGGATTTAAAAACCATCAAATCTTTTTTTAAGGTTACAAAAGGTAAGGTATATAGTTACGATGTTAAAAATATTATAATATATTATAAAATATGTAGGCACCATGTCTACCACCACCAGCGCGTCGATGGCGCAACCTACAGAGTGCTTGACACATTGTATCCAGATCAAGCTTTATACAGTTTACACAACAGTTCACTATGCGAATTTGGTGAGTAAAATAGTGAAGAAATTTATATATTGTTACAGTTATTACAATTATAAGTTAAAATTATTTGTTTAATTTTTAAAATGATCACCTTGAGAAGCAATTATATTCCATTGTTAGATTTTTAGTCGTCTAACTTTTAAAGTACCTATAAATTTTATTTAAAATTGGTTGTATCGTGTAAGACACTGTGGTGTATTGCTGGAACTACTCATGGAGCTGTCAACAGTGTTTATTCAACTAGATATGTAGCAACATACACCCACTTAAGTTGAGCGAACGTAATACATGAGCTGCCAAGTTATTTAGGGCTTGTTACCAAAGTAATTATCGAGGGAACGTCTGTCTATTACGAGCACTTATGTAGATACTGCATCCCTTCTTGCATTACATGCTACGTTAAACAAGCTTCCTCTAAATACGCAAACGTTGTTTTCTTGTTAGTTATACATATGTATCCAGTTTTGTTTCCGTCAACACAGAAAATGCGTTAAAAATAGTGTACAATGAAAAAGTCTCATAATGTTGCTAATATCACACTTAAAACAGTGGCATTAAAATATAGATCAAAACAAATAAATCAGAGAAAAAAAAAATTAAAATCTATCAATGACTGAGAAATTAATTAAGTTTAAATATTTTGACGCACAACGATTACGGTCTCTCACTCGAGTGTGACATCATTTTACCTAACTGAGATCGACACACCACAAATATCACTCAATTTAATTACTTACTTTAAGTCGCACGTGAACTCTCGCGCTGTTTCTGGTTATTTTACTTCCAACTACTTGTTTTTTTTTTATTTATTGGTGTTATTTTTAATTTAAATTTCGGTCGTTCAGGTCGTGTGACGTCACGAAATTATTCTTACAAACACTACGTCAGTTTCAAACTTTTTCATTGTTGATATATTTAAATAATTCTTGTATTTTTTTCTCATATTTTACCTAATTTTTTATAATTAATTCAAAACAAATATATTTAAAACTTCTTCATTAAGGTTTATTATTTCTTTCTGTGTTTTTAGATTTAATAGTATAAAAACTACATTTAATTCAAAAAATCTCTGATTACTAAACTAAACTTACCAAACTTAACTTTAACAACAGGTATTCTTGGATTTGAAGTCGGTTATTCTTATTCAAGTCCCTTTCTTCTTACGATTTGGGAAGCTCAATATGGGGACTTTGCGGATACAGCACAGCCAGTATTCGACACATTTATTGCCAATGGGGAAAGCAAGTGGGTATGTCAATCTGGGATAGTGGTGCAATTACCACACGGAATAGATGGAGCTGTAAGTTTTTAAAACAATACTAATATTATAATACTTATGTTATGATATAATTAGCAAAATCAACTTAGTACTTTTTTACAGTCTTATTATAAAAAAACAACACGAAATATAATAATATTATATTATTATTATTCTCTATAAATATTAAGATAAATAAATCGAAGTTATTTTTGTATTTTTAGTTACATTTTTTAGAATATTTTTAATTAACATTATGTATAACATTGTTTTTTTTAACTTTTTGTACAATAATATAGTATATACATAATTTTTATGATATACCAGGGCCCTGAACATTCATCAGGTCGCGTAGAACGCTACCTTCAACAAGCAGATGATGACGAAGACGCCATTCCGGATTTGGATGATAAAGACATGGCCTGTAAATTTACTCTTCGTATTTGATTTCTAATTCAAATAAAATGTCATATTTTTTTATTATAATTACTAAAAGGCTATAAATACTTTGAAGTGAAACAACTACGGGCTGCGAATTGGATTGTTTGCAATGTAACAACTCCTGCAAACTATTTCCATTTGATTCGGCGACAAATCGCTCTACCGTTCCGAAAGCCACTCATACTGATGACGCCTAAAGTTGGTCTCAAACATCCATATTACACCTCGCCTTTTAAGGATTTCCTGTTGGGAACGTGCTTTCAAAGGCAAGTAATTACTTACCTACATAATCTTCGAATATATTGGTAGGTAGAATAGAATATAGAAATGCTTAATTTGTTACTAACTAGGATTTGAGTTAAATACTTAGGTTAGGTTAGTTATGTTTAACCTCCCGGGGGAGAGCTGACTCCTACCGGGCGCGTCCCCAGGTGGCGGATGGGGGAACGCCACCCGCTTAGTCTGCAGCGGGTGGTACCGGAGAAATCCGGCGCGGACCAACAGCAGGGTGGTGCCCTAACCGCGGGCCGTCAACCGCGGTGAAGGGCGCTACCCAGACGGGGCCGCTCTCCGTTGAGCGGAGTTGCGGCCACCGGGAGCGGGGCCGCTTCGGCGGTCTTGCGACCGGAGGGCGGGGACCGGTTGCGGGACTGTGTGGGAGGGCAGGCTCGTAACCGGTAGAGGGGAAGGCCGCGGTGGGAGAGGAGTGCCGGTATTTCGGTGCGCCGTTCTCCCTGCCCCCCGCGGCCTTGACGGGGCTGCCACCGTCTTAGATGGCAGACGCGGTGGGGCTGCAGGGGAAGAGGAGTGTCGGTGTGTCGTTGCCGCTCTCCCTGTCCTCTGCAGCCGATTGAAGGGTGCCCACTTCGGTGGGCGGCGTGGTTTAATGGGGCTGCTCCGGGTACTTCTCTGGTTCAGCAGAGTGGACTGTGGAGCAGCCCCATTGGTTTGGTGGCCGTCAGGCCTGCCGCCGGGGCGTCGTGGTAGTTATGCGTAAGCGATCCCGCGGCGTCCCACTAAGGCGGAGGGGAGGGGAAAGTTGGGGTTTAGTGGGTAGTACCGGCTCTTCTAGCCGGTGAGCCCCACATAACCACCTGGGGGATAGGTGGTATGCGTAAATGCATTCCCCAACTATAAAAAAAAAAAAAAAAAAAAAAAAAAAAAAAAAAAAAAAAAAAAAAAAAAAAAAAGTTATGTTTAACCTGTCGAGTCGGGTACACCGGTGTGTTAGTTAACAATTAATTTCTTATAAATTAACCAGGAGTTGTTAATTTTTATAAGTGAATTGTTGCCCCTGAGTATTTCCTATGATATACATATTATACTACTACTGAACTAAACAAATGAACTTGAACAATAAATTTATTAATTTAACTAATTTTGAAAAGGGTGATACGTGAGAGTGGACCAGCTTGCAAGAATCCTAAAGAAGTCAAGAAATTAATATTCTGTTCTGGAAAAGTTGCCATTACTATAGACGAATTGCGCAAAGAAAAGAAGTTAGAAAATAAGATTGCTTTGTGTCGCATTGAGCAACTTTATCCATTTCCCTACGATTTGGTGCTTGAAGAGTTCTGCAGATACGAAAAAGCGAAAATCGCATTTTGTCAAGAAGAGCACAAAAATCAGGGACCTTGGCCGTTTGTGAGAGCAAGACTTGAAAATCTTTTAGGAAAGAAAGTAGAGTAAGTACGTTTATTTAGCTTTGGTTTGGTATTTCCCCTTTTTTTCAAATATGAATCGGGTATCCAAAATTTTGTATAAAATTATAATTACTAAGCCAATAATTATATTATAGAGCCATTATTAACCTATTTAACAAATTGTAGTTTGCGGACAAATTTGCGGACCTGTTTAAATAAACTAAAAATATATGTATTTTATAGATGTATATCAAGACCACCCAGCCCGGCATCTGCTACTGGAATTAAATGGATACATGCAAAAGAACTTAAAGAGCTAAAAGAAAATATTATAGCTCTATAAAGTTTATTACTCTAATGTAATAAATAAAAATGAAATGACATTAAAGTATGTTATTTACAGCACATTCGACCGTAATTAACCTCCGTACATTGTGTTTAGTTTCTGTGGTACATATTATCAAAATTCTTAATATTCTTAAAGTAAATTTTTTTTATTTGCAAATTTGTGAGATATGTTTTGAATATCATCGCTTTGTCGCCATTTCAAAGAAAAAAAATATTCGAAAATATACTTTAAAAGAGAGGCACGATGTTTTAAAGACAGGCATCGAATGAACCTCGTTTTTATTTATATCTATATGAGTAGCTTTGGTACATGAAAATTCTTAAAGAATATTGACTGTTAATTACAAATTTGCTATCTACCTATGACATAAATTCACACAAAAACCACTTACTGTACTCGTAAATGTAACAATAATGTTATTTTGTAAAATATTAACAATAATATACGTATTTTTATACTGATACTACTGATAGAACGAGGTTAAACAATAAATCTTTAATATTCCGTTTTGACTTTATTTGAAATTAACACAATATTTCTACACGTTTGGTACTGTGACACAATTAGGTCGCCAACAACATGCAAGTTTATTTCGAAGGGATGTCTTTATTAAGCCAACACGTCTCATAAAACCAGATCACTCGACTAATAAAACTGCTAACCCCTCTGTCTGTCTACAAAAATACAATATAACCAATCAAGCATGACCCTTATTATAGCCTGACCCTTGTCCATTCAAGATCTTCGAAGAATGAAACAAGAAAAGCGAGTAAAAGATTCTAAGAGACAATAAAATCTACTAAAGTGCTCTCGGCAACAAAATTATTCTATTTTCTCTATCTGCACAGAACCCCGTTTTATATCAATTGTAGATACATATTACTAAAGCTTACAGTTGAGAACTCAATGAACAATGACAAATCAATTTGGAGGACGAGACAAAGTCAGGAGGGTCGAATCTAAACTATAAACATCGGAATTAGAGGATGAAATTAGGGCTCGTAATATTGAGTTTGTATACTTTTATTGGAGAAATATTAGGTCATGCCTTAATTAACAACATCGAAAGTTGGAAACATGGAGTCACATTCTTGTTTCTAATTTTGCACAATCGTTTTTACACAAATACAACAATGGTTTATTTAGCTTACTTGCTTGCTTAACTTTACTTGCTTTTACGTGATTGATTTAAAAGCTATATTTAGTATACCTATTCGGTAGGTATAACTTACAACACATATACCCGGGATCGAGTCCCGGTCGGAATGCAAAGATTTTCTTTTTTTTTTTTTGTATTTATTCAAGTTTTTAGTTTTTTTTTTTTTTTATCTAACAAATACGATATAACAAAAAAGAACTCCGAGCGAAACTCGGTCGCCCAGGTACTATGCTTAACGTGTGTATCTGTGGCATCGTAGCGCCTAAATAGATGTACAGATTTTAATTTAGTTTTTTTTTTGGTTTGAAAGGAGACTACGGAGAATTTTTAAGTTATAAATCAAGAAAATTCGTTCAGCGAAACTTGATATCTCATAATTTTAATGTCATTGTAATGATATAGTAACCTTGGCCTTGCTTCAGCGTCACCTGAAATCTGCAAGATACTCAACTGTTTACTGAAATACTGCAGATATATCGTGTTTAGGCTCATTGTAATGGCCTGAACAAATATACTATTGTTTGGGGGCTTTTAAATATTTTTAATTTAAGAGTTATTATTGTTAAAAATTGTTGTTTTAAAAACGTATTTAAGTCAAGAAATTATTTTTTATTGCTTAAAGCATAAAACGGGACAGAATTATCTATGAAAAATTATCAGCGGCGCCACGACAAATTCGCATTTTAAGTACTGCATAAAATCTCCATAACACTAGGCTATCTTCAACGTTCGTTTTCGTTTTCGTTTACTTTCAACTTCGCTGGAATTTAAGCAGAGTCATAAAAATATTACGCCGCAAGAAAATTATAATTTCGCTGCGCTAAGCGATGCTGAATATTCTTAAATTATATATTAGATATTCTTAATAATTCTTAAGCAAGTTACTTACTTTCTGTGTGCTTCATGAACAAGTTTATATTTCACTATTCCAGAATAAACCGAATTTACTCTAGAATTTTCGCATTATGTTAAAATTGTCAACAAATTAAACTATGCTGAATTAAATATATACCTAATGAAAAATAAAGTTAAACAAAAAATTTCCAAACACAATCACGTTTACCATTTTGAGGCTGTAATTACGTTTACATGGCTCTTTTTGTTATCCGCTGGAAACTCGTTGGATTTGTTCCAAGTTTGGGTTTGATCAATGGCTTAATACACCACATAGAGTAGCAGATCAAGTACATTGCTAAATATAAGCTAGGTTTTGTTACATTCTGAAAGTTGAGGAAATAAATAACGTTAGTCAAATTGAAAGCTGTAAGAATGCACCGAGCATTCTTTGTCGCTAATTTATGCGGATATGACTCGGGATATAAAATATAGTTAAAAATTATTTCTTTTATTTATTTACAAGCTTTACTCTCGCTTCGTTTTGTATTTACAGTATTATATATAGACAGTGCCATCTTTTGATAATTTTTATTACTAACAGTAACCGAAATATTATTTCAGGTCATAGTATATCTTCCCCGATCCGTGTTCATCTTGTCTGGTGAGCTCATTAGCATCCGGTAATCTGGGTGCAAAGCCTAGAAACGCACTGAAAGGCGGCCCACCATGGTGAGCTTCTCGGATGGCAGAGTGGACCATGGGAGCAACTCAACTCCTTGGTTGTGTGGTCTGCTTCGACAGACCTGCCGTCGGGGCATATTGGTTTAGTGTGTTTTGTTGGGTTTTAGTGGGTAGTACAGAGTAATGGTTTTCTAGCCAGTGAGTCCCACAAAACCACCTGTATGTATGCAGGTGGTATGCGTAAATGCAATTCCCAACGTTGAAAAACAAAAAAAAATTCGTATCGTACATCTCAAACTAGATCTGAGATATTTGTACAGTAAATACTTGTGCAGCCCTGTAATATGCCCGCAGCTAGAAGTTGAATAAAAAGGCAATTGCAGAAGGGGATCAAGAAAGATCGTGGATAAAAAACCGGACAAGTGCGAGTCGGACTCGCCCACCGAGGGTTCCGTACAAATTTGTAGGTACATATTATAACTAAATTGTATGAGCACCTATACAACTCAGAGGACTATTTTAATTGCCGTCAACTATGTATGTATGGGGACACCTTTAATTTTCAACTTATTTTTATTTTTAGGAATTTTTCCTTTATTTGTGCTGTAAGACGTTACTTTTTCCAAATTTACTTTTTAATCTACGTCAACACTCAACAGGAACTACCATATAGATTTTCGACCCAAAACCTATAGGGTACTTCCGGTTGACCTAGAATTGTCAATTTTGATTAAAAGCAAGGTCATACAGCACATTAAAGGGCAAATTTCGAAAAATAAAAAAATTGAAAATTAGGGTTGGACCTTAATTTTTATACACCTAATAGAGACTATATTCCGTACTAGTATAAATCTCAGTATCTGGTATAAATTTAAACTTGCTAGGTCCACCCGTTTCTGAGAAAATCGGTGGTGACACACGGACAGAGAGACGGATAGACGGACAGACGGACAACAGATTGATCTTATAAGGGTTCTTTTTTTTACCTTTTGAGGAACGGAACCCTAAAAATGCAATAAGTTACTTCAAACTTTTCTGTGTTTTTGTTAATCTATTCTAACCTAAAAATCCTCTCTTGATGTTCGCGTGTAGGCATGTACAAAAAGATCGGTACCAAAAAAATCGATATCGATTCCTTATAAATTGAAAGCCGTGTAGTTTTCATTACTAATATATGAACATAAAATGTAATGTAAACAAAGATTTATTTAATTGAATTAAGTGGGGTAAAAATATATCATTCAATACAATCTCATTAACTAAGCGGATACAAATAGCCAGATAGATATAAAAATAACGTTATTTGGGCTTTACTATAGTGAGTGAGTGTAAGAAGTCGAAATGGAATAGTTATTTAAACAAAGGCAAACAATGATTAAGTAACAAGCACTTTTCTTTTATATTATCTGTACTCCTTAAAACAGTCGATATTTCCTCAATAAATGTAGTTATAGTATCTTCTTTTAAAGTTGGTTAAACCAGCTTGAACCTCTAAAATGGCAGTGCAATAAAACTCCCGAGGTGACATGAAGCGGTTTTACTGCCGCCAGGACGTGTGAAGTGCGCCCGCTTCTATAATATTCACGAGCTTTTGTGACAGGGCTATCAAACATTCTCTGTTATAAAAAGCATCTTGTAGGACCGAACACGTATTTAAATGGTGCCAAATATTTAAGTGAATGGAAAAATTCTTAAGAAGTGAATATAACTTGAGATTTTTTCTGGTTTCAATCCCGTTGTATGATAGTATGTAAACTTTTTATTTTAGAAGGATATTGTTTTACGAAATAGTTAGGCTTATTTTATAATTTAATGATATGAGATGTGCAAGCCATCTTATAGGTACATCTATCCATCTACCCTTTACAGAAATCACGGTCGACTTATCTGGAGGCCTGATGGCTCACAAAAATGTTCACTGACCCCGAAATAAACTTTTCTCAAAGGCCGCTGTCGAGGTCAAATTAGACGCAACTTGACCCTACTGCTACACTCAAATTATCTTTGGGACACCTTAAATAGGTCATTTGTGTTAAATAGTTAAAATCAAGTAATGGGTTATGTGTGAGAACGCCCGCGGTACTGAGCCATAAAATTCAGTAATTTGAGGCGTCCTCCAGAGTATGGCCTCTTTTAATGAGGAAACGTTGCCGATTTCGAATATAATAGTGCGGGTAATGGTTATTACAAAGTTGGTGTTTGTTTATTAACGTTTATTAATAATGACTAAATTCTGTTAGTTTTAAAACAATAAATATTGGCAAAGAACGGTGTTTCCATATGCAAAGACTAAGTAAAGTACTTGTAGCGTAATGGTGCCTCTCTGAAACAAATATCTAGAAAATGCCTGCGCAGTAGGTATTTAGTATTACAATCAAAACAGCAGATTCCATTCGCGTATAGCTTTGGTTTTGCTAATGTTTAACACCTTTAACAAACCTTATTTTGTAGTGGCACAGTTATAATATTAAGCATGATAATCATATGTATTCCCCTACTTCGTATAAAATATAGCTTAAAGCCTTAATATATAATAATAATAAACATACTTTAATGTAACAGCTCAAAAATCTTATATTTCCAAATTAAATAACAAATGAAATTATAATTTAAATTTATGATCCAATATAAATTGCGTATGAACATAAACAAGAACTATTGATTCGTGAAAATTTTATTTCCACTGTACCGTGAAGCGAGAAAGTCGGGGACAACATATCGATGTGTACATACATACATACGCATACGTAAAATACCATTTCCATTTCTATCTCACTATAAGCTGTAACAATTAGAATAGGTGAAAGTGTTAAAATTTGTAGGTACAATATGATGTCACCATGTGCGACTAATCTACATTGAATATGCATGTGTACATACCCAGATAGGTATATCATACTAGATGGCCTCTATCACATACATTGGTACTATTAAAATAAAAAGTATTTAATATAGTTTCAAACGAAAATAATTTTACAAACTCAAGAGTAACCCACTGCCCGTATTTTTCGTGCGAGCGCTTTTCAGTACTCTAGGATCAGAAGTTGATACTTCTTATTTGATTTTATGTATAAGAGGAAATTCATGTCATCTTTTCTGCGTGCTTGGGTCTTACTAGTCTTAAACCGTTCTCACGGAGCACTCTTCTTAAAAACCAATCAACTCTTATCCTATATGGGTGTTCTGGATCTAGTCTAAAGTACCTTATCTTGCATCATATCGTAATACAAAGTAATTTTAAAAAAGTAGCGTTGGCCTTCTTTATGAGATTTACTATTATAAATCAGAAAGCTTCACACTAAAACGGTTGGACTGGTTTGCATGCAATTTAGTAGTTAGGTACACAGATAACACTATTATCTGGAGTAACACAGATGCACTGGAGCGAAGCGTTGTCACTAGTCCATAATTAATATTAAAGTGTGAAAGCGTGTTTGTTTGTTCTTCTTTCACGTCTAAACAAAGTGACGAATTGACGTGATTTTTTATGTGGAGATAGTTGGAGGGTTGGAGAGTGACATAGACTACTTTTAATAATGTAAACAATAATAGACTGCAAAGTGACTTATTAGTTGATTTTGAACAGGACAGCTTAAGAAATGTCTAGAAATTGCGTCAAGTACACTAGTCTCTACGAAACAATAGAGTATTGCAGCCTAATCGTGTCCGTCATTATCTGTGATCAAGATGTTTAGAGATTGTTACGAGCTCTCTCATCGTTTACGTATGACGTAATGAATATTAGTAGTAGTATAGCAAAACTATAATGACATTTGTTTGAAAGAGGGAAATTATTTCATTTTCCACACGCAACCGATTTGTTCGCCACACGCAATTTGCATTGCAAAGCGTTTACCTTCTATTCAAGTTTAGTACTATCACTTGGCAAACAAGAAGGTGAATGGAGCCAACACAATATACTGAAACTATAATAAAAATTCAAACACTTTTATGAATATAAACTAATTTTATATAACGCCATTTCGAGGTAAAACTCTTATCTCTATATAATATACCTATATATGTATGTGTACACTGTACACATTATGGCACTGTTAATCTGACAATTTGTACTAAATCTATACTAATATTATAAATGTGAAAGTTTGTGAGTATGGATGTATAGATGTATGTTTGTTACTCTTTCACGCCAGAACGGCTGAATGAAATTAATTATAGTGTAGAATAACACATAGGCCACTTTTTATTCCGGAAAAAGGTACGGTTCCAGTGGAATAGGTCTGTTTTTGTTTTCCTCGAGGCGAACCCGAGCGAAGCGAGGGTGAGTTGCTAGTAATATATATTTCCTTGTTATTCTAATAAATTTTAATTCAAAACGCAGAAACTAACCTATCCTAATCCATTGTTTACATAGAAAATGAATATTCAAGAACAAAATCATGCCATAATATATCGTTCTCATATTGTTCCCTATGTTTGTTATAACGTTCATAATTCATACAACGCTCCGGTCCCTCGAGTGAACTACAGAATACATAAACAGTTGAATTTAAAGCCTCACTAAATGCGCGGAGTTCCCAACTTTGTTTATAATAATGATGCCAATTTTTCATCGTTTCCATAGACTGCTTTATTCAAACGATGGTTACCTGAAATAAAAAGAAATTCATTAAATCGGTTATATCTATGAATAATGCGTTATTTTATTATTAATTATCGCTTAAAATAATAATTTTTCGTATTTAACGTCCAAATTTTGTCGTTTCCTCTCAATGCGACGGACATTGGGCCCTTGCCCAACCCGCTGACCTAATGCAAAATGAGGAACTTCACGCTTCTTTTGAAAATAATTAAGTTCTATCAAATTTTCCTACGATATTTTATAACTTCATATTAAGCAAGTATTGTTGAAAGATTAATATGAAAAAATCTCTATGGCTCGAAACTCGGTGTTTGAACCCGCTTCAATCCATTTCCAAAATGATCATGCTCCTCCTTTTGCACTGTTTAAATATTCTAGAATATTTTAAAAGGCAGACTATTTTAAAAGATATTTATAAAAAAGAAATAACTTAAGAAAATGTGAATGAAACATTTTTTAATTGATTCTATCATATTAAGAAATTTTTATTATATATAATTATACATACTAATGCGATTAAGTTTTGGTTCATCTCAGATTATATACAGGACACGGAACCTATAGATACATGTAGTTACACTTGACAATAGTAGTGTTTCCAGTGCTAACAGTTTCTTTCAGCTTTCTGTACAGAAAAACGTAATACTTTTATACAAATATTAAAAAAAAAAAATTAGAAGTCTTCTTTATACGGCAATAAAAAAACGTTATATGTATGTATGTATGTATACGTAGGCATTAAATGTCTATAAATAAATATAACGATAATTTGGGTAATAATAAAAATTCAAAATTAAAATTGATCCATACAAAATATACTGCATTGATAATATTTGATAGCGAAGTTATAAGCAAATCCCCTGAACTTTATATTCACTGACTGTGTAATGTTTATCTCCACATTAACATATTGTTTAGTAACACAGTAGATACAGCATATCATATTTTATCTAGTGAAAACAAAGTTAAAAGCCTCATGGGGGATGCACGTGTGCATTGTTGAGACTAACTGCGAGGTTTGTGCAAAACTTTACATTCAAAGTGTAGGAAAATAAGTCACTAAATATAAGCTTGTGAACGTAATGATATTAAGACATAAATATTTAAATAAAATGTAAAATCTCTGTTAGTTAATTTAGAACACAATTAAGATTAACAAGAATCTTTTTATATAAATACAAAAGTTTTTGTATAAATATAGAAATGTTAAGTACCGTATTTTGTACTTCACAAAATATTTGACGTTTATCCTGATAACCTTTAAAACTTAGTTTTCGTAAATTATTATTACATATATTGATAGGAAATACGTTCAAGCAGAACGTTACCGGATTACAATACTAGGCAGTGAGAGCAAACATCGTCCGCGAGCGAATAGAAGGCATCGCTAACGAGTTGGAAGTTGGCACTTGGTCTTGCTACCATTGTGCAAGTCAAAACGAACTGACTCCGTGAGTGCTCAACTCATAACGAGATGTTTCTAGAATAAATACGTTCGTCGAATTGTTTGTGGGTTTACAATTTAAGCAGAGGAGAGCTTTTTGATGATAACTTCAATAGTAATGTCAATGTAAAGTAATAAACTTTTAAGTATAAAAAGCTTTATATTAATCTCAGATGTAATTAAGCAACTTTTAAAAAAAGTGTGATCCAAGGGAACCACTAGAAATAAAATAATAATGATTAAAATAACAGCACAAAATCGATAACAGCCGTCTTATGGAGTGATCATAATTTCTATGTAGGTACATATATAATTAATATATACACATATATGTTTGTATATGTACCTATACATATAAAATGCTTTGTCCTGAATGACTGACTGACTGACGAATCAACGCACAGTCTAAACCGCTGATCGTAGAGACCTGAAACTTGAGGATTTGTTCTTTGTATGACGTAGGCATCCGATAAGAAAGAATTTTCCGAAATTCTAAGCTTAAGAGGGTAAAATAGGAGATAAAAGTTTTTATAAAACTCTGTCATTCTCAACGCGAAATGCACGGAAAGTGGTATTTAGCTTTAAGATAAAAAATAAAAAAATTATGTCTAAAATGTAAAAATATATTTTTTTTTTCGAAATTCATCCCATAAAAGGGTCAAAGGGATAAAGTTTATACGGGCAAACAATTATTTATGATCAGAATTACTTGAATGTTGATATTAATGCTCTTCAATACAATTAAATAAATACGTATTTTAGCATTTTTTGAAATTCATCCCATAAGTCTGTCAAATAGGAAATGTGTATGACACTCTGTAATTGATGTGGTTGGTTTTTTAAGTGTAGAATAACTTAAGTGAATCTAGAGTTTTACTCTAGAAAAATTCGATATGACAAAATATAAATTCAATGGAAATTAAAACTGAGAAAATTTTTCTGTCAACGCAAGCCTTACATTATTCTAAAGTTGTAAACACTGTATGCGATGGTATCATTGTCTAACTCACTCTCACTCCCTTCCTCTAACTTTGGAAAGATGGAGTAGAAAAATGTATAAAATACAGGTAGTGGAGCTTGCTAAATACCTAAAGTGTAAATTTATTTACAGAACATACGCTTAACATATTTTAAGATACTGGATATTTTGAGTTTTCCTTAAATCTTTAAGAAATAATAAAACTTACACGAACTTATTTTTGCAAGTTATAAAGTATGTATTATATATCGACGATTCAAAAGCACTATTGAAAAAAGTTTATTTCATTTACGTGATGTCTAATAATTTTGATGCAGTTCAAAACATACCGTAAGTTCATGCACATGCATATTTATTTAGCAAAGGTTTAATTTATTTATTCTTATAAATAAATTCTAAACTGTTGTAAAAGTTGAAATAAAAAATGTCTAAAATGTAACCACAGACAGTGATAAAATATCGAATAAAATAAATTATAGAATCATTTCAATGTTGCAATTTCATTGACCTGCGATTGTACAAAAAAGAAAACGCTAACGAAAAATTTAAACATGTTTTGTGGTATTCGAGTTCATCGTTAAGGTATTCTTAAAATTTATTCTAAAGTATACGTTCGGTCATTCTCTTCTGTCCATAAAACTTAGCCTTCCTGGCAGACGTCGAATGTCAAGACCCTTCTTATTAATGGGGCGGGCCCGCTACGTCCCGCTCATACTTTCATTCTTGCCAAGCAATTTTTCCGGACGTTAGAATTTTTTCCCAATATCGAAATGTTGGTTTACTGTGTAAAAAATAAAAATATATATCCCTTACTTGAGAAATGATTGATTCAGTACTTTTTGCGTGAAACGCGCACATCGATTTGACTAAGTTAGTTTTATTATAGGTATAGATAAGGATAGGTATTGTGAGTGATGCGAGTACTAGCAGAACCCGCGGCTTCGCTCGCTCTAAAACTACAAAAAAAATATCTAAAAAGGTACTTTTATACAAGTTTTCATCCCCTATTCAAGTAATTTTGATCATAATAATTTTTTTGGATTGTTATATATAAATATAACGTGTTTTCCTGTGGGAATGAGATAATCTCCCGTGATAAAAAGCTATTTCTTCAGCCCTCCAACTATCTCCACACAAAAAATCACGCCAATCCGTCTATGTGGTTCGACGTGAAAGAAGAACAAACAAACAAATAAACACACTTTCACTTTTATAATATTATAGTATGGATTAGTTAGGCAAGTCTTTGCTACTTTACATGAGGTTATAAGTTTTTAATCCTAAGACTAAATAAACTGATTGAGATTGAGCACTTCCACCCTTTCGAGCATTTGGCTCTTGCGCGCCACTCTGGACGACCAATAAAGGCAAGCCAGAGGCGGGGGATAGATGTTGTTTCCCCCGGGAGGTCTCAGGTCCGTGGTGTCCCACTCACGAACCGCTCGCCACAAGCTGCCCTTCGGGCTTATTATTATTATGTCCTTACTAACTGACTGAATTATAGGCACTCAGACTAAAGTTCTGAATCAAAAGACGGGTATTTGTAAACTTATTACAACAATAAAATTATAGAATCAAAAAACGAATAAAGGCTGTTTTGAAAAACCCTGAGAGAGTTAAAAAGAAGAAGTAAAGTTTATTAAAATTTTACCTAAATCTACTTCAAATTAATGTTCTTATTGGCATATACAGTGTAAACTCTATATAACGACACTGAAGGGACTGTGCATTTTATGGCGTTATAGAGAGTTGTCGTTAAATGGAGAGAAGAAAAATCAGAATTAGAAAAAGAAAAAGTTTATTTCAGACTAGTGTTAGTAGTTATGTACGTCAAAAAGAATCTTATATTTGATCCCTATTGCGTATAGTCTGTTAATTTTGTCTGACGTCTTTTGCTGCACCAGTAATTTTGTTGAATTTTTTTTACTAATTTTATTCATATCTTGCGATATTGAGGCATCTTCATTATAATTTCCTCCAAAATCTTCTTAGCTCCAAATCTTCGTATTTAGGTTTCTTTAATTTTTTGGAAGATTTCCCCTCGCCCTCAGCTTGGAGAATTTTTTCTTTATTTTTCCATATTGTGGACACGGTAGAACGACTAAATCCAAAGCGTTAGCCAACATCACTTATCTTCTCTCCCGTTTCTATTGCGCGTATCAGTAAAACTTTTTCGTCAATACACAGTGATTTTCTTTTACTAGCCATGTTTACATTTTGAAAGTTTGTGAGCAACTAAGAATATGATAACGTATAGACAATCCATGACCCCTACTTATTAATCATGGTCAAGCAAGATCAGTTTACACGTGCAAGCAATCCCAATTTGTAAACAAAAGAACGAATTTCTTAGAAAGTTCGGTATGCGTGATGCCGACAGTCGAGTTTATTGCAGGCTAGGATAATAAAGCGACAAAAAAACGTACACAGCTGCGCTTTTTACTAATTTCAGCAACTTAAAAGGTACTTTTTATTACTCAATTGTTGTCGTTATTGAGAGTGGATGTAATGCTATGTAGAGTGTATCATTGTATGGAAGATAAGCTAAACCAACCAAAGCCAATTTATTTCGACGCTTTAGAGAGTTTGACGTTAAATCGAGTGACGTTACATGGAGTTTACACTGTATTTTAATATTTTCGACTAACCTAAGCTCAAAAATAAAACTGTCAAAGAATTAATTAGCAAACACAGTATTTTCCTTATTTGAACACTTATTTCACCAGCTTTGATTGCCTGCTCTCTTTAATGATTTATTTGGTGCCTACTATAAACTATAGAGGATGATATGTGAAAAGAAACCACATTCAAGAAAATGAAAGAGGAACTCAGCTGATTTATGCCACAAATTCTCAATAAGCCCCCAATATAAGGGTTACATAAAGCTAATAAATCAAAGAGCGCCGTCGCGACACCAGGCATTTCAAAATTACATTACCTTCTACGATTAGAAATAAAATTAACTACCAGCAATTTAATATTTGGCAACAACGAAAGGGCCCAATAAAGATTTTTTTCTTATAAATATCTTATATATTTAAACGAGCAATTCTTGTTTATTTATTTATTTATTTATACCAGCGATCTCGGGAACGGCTCTAACGATTTTGCTGAAATTTTGTATATGGGGGCTTTCGGGGGCGAAAAATTGATCTAGATTAGTCACATGTCTGGGAAAACGCGTGTTTTCGAGTTTTCATGCGTTTTTCTTATGCATTATTCTACGCAAAATTAAATAGCGACATCTATACAATTGTCTCAGTATCACTTAGTCACTTAATGTCAAATTATTTTTAAGCCAAATTAAAAAGAAAATTGTTCTTATCGCGACATCTATACAACTTTCTCGGTAACACTTAGTCACTTAATGTAAAATATACAATCTTTCAAGAACTCCGAGATAAGCTCGGTCGCCCAGGTACTTAAATAATTTATACATATAATAAAACTGCAGAGGTCGAATGCCTACAGGCATTAGAAATAAAAAAAAATGCTAAAAACCTAGTCAGGGGGATGTAAGAAGAGAAATAGAACAAATCCAGATTTAAAATTTTTTGTTTCTCTATCTGTCTGTTTGTACGGGCTAATGTCCGAAACTGTTGGACCGATTTAAATGAAATTTTGCATGGTGGTACCTTATATCCCCGGTCAACATTTTAGATACTTTTTATCCCGGAAATTAGAGAGTTCCCGTAGGTAGTTAAAAATTATAGTATATTATAGAGCTTAGTACACAAAAACTGCTGATTTGATTTTAATGAAACTTTACAATAGTTCATACATCAGAATAACAAATAGGCTACTATTTATCCCGGAAAAATGTACGATTCCCGCTGGATAGATTCGTTTTTGTTTGCCTTGAGGCGAACCCGAGCGAAGCGAAGGTGAGCCGCTAGTGTAATATTATGTATATTTTATATCATAATATTATTTATATTATATATTTTTGGACGTGTATTTATTTGTTTGTGTGTTTGTACCCTCTAATCAGCAGAATGGCTGAACCGATTTAAATTACGGGTTTACTTATATAAATAACTTCTATATTGAATATCGATTGTGAAAAAAGAGTAATAATACGCGATAAAATAGCGTATTACTCTCATTTTTTCATTTTAAAATTCCGGAGTTCAAAAAGAAATCAAGAAACCCTTATAAAATCACCTATATGCCTGATGGAATTTATCTAGTTTTCGGAAAACTTATAATCGTCAAGTGGACTATGACCTTATTTACCTTATAAATTGGGAGAAAGCTCGGACTTAACTCTTATTTAGCTTTTTTAAGGTCCTACTAACTTAAAACAACTCATAAGTATTGTTTGTATCTTTCAACATTACGGGTCCTATTATTTTATCAGTACTTGGGCGAGCGAGCTTCGCTCGGAGTTTTTGTTTAAAAGTACATTTTTTTTAATTTGGCTTAAAGACAAAAAAAAACTAAAAACTTGAATAAATATAAAAATAAAATAAAAGTAAAATCTTTGTATCCAACCGGTATTCAAACACACCTGTGATAGTCAATCTCGCGCCTTGGCCGCTTGACCACGATACTTATACACAACAGTGCGAAATTATTAACATACTTTATGTAAAATAATGCTAAAGAAAATCGCATATAAACTCGAAAATTTAACGCGTTTTCCCAGACATAAGACTAATCTAGATCGATTTTTCGCCCTCAAGAGCGCCCACATACCAAATTTCAGCGAAATCGTTAGAGCCGTTTCCAAGATCGCCGATATAAATAAATAAAAAGAAATATACAAGAATAGCTTGTTAAAATATATTAGATAAAGAAATATGTAGTACCTTACTTAAACTCATTAAGTGGACTATAACTGGTAAGCAATACTCACTATCACAATAGTTACTATGAAGAGCGTATTTAATTAGTTGATTTCAGCCACTTATCAATATTTTGTGACACAAAAGTCAAAACCAAAAACTGGTTAATATTTTCCTAGCATATCTTTAAATTAACATCTGGGTATTATACATTTTAACTCGAAAATTGTAATAATGTGGTTACCTTTTTGCGACAATATAAAAAATAATTTATAAAATTGCTACAAACTTAATGTGTAAAATTACAGTGCAATGCTTGCTATAAAATTATGGTCTCCAATATATAACGGTAATTATCCTGAAACAAATATGCTCTTTTATAAAAACAACGGACATTTACAAAATATGTCACGCTCGAATCTATACTTACTAATATTATAAAGGTGAAGAGTTCGTTTGTTTGATTGTTGTTTTTGTCTAGGGACGAACCCGAAGCGAAGCGAGGGTGAGTCGCTAGTAATTTGTAAGTGAACTAGCGGCTCACCCTCGCTCCGCTCGAATTCGTCCCTACTTACGTATACTATAGATTTCTCAGAGATGAGATATTTTCCCGCAGTAAAAAGTATCCTATATGTTGACCCGACCCCCATCATCATACTAAATTTCGTTAAAATCCCTCCAGTTATTTTTCCGTGATGCGGTCACAGACAGACAAAAATTCTAAAAACTTATAGATTCGGCTCTGTCTAGATAATAATGACTATTTCAATTAGATTTCAAAAAATATTTGATGTACGGGTTCGGTTCACAATTTTATTATATGTATAGATATAATATGGAAAATATATATAATAAAAGTTTAACTTTTAATGCATTAAAACATGTTTAAATAATACAATCATTTTACCAATTTCATGTATATTCACTAAACTAATTACCAAAAATTTATCGATTTAGAGAATATTAATTAGCAACAACAAAATTATTAACATTGCAACTTAAATATATTTTGATTACTCACAGCGAATTTGAATTTATAATTCGACAAAAGTCACGTTTATTGTGCTCTTAGTAATGGTTAAACACTTTGATGGTTTAGGAAAACGTGGCCCAAGAGACCGTGACCAAGCATCGGATAATTCAAGGAAAGGACAAATACAAATTATACAGTATAATATATGTGAGAAAATGACTGGCTCATTATATTTTCATGAGTACCTAGGTATCTACTTGAGAAAATCACAACTTGAGTCATATTATTAAATATTTGTATTTCTAGATATCTTATATATCTTATATATATAAAAATCAATTGCTGTTCGTTAGTCTCGCTAAAACTCAAAAACGGCTGGACCGATTTGAATAATTCTTTCTTTTTTTTTGTTGGGGGTGTGTCAGGGATGGTTTAAATATAAAAAAATGAAAAAAACCCAAAAAAAAAAATAGCTGGAAAATCGAAAAGTTAAGAACTTTTATTTTGTACTAACGTAACCCGAGTGAAGCGAGGGTGAGTCACTAGTAACCAATATAGAAATCTGACTAGTATTCGAGGATTTATATACCACTAGCGACTCACCCTCGCTTCGCTCGGTTTCGTCCCTAGGTACGTTTTAACGGTAAGTATAAAATGACCTCCTTCCGTCCGACTTCAGCCACGGCGGCCACTCTCATTGAGACTAGCCATCTGAGCAGGAGATATTATAGTGCACAAGTGCACTCTCTATTCCTGTCACTCATACTCCGGTGGGACGACTACTCCACACGAACGGTGAGAGTTAGGGCGCAGGACCGACGGCTTTACATACGTACCTACATGTATTATAAATGTTGACCCGACCAATAAGTTATCGCTTCACCAAATTTCATTGAAATCGGTTCATTACTTTCTGCGTGAAACACGCACACACAAACAGACAAACAGACATACAGACAAAAAATTTAATAACTATTGTTTTGGGATCTATATTGTGTACATAATACGTTACAGTAATTGTTTTTAAAACATATTTCATGTACTGATTTCGCTAAGTTACATATATATAGATTATCCATACTCATATTATAAACGGGAAAATTTATGACGATTTATGGACTCTTTCACGCCAGAACGACTGAATGGATCTGAATGATATTTGGCACACAGATAGGTTATAGTCTGGAATAGCTCATAGGTTACTTTTTATCCCGGAAAAATGTACAGTTCCCGTGAGATAATTTGTTTTTGTTTTTCACTAGGGACGAATTCGAGCGAAGCGAAGGTGAGTTATTAGTCCGTATCAATCCGTATTGATATTATAAATGTAAAAGTTTGTGAGTACGTATGGATGTTTTTTAATCTTTCACGCCAGAACGGCTGATCAGATCTGGATGAATTTTGGCACAAAGATAGATTATAGTCTAGAATAACACATAGGCTACTTTTTAGCCCGGAAGAATGTACAGTTCCCGTAGGATAGGTTTCTTTTTGTTTTCTTAGAGGCGAACCCGAGCGAAGCGATTATAATAATAGGTTGTTTAATTTAAATATACAAAATTGAATTATCATAGATCAATGTGGGCATGTAATAATAATATTAATCAGTAATGAAGTATCTTATCTGCCTCAATGATTTAGTGGCTGCAGATCCGGAGGTACTGCATCGGGCTAAGTTTAGTTATTGTGTTTTTCTGTCTAAATTACAAAAGATAATTTGTAACAAAATTATTTAAATATTAACAAATATAAGCATCTCAATCTCAGTATCTCAACCATATTTGTTCAGCATAAACGTAAATAAAATAAATGAAATTCCTTAATACTTCTCTGTGATAAAATAACACAGAAAAGCATTTTTATCTGTATAATAATTTATTAAAAGCTTTTATAATTAATATTATCAGATTCTGTCGATGGAAGCGGAAATAGCCGCTAATGTGCTACGCTTTTAGTGCTTTAGATTTTTCTTATCTTCATAATAAACTTTTGAAGTTTCTTGAAAATTTCTTTAGAGATCATATTTTCAAACTTAATATTTGAAGTTGTTTGTATTAATATGACACATCATTATTCAAAATTAACGCATTTAGCACACCAAATGCATTAATTTTACTCGAACTTTAGTAAAGAACTAAATAATTTTTCACCCTTATTCGTTTATAAAATTTGCACCTTTTTACAAAAAATTTTTTGAAGCCGCGTGTTCTGCTAGTATATGTACATGTCTTCAAAATCCGTCTAGGCTTTTAAGATAATTTTATCAATAAGTAGCAGTAGTCGCGGCTTCACTCGCGTTCATACTTCCGATAGCTACCAAACTTCACACGATCACCCTGGGCTAATCTGAAGGTTGTCTTAAAATTTCATCAATATCGTTCCAACCGTTTTAGAGTCAATAGGCAACATACATACACACATCGATTTTTATATACATATATGCAGATAGATGTGATACGTAAATATTCTATTACCTGCCATTTACTTACTATAATTCTAACTCCCGCAACTTAACCTTAAATAAAATATTTTAAGTCTAAAGTTAAGGCAGATGTTATTATAACATTTATCTGAACAAATATTATAATAAATATGTAATAAGTAGGCACGCTTATATATTGCATAGCTAATAAACACCCCCGTTAGGAAATTCCTTTAGCAAAACATTCCTTGTGCCTTTATTATTATTATTAAACATAATATTTTCTAATGTTTCGCTACCTTGTAGGTAAGTTCATAACTAACCGAATTTCTCGGATAATGTCTATTATTAAGGGAGCAGTTTATCAACAACCAATTTGTTAGCATTTGCAAGATAACCAAAATATTTAAACATTAAATAATTATTATCTTAAGGCTGAATTTTCAATCACCACGCAACAATATATCTTTCAAATAAATTATATAACTTGTGAAATAATTTTTAATAATTTTAACCGACTTTAAAAAGAAGTGTGTCTTAGGGTGTATTTTACACGTGATATTTGATAGTTACGTGAATTGTGGACTTACATATATAAATGATTTTTTAATGAACAGATTATTGTTAGTTATGGATAAATTTTAAGAAAAACTTCTCCTTTAAGGGCTGATAAATTACACTAAGTGATTTTGAAGTCTTTGCACCCAATTAATTTATTATTAAATGTATAAATGTAAACTTTAATTTCTTTATAAATATCTGATTATCTGTATCAATAAAGAACAAGGGTTGATCTTTTATTTACCATAAAAGATCAACCCTTCTTCTTTTTTGTAAGTCTAAAAGTTTGAAATACAGATAAAGGTATACAAAGTACCTAATAGATTCTTATAAATTCTATATATTATAATTAATTTTAAATATACAGTGTAATTTTTTTTGTATATTTCTTTGTAAATATTTTTAACCCCATATACCGCATATATATACCGCAGATATATATTATTTGTATTTCAAATGTTGTTATCGTTAAGTATTTAATACTTTTTCAGAATAATCTAACATCACAATAAGCAGAATAATAACTAATTTAAAAAGAATTTGTAATCAGAAGGTACATTTTTTTTGTTATTCACAGCATGAGTAAATCCAAAGAAAAGGCTATCAAAAGCAATAAACAAATTACTTGCGAAGTTTTCTCAAATGGCATTAAAAATAATAATCCAAGTTCAAAGTGAAACAGTTAGGCTTGATAGAAAAGAATTGATTGGAGCATAAAGCTTGGCGAGATATCTTAAAACCGATTCCCAAAAGAAATCTCATTAAAGCGCCTTGCATTCAACGACTGATTAACGGCAGAATCTGTACGCTCGAGGAATACCGATTGAAAGATGTATCTCCTTCGATTCACAGATAACCGCTTTAATTTAAGGTTTCAATAGCTGTTTCCAAAGACCCAGTAACTTATTTCTTTTTTCTCGCCAAAGCTCTGAAGTCCGGCACCTAAAGCTAAATCATTAACACCATTAGCCGTTATTTACATCTAAATAATGTAGCCGACATTACTTTTTATAAACATATTTATAAGTTCTAAAAAAGGAAGCTTATTCATGAAACAATTTCTTAAAATTAGCTTGAATGAAATTAAACATAAAACAAGGTTGTTAGTTTTTTCAATAAAGTAAAACACACACAAAATTAATTTTACATATTTTTGTAAATAATTAATGTCTACATAATTGTTTTTGTACAATATGGAATTTATAAAATTTATAAAATAATTTCAAAAGCGCTAACGTAAACTTAAAATAGTAAAAGTATTGATTCCAAAACGGAATTTGCAATATATAATATCTGTTCATTCTATTAAATGGTTAAATTCCTTTATTTTCATATAGGAGGGATTTACGGGAATAGTGTACTTCAAATTTCAGAATTTGAGTATTTCAGCGGGCCGCGAGCCACGCAATTTATTAATGGCTAACATCGAAACGCTAGGGAATTTCCAACGGTGGAGTTTTATCGTCCCTTTTTAAATGTTTTACATTGCATCATATTATGCACTTAATTGTTTTTAAATTTATTGCATACGATAAAACAAATAGATCGTTTAAAAATTATAATACATATTATATCTTATTACTATCATTGACAACTAATTTCTTCTAGTGTTCGTTCAGAGAGAGTATAATCATTTTTTAAACTAATTTCTCAAACAAAAACTCGTCAAGAGCTACTAAACAAAAAATAAACGATTGACAAACAAAGGAGAAAAAGGTACTCAACTTTTTGTCTTTACCTATCTACTATATGAAAAAAACTGCTTCCAAAAACACATGAAATATTATTATTAAGTATCCATACTATTCGCATTGTAGCAGTGGTAGCCCAGTGGTAACGCGCTCGCTTGGGAAACCGAGTGAAACGGGTTCAAATCCCGGGTCTTGCACCTCTGATATTTTCATGTGCGAATCATTTCTAACATGATTACCACTTGCCTTACAGTAAAGGAATACATCGTGAGGAAACCTGCATGTCTGAGAAAACCTAGCAAGTTTTCGAAAGACATGTGATGTCCGCCAATCCGCACTTGGCCAGCGTGGTGGACTATGGCCTGATTCCCCTCATATAGAAGGGAGGCCCGTGCCCAGCAGTGGGACATGAAAAGGGCTGAATACATTCATACATACAAAGAAAAAAGTATTGAAATGTTTTGTCTTCGCCGATCTATATACCTATCCATACTAATATTAATATTATAAATGCGAAAGTAACTCTGTCTGCCTGTCTGTCTGTCCGATTTCGATAATATTTAGATAGTTTGAGATCCTGAGAAGGACATAAGATAGTTTTTATCATGGAAATCATCCCTGAAGGGGGTGAAAAGGGCGATGAAAGTTTGTATGGGGAATGATGTGTCAAGTAAGGGATATACATATATATTTTTAATTTTTAAAGTAAGTACTTATTTTTCTATACCTATGTATGTATATATATAGTTTATTCTATACTAACCGTGAAAACGTACCTAGGGACGAACCCGAGCGAAGCGAGCATGAGTCGCTAGTCTAAAATACATTATTCTACGCAGAATATGCTCGACAATTTTTTACACTAGGTATGAGTATCGTGGTCAAGCGATCAAGGTGCAAGATTAACAATCATAGGTGTGTCCGAGTTCGAATCTCGATCGTATACAAAGTTTTAAGTACTTGTATTTATTCAAGTTTTTAGTTTTTTTATCTAAAAAATACGATATAACAAATAAAAACTCCGAGCGAAGCTCGATCGCCCAGGTACTAGATAATAATAATGCGACGTATCGAAAGCGAAGTATTGATGTATTGTGGAATAATAATTAATTGTCAATTTATCTCACCAAACCAGCTCTGGAAAACGAAATATGATAAATTGGCGTTCATTTTCTCCTCATTATTGGTAACGAGTTTGCAGCATCGTATGTAATTATTGCATTACAGATATTTAATATTTAGCAATCGCTTGTGCATAATTTAATTAATTTAAAAATTTTAATATGCCACGATTTCAAGGATTTATATTTCGATTTTATTTTGACAACGACTTCGTACACTTTTTCTACTTTATATGGTACCTAGTAGCAAAATAATGCCTCATGGGAACAATTTCTCATACATTAATATTTAAATTCATGCTCTCTACTTCTAATCCCATTGGAACGTTTTCTTACACTCGAATTAAAAATATTCTAAATGCGACCTGACCATTAATTATATAGTTTCCTAATTTTTTTTTTTGCATATTTAGAATTGTATTCTGACCCATTCAACGCTATCCCTTTTCCCAATAATAATTTCATGAAGCTAAACTCGCCTGTAAAAACCTTATTTAAGTTAGTACAATATATCCAATATTTACCCTATATAAAGGAAGTTAAGTGTTTATATGAGTAAAAAAAAAACAGTTTTTCCGAAATTACCTACAGACAGCTTCATTTTTTTCATATCTAAGTTAGATTTGCTGCAAGATATGGAAATTAAACCTAGAGCAGACATTAATGTAGCAGTTTTAAAAACTATTTAAAAGATTTTAACACCGTTTTGGCGGAGCGAGTAGTTCGTCGCTCTCTCTATAGTTTCATTAAAAGTTTTAATTTCCTGATTTCCGTATGTTGACATATTTTATTATTATTTTTTATTAAAAGAAAAAGTACTGACCATAAATAAGAGGATGCATTGTTTACAAGCAATATATAAAATGTTGATTAAAAATTAAATAATATCTAGTTATTTAAACGTTGTTGTATTTGTATAGTTCATTAGTCTTTATAAAAAGAGGATAATATTTATAATACAACCTCCGTAACCGGTACCTGCGTTAATGAATAATTCGAAAATATTATACGTCCTCAAATATCCATCTGTGGCAAACATCACGATCGGTTTGACATTATAGAAGTGGATATAATACTGCAGCACAGAATAAAATATAGTAAATAATATAAAAACAAAATAATAACTACATTTTGCCGTCTAATACCTAGAATGAAAGCGAATTGAGGGTAAGAAAGTAAATCCTTCTAAATCTGAGCCATTCGTAGTGACGGGAGACGAGCGACGGAGCAATCCTGCGTGGAGTTTCATTAAGTGCGCTTAAACACGACAAAGCTTTGCGGAACTCTTAAATACAGACCGAGAGCAAACTGAGGTTATGAATTAAGCTCTACGTTCAAGACGGGAAATAATGGAAATGAAAGCCGTCCCATTGTAATACAGGTGAGACACGCGGGAAAATAAGTGTAAGATATAAACAGCTTTTAACATTTACAATATAGAGTTTTTTTCTCCCGCAAAATAAGAGCTTTTTCAAATAATTTGATTGAATTAAATAATACGTAGGTACATATAAAAATAAACAATATTAATTTACTTAATAAACTTGCTCTCTCAAAATAACTATTAGGAATATCCCCTATATTAAAATTAGAAGCATATTTAAATATAACAATGTAATTTCATAAAATATTATGTATTATGTACAATATATGTTAGTGAAAATTATAAGAAAGAATCACGACAAGCTTTCAGGAACAAAAGAGTAAAGACGTCGTGGGAACGTTGTATCAAAGATAATAACGTAATAATGCTACAGTAATTTTACATCGTACTCGTATATGTAACGCAGAGCAGCTGCTGTTTATGGAGCGTGCGATACGGTTCACCTGCTAGTAATAGATAACGGTCGTCGGGATCGACAGCGCCTTTGTGTAATTGTCTTTATAGAGTATTCAGTCCTTTTTAACGTCCCACAGCTGGACAGGGGTCTCCCTTCAATATGAGGGAGATCAGGCCATAGTCCATCACAGTGTTAAAGTGCAAGTTGGCGGACTTCACATGTCTTTCGAAAACTTACTAGATTCTCACAGACGTGCAGGTTTCCTCACGAGTTTTCTTTCATCGTAGGACAAGTGGTCGTATTGTAAATGATTCGCACATGAAAATATCAAGAGAAGTGAGACTCGGGTTTTGAACCTGCTTTACTCTATCTTTGAATTTATATTTTTTTAAATAACACATAACGTCCGTCATTGTACGATTTATTTACAAAAATTAACTGTGATTTCTAAATTTTTCTATGCACTTTTCGCTTTCAAATCAACGCTTGTCTCGACGGAGCAATGTCTATAGCTCGCGGATTTTCAGCCCGCATTCAAGCTACTCAAGGGTACTATTATGCAGGCCAGGCAGTTACACTGTGACCTTCTCTATCGAAATGATTCTAATAACATAAAATCGCCCTAAAGACACTTGAACCTCCTAACCTCCAAATTAGTGGCCATACCTTTATGGCCACTAATTCATCTTGTACGACAATCGAATCTCCAAGCAAACGACAGGCAGTACTTTACGTGTACTATGATGGAAATATTCAGTTTATACTGGATTTAAAAATATAGTGAAATTGACTAAAAGCGCTATAAAAATTTTATAACGAGGATATCATATTTTATTATATAGTCTCACAAGGTGAACCCTATTTAACCTTAAACAAAAAACGTACATTATAATAGCCAAAAATACGACTTGATTTTTATTTTAAAACTTATATAAAATAAAAAGACACCTCTAAGATTATCTAAAACTTATAACGTTTGCGGAGCCAGCGAAGTTTCTATATGCAATGCGAAGTCCAACCTTACTCTTTCATACTTGTAACTTTCAACTTACAAAGGCGCTTTAATTTTATTCATTGTTTATTCTATCTGCACATTTCATGTTTTATTCATTACTTAGGAGACCAATAACAGGACTTGCACGGAATATAATATGATTACTTGGTTATTTTATGTAGGTGTTCATTTTTGTAACTTAAAAACCGTACTGATAACGTCCTGTTGATTTATGGTAATTACTTTTCTTACATTAGAATTTTATTTCAAAAAAGAACTTTGCTGTATGCAAAGAAAGATTGTAATAAAATATTATAGCACCAGATTTTTTCTAGTTTCATATAGATACTACATTTTACTGAACCTTATTTAACTTATGTAATATACCTATGTACTTAAAAGGTTACTATTAAACTCAATTATGTTTTAATTTAATCCCGAACTAGGTATGTCATAAAAAACCCGAAATAAAGATAACCAAAGCTAAAAAAATAAACGCAGCCTCGCGTAATTGTTATTAAGTTACAATAACTTATAATTAGTTTAAAGATACTTCAATATATGTATCATACACAATAAATAAATATAAATATAATAAATATGTTGGGTCATTACCACACAGCACCATCTAGTTTTATGGTAAGCTACGAGGCTTGTATTATGGATACCAGATAGTTGATATACTACACAATACACATCTATACATATTATAAAATTCTAACTGAGCCGAATCTGTACCTTAAATATTTGTTGGAAAATCTTATTGAAATAGACTTTATTATCGATACAGAGACCGAATCTATAGTTTTTAGAATTTTTGTCAGTCTGTCTGTCTCTCTGTCTATTTTTTTTGAAATTCATCCCATAAGGAGATAAAATAAGGGATGAAAATTTGTATGAAATCTACCTTTTTAAAGTTTTTTGTTTTAGATTTAGCGCGAGCGAAGACGCGGGTTTTGCTAGTATTGTATAATTTTAAATACATACATATTTTAATATAAGCACCCTTAACTGGAGTACAAACATTCTTGCTCATCACACATCCAGCTAATAATAATAATATTAGCTAATATAACAAGAATCCTTTGAAATTCGTTAAGCTGACCTTGTGTTGATTGTTGCTCCTCCAAATAAACAAACATTAAAAAAATACAAATTCAAAGCAGTAGTTAGGTAGGATATGCGCATAATTTAAATTCTATTAACTTCCAATACGAAATACTTGATTTGCACAATATTGCGTAATCAATGAGATCACCTCCATACTTACAATATGAAAAATAACAAACCTAACAAACAAAATAATATTTTACATCTGAAATCTTTAAAATGCTGGCTCATAATAAAGAAAAGAACAATAAGGTCACCAAAAACAGTCAGTTGAAAGTTCTAACGTGTAGACACATTTTTGCGGATGTAACACAAGCTAAATGTCAAGGCCCATGATTTGGCGACTGTGAGATATGGCGGCTCGACATTGAAAACACGTTAGCAGATGCTGCTCTCAAAGCCTTGCCCATTTCGCGACGCCTCGTATCTAATCAAACCGGTTCTAAATTGGGTTTATTGACGAACAACACCCGCAATAGTGTCACACAGATAACTATCTTTTGACCTAGTTTGCTCATAGCCTGCAATTCGGCAACAACAATGTAGGTAACATTTACGTCGCAATTGTTCAATAGTGGTCCAAGAGCAAGCAGGCACTTCAAATCCTGATTGACATAATATGTAAATCTCCATAATAATTTCTACTATAATGTTTAAAGTCTGGTTGGATATAAATATTTGGTAGATCCCTGTAACTAATTAAATACAAATGCATAATTAATATCGTTTATAGACTATATTTAACAAAGTTTTAAAACGTTAGTTTATTAAGATCGCTCAAAATTTTAAGGCATCACGTTCGTGTTATTAGAGTGAAAAATGTAAACTAATATTTTGTTCAAAAGTAACGAAAGTGTCTCCATAAATATTTAACGGTTGAGAGGAAATTGGATAGTCGAGACTAAATTGGGAGAAGCTGGCATTATTATGAAAGATTTTTAGTAATTACTTACGCTTAGCAGCCAAGCGTACATAAAGCGCCTTGTTGTTCTTACACTTAAAACAAATTTAAAGCATTATTCATATGTATAAACATTTTTTGATCTATTAATTTTTGCTCCTTTTCAATATATGATGTGGACCTCGTTCTTTTTAAGAATAATAATACCTACCTCTTCTTTTTAAATTTATCACACACTTATACTTTTCGTTAATGAATAAGTAGGGGTTAAAACCGTGTAAAATTGAAATAAAGCGGTTATCAAATAAGACAATTAACGCTTTCTACTGACGCTCTGCGTGACAATAAGAAAAAGTTGTTTTTCTTCGAAACAGGTTATTTCCATTACTTTGTACTGGACACGCATGGGTAATAAAGAAATAATGGACGCTGGTTATAATAGAGACAACCCTACAATCCACAAATGAAAAAAAAAACGTTTGTAATAATACAATATCTATTCCAGCAATGGTCTATAATTTTAATGTTGAAGTGTTTTTTCTTTTATGAATGTGTTTTAAAAATAAAGCGTCTTAGGTATGAGAATATTTTCATCAAACCACACGGTTTAATGAAAATACTTTCATATTTCAAATATTTATCATGTAATACAAATTATCATACTACATTAGTGTTTTAATAAAATAGACTTTATTGAGATTCAAAGTATTAGTACGAAAGCAGAATTTTAGTACTTATTAACCCCTCCCTCCCCCTTATCAGCAAAAGTAAGCAAAGCGCTTACTCCCCCCACCCATGCTTACGTAAACTTTACGTCTCAATTATTTTGGGGAATCCCTGAAGGTGCTTTACGTCTTTGAGCATAGAGAAGTAGAGTTGCCATTTGCGTTTTGAACACATTAATTTGACAAATCAAAATGTACTAAATATTAATTTATTATTTCAATAAATAAATATTGCTGACGTAATCACCATCCAGACCTCCCCGTCCCCCATGTCACCCTCCGCCCCTTTTTGTTGCTTACATACCTAATAAATGAATGTCCCCTTACAAATACTTAGGAATCGTTGATTTTTTACTATTATATTTGTAAAAGTCAGTGTGTGAAAAGTCGTAACTCAGAAGATATTTTAAGATTAAGAATATGTTCAATAAAGATAATATGTCATTTGGTACGTCGAAAGTATAAAGAAGTATAAGATTTTTTACATAGGCACTAAACGAGACCCAGACCGCGCAGTAGGCGACCACGCTAGCCGCTCTGTACTGGTATTCCCTAAGAACTTTTATGAATTTCGTTAACTGAATCTGTGAATATTTATACTTCATATAATTGTATGAAGTATGCCATGGACTCAGCCGTCGTGATACATAGAATGTCTTACAGAATAGCACTAGTTCTAGTCGCAGCGGCTACGTGTGACGATCGCGTATTGTCGTGAATCGCTGTTTAATATATGTAACAATCTACCTAATCGCTGGTCGCTACGACCGCGGTCGAACTCACTTAGTGTGTGGACGTGGTAATGGATTCGCAATAGAGATTAGGCCTTAATATTCACTAAGCCGTTGAAAAGTGCAAAAATGAATATAACCTAATATTTCTTGTTAGTCACTCAACTAAATGAAAAACAAAATACTTGACTAAAAATTATAATTAGCAAATTTTCGCCCGCATCCTGTATATATATGTATATATATATATATATATATATATATATATATATATATATATATATATATATATATATATATATAAAAGTATAAAAAGAGACTATTGTATTTGTCACGACTTTACTGACACATCAATAGCAGAGGTCACTGACGCGTCTCATTTTATTCCAGCGGACTAAAGGTGTATTCATGCCCACATAAAAAATGCTAAAAATATATCCTTTTCATCACAGCATTTTTTTTCTAACTAAAAACTATTTTATGCATAATCTTTCTTTTGTTTGCTTTGAAATGCTACGGTTTAACTTTCTTCTTCAACTTCAACTTCAACTATAAGATCTAAGTCATAGGAAAATTCTTGAGTTGGATAGATTTATCAACATTCTATGGTAACTAAATGAAAGATGATATATATCCAAAGTATTTCTTAGAAGTAAATATTATAAAGAATTTCTTAATGTAGGCCCAAAATTAAGTACTGTATTTTTAGTAATTAGATATTGTATTTTAGTTATTAAAATCAGATACTTTATAAACATATCATGATTTTAAAAATATTTACTCTACTGTTAAATATACATATTATGTAGAATACGAATAATTACGTCTGATTAATTTACATTAAGAAGAAGCTGGTAGCTCCGGTTTACTCTAAACTCTAAAGGTCTACTCTGTCCGTAAGGCAAACGGACCGATCATAAAATTTGATAAACAAAGGAAAAATACTGTATACATGGGTATAAAGTAATGACAATTAAGCCTTGGATGTTAATATTCAAAATCACCTACGTGGGCGGAAACAGGTTAATGATCGGTGATTCAAACCTTAACAAACTGCCGTTAAAACTATTGTACCATTGAAAATGTATATGTATCTGTCATCTCTAGTTATAATAACCTGTCATCTTCAATCTTTGTCAAAGCAACTTTGTGCTTTTTACATAAATTTAACATAAGTCAAAGTAACTAACCGAATTTCATACATGTATGACCGTATAACTTCGATTTCCAAACAAAATATATAATACTTCTAAGTGACTTAATTAATGGCATACCTATTGTAAATTTTCCTTGAAATTTAATAAAATTGGTATCACTGTACATACATATGTATGTATAAGACTTTGTAGGAATAATAAATACTGTACCTGTATTATACTTAAACTTATACAAATCTTAAAAATAGAATTAGGCCAAAAGTCATCAAAGTCGCAAATAAGGATCAATTATTTACAGTAGTTTCAAAATAAGTATAGGTATTCATACTTCCAAGAAATAAAAAATAAGGGGTTTTAAAAGCATTTTCCTTAGTAGGTATAAAGAAATATTGTGACACATCATGTTGTTTTCCGTCAGTCTTAAGAACTACCTTAATTGTTTACTTACTGCTTATTATTAAATTTTCTTTGTTAATCACGCGTAGCTAGAGAATTGCTAAATTTTCATGTTTTCATTTCAATGAGAAGAAGAGAATCTAACAAAGACCTATATACATAATATTAAATATTTACATTTAAAATGAGATATATCTCATCCTCCCTACTCTCTCAATAATCCACTTTCATTTTGGTTCAAATCAATCAAGATGTCTATCTCTGAATTGGTTAACATGCAGTTGATTAATGGTGAATTTAAAATGTTTATTCTACCACTAAATAAGAACATGCAATTCATGTTAGACAACATTATAATTAGTTAAGTACATCAAGACATAAGAATATACGGACATAAAGCAACATTTTTTTTTTTGATAAAACACCATCTAGACTCGGCCATTGTGTACAAAATGTTCACAAATTATAAACGCTAAAACTGCCTCGTTATTCTCTCTTTCTATTAATGAAAACCGTATCAAAATCCCTTGCGTGGTTAAGGAGAAGTAAGCGGAGAAACAGACAGAGACAGACAGCGACTTTGTTTTATACTATGTATAGATTTGCAATGCATAATGCCTGAACCTAGACATTATTTTGTTCTGGGTGCTGTTAAAAGCTTGTAAGGTATAATTGAAAACTGTTTCTTCAACAATTAGATTGTCAGCGTGGTCGACACCTGGGCCACGTAATTATGAAACAAACAATTACTTTTATTTAACATTTCCTACGAAATTTTCAACACACGTCGCTCAAATTATGTAATTGTTAGAACAAAATGTTCCTTTGAACTCGTATTTCACGTTTGACGTACGTATTTAGACAACATCTATCAATTAAAGCGTAACATTCGCAAAACTTATCACATGAATACTTTTTTGAATTATTATAATTATTATTATTTTGAAATTTTATAATTAGCGTAACAAAAGTATATGATGCATATGTAACGTCTCTCATGTATGTATTTTATAACTTGTACCTATCTTTTTACATTAAACTAGTCAAAAAACGCTTATTTTAAGGCTTCGATATGAGTATAACAAAATGTTCTTACTACATATTATATGTGTATATAGCATGTTATATTTCTAAGTATTGTGTGAAAGTAATAACAGAATATTGACTGAGTGCGTAATCATTAAACTAAACTGCATTATACGAGTAGGTTGTGTCGCCATAGGTAATTCTAGAAAAGATCTCTAGTAAGAATTTCATCAGATATATAGTTATAGTATACTCGTAGAGATTACATTAACATAGTGTTATAATAAAATTATAATTTTAATAAGATTATGGGGAAAAAATAGTATCATAATCGTACAATTTTGTCTAAAATCTATCGTTGTACATTAAACATAAATAAATAAATATGTTGGGACATTAACAAACAGCACCATCTAGTTCCATGGTAAGCTATGAAGCCTGTGTTATGGATACCAGATAGTTGATACACTATACATATATAACTTTAAATACATACATATTATAAATATAAACATCCATGACTGGAGTACAAACACCTGTGCTCATCACACAAATAAATGCCCCCAGCGGGACTCGAACCCGCGACCGCTGGCCCAGCAAGTAGGTTCACTGCAAACTAAGCCAAGCGTGTAGTCGAAAACATATACTTTTAAAAATATAAATAGTTTGGGTATGTAATAAAAACTGAGTTTGCAGTTTTTGCATGACCGGATAACAGTTGAAACGTTTTTTTACTTTGTGTTCTATAGTATATAAGGTGTAGGTATTAATAGCCTGAATCAAATACATGTCTAATTTGTGATCGAATAGTCCCTTGCTTTTCGCGGTTATACTACATAGGGATTATTATATATTACTATTACAAACTAAAGAAGTAAATAATTTTCATGTTCTCTCATTGGTTTCTTGATATGTTAAGTGTTAACAAAACTTCGAGTATCAAACCAGTTGATTAAGTAATTATGGTCTACCTCAGAAATGCGTGGTTAAGTCCACACGCAAGCCAATATATGTGACAAATAATCTGTCATAATTATAGCAAACAACATGTTGTGTATCTTGTAGATTAAACTATTTTAGCCTCCTTAATCGTTATGTTTAAAAAATATTTATTGAAAATAAAAAAATCAAGTATCACATGCCAAATTAATCCAATTAAAATGATATTATATAATTGTATTGTATAAACATTTTTTGTTTTAACCGACTTGCTCAACAAATAAAGTTAAGTAATATAAAAAGTAATACTGATGGATGTAAATTAAAGTACCTACTATAATGAATTATAAAAGACTAAATATGGGTATATGGGTCGAAAACATCAGCCATGTAAATAATATAGGTATAGGTATATTATATAAAAGCTTCAAAGTTATTCTTTTTTATGTCCAATAAAAAATAATCCAGTAATATATGTCTTACCCACTATTTATTTACTCAAATTGCTTTTGGGTTAAATCATTGACAATTTTGTAAATGTCGCATCCCTGCGACATAAACACTAACCTGAAACAAAGGAAACAACAGTTTAAATGTAACTGAATAGTAGAGACCTTACAGTACTACAAAACAAATCACAATAAAAAACTTCAGAATTTGTGTTAACTCGATATTTCTTTGTATAATCAAATAGAAAATGGAGGATTTGTGTATGATAATGACTACAATTTCTGCCGACGTAACGAATAATGTAACAGGGATTTTGCTTCGTAATTTGAACCCCAGAACCAGATACAATATCGTATATAGGCACTTATTTCCTATTATATAGACATCATTTTGTGCGTTGAGGTCAAACAAGTAACCTTTCAACCTGTGCGCAACGACCTTTACAAATGAGCAGACTACTTTATGCTTGTCCAAATAACAAATGATATATTAAATATCTCTGCCAAACTTATATTGAGTTGAACAACAAATCTTCAAAAACAAATAGATTTTATTTGTTACGAGTTCGAGTTATGGGTTCGAAAATTAAAACACTTTTTTGCACTACAGATATTTTAATTTAGCTTTAAAAGAATCACATTATAAAGTTTACGTACATTCGGAACACCCATAGTTTTACCTGAGTCTTGTCTTTGAGCACTATTTTCCACTATTAGTGCACTTTATTTTATTTTACTTTTCCACTTTTCGATCACGGCTTAACTCTAAACTTCAACTGATCATTTGACAGTCGAAACACTAACGCCCTTTTTAAATGCACAAATAAAGAACATTCTAGTATTCGAAATTTCGACATTTTTCCGTTTTGAAAAATCTTTTGTCACTCTTACTCATGGCAATTAACAATTAGTTATTCTTGTCGTTGAATGTCATAAGTTGACAACTGTCTTGGCATCTATGAAGCCGATCAAGGAATAAATAACTTAATCTTAATAAAAAATAAGATTCCTACTTTATAGGAGGTAAATCGGAGGTCGGTACTATATTTATATTTGTTTATTTTTAATATATATAATTATAATAATAGATAATATAATAATTATAGTTCTTAATTTATAATTATACCGGTGGTAGGACTCTGTCAAGCCTGAGGAGTCCGACTGGATGGGTACCACCCCCTTATCTATTTCTGCCGCCAAGCAACAATGATTGCATTGTTGTGTTCCGGTTTAAAGGATAAGGTAGCCAGCGCAATTACAGGCAAGAGGCATATCATCTTAGTCCTCACAGTGATAACGTACCGGCGGTTCTGCAGTTTTGTTACGTAAAACCTAAGTGTATGAACCGTAGGTGTTATGGGCGACAGGTTCCACTTTCCATCAGGTGGGCTGTCTGCTCGTTTATCACTGATTACCATAAAAAAAAAAAATTAAGACAACCGTAAACCAAATTTTTTTTTGACAGTGCTCTGTGGTAGAGTGGAGGAGGTGTACATACTTATAACTTATAAGGTAAGAAGTCGAGTCGGCTCTTAATAAGCGCCTGTACGCCGTTAGCCTTTGCTTGCAACTTCGCCCACGTAAATGAATAGAGCCAAAAAACGTACTTAAAAATCCTCTATTATGTTAAATGATCTGATGAATGACATGATTTTAAACCATTTTGTTTCGTGTAAGATTAATTATTACAGTATTATTAGATTTTACTTATTATTATAACAATTTATTGCACAAAATATATTACATAAAAGTAACTTAAAACTAAATAAAAAAATTTACAAAGGTAAGCAGTGATTTCTTACAGGTTACATCCATTTCAATAATATTATTAATAAGTAATACCTAATATATATTAATAATCAAAAACTACTAATCAAGATCGATAAAAAATGCCTAAATATGTATATGCTATATCTAACTTAAAATTCTAAGGATGGGGGATCTAAAGACTATCCTGGTAACAGCATCCAACCGTTGGTTCCACAAACATGTACCAAAGTACATGTTCATTGATATTAATACTAAGTATAAAAACACATTCGAATATTTGTTTAGGCATGAAATTTCTCTCAAAGAAGGGGGGATGTCTATTGATTAGTTATACAGATAGATAGCCCGTATTTGCATCGAGAGGTGGGGCGTTACGTAATTTTTTTAAGTTCGAAATAGGTATATAAAATTAGAACGCACTATAAAGCCTTACGATTCGAGACAACATGCGTAACAACTCTATATAAAATCACAGAATCCAAAAAAGTGCCTTATCCAATATAGAATGTTATATAAAAACAGGCTTTAAAATATAAAGTTATATACTTACGTCACCCATATTATATCAACTCAATACTAAAAATAAACATACATATAATATCTATAGAGACTTGTTTTCTTGAAAAACAATTTTGAATAATGAAATGAAAAATCAGAGAGATGTAGAAGTCAAATTATATTAATTTTGTAATTTATAGAAAAATCTACAGAGAATTTATTAAAACTTTCGTGTTTTAAGAGAAAATAAAGACCTTCTTTAAGTAATATTAAAATTAGTTCTGAAAATTCGAATTCTTTATGAAATTACCGCTTTACATTAAGATTCGATTACGTTCGAGATTCATTATCGTTATATATTTTTTTTTATTAAAAACATTAAAATTTAAAGCTACTAAACAAAAAAAAATCGATTGACAAACAGAGGAGAAATAGGTATTGAACTGTTTTGTCTTTACCTATTTATACATATAAGATTAATCGAAATGTGAAAGACACTATACAGGTGACATGCAAAATCCATTATTGTTTACATACCAGAACTGTGGATCAGAATACATACAAAGCCTTTATATAAGTTACAAACACTAAGTCGATACGCAAGTACGGTCAAGAACAAAGTGCTCAATCCACTGTTAATTGAGCACTTAAATCAAAGCATGGTCACTAATTATTACTAAGACCTCTGTGTACGTCAGACGTTGTAAATTGGAGCTAATGTTGTGTTTCATTGTATCATGTTTCTTTTTTAATTAAGCTTAATATGTTTATTTTCGTACGTAACAAAAATTAGAATAAATAATACAAAACAATACTAATAGATTTTTTTCGACCCAAACAAAAACGTGAAGATTTTTTTGATCATTAATGATGATATCGAACCCGCTCCTTTTGTTCAGTAACAGGCCAAAATATGTTCTATCCTTTTGTAATGTCTTATTTACATATATTTTTTTACTTAACATAAGTATAAGGTAAATTGATAAATCGCAATCAAGTCATAATCCTAACTCCTAGGCCATATTATATAGTCGTAACTATATTGTAATTTATTTACCTAATACTTACTAGAATTTATTACTATTGTAATAATTGAGAATTAAATAACAATTAATATAAAATATATGTATTTACAATATAGCTATTTATGTAGAATCAAATACAGTGAAACTAAACAAGAAATATAAATAACATATTCAATATCTACTTATTTTTTTTAAATTTAATGATTATAATAGGTCTGTGTACTCGTATTATGTACGTATACATATACAGTAAAGACACGCGTGCCGCAACCATGACATCACATTAGAATATCGCCTGGATTACGAATATATTATATTTAAATAATCACAGTGAATAAATAACTTACTATACAAAGAGCACTACTATAGGTGGTCTGTCTGCTCGTTTGTCACTGAATCCCATAAAAAAAAAGAAAAAAAGCGATATGTAATATAACGCTATGATTGATCATTAGAAACAACAAAAGCAGACCTGCAGGCATATGCTTGTGTTTGACAAGGACTTAATAATTAAATCTAGCACTGGTATTCTTGTGCCCAATGAAATCCGCTCGGGTTAAACAGACAGACAGGCGTTGTCGAAGGTAATCTTTTACGAACTTCTTTTACAGTACAAATAATAATCATGATTAAAAGCCTTGCTATTTCAATCGATTAAAAAAATCCAAAGATATACTACAGCATAGTTTTTAGTCTTGTGCGCTTTCATATGAAGTGAAATTTTAGAGCTTGTGAGCCAAATTGGAGCGCAGACAGTGGATTCTTTTACTATACATACGTAAAAGTTAGATTCTGAATTTAAAATTTTGCAGGTTTTTCGATGTTAGATATTTATATACAACTTTCTGAACTTTGCGGCCTCGTAAAGATATGAAGCGGGAATCATGTTTAGCAGTTATGAGTAAGAAAACACGAGTGTAAAGCCGCAAGCACAAACTACTAATATACAAATAATAAATCAAACATGGTCACGTTTTCTTTTGCCGTCCCGTTTTATGATAGAACTATCTACAATACTTCACCTTCTATGGAAATTTATTTCCTGCGAGAACTTGCTTCGTATGTCGCTACGTGACTTCCTTTATTGATGAGGTTAGGCGATGATGCGCATATTGAACTGAGCTGTGATGAATCAAGATATTCCGATAATTCTGGAAATTTTATAATCTACATATTATCTTCTAGAGAGAAAATGTTTCATAATGTGCTATTTCAATCGGTTTATAAAAACTACTAAGTATGTCAATAGAAATATGTATGTAAATATAGGTAAATATTTTAAATTGTATTTTTTAAGTTCTCTTCTCGCCGACCTGCCCTAAGTTAAGAACATTACGCTTTTGTTATACTTTTTATTGAGTCAGTTCCTACGTAATTGCACATTTACATACATAAAAAATTTTAACTGTCCATTCTCGAATTATAATCATCAGGTAATTGCAGAATAATATCAAAAGCGCAATCAGAATAATATCTTACGTGCGGCTGACGAAAACAAATACAGATAACACATAACATGCTGTGTACACAGATAATAATCAAAATTAACTTTATAACGTCCTTTAATACTAATTAACTTGTTAATTTATAGTTAGCAAAGTGTCGACCTTGGTTTGGCTTCCTACTCCCAACCGTTTGTTTCCGACGAAATATGTATGATAGCGCGTTTCACTTATTTGTTTGCTGCTTTAAATAAAGGCTTTACGTACTTAACTAACGACTTCAACGTATATTCGTAGTATAAATGTACCTATTCACAAACTGTCTGCTTTTTCGTCCTTTCGTTTGGCGTATTAGATTTAAAGATACTTTAGTCGCTTTATGCAAACTAAGTAAGATCTGATTTAGTAATTCTACTCTGCAAAAACAAAAACATTTCTTGTTTTATTTTTGAAATAAATAACACTGAGTACCTAAGCTTAATAATTATTATAAAGTTGTATAAAACTTTGTCACGAGTTCAATTTTAAAAAAGAACAAATATATAATTAATGATACAACAATAAATAATAAATTTTATGTTATAAAAAGAGTCAACGTAGTAAGACACAAGACGAAGTTATAAGATTTTTCTTCGTTTCACAATTCTCCAAATATATATAATTTTATATTATATATTTTACAAAGGGCAGCGGAATGAATAAGGTTATTCATTTGATTTCCCAAACGTTAACCAGTCTGTCGTGTCGTCTGTCTGCTCGTTTGTCACTGAATCGCATATAAAAAAAAAGTTACAATTTAAATGAACTTTGTATTGCTGAAAATCTGTAAGGAAATGGCATCAAAACAATTTTGTTTCAGTCAAATCAAATGAAAGTAATAAACAGAAGAAATAAATCCACAGAAAACGATTGCAAATGCAAATATAGGTAATCTCGTAGACAGTCTTTCACCGACATCGAAGTCTAATGTAATTGAAGTCGTTGCACGCTTCATTACACATTGGTGATTGTTGCGACCTTGAGCGTTGTGGAAGAAATAGAGAATAAGAAGATATATTTTAAACAAAGTGAATATTTTTGCTTTACGTGGTGGTAAGCTTTTTAATTTAAGTTTTGCTATTGGTCCCTAATGAGATCGTCTTTAATTAAGAACGTTTATTTTACTTTAATTAAATACGTATCTAACATTCATACGCTTAGATACAATGTATTATTAATGTATAATAAGAATGTTTTATTAGACTGATAAGGAGAGAACACATGAGAGAATTTAACTTAGAAGGAAAAATGTTCAAAGCTATGTGTAGTCATATATATTTAAACTAGCGACTTACGCTCGCTTCGCTCGCGTTCGTCCCTAAGTACGTTGTCACGGTTACCTATGTTTATACACTAATAGTAGCTTGCTACTTCTAAGATATTCATTTAAATTATATAGCGATTTACCCTCGCTTCGCTCGGGTGCGTACGCCGTAGGCGGATTTTGTTCACATTTTCATGGGTTTTAATTTTTTTTCGCGAGACCCTGATTCTTTTTCTAAAATAAAAGGAGCCTAAGTTACTCCTTATAACACAGACACTCCAATTTTATTTATCTGTATAGATGAGCAATTCTTGTATATTTATATCTTTATTTCTTTATTTATTTATACCAGCGATCTCGGAAACGGCTCTAACAATTTCGCTGAAATTTGGTATATGATGGGGGCTTTCGGGGGCGAAAAATCGATCTAGATTAGTCTGATGTCTGAGAAAACGCGTGTTTTCGAGTTTTCATGCTGTTTTCTTTTGCATTATTCTACGCAGAATATGGTCGATAATTTATTACACTCGGATGTAAGCATCCTGGTCAAGCGGTCAAGGCGCAAGTTAGACAGCGCATTTTACTTTTGTTTTTTTTTTTTGTATTTATTCAAATTTTAGTTTTTTTTTATTCTAAAAAATACGATATAACAAAAAAGAATTCCGAGCGAAGTTCAATCGCCGTGGTATTAATATAATATAAACAGTAATACATGATCTATATTAACATAAAAATATCTTTTATCTTTTAATTAAGTAAATAGATAGGTTTATCCGTTCATCCTAGTTAATGTAAATCTATTCCCAACAATGAATGTCGATTTTTAACAAAAAAAAACTATAAAATGACGTTGTAAATAATAATGAATCTCATATTACCTCACCATATTATGTAGAGTATACTAAAGCTTGTTATTATTATATAATATCTATTACAAGGCGATACCACGAACAAATACACGTACTTGCGAATGGACACATTCGATGGCGGAGGACGTGAGTTCGATTATCGACAGTATAATTTGAGAACCTAGAAACGTCTGTAAGATTCAAGTCATGAAACAATTATAATTTATCAACACCATTTAAGAAAAACAACATGATATTTAATTTGTAGTTGTAGTTTGTTATTAGTAAACAGGAAATGAAGTTATAATAAATCTGGCACAAAGTGTTTTAATTTACCTCACATGCAAGCGTAAAAATTCAAGCCCGTTACCGAGCTCTCACGCCAACAGACAATCGATCACCGAGATTATGACATTAACTTCTTATGAAAGTGACGCTATCACGGTACAGCGATAATAGCTGCAGTACATATTGGGTAACTGCAAACATTATTGCAAAAAAATTCATTTTGATGTAGAAGTAATTGGACTACATATTATATAAATGAGAAAGTGTGGATGTGTTTTATTGTAAAATATACAATATCCTAAAAGGTAAAGGTAAAAAGGTATCCTAAATGTTAACCCGAGTAATAAGTTATATTTGTGCATGTTTGTAACTTCTAAATGCTAAAAAGGGCCTAGACTGACCTAAAGAAACACATCGTCCACCAATACTAATACTACTATTTTTTGTCAAAGACACTTATATACTATGAATAATGTGGCTTTTTGACTTACTACAAACTCTTCTCTATTATAGTAAAATAGCCTATGGTACTCACGAATAACGTAGCCTGCTGTTAGTACAAGTTTTTTCAAATTTTATTTTCAGAGATTACTTTCCACATTCTAACTTCTGAATTTTACTTCTTTATAATAAATAATAAATAAATAAAAATATGTCGGGACATTAACACACAGCACTATCTAGGTCCATGGTAAGCTGCGAGGCTTGTGTTATGGATACCAGATAGTTGACACACTACACATATACAACTTTAAATATATACTACATATTATAAATATAAACACTCATGACTGGAGTACAAACATTCGTGCTTATCACACAAATGAATACCCCCAGCGGGACTCGAACGCGCGACCGCTGGCACAGCAAGTAGGGTCACTACAAACTGAGCCAAACGTGTCGTCAATCAACGTCCTTTATAATATTGATGTAGGTTTTGACACGTGTAAAACCAATAATAGTCAAACAAATGTACAGAAAGCAAGATTGGGCGAGACCTTGAGACTGGAAAAATAAATTATTATTTATAAAGGTCAGGTTAAAGTCTAAGGACCCCGTCGAGCGTGTACTATGAGAATTAAATGACAATAACAGAAGCGAATAGGTTTGTAGAGATCATACCTCTAGGAACTCAATATTCTAAGTCGATTAATAGCGACATATTGTAGTCTTTTATAACTTTTTGCAGTATGCTTGTAAGATAAATATATTCAGATAAGTAGATATACGTATTCAGGTTTCAGATATTTCAAAAAAATATATTTTCTTAAATTATGTAAGAATGTTTTCGTCGATTGAACTGCAAGTCAGACATGTCAAGATGTCAGGCGTCGCAACGGTTAAAACTGCGTGCATAATTGTTAAAGGTCAAGCATATAACGAGTTCCAGACATTACCCACGATTATATATAAGTGAAGTAACATTACTTCAAAACCGGTTGCATTTCTATTAATAGTAGACCTAACTGTAGAGATGAGACGTTTCTTCGCTTTGAATACTAAACGCAACGCAAATGAACTTAAGTAAATAATAATAAATATCAAAGGTTTCTTCTACTAAATACTTAGCTTTAAATATAGCCATGTAGCCGTAGTTAGTAATAATGTAAAATAAGTTCCAGCCATGAAGTGAATCATTAATGTTCATAATTACATTGACCCTTTGCTATATATATAAAATTATTTATGATTTACAACTATCATAAATATTTATTCTCACTGAGGTGATCACTAATGTTTTGATATTAATTCTTCTTCTTAGTCATACACTCCTGGCAGAGTGATCGTAGTCAAGGATCGTCTGATAGGTTGGTCATTCGTTGTGAGTTTTGCGAAACTTCTCCATCTCTCTCTCTTTTCTATAATAATATATTTGACTAGCGACTCACCCTGGCTCCGCTCGGGTTCGTTCCTACTTACGTTTAATCTTTTAGTATAGATTTCTCAGAGATGAGATATTTTCCCGGAGTAAAAAGTTATACGTTGACCCGGATAACAAGCCATCATCATACCAAATTTCATCAAAATCCCTAATCTAAAATATCCCTAAAATATCCCTAAAATATTTCACTAAGATTTTCTAAAAAATATTTAATGTACAGATTAGATTCAGAATTTTATTATGTGTATAGATATAACATATCTATGATTAGTCCGATATTCATACTACATTTTTATTATATTCACAAAAATGATTGAAGTAAAAAGATTATCTTCAAATCTAACCGGTTATTACTATATCATATGACTTATACAAAGCTGTTCCCATTTCAAATATGAAAAGCTTAGTATTACGATGAGCGCGAAGATTCTTATAATTCAGAAAAATAAGTCCATTTTAACCTTAAATATCGAAATTAATCTCGACGCTAAGACCGCGGACGAGAGGTAAAAGATTCACTTATTTATCTTCCAATGAATCACCGAAGAAGAATCTCAAAGTCAAGCTCACTTTACAAAAATTCTTTCCATTTTAAAAATATATAAAGCACAATTACTTATTGAAATGCTAAAATCTTAAACCAGTTCCTTGAATCTGTTAAGTTCTTTAATTACGAGTAAGAGTAAGCTCAAGTGCTAAAAAAAAGTAATATTACAATGTAAGTGCGATACGGCTAATGAGATGACAGCAAGAATAAACAGACGAGTTTAATAATGAATAATTTTCTATTTATAAGACTATGAAGGATCTTTCACATTGTCAACCTTCAAACAAAGGGTCTCCGAGTATCTATTCTCACGTAAGCCTTAATAATAGAAGGGTCATGCTGAGACCCGGCGGCGACCGCGCATTCTCGCATAATATTCCACAATATACAAGTCCTACTGACAGGCCACACACCACACGCTATTGTGAAACCTCCTAAATAATAAATCTTCACGTAACGCAGACTCGCTATAATATAAATTAAGCTATGTTCACATCTAACTGTCATTTATCCTATTGTTATAAATGTCTAAATCTGTTGGTTACGTTAGCTCGAAAATTGATACCAATAAATGTTGTCCGTCACTCAAATAGCCTACATAATAAAGATAGACAAGGACTACATTTACCTATATGAATATTAGCAGATTTAAAAAAAAACGAGCAGGTTCTAATTCGGTAGTATATTGATGTGATCTAGTTTAAGCGATATATTTGTTTAAAGAATAGATTCTACATCAAGGGACTTCATTAAAAACTCTCTCTACCATATGAATTGTACTAAAAATTCTACCACAAAGTGTAAAAAAATACACAATTAAATTATGTTTATGTTCTTGTAAAATATTATTATTTTAGTTCAAAGTTTCGCATACATAACGTTCCAATAAAATAGTTCCTGTGGATGAAAGTATGTATAAAAACTGTGGTATTAGTAACATGAATTAAATAACCAAATTATTTTTGTTTGTTTTTTAAGCAAAGATGAAGTAATAGGTTTCGCTAATACTACATTAGCTGAAAAAATTAATGAAGAAAGCATTAAGAATACCAATATTATTAAGCTTAATTGATTGCGTTATTAAATGTGACACGCGATAGCGCTTTTAAGCTTATGGTACTGGTATCTTAATAATTAATCAAGTTCTAGATGTGCTTTTAAATAAGTGGATTCTAGGACTACTGTATTAAATAAATCATTATAATATTAATAATTTACCCTTGTACCATATATATATATAAAAGACAAATTTACAATTTTGCATTATAATGGTATGGTATGTTATGGCAAAAACCACATCGTGTGGAACAGGCATTAACGTTTCCGAGACCAACACAATCGCAGACTAACCTGTCGCAACATTCCCATCATTGAGATGGTGTCGTAATCTTATTATGTTTTTTACCCACACGCTTATCAAGATTTACTTACATATATTGGTTTTAGCGCAAGCACAACAATGAAGTTAACCTTATTACTATAAAACGCCATATTGACAACCTTGAGGCTTTTTATTATTGCATTGCTTTCATGACAAGAATACGTTTTTGTATTTAGGATTTACAAGTACTAAAAATGTAAATAGCTATAAGTAAAATGTTTTTCTTTTCCCTCTTTCCACCAATATCTATTGGTTATGTATATTTTGGTGATGGTAGATACTCAACAGATGAGGAAAACATTTATAAGCATCCCCTTTGACATCTGGCATAAAAGCCAGTGCCAGTCGGACACCTTGATAGGCGTAAGCTTTCAAAATACTTGATATACTTCAACACTGTAACTGTTTTACAGGTTTAATAAATCATTTTACTATAGGGATATTATTTAAAAATAAAACTTTTACTTCCTTTTTAATACCTCATAAAATAGTTGAAATAGAAAATTATTTCATATTTAAAATGAAAGTTTTAAAATATATTTAACTGCTCAATGAGCGTAATTACTTTTGTATGAAAGTTCTCTTAAACTTTTTATATCTATAATAATCTGCGTTAAGGCAAAATTTTATATTGTTTCGTAATCTTCGTATCTATTATCTAAAAAAAAATCTGATGTTATATAATAAAGAATAATAATGATATAAAAATTGTATTTTTTTTTCTAACTAGACACGTATTTTTTATTTACTTTTGGTCACGTAACTCCATCAATAAGTACCTACCTATAGGTTATGGTGACAGTGTGATGCAGTACTTAATCTGTTTATTTTTAATCCTTTACGTAAACAATTTACGTCGGTAAAAGTAATGACATAAAAAGAAGCCAAAAAAATGCTACATATATTCACGTAATACAAGATTTATTTTAGTGTTCTGTGTAATATATGTTCATTTGATACTTTTCGAAATGTTATTGAAGTTATTATTATTCTATTTAAGAGAAATTTACATTATTTAAACAATAAATTCATATAACTTATCTAATACCTTTAAACAAGCAATTCTTGTAATATTTATTTATATATACCGGCGACCTCGGAAACGACTCTAACGATTTCGCTGAAATTTGGTATGTGGAGGTTTTCGGGGGCGAAAAGTCGATCTAGATTAGTCTTATGTCTGGGAAAACGCGTGTTTTCGAGTTTTCATGTGGTTTTCTTTCGCATTATTCCACGCAAAATATGGTCGCTAAAAACTTTGTCAGTCCTTTAGAAGCTAACTTTCAATTTCTTATTGGTTCTTAAGTCATTATAGAAATACGTTAACTTCCGGTGAACTAGGTATGTCTAATTTAGCATAAGCGACACTTTATATGTATATGAAACTTTTTATACTAACTATATTGGGATATAATTTAGTTTTACGTTCAGAAACATTCCTATATGATGTTAACACAAATAGTTCTACACAAAATGAATGTATGTGTGTTGATGGCAAGAAGAAACCATTATGTTAGCAATTAAATAAGAAAACGGCATTTTTCATAACAAGCATAAAATAACTAGGTCTTTGTCTCCGAAAAGTATAATTTGAACGTACAGTCTAAATCCCCTTTGAGATGTAGGTACACGAAATAGCTTCAGTAAAGGCCTTTAACACTTGGTTTAGCCGGCTGCGGAGCTCGTTATAAGGAACAAAGGCGGGCGACATCAAACAAGTTGGGTACTTATTTCTTCTACAGCGATAACTTTTATTTGATTTGAGATCTTCTGAACTTTCCACTCACGTTGATTTATTTCAAACGCCACGTGAACATTTTCAATTATTAATAATTTATAGCGTCTACTGTTGACTTTGTAAGTGTACGTATAATGTAACGCCTACTCTATCCTTTGGATACTAATTTGACGACTCCCTCGTTACTCTTATTATTACTACTGAATTCTAAATATTGAAACCATTAACTCTTAAAATATTTAACCAAATTGAAAAGTTACGTTTTGTGGAGCTTTTAAGCTCTGAAGAAAAAAAGCGCAAAAGAAAATATTAACATAATAGCTATAGTGTTTTTTGTTTCATTTTTACTTTTTAGTACAATAAAATCAACAAGAAATTTTATTATGTCTTATAAAACAAAACAGCATTTAAGATCATTTACTCAGATTGTAAATTAAAATATCTTTTATGGTCACTCAATATACTAAATCTCGACACTATATTATAGATCTATGGGATAGGTTATAAACATATTACGTTTGCATAAAACTATGAAAACGTAGAAAGCCGGGGATGCAGATAGACGAGTTAGATATAATCAGTCAGGAATACAGGATGAGGCCGAGCTATCTAGCGTCCTATCGCGAAATTGTGGATAATGGCCCTGAATTATGCGCTTAACTGCGCCTTAGTAAATTGACCTGGAATACGTGAAAAAAAGACGTTTTCGAATAACGTTTTATGTCCGCGAAGCTTTAAAACCTTACGGATTAACTCTATTAAAGTTTTATATTTTTGTTAGCGGACTAACTTTTTTTACTTCGATAATGATAGTGCTTGGATTGTTACATGTTGTACTTACCTTACCTTAGAGTAATAAAAAATGTCAGCCATCTTTATTTGTAAAATTAGGTGTTATATAAAGTTTAATACTATTTAGATCACAGCTAAAGCTCTTAGGATTTGTGTTTATGTAACTGATAATGATATATTAATCATTTATGTGGTAATTAATGGTGCTGGTCCGGCTAATACATAATCCTTTATAATTAAGCGCTATGGGAAATGCCATTCCTATATGAATTATTACTATGTCGAAATTATATTTGTAATATTGATTATTTAAATTAAGTTTCATGAACAACTTAAAAACCATTACGTTTACTATTTTTCGCGTTTTTATATCTATTCCATAACATATATTTACTAAACATAACCCCATTCTGGTGGCATAAATGTGAATTAGTCAATAAGTAAGCAGTTATCTAGTAGTCCAACATAGTCATTTAATAGATATGGGCACCCGCCATTGCCCTTGCAAACCAGTTCCATGTGCACGCAAACAGCAAACAGGAATCGCGGTTCGCTTCTTCCCCTTGATTGTTATGATTCAATTATATAGAAAAATTTTACGCTAGTCATCGTGTTCTAGACGTACTGCATTCACAATTCAATTCGGAGCAACCTTCTACTAAAAAGCTATATTGATTGGGGCATTATAACTATCAGTCACGGTCTCGATCACGACCGCATGGAAAGGCCCGAGCTTAAGTCTTAAACAAATTCTTTCGTGACGATAAATGACAATACGGGAATGTTTCGTGAGTTTTTGTCGTCTAGTTCTCGCGTGAGCAAAATTGGGCAGATGCAAATGACCGGTCAATGTAGCTGTATTAGCGAGTCGAGTCGATAAAGCCAGTAGGAGACCCGGGCTCCCAGCTCGCGCCACAGTCCCGTTACTTGGACGCAACGCGCTTGTTATGCAACTGATTTGCCCCGCGATCATCGCAATGCCGACCACATACAAACCACTTTGCAATTAGACTGCTTCTATTGAATTACATTTAATCTTAACTCCTGACGTAATAAATTAAAGCATGAGAACATTTAACAAAATTATAATTCTAAATATGTCACATTACTGTATTATATAATTATATTAGTAATAATTAGTATAGTTAATTAAATATGAAATGTAGATTAGTATATGTATGTTGTGGTCATAATGGCGCAACACCTTACAAGTTTGATTAATTTACGTAGCTCTTTTTTTTACAAATTACTTTATATTTTTGTAGACACCTCTATAATAACTAAAGCTTTTGGAATGTCAAAAACCTAGACTCTTTCGAGACCTTGTTTGTCCGTTTCGAATAAGAAACCAAATAGCAAAATAAGACCACGAAAATTATCGAAAAAATAGTTTTATTTAAAATGTCAAGTATTCGCAAAAATCTGAAGTATTATTTAAATTCAATTCTAAGCCACTACGGAAAAAAAAATATATAAATTATATTGCTAGTGTTATCGATCTGTGAGGCAAATCGAGTTTGTCGAGTAACGTCACTTCGGAATTTGTATTACTAATGGATTGTATATTGCAAAAAGACTGAATAATGGCTCACTATGGGCTCATTAGGTAAAGATTAAGAAGGTAAGAAAAAAAAATAAGAACTTAAATTACAACTATATTATAAACTTTTATTAAACACTCTTCCTTAGCATTGAAGGTGTAATTAGAAGCAGTTGTCGCGTATTATTTCAGAACACCTTATGGTTTACATTAGCTCGACTTAATCCCAACTGGGTGACGTACAAAGAGATTAATTACCAAGAGCCCGGGTTATTTCCATCTATGTAGTTCAGGACGAGCTACCTGTCCTTATATAACATTCATTAGCAGTCTTGCGGTGGATACATATCTTGCCCAAAGTCATGAACATGAAGCCTAATATAAAAATGTTCATTTTACGAAATACTATCTCGCTTTCTACAACTAAAATTAATAGCATACCTGTCGATTGCTTTATCTATCAGAAAGAAAGTTGACAGCTAAGCTCAATAGTAGGTTACTACTTACAATTAGTTTTAGCCCTTAAACGAGAAAGCTTTTGCCTGCAGCTCTGATTGTGTAGTTTATATAATATGTATTACTTCTTCACCCATGAGGAAGGGTTAAGCGCGATGTGTGAAAGTATACTTTCCTCAATATATGAACTATAAAATGCAGTACATTTTTTTTTGTATGGAGTGAGACTGCATAGTTCCAGAGATTTGAGCGTTACATAATATAATAAAACAACTTTATAATATAGGTATGAATTTATAAATTTCGAGTATACTCTTGCGTATTCCATAAATACCAACTAACGATCCCGAAGAAGCCAAAACGAATTGAAATTCGAAGACGCTTACTGTCATCCGTTTAAAAGAAAATGAGAACATTCCAGCGCGTAGCGAGAACTAATGTGCCTACTCGATGGAGCCTCCCCTTGGCTTGGCCCTTGTAGCTGCCAGATTATCTTTCTTCGGAGCAATTTGTAGGGATTTGTGGACGAGCTTTGCGCGTAACTAATAGATAATATATCGCTTTATAATTATGCCCCAGCTAATTGACTGGACAGAAGGTATTTCGATAGTTTTGACTTTTAAAACTTTGTTGGCCCCTGTATTCATGATCAGATGTAAAAATCATTTACAGATGTAATATTTTTATAAATTAAAGTGAATTCATAAGTTATATGAAAATCTCAGAATATATTGTTCTGTATTCTGAGATTTAATCAGTCAAGTGTAAATTGGACCTACTTGAGCTCACTGAGAAGTTACCACTGAATTTGAGACTTGTACATTTGTTTCTTTTTTACTAGGGCAAGGTCTTGTGTGTGGGTCTGAACTTTTAATTTTTTGACCTTTAATTATTTGTTAGGTTATATTTGTATTATAATGTGTATATTTAGTAGAAAATGCATCTGATTTCGTATTTCAGTTCGAAAGATAAAAGTTCAAACAGATAGATTGACAGATATAAAACTTAGTAATATAATTTAATATCTTCTTCATCTTCATCTAATAATAAACCCTTTCCTACAAATTATTAATACTTATTTAATATGCTCTTAAATTTACAGCTTTAAGTTTAATTATTTATTTAAAGCTTAGATAAAGTTTAATATTGTTGCAACTACTGAGTCTCCGCTAATGTAATACAAGGCAGACATGCAGTAGGAACATTTTTTTAAATATAAAGATAATTTTTATTTAATGATGGTTATCTCAAGTATAAGTTAATTTTATAAGTATACAAAGGCTGTTGTTAAAGAAAATAATATTTTCAGGAATTGAATACTTCAGTATTATATTGTGTAAATAACGGACTATTAATATATTGATAAATAGTTGAACATTTTTGCAGATATATTCCACATTTTCCTATTATTTTTTTATAAAGACAGTTGTTATTCAATGCTTTGAGTCTATGTAAATGAAAGAAACACTTTATAATAACAAAATACAAAATAGAGAAACAGTAGAGCTCATTATTGACATCTGATTTAAGTTCTTTTTTTTCTATGTTATTCATATTAATATTATTTACAAATATCATTTCCCAAACTTACACATAATCATTTTACAAGCTTACTGTTTAGTTCACATTTTGAAATTATTTTTTTTTTTTTTGATAAAGCAATTATTAATTTCATGTAAAAGAAATTTTTTTAACCAAAATGTAATTAACTATTCAAACATAATATAAATTATACAATTAGGTATGCCCATTTGTGTCAGATATGATTATTTTAAAAACTTATCATTTTTAAATAAACAGTACATACATATTTAGGAAAATTATATAAATGAAACATAAAAACAAATTTAATTATAAAGTTTAATGGAAAGTAACAGGACATTGCAGTGGTGCATGCATTAAAAGCAAATAACCCGAGCGCGTAGGAAGCAAGGTTCTTTTCTTACCTCGCAAAGTCAGTGGTGCGGGCTCCAGCGGCGTCGCCACGACCCCCGCGAGCTGTGCCAGAGCCTCAACGGTCCACAGCACACCCCACATGTCCCACAACCTCATCACAACACTCCACTATCTCATTATTGGCACAACATTCACAGAACTTAACCGATGTGAACATCTAACTATGCTAATTCCTTGTGGCACGATCATACTTTGGAAAACATCGTAAGATACTTTTTTAATGATAAATCGCGTTATTTACATTATGTTAACTAAGACTTCTTTGAAAAACTACTCGAATGTTTTTGAAACAAAGACAGATGCTGCACGTCATAACATTTCACCGCTGAACTCCGGAATACGTTCACTATCTACGACCCTTTACGTCTCGCTGTGGTCTAAACACGAGTGTTGTTCCGTTTGTGTTGCAAGTCGCTATTGTACGATTCGATTTAACCGATTATATTCGCATTCGTTTAACCAAAACATTAATTTAATTATTGAATTTATAAGAAAAATAATAATAGTACTTTATGCATGTTCTAATAAGTTTTAGAAATAATTTTACCCTGCTTTATTTTTTGAGACTTTTTAACTTTACAAATACATGGAGTATATGAAACAATTTGTGGTAAATCCGTGGTATCAAATGTCATAACAATTTCTGCGATTTGCTGTAAATAACCAACTTTTATTTGGGGATCTCTTGGTAACATATATTTACTTGCAGGTTGCCATTCACCTTTTACCAAATGTGCGGGCTGAGAAAACACTCCATTAAATGTTAATCCAAACGTACCTGGAAAATATTATAATTATTATTGTTTTTATCTTTTCTCTAATATCTACTTCTTAGATAATATAGAAAAATATAATTAAAGTGTTTATACCATTACATTGAATCCCTAAATTTAAAACGCAATTTTGTTTTGGATCAAATAGCCAATATTTAACTAAATCTAAAACAGCTATAGCTTTATTAATTGAGATAGGGCAATCGGCCATTTTTTTCTGCACCTAGAATTATATTATTCTTAATGAAAATATATATTTTTTTGTTTATAATAAAATATGCAATAATGTAATATACGAAATACTTTGCGCTCTGCTACAATTTTCCATAAATTTTCGTCTCGAAACAGTAAGTATTCCATTGTTCGCATCTCTGGTGTGAGAGTGCCAATAGAAAGAGTAGAATTCATGACTTTTGAGTATCTTTCATACGGATCAAATGAATAATACTTATGTACTGTAGTGCAAATATCTACCAAATGATTAATCCCAACAAAGCCCCAAACAGGTGGACAAAACATATTTCTCAAGGGCACTTCAGCAATTTCAGCAATAATTGGTGCAACTTCAAAACCTAAATCCGATGTTGTGACAACAATATTGTTTTTTTTAATTTTAGTTACAGATTGAGCTAAAATAGATGCATTGTAACATGCTGGTCCTAAATTTGGCAACATAACAAGCATTTTTGAAGAAGCTGTAGCGTTTATATTAACCGCTATATGTTTCATAATTTTTTTATTCTTATAGAGCCATTCTCCTATAGAATATGGTGATCTAAAAATGAAAGATTGTATTAAAAATTATTTCTCAATATTTTTTGTAAATATATAAAAAAACAACATCAATTAAAGTCACCTGAATGGAGCAAAGTCAAGAATGATTAATAGATCTGTACTAGTGAGCCCAACTCCTATTTTTTCAATATATTTGACTATTTTACCAGATGTATTAGTTCTTATATAGTTACATTCAAATTCCACAAATTCCATCAAACTTTGTGAGCATTTTTCGTCATAAAGATATATTTTTGATATTTTATCAGAATTTTCTAGCAAACCAGATATTATAAATAAAGCTAAAGGATTGCCAGCTCCAGAAATACAAACCGTAAAACTAGTATTGACTGCTTTTTCGATATTATCTGAATCATCATAGGTCCTAAATTCTTGTTTATTTTTTTTCTGGAATTGTCCATAGTTATCTACTAAATTTTCAAATCTTTTTGGCGTCAAAAATGCATCAAAGTTGTAATAAGTATGGCAATATTCTAAAAAATCAGAGGCACTACCAATGTAGGAAGGCTTGCTACCTGGCATTAGTAACTCCTTCCAAACGATTGGAGAGCCGATATGATGCCATTTATTTTTTTGATTTATCTTACATAGCCAAGGCTGAAAACGTAATATACAAAGCCTTACATACAAAGTCACAATTAGAAATATAATAAGTAATAACAATACATTTTTCTTTTATTTCGTGGCTTCTAGGAGTGCCAGTTGGGCACAATTTACAATAATAACCACAGTATAATAAAATAAACGTTTACCTTCCACTCTGCCACTGATTTTTCTATACGATCATAGCAAAAATCTGGTAAATACTGTGCAAGGCGGTCAGCCACCAAGCATACTTCTGCAAATAAATCACACTGTGATTCACCTGCTATTACATATCGGAGGCCCATGTTTAGTAAACCAAAAATAAAAAGCAATTATTATAACAATATTTCCTTCAAGGTTTTAAATATGAATCGTTACACATGTTTGACGTATAGATTAATATATTCTTTTTATTTTTTTACTTACAGTATTTTTCTTTTATTGTGATAACACAAGTTATCAACATAACTAAAAATAATAATTTATTAATATAAACATAACATACTATCATTGTAGGAAATTTTAGGGCAGTTATAAGATTTGTTTTATTTAACCGATTTCATCGAGAAATGTCGTAAATCGATTTTCCTTAATTTTTATATAATTCCTAAACGCTATAATAAAAATGACAATTGACGTTATAAATTTGACAAATGACATTAGATATGACTTACGACTTATGAGTATCTGTATTCTGTCAGAGCAGTGGTGAGTGGTGACTGGTAAGTGGACCTGTCACCTGGACTTTGGTTAGCAATGCCGATGGCACTGGATGGTTTTAATTTTTAAAGTCAAAGTTCATTAACTCTGAAAATCAAAACTAAAATTTTTATTTCGATAAAGAACGAGGCATAAATTAAAATAGGAAAAATAAAAAGATAAACTAACATAGAAAAACTAATGTATAACTCAACGTGTTTACTATTAAAGCATTTAAAGTAAACCATACCGCCGAGCAGATTTATGTATAACCTTATTACGAAAAAAAATGCTTAGTACCGAGCGTATTTGGGGTTTCTGTGACCTTATGATTGACAAAAGTTTTGATATTAGCAAACTCAAATTCATTGAAAAGCTTGGGTTTAACACTGTTGCTATAAATACAAATGTTGAAGAAGAAGATGACGAACCGAAAAAAAAGAAAAAGAAAAGCGATCCTAAAGATAAAAAGGACCACATACCATTACCAATAGAAATACCAGAAGATATTAAAACTAATTGCAAATTAAACATTTTACAAAGAGTTACTATAGAGTTTTCTGAATCAAGCATTGCCCACAAAATTAATCAATCTGAAAATATTAAAAAATATGATATAATAGCTGTTTTGCCTAAAACATTACAAGCTTTTCAATTTGCTTCAAGTACCTTTGATACTGATATAATAACTTTTGAAGCCCAGACTAAAATACCATTTAAAGTTAGTCGTAAGTTGTACAGACAAGCTGTTGAACGTGGCATATTTTTTGAACTTATGTATGCTCCAGCAATAAGAGATTCTACATCAAGGAAAAACATAATCAGCACTGCTCATAATTACCATGCTGTCGGAAAATCTAAAAATATAATAGTGTCAAGTGGTGCTGAAAATTATATGCAGTGTAGAGGAGTATATGATGTAATTAACCTTGGATTCATTTTAGGCTTAAATAGTAACCAGTGTTTGGAAGTAATAAAAGACAATCCTCAAAGGCTATTATTAAAATCAAAGAGTAGAAGGGTTGGTAAATTTTATGTGGAAGTGTCATCTCCAGAAATAGATAATAAAAATAAATCATCTAAAGAATAGTTTTGCACTTTTATTATTTATTTATAAAACAATAACTTAATTTTGTTTAAAAGCTTCATCTTTGAGAATACAAGTTTAGCATATAAGTAGAAAGAAGTCTTTACATAACAATATTATAATTAAAGTAAGCAATTTTTTTATCAAATCAAATTAGATTGTTTATATTAATAAAATTAGTATAAATAATAGTTTTGTATCATAAAAGGACAACACAAATTATATTTAATACAAATCTTAAACCTACAATAATGAAGTCTTACATAATAAATTAAAGCCAACAAATATAAATCATGCACAATTTATACCACATTATTGTATTCTTGATATAAATAAGTAAAATATCAGTAAGATTATAAAATATTAGAGCTTTTTACTCGGATTTCAAATGTTTAGAATTATTATCCGGGTTTGATTCAGTCTTTTCTGTAATTACTGATCTCTCAATAGAGTTCCGTGGCACTGATGCAGCTTTGATTGGCAAGTCTTCATGAATTTTAAAAATATCAGCAACCCATTTAAACCTGGACACGAAAATTTTCTAATTAAATTTATTAAACAACACAACCCAAATGAGACTGATTAGTTTTCTATAAAATCGAAACAAAACCTATGTGCTCTTAATAATAAATAAATTCATTGCACTTGTTATTAAACGTGGGGAAGCAGACATGATAAAGCACAAATGATTGTTAATAAGCAAAGTAATGAATTTAGAATAAAAAATCAACAAATTTTAATGTGATACCTTAACACTAGTGTATTGTATGATCTTGCATAGGGTGGAAGATAAGAATTTGTTAATGTTACACATTAAAAATTGGTCTTTATTACAAAATTTACTGTTTGAAGGCAATGAAAAGTTGAGTTTTCTCCAGTTAAACTTTCTTGGGAAAGACTGAATTTTTATTTTACAAATGACCAAGAATATTCTGAGAAACTAATTTCCAAAAAAAAGGACGATATATTGTGTAACAAACAGTATAATATTATTATATTTGTATAATATAAATTATTCACAATTATTTATCAATTTCTCGATAACATGGGATTAAATAAAAAGCGTTTTGATTTTTTGTATATATTTTTCAAATGCAATCTCAACGTTTGGTACAGATAATACAAAATGTATAAAACTCACACTAGCATAATATAATAACTAAATAAACATACACACAGAAGACTATAAGCATACTCTATTTAAACAGTAAGTACTTATGAATCTTGAAACCTGTTTGTTAATGGCAATACCATTAAATGTTGGTAGCACCACAAACCATATTTTATTATATTTAAGAACACTATTTTACTTCTTTGACATATTATGTTTAAAATCATTTGAGATTATTTTCTCATCTATAGTTTTCTACTTTTTATTTATATTATTATTGCTGCTTTTGGAAATGTTCTTTTGGAAAAGAGTCAACATGTGCGTTAGTAATGATGGATGCTCGTGATTTAAGCTTTTTAACAGTTAGAACATGAGAGATCCGTTACGACTAGAAAATTTAAAATGGCCTCTATCATTTACTAAAAAAACAAAAGTCATCGTCTTATCTGCATCAGTTATAGTCTATTCGTAGGAAGAGCTCAGAAACGCATTTTTATATTTTAAAAATATAATTAAAAAAAGAAGTTATATTCAGCAAAATTAATATGACACAAAGATTAAATACACTTTTATTTCTTCAATCATTTTTATTATTATTCTCAAACAATAAAAATACATTTTATAGTGTAGAACTCTTTCTATGCGAAATTGAACTATAAATGATAAACTGGAGTCTATGTAATCATTTATATGGACTATACTGATTAGCAGATTCGCAAATACAATTCCAATCAATTAACATGTTTCGCCACATTTAGAAACATTTTGAGCAAATGCTTGATAGAAGTCACACTTACAATTTCTTGCTACCAAAGTCTAGCCGCTAGCAGTGACCTATTATTTTATCAATTTCTTATATATTTTTTTCCACAAATCATACAAAAGTGCAACCTCTTTTTAACAAAATAATATATTCTAAACAGTCTTCAAATGTCTTTTTTGTTTTAATTTGCTTGTGTGCGAAAAAATTTCGAGACCAGAAAATTTTATTTCCTATCTACATTGGTGCAAATACTCATATATTTATCGATCATGGCTAACATAAATATTTGCGATTATTGTAACACAAACGACACATCTCTCATTACATACACTGATAAAATAAATACTCTCCCGACAATTCAAATAATAGTTAACAAATTCAGTCTCATTGGTTAAAAACAAATCAAATTCACACAAAGATCTGTAATCTTTCCTCAAAAACTATATTAGGTATATAATTATTATAAATGTCAGCATTGAATTAAAAAATATAAAATATTGTGATTTATGAAAATAAATGCAAAGAGTTTAAAATGCGAATTAAAAACTAAAGTAATTATTTATTAACCAGTAATTTCCCGTGGTTCAAAAATTTACCGTTAAAAATACAATTCATTTTAACTTTATTAGTTTTTAGTAAACCTTTGAAGTAAACATTTGTAATATCAATTATTTTAACTATGATCTAAGATACGGGCGTACAAACAGGCATAAATTCTAAACTCTACAGCCAATTGCACCAAAATTCTTAAATCGACTTAAATGTCATAAATATGTTTAGGAAACGTCAAACAGTAGGGTTTGACATTTGCTAAACATATGACATTTTAACTTAATCGAGGATTAGGTGAAAATGACAATTAGTTATAAAACATTAGAAATATGATCGATGTACAAGCACGACTTCTGAACAGCGTTATAATAATTAATCTAATATAGATAATTTCCTATTTTTACTATAAAATTAAAATTAATTATACATTTTCACATATATCTTACACGCGGTAAGTCCAGTTGGTCCTACAATAAAACATGGCAATCTACACATAAATGTTACTTTATAATTTATATCTAATTATTTCATTCCAAATACATAGTACATTTTATTTAACAATTCGATTTAATAATTAATAATGTCAAATAGTTCATACGATCATGTTAATGTTAATTATTTAATAATAGTAAGATATCATATGAATAATAAAAAGGATGAACCTATTGATACAGTTACTTTACGACTAATATATTATTTATCAGTGCGGTTATTGATTATTAAAAAAAATAAAAATATATCTTTACCAAAACAATGTGGATAAGAGAAAAAGTAGGAATATTTACAAATCTAGGACCGCAATGTTCAATTTAGAGCTTTCAAAGAGACACGAAATATATATATCTTGTTCTCATTCTTTCCACAATTGGACGTGTCGTCAAAAGAATATATTTGACACTTCCAATTCCTCTGATATTGTCCGACACTTATAATTTTCCAGTCGAAACTGTAACCAAATCTTAAATAACAAAAAGCAACTATGATATTGGGGGTTCTGGGTTTGAAATAAAAAAAAGACCTAACGAGGAGGCTAAGGCGGGAGCGAAGCATAGCAAAGCCTTCTCAACCTACGTTATCCAAGTCGGGCCTGTCACATAACCGAAAATAAAACTTATAAATAAGTTATCTTTTATCCAGATGCTCTAGATTTAAAATAAAAAAAAGAACGAAATAAAGTAGCCGTACAAATAATTATATATTAGTCGTACAGTAACTGGATTAATAGTCACTCTCAATAAAAAACGTCTCAATTGATATTTCGTTAACTTAACAATTTACCTCGCGATAACATTATTGTGGTTTGATATTGAGCGTATGTTGTGCGTGTAGGTGGAATAAACAAAAGGTAGGTATTTCGAGAAAAACAATTACATAATTCAATAGGCACTAAAGATTATTATAATTAATATTATGTACAGTGTTGGTAGTTTATATATTTATAGATTATAATCATAATAATATCCTCTATATACATTACAAAATCCATCACTTGATTCTAAATACGTAAAACTATTCACATAATATCTTACTATTACATACACACAATAAAATACGCGCCACATAACTTGAACCAAAGTGAACAATTTTTTTTACAAATTAACATATTAAATATTTCATCTGCAATGTAGCTATTTACTAACATGTATCAATTAAACAAAAAAACTAGGAACAATAATAATTAATTTAATATGGAGGGTAGAGATAAGAAGAACTATCTTATATGGGAGACAAGTCGAAAAAGTTTCCACTAAGTGGTAAATAATAGTTCAAAAATCTTCCAGAATGGCGCTAGCGTAGATACAGGGTATATATAGTATGAATGTAGCAGTTCCACATGGAATAAAGTGTGCAGTGTTGAAAAATTTAATATTTTGAGTGACTCGAGTAGTTATTGAAACTACTTACGTAGTCCAAAATAATTTAGGAAATATAACCTAAAAAACTAGTGATATAAACGTAGAGTGTGATTTATTGTATGAATTTTAAATAATACTTTTGGCGCTTTCTTCAAAATTTATCCTGTTGCTACTGTAGCGCCACCTTAATTTAATGCTTTTCGACGGACACTGTTTCATCACAGAGATCCTTATGTCCACCCTCCATACTATTTAATTTCATATCAACCCGCCATCTTGGCTCAAGTCACGTGACACGTACAACACGAGAGCACTAGTTGTTGAGGAAAGACACACAATGGGCGATTGTATTGACGTTTTCCACCAACCTGTTGTACAGTTCGCGGCGCACGCTGGCGGTGAATTTGCTCACGAGGCAGAGCGTGACCGTCGCCGCGAATATAGCGTTGTATAGCAACACCAGCTTGAAGTTGCCCAGCCACTCTATGCGCCCGAACTCGCCGAGCAGGTCGAAATTTGTTATACCTGCATATTATGTTTTATTGCTATCATTTATATAATATATGTTTTTCTTTTAGAATAGAATAGGATAAATCTGTATTTGGTTCTACTTTGATATTTAAAAAATAACAATATTAAAAGGGGAGATAACGGATAGTCGACAGACATTATCCTTATGAATTTATTTATGATCTTTGAGTAAATCACAAAAATTCTATAGGAAAAAGCTCTTTTAGTTTTCCCAGTTTACAGTCAAATTTATTTTCCCCTCGTTCGCCGTCGAGCGACAGTGACAATGATGATAATAACATAAAAAGTTCAATATTCATTTAAAAAAATATTATTGAAATATGTACATGTAATTAATACTTGTAATATGAAGACATATTACTTATGTAGTGAAAATTGTAATATTATATACAGGTCATATTGGTTATGTCACATTGTGCGCCGGCGCTGCAGACGGCACAGTTAAACCACAGTCTATTAACCCATACAGTCGTCAAACGAAGGCCTCTAGACAAGGCAATCGCGCGGTGCGTGCGAAGGGAGATGCGAATGACGCGATGACCTATTATGTACATACGTTTATATGATACTAGCGATTCACCCTGGCTTCGTCTGTATGTATGTATGTTTTGAAGGGTTTATATGGAATAGATAGACTATATTATAAATAGGTATAGGAAAGTAGGTAAGTACTTTAAAAACTCGAAATCATCCTCTATTTTATAATTATTTTTTTTTGATTGGTCATAAACTTCGAAATATTCTTGATTTCTTAGCAAAATTATAGAATATAATGATTTTTTTGTCCTTAATTTGAGAAATGATTTGTTCCTAATACAAATTTTCAACCCTTATTTCACTCCTTTCAAATTTCATTTTTGCGACAAAAATACGTATCCTTCCCCAAGGTCCCATCTTTATCTATACAAAATTTCATCAAAATTGGATCAGCGGTTTAGCCTTGAAAACGTTACACAGACAGAGTTATTTTCGCATTCATAATATTAGTATGGATTTGGGAAACGGATTTATGTTTGACGCGTATTACTGTCTATAACTGTAACTTCGAAATCGTTTGCCATGAAAATTGGTATTTTCGACAACCAATACCCGATCGCTTACTGTATGGATGTATAGATTTTTATACTGTGGTTAAATTCACAATTAAAAAAAAAAACTACTTTTAACGCAAGAACGAGGTGAAAACTTGCTATTGCCCTCGGTTACTTTTTAAATTTATAATGTTGCGTCATTATTCATATAGTTTAGTGAGTTTTAAAATAAATAACCTACTAAATGTGATAAAAAATTAATATCTATAAATAACAATTTCAATTTAGCTATCTTATTTATGCAGAAAACATTAGTAAAAAGGAAGGTCGCACATAATAATTTAAGTTGCTCAGCTTTTTTTCATACACTATAAAACAAAACAAATTATATATTTTAGATATTTGGCACCAATTTGACATCTGTTTAACTATAGTTATTTCATTTTAGTTTTATTTTTGACAAAGCGTCACAAAAATACATAAAAATCAAGGTGAAACATCTAAATATTACAGGTATAACTAAAGAATCATAATTCTTACCTAATATCTTCACTAATAAGGGCTGTGCTGTAGAGTGAGCGAGTAAAACTGTACACAGAGCTATAATTCTTGTGAGTGGAGTTCGTCTCGCTCGAGGCAACACGCGTAGAGCCCGCATCGGGATGCTGAGGCCGGTGAGCGACGCCGCGTGCAAATATAGTATTAGAAACGCTTCCAGTGTCGCTCCGGCCCAACCGAGCTTAGATAGTGATGCGATTCCGAGCGTGAATTGCTGAAAATCGATATTGAGATCATATATTTTGTTACTTAGGTCTAAATAATTACTAAATAGTGTACACGAAACACTACAAAGTGATTATTATTTAATCAGGAACTGGTAGCACGGTGAAATGGTCTGGCCATTTGACATAATATCATTTACTTTAGGCAATAAAAAAATATATTGTAATATTTTTAGGTGTTTCTAATACCTAAATATTTTCTATTAATCGTATGAGCTATGACCTAAAACTAAAAATAAAACGCATATAGTTTTTAGAAAAACGAAAAAAAAATGACATATAACATGAATCACGACTACTTTTATATATTTTTCTCTTAAAAATCAATTTTGAATTTTAACTATGTTTCATGTAATAATAATCAGTACATAACTATCTTATATTTTTTACTAACCCTTGTACTTAGTGGTAAAGCTTTAATCCCAATAAGGAGCTCGAGGGTGTTCTGCAGCACCATGAGCACCGTTATGGTGGTGAGCGCGAGGAGGAGCAACATGGCCAGCGGGTACACCACGTTACGTTGTAGTGATGATGTCTTCCTTTGGTTCTCTACTTCCTGGGAATCGAATAAGTAAATTGGTCATACTAAGAAATCATATTAATTTAAAATTGTTATTTTAAAATAAACAATACACATATAGGTATTGATAAAATTTCCTAACAAACGTGTTTCTTCCACAAAAACTAGTTTAATAGTCAGAACTGCATAACTGGAAATATTAAAAATGATGATATACATTATGTATGTATATCATCATTTTTATTTTTATTATATTTAATTGCTATAGCCCAGCTGGTAACGCGCTCGCTTGGGAAACCGAATGGAGCGGGTTCAAATCCCGGGTCTCGCACCTCTGATATTTTCATGTGCGAATCATTTTCTAACTTGATTACCACTTGCCTTACGGTGAAGGAAAACATCGTGAGGAAACCTGCATGTCTGAGAGAACCTAACAAGTTTTCGAAAGACATGTGAAGTCCGCCAATCCGCACTTGGCCAGCGTCGTGGACTATGGCCTGATTCCCCTCGTCTTGAAGGGAGGCCCGTGCCCAGCAGTGGGACGTTAAAAAGGGCTGAATACAATATTTAATTGCTTGTTATGTATATAATTGATGATTCAAAATTATAATCGTACTTTTTTCTTATACGTGTATCCATGTAAGTCTCGTAACTGTTCTTTTGCCAACGGTAAAGAATAGAATATTATAAAATAAAATCATTATTTTATTTATTGGAATGTGTAATATTTAAGCTAACTAATGTGAAAATATTTAAGTGTTAAATGTTAAACAAAGATCCTTTATCCGCAAATGCGCAACTCGTTACGCATTAATTATTCACAGCGCGGTATGAAAGTTTGATAAAAGTTAATAATACATTTGTCATAATTATAATTCTAACTACTCTAACTAGCGACTCACCCTTCTTCGCTCGGGTTAGTCCCTAGGTACGTTTTAACGGTTAGTACGGAATGGATAGACTATATGATGTGTACAAACATAGTATGATGAGTTGTTGTGGATTGTATCAATTTTTACAACGTATTTTCCCGTGGGAATAAGATAATCTCCCGTGATAAAGAGTAGCCTATATCACTCTCCAGCCCTCTAAGTATCTCCACACAAAAAATCACGCCAAACCGTAAAGAAGGACAAACAAACACACTTTCACATTTACAACATTACTAGCGACTCACAACCCCCCCCCCCCCCCCCCCCCCCGTCCCTAGCTTGCTTCCCCATACAAAGTTTCATCCCCATTTTCAAAAAGTCCTTTCCAGGGTTTCAAATTATCTTCTTACCAAATTTCATCTAAATCGGTTCAGTAGATCCAGAGATTACCCCCTACAACCTCACAAACTCACAAACTTTACCTCTTTATAATATTAGTATAAATACATAATATACAGTATGGATATAATACAAAAGTAAGTAATTATAACATAGTAGGAAAAAATAATATAATTTATTACAAAAAATAAATGCAGAGTATAAAATAAACAACCACTATTTAACAATTCAAATCTTTTACTAAATAATTTATTATATTTAGATAGCCATTCCAAATCCAGGTTATACTGACTACATTGGTTTGGTTAAGATATTAATATATGGCGTTACTTATCCCGGAATATCAAACGAATCCCGTGGGATGATTTTACATTGCACAAAAACTACAGAAAGACTTGCATTGTGTATGTTTATTGCATAATACATATTATGTCCATACCTTTCTCATGGCCACAACTCTCTGGAGCCTCTCGTTTAATCCAGCTTGTAGAGCACCGTTTTTTAGTCTCAAAAGTGGTGTATCTTTTCCTTCGGGTGACGATTTTTTCTCCTTTAACGTGGAAACATCCGGATTGACTGGGGCTGATATATCGCCTCTATCTGGATACATTGGTTCTGGTGATATGTATCCCACACCTAAAAATTAAATAAAAATTATACATTTAAATAACTAGCAAAGTACATTGTTGATTTTTTAATATAATTATATAGGATAGTATTTTTTTTTAACGACGAAAAAGGGCAGGTTCTAAATTCGACACGTATATTTTGTTTTTTTTTTATGTGACCACGTATAACTATTTACAGTGTAATCCGATTTATTCATATCCGATTAAATTATATTTGATGAATTATTCTTTTTTATTGGATAGAGTATATCTCAAAGTTGGTCCCATTTAAATTTGAAAAAAAAAATCCACCCCTGAGTAGGTATAGAAAATAGGAGTGATTGATTTTTCAACTGCTGAATTTTTAAAATACATTCTCTCCTTATTTTGCTACTATGTACTATATCTACAGTAAAAATGGAAAAATAAAATTTTTAACAAAAATAAATAAAAATCGATTTCATAAAAAAACGCTAACAAGTAAAAAATAACCGATTGTTAATTTTCATTCACTATAGATACCTAATCAGATATCTATGAAGTCGGTGCCAGCCGATACAAATCAAAGCACACCGACGTCGAAAATATTATTTATTATTTTATCTTCAGTATATTATTTAGCTTAACTAAGTTTTTTTTATCAGGTGAATAGGTCTTAGGTACAGCTTGAGCTACGCGTATTGAGCCACTATAATATATTGAAAGGGACCTAGTTAAGTGGGTGTGAAAAAATGGTTGAAATTTACACACGTATGCGCAACAGAAATATCACTTAATTATCGTCTCCTATTTAATAAGAAGCCCAGTAAGGCTATGAGATTGACAGACAAAAATTTGTTAATTAATAAAATATAGTAATTCGACTTCAATACAAAATAGTTCTCCGATGGCGGTAAATCTTTGGTGAAATGTACATATGCGACAAATTTTAGTTAAAAGGTACTCGTATTAAATATACGAGCACCTTTTAACTGCGATATATTGATATATATACCTAAGTCTGAGGTATAAAAAATATGTATTTTTACTATGTTACCGGCGTGCGAAACTCTGGAGGGACTTTATTAGTAGGTTACCTACATACTTACCTGAATATAATTAAAAACATATTGATAACCAGATTGGATTACGGGGATTATGTAAATACAAATATCTAATATATTTAAAAAAATCAATTTTTGTATATATATTTGTTTATAACGGCGATCTCGGAAACGGCTCTAATAATTTCGCTGTACGTGGGAGTTTTCGGGAGCGAAAAATCGATCTAGGTTAGTCTTATGTCTGGGAATACTCGTGTTTTCGAGCTTTCATTCGGTTTTCTTTCGCAGTATTCCACGCAAAATATGGTCGATAATTAATTTCTTACACTCGGGCATAAGCATCATGATCAAGCGGCCAAGGTGCAAGATTGACAATCACAGGTGACTGAGTTCTAATCCCGGTCGGATACTAAGTTTTTACTTTTGTTTTTTTTTTTTTGTATTTATTCATGCTCTTAGTTTTTTTTATCTAAAAAATACGATACGAGCGATACGATACGAAAAATACGAGCAAAAGAAATTGCGAAACTATCATAATAAAAACAGTAAACAATGACGTGATGTGCATATGTTGCCTTTAATGAATCGTGGTGCCAAGGTCTGATATTCAACGTTATCGGCCAATAAACTTGGACGAAGATTTTCTGTTTATCTTCACGTTTCACCAGCAATACTATTCTACACATAGAATAGTATTGCTGGTGTTAGAATGAATCGAAAAGTCTAGTCGTAAAGTGTCTGTACTATTTTTATTTCGTTCGTGAGAGAAAGCGCCGAAAAACCAAAAAAGCTCACTTATTATAAAAAGAAACCTATACTGTTCCTTTGTTCTATCTTCTAACCTGTCAATTATAGAGTAATCCGGCCTAACCGGAGGGAACACAAAGTTTTCAAATAACTATGAGCCCTATATAATAATAATAATATAATGTCCCCCTGACCGATTCCGGCCACGGCGGCCAATTTCATTGAGACTAGCCAGCTACGCAGGAGATATTATAGTGCAACGCATGACGTGCGCGCAGACACAAGTGCACTCTCTATTCCTGTCACTCTCATACTCCGGTGGGATGACTACTCGACACGACCGGTGAGAGTTTAGTCGCAGGACCGACGGCTTTACGTGCTCTCCGAGGCACGGAGGTGAAACACCGCCAACGTTCCAACTCCGCACTGTTACTAAGGCTTAATATACAGAAACACTCAATACTTAAACTTGGCCTGACCCGGGACTAGAACCAAGAACCTCCGGGCGTGCAGCCGTACATGCTAGCTACTACACCACCGAGGCAGTTAATATGATATATAATATGCACCTACCTACTAATGGTTATTTAGATGTTGTTACGGTACAACGTTAGGAAGTCTTTACGAAATTTCAGACAGATAGGTATATCAAGTATAGATTTTAATCCATATTCTTAAACATATTTTTATTCATTTTATTTTATATTCATTTTTATTTTGTGAATAAAAAACAAAAAAGATGATATTAATAAGGTTTTTCAACATTTTTATGTAACAATCTACAACATCGTTCTTGCTTTCTTTATTATTTAATATCAGTATTGCTAAATAATATAACTAATTGGACTATTGTCTCTACAGTGTAGGTTTTCTTTATCGCTCGTTTGAAGCAAACAAAAGATCTTTGCTTGCAGTAGTGTCACATAACTAATTTAACGTTCATTAACATAACTACTGGGTAGCATACTTAAAAAAGTATTAGTCCCCATATTTGTTAAGTTTATCACGAGTGGGGATAAGTAGTCTTAGTCTTAGAATAAAAGAATACAAATTACGTAAGAACGAAAAAAAGATGGTATACTACCTATACACTTCCAATAATTTATACTAATATTATAAAGCTCAAGAGTTTGTTTGTTTGGTTGAACGCGCTAATCTCAGGAACTACTAATCCAATTTGAAAAGTTCTTTTTGCATTAGATAGCCCGTTAACTGAGGAAGGCCATAAGTATATATCATCCCGGAAAAATGTACGGTTTCCGTGGGATAGATTTGTTTCTGGTGAGGGTAAGTCGCTAGTTGCAAAATAAAATGATAGGCAAATTAAAATTACTCACAATTCCTATTAAATGGGCGAATATTGAATAATTTTTATATAATGATTTAAAATTCGTCATAAATCTAAGAAATAAGTATTTTGGAATTTAAATTAGTTATAAATTTCTATTAAAAAATGAATCAGTGCTGAGAAGAACTGCCATAAGAAACTTAACTTTTGTACAAAATTAAAAATTTCCAATTTTATCTAACATTGAAATAGCCCGGAGGCTTGTAAAAGATCGCGTTAGAAGCTTTTTGAATGTTTTCCGGTTTTCCTTGTAAAACTGTATACTTTGTATATAAAAAGGAATTTCCCTCTCGATTTAATCGAGTCAGTTACGAGTTTGTGTTTGCTAGTTGTAATGTTACAAATTTTTGGAAAATCATTATTATTTTTGCTTTTGTGTATAAAAAAATATTCGGCCTGGTTCTCGTAATAAATAAGTATACGATTATGTAAATTCGTTACCCCAAATTGAACATATTAAAAATGTTCGTCACGTAGAGTACCTACTAACTGTACAAAGGTCGTGTCAATAAGAAGGTCATCATATCTAATGTATATAATATACAAACCTAATGTATACTGTATAGTATGCGAACGTGAAATCTTTTTTATATTATATAGAATGAAATATTTTTTTTTTTTTGGTCCATATGTGTGTCTAAGACTCTACTAAACAATAAGAGGAAGGTTAACAATGACCTTTAGCCATAGCCTTAGGCTTAATTATATCTCAACTACAATGTACTGATCTACACAAAAGTTATACTGTTTATACCTAGGTAACGTTTCGAACTAAAAAAAAATCGAATGGAATAATTTATTCATTTGTTTCAGAACGACTATGTAGTTGCTTCTCGAATAAAATAAAGCATACAAAAAGCGTTTAATAACATTTGTTTCTATAAACACTTTTCTACAAATAACACGGTCGAAAATTAAACGTATCATTTACATGTAATTTTTCTTTTTACGAATAGATAATTTTTCTTTCGTAAATCGACAGTACTTTTAAACAACAAAAACATTACGCATGCGAACATAAAGTACATTTGAATATTAATTTCCTTGCTATATTTAAGAGAGTAAATAAATCTTCCATAATAATCGCTAAAAGAGGAAAGAAATGCAGTGCATGATGTGAATATTTTAATTTTTCACTATCAAATAACAAAGTATGAACTGGTACATACCTACATGTTCACTTGCAGTGAACCTGACATTTTATACACACCAGGCAATAAATATCTTAGGCCAAACAATAAGGCATAGTCATTAAATAATAATAAACATATACTATTAAACTACTATTTACTGTGAAATTATGTTTATAGAATTTTCATGCGAATTTGATTTTCAAAGTTAGTATTAAATTGAATGGTATTAGGAAGTGCGTTCATTCGTGCATCATGCAAAGATAGAAACAATGATCGGAACTGAAAATACTTTCTTTTTTTATGGTACTCAGTGATAAACGAGCAGACAGTCCACCTGATGGAAAGCGATACCTGTCGCCCATAACACCTACGATTCATGCACTTAAGTTTTATGTAACAAAACTGCAGAACCGTCGGTACGTTATCACTGTGAGGACTAAGATGATATGCCTCTTGCCTGTAATTGCGCTGGCTACCTTATCCTTCATACCGGAACACAACAATGCAATCATTGTTGCTTGGCGGCAGAAATAGATAAGGGGGTGGTACCCATCCAGTCGGACTCTTCAGGCTTGACATTGACATTTTACATATGTAAACTTTTGTGCATTTTTCTGTTTTTTTTTTTTTTCGTAGTGAAACACACCTAACTTAAACTACATAACCTAATATCAAATATAATTAGATAGATTTTTAGAGCAGATTGCAAAATAAATATAGGTATTTACACAAATATTAAGTGCATATTTGAAACTGGTTTTACAGGACCGTCATATAAAAAAAAAGAAAAGAAATTTTGGTTTAGCTTTTGGCCAACACTAAAACCAAAATAGGGTTCAGTTCAAATAGAACTTTGTAGACATCAAATAATAACCAAGCCATTAGGTAATACGTTGTTCTAACAATCATTAATCACAATTAAAAAATAATGGTTTGACGTTTAATTTCATTATAATTTCACTCCGTCATTAGAACAATACCTTTTGTTTCAAGAATACGTTGAACAAAAAAATGTTTTATTAAAATTCCTTACCCGTCACCAGTGAGTTATTAATTCTTCGCCGGATGGTGTTCTCCTCAAACGAGTAGACATAATACTCTTCATTGAGATCCCTTAGAAACTGAGGCTTAACAAGTACGCCACCCACCACGCCGAACAATCTCACGAACCCCAGCGGTGTGAAAACTGCAAAAAAAGTGCCAATTTAAAATGACAATTAGTTATTTGTTCACGTAAAATGTAAATTTTGCCGTACACTTGTACTTATTTTTATTGAATATTTAACGGTATCTGATAAAGTGTGAGTCAGAATCGCGCACACGTGCTACAACCCAATATTTTTATATTGTGTATTTATCAAAACTATAACTCACCTAAGTTCTTTTTTCCTTTATTATCATTAAAAGTTGTATATATTTTTAAAAGTAAATATAACATTAAAAACCACTGATATTTATGTAATGCTACATTATTCGGTACTAAATAGTAAATATATAACTAAAGTATTACATAATATGTATTCCTATTGGCCTAGTTATAACTGACCAGTTTTTATTATTAATATCTTCCTTCTACTCTAAGAGTTAGCATTATTATTTTACCGATGCATATCTATTTACTCGCTGTACCCGATTTTTTTACTTGTTACTTTAGTATAACATGTTAGTCGATATATTAAAACATTTCAAACTTTCACTAGCCATCTACGGTTTAAAATATAATTCAATTCTTTTAATGAAAAGACCATTGCATTTAAAAAGTGTGAAAGATGGACAGATAAACAGCGTAGGGTAGGTACGCAGTAAAAGGGTTTTATCTCAACCCTTTAAGTACGAAATCCTTAGGACAGTTTTTCGAGAGGTTTAATTTTTAGCTAGTGCAGGATAATATAATATTTAAATGTATCACCTTGAAAAACATATTTTTTAAATTATCATTGTGTTTACTCTATTATAACTTGTAAGTTTCCATATGAAAGACTTGCTAATCCTAATTTTAAAACTATAATATGTTATATTATAGTAACATAATATATTTAGGTATATCTCGCATAACGATTGATATTGATACTAAAGATCCATTTTTTATAATTTTTTCGAAAAATTTAGCAAATGCTTATATTATAATATGTAATAGAGTTGTAAGAGTTTAAATACAAAATGTCAAATATAAAGTTAATATACGTGTTTATCTTTTTTTAAGTAAAATTTGTAATTTATTTTCACACTAGTAAAACAGCTCAGAAGGATTTTCCATGAAAACAAATATTTGGTAATCAACAATTATATTTACTGCTTTTTCTGAATACTCGTTTTACATTTTTTTGAGAATGCCAATCTCCGACTGTCCACTTGACACATCAAAAATCCATTGTCAAAACCACAAACTGGCCCATAAAAATAACTGACTGTTACACTAGTAAGTATTATTTAAATACACAAACTGTTGCGTCATATTATCATATAAGATACTCGTACATTCGTTTCCTCACTATTTACTTTGGAGTGTGGAAAGTAGGCACGCCTATGTAAACGGACAAGTCAATCTCCAACAAGACAGCATAATAAACAAGAAGTTCTAGACTAGATTGCGTATAGACTTTCTTTGCTTTAAATTTGAAAATCTTAGTTACTAATGAAATAAAACGTAGAAATTTTTTAAGTGATGCGGTAAAAAGATGAATTCTAAAAGCTTAGTATAAAACATGAAATTTCTTGAAAAAAAAAAAATGATCCCTCAAAAGTAAAAATTGGCTAATTTTAAATTAATATTGACCCATAAATGCGTAATCAAAAATTTAAATAATATGTAATATTTGTCAATTCATATAGTACGTAATAATTATTTCAAAATAAACCTTTACATACATATAGTTTTTCATGCACCTTGACAACCGTATCTATTTATCAAGTTGCGTCAATACGACACAATAGATAGACATAGGGATTGTTTACACGAACTAGCCTTTTAATAATAATTACAAAATCATACACCATGTTAACTAATCCAGCTTTAAAGAATCGTAAGGAGGTGGAACTAAACGAAGAATGGAATAATTTCATGAAAAGAATAGGTGAGGTGTCAGGCTTAGTGAGGGATATGGCGAGCGGTGACAAAGAAAAGTCGGATGCGGCAAAACACATGGCTGATCAGATCTTGGAGGGAAAGGTGTTGTTAGAAGAAGATGTAAAAATTACAGTTAAAGATGACCGTACAGTAATAAATAAAAAAGCCTTGCAGTCCCTCGACTTAAAAGATAAAGTAAGTATGTATAAAATACAAATGTATCACAAATTCATCACTTTAAAAGTAATAAAATCTTTAATATTTAAGTAAACTATGTATTTATTATATCAATATGTTAGTTGATGGAATGGAACAACAAAGTTTTGCAATTAGGAAGGATATGCAAGTATATGTGAGTTATAAATCGGGCTATCAGTGTTCGTTGTCACAACGTACATAGCCTACAACTAGAACTTACCATTGCATATAAGTTATCAAATTGTAGACTTCACTAACTAAATGAACTTATCGCATTTACATGGTATGTCAAGATAGTTCATATTTATTATTAGTAGAATACAAATATAATTTCTACTGTGTTCAACTCCGGGCGGTAATATTGTAAGCTGGTTATGAATTTGGGGAAAATATTTATATTAAGTATAATATTGTTTTAAGTCTAAAGCATAATATTGGATTTAAACACCATACAAACATGGTTAAAACAAGAGAAGAAATACTACAGAGTGCAATATTTCCTGTTTTTAAAGACTTTTTTATTAGCTTCACCTGTATCTATCTAACTTCAGATTGAATTGAAACTTTGCACATTTAACAAGAACCGATGATAATACAATAATTTATTTAAAAATATAATAATATAAAAAAACTAAAAAAAACACGCTTTAATTATGAACCGAATTAAAAAGTAAAAAAGAATGTTCAGTAGATATAAGAATAAAGTGATTAACAAGCAAAAAATGTTATTGTAAAAAAACGTGGAGTGCTCGATATCAGTTGTTATAAATATTCCATTGGTACGATTACTAAAAATAGAGTTAGTATTAAAATATAGTATAAAAGCACCACACGTTTTATTCACAACAACATAAATTTTCTCATTGCTCACTTTATTCTTATACTTACTTACTAAAAATATTTTTCACTTTTTAGTTCATCATAAAGCAAGTTTATTTAGTTTTTAATTTTCTGACACTATCTAAAAAAAAAGAAGTTCTTGTATTGAAAATAGTCCATTTTGTATATTGATCTTATCTACAAAATCAATTGTTCGATATAAAAATAATCGGAACACAAAGCTATTTTACCGGTGAAAGCAATTTGGCTCGTGCACCGCTATAAATATCCGTTCAAATGTGTTCTATTTATGAATTGAATAACTGATAACTCTTGACAGATTAGTTTAAATTGGTACACATGTACACTGTAGAAACTTCTATATAATGATATAACGATGGTTTTCTTGTTATTAATTATTATTTTAAGAATAATGAATATTTTAAAAGTAGATGAATTTTATAAAACTAAGCCCATTCGTATACACGTGGACTGCACAGTGTATTATATTTTTATCCAATTTTTATAAGTATAAATTATCATAATTATTACGTAAAACTGGTAGCCCAGTGGTAACGCGCTCGCTTGGGAAACCGAGTGAAGCGGGTTCAAATCCCGGGTCTCGCACCTCTGATATTTTCATGTGCGAAACATTTTCTAAGTTGATTACCACTTGCCTTACGGTGAAGGAAAACATCGTGAGGAAACCTGCATGTCTGAGAGAACCTAGCAAGTTTTCGAAAGACATGTGAAGTTCGCCAATGCGCACTTGGCCAGCGTGGCGGACTATGGCCTGATTCCCCTCGTCTTGAAGGGAGGCCCGTGCCCAACAGTGGAACGTTAAAATAGGCTGAATACATTACCTAAAAGCTTCTTTACATTTCTTAAAACGTATCAAACAATTAATTTTATATTACGAACAGATAGCAGATAAATTCAATAGACAAAATTCTATGTTTTAATTCGAATAACTGCATTCTCGAACCTAGATAGCATAATCTAAACAGGATAAAGCTACCGAGCTGTTGAATGTTGCACAACTACTTAGCGGTCCTCGCGCATATTTAACGTTTTGAGAATTCCACTTTAATATTCCCACTTCAGTATAGAATTATTTTCGTTACCTCTTTTTACCGCATATTATTTAAGTTGCACATTACTAGAACTGTATGGTGCATATAAAACATAAATAATTGGTATCGAAAAACACTGATAAATATTTCGCGTTTGTCTCTGTCAAAAGTACTGCACGTACATCAATTCAACTTGGAGTGGCTATTAAGTATTTACTATTGTATGATTTTGTATATACAGTTAACTCTGCGTATATATATATGTATAATAATTTGTTCTTATAATTTTATATAGGTATATTAATTATATTTACAGAGTGAAATAGACAAAGATGCGTGGATGGCCGAAGTGAGCAAAGACGCAGAACGTCGAGCTTTAGATCGGAAAATTCGTCAAGAAAAAGCTGACACTCTCAAAACTCAAGCAATTAAAGCATTTCGTAGAGGCGAATATGATCAAGCTCTGTCTTACTACAATCGTGCTATAGAACAGATAAAGGATAACCCTATGATGTATTGCGACCGCGCATTGACTAACATAAAACTTGGAAATTTTGAAAAGGTAAAATATTTTTATAAAAAAGGACCCTAGTGAAACGTAGCGATACTTTACTTAACAGTATATATGTAGGTAATTCAATATATTATATAATAGTGTCTTATGTCTCTCTGCGATCCACAACAGGACTTGCATAGCTAGAGACTTGCATGCGATACTAGAAAAACTATATCTTAATATATATAATTCTTCTGTACGTGTGTTTGTCACCTTACTCCTACTAAAGGGCTGGCCCGATTTGGATGAAATTTTGTGTGCATATTTCAATAGGCTTCTGGATGGTTTGAAAACCCTATAGAACCCGATAGGTGGCGCTGCAGTCTGTGTGTCAAAGAATGAATTTTTTTTAGTAGTTAAAACGCGAGCGAAGACGCGGGTACTGCTAGTATATATAGCATAGTCATAAATTATGTTACTAATTGCCGGACTACACATTAACAACCAAATATCTCCCTAGCGTCAGATGAACATAACAATCGCAATACAACAATTTATTCGAGGTCAATGTATTAAAGCAAACAAAGTTGTTATAACTAATAGGATGGGTACAGTTAGCAAGGACAGGTTTTAGTCGATAATAACCGAAAGCAATACTTACAACGTAGGTAAAACTGTTATCTTTTAGAATAAGTAGGTCGAGAGAACAAATAATAATTAATGTATTCTGTTCCATAGCATGTGTATTAAATAATTTCATCATAGCTAAATTAAACGTAATGAAATATTCATAAATATAAATCGATTGAATTGCATCCAAGAATCAGCAGTGACAGCTGTAGGTACTACCTACTTAATACTTTAAGCGTAGAAAGTTCACATACAAACCAGTTATGTTAGTTAATTCAACACGAAATAAAAACAACGATTCACGAATTATTAAGTTGAAATTAGTGTAATGACTAAAAAGCGGTAAATTTATCAATTATTTTTACAATTAGTATGTAAATGTATGTACCTAAAACAAGAAAAATATGTATTCCATTATGATAACATCTTTTGTATTCATAGGTGTTTAATGACTGCGAATGGGCGCTACGCTTGAATGAGAACAGTTTCAAAGCTCGTCTATACAAAGCAAAGGCTCACCAAGAATTAGAGGAAAATGATAAATTCGAAGAGTGTAAGAAAGAGCTTAATGAAAAGTTTCCTCAACACGAAGAACTTATTGAATATTTTCTCGATAAGAAAGAAGATATGAATGAAGATAACTAAAATTAAATGACACATTTCGATGATTGGGATATACAAAGATAAAAGCGATTGAAACATGCGATTTTAATTATAATTTAGAATATATTTAAGTTTCGCTATGAATTTTCTTGATTTCTTAATTTTAAAGTAAAAATAAATAATATACTACATTACTACATAATAAATTATGTACAATAACTATTGCATTATCAAATAATCATAAAAACTTACGAAACATTTTTAGTCTCTACATTATTTTGATAAAGAGCGATAAAAGGTATACTTTGATACCGATAATCCACTCAAAATTAACTCAACAACACAATTAAAAGTAATTACAAATTGATGTATTTAATTTTTAATACCACATGAGAACACTTTTTTGTTATATAAAGCTTTAACTCTGGCAGGCGGGCGTTCTATTTGTAAACATGTATGTTTGTTGTAAATATAAACACAAAAACTAAACAAGTTACTAATTTAACATCGCATGATCATTATAGGCTAAATTTAAAATCAGGGTCATGGATTGTACTCGGCGACGTGAATAAGCACGAGTATGTAAAGGTGGCTGTTATTTTTGATTTCCGTTTACGCGTTGTGTGTTGTAATTATATAAAACTCACCTAATAACATCAAAACGCCGACGAAAGATACACAGGAGTATAAGAACGGAAGATACGTCCATAAATCTGTGAACAAAAACTAATAATTAATAAGAAGATAGACTAAATAAACAAAAACATAAGATTGAGCTGAATATCCGAACACGTTAAAAGTAAGCCAGTCTATTAAATCAAAAAGTATTAAGTACTTCAATCATGTACAGTAAAAATTATTTATCAATTCTGACAGTGCCAACTCCCAAAGTCATAATTAAATGAAAAATTATTTGTATATAAATTTAATAATTTATATTATTACTAGCGGCTCACCCTCGCCTTGCTCGGGTTCGCCTCTAGACAAACAAAATTGTAACTTTACAATAATATAGTTCATAAATCAGAATAACAAATAGGCTTCTTTTTAACCCGGAAAAATGTACGGTTCCCGTGGGATAGATCTAGTAGATATATAAATATTTCTCTTTAGTCGTTTTTTGTAACCTTTTTTATAAACATGGTATGAAATTAATTGACGGATTCACTTGTTCCTCTGTGGGGTAGATTCTGACACAAATAGCACTTCAGCTTTTCCTAGTTTATACCTTATTCATGTTGCAAGAAAATATAATATGAATTATTTTTGTTTAGTTTCTCATTTCATCATACTCAATAGTTCTTTTTTATTCTTTCAATATAATCAACTAGAGTACTTATAGGAAAACGATAATATCTGTTAAATGGATTTAAAAGTTAAATATTTTACGATGTAGACAAAAATTTTGCAGCACTATTTCTAAGGCGAAGAAACGTCGAGAAAAAGTGTGTTGTAGCCCTTAAATACATTTATATAGTTAACACACTAAGACCTTCACTCATAGTAGCTATCAAACCAGCTTGTTTCAATATTCAATTAGAGTAAGTTCGATATATTTATATACGCTGCGTGTTACCGCAGCAGTTTCGTATAACAGTCTATTTACATATTGTATAATTACAATTCACGGTTAGTAGATCGGGTACGTGTATCTAAACATTGGCCACGACACAATAGTGGTTCACATCCAGCTCCACAGTCAATTAAGCACAAATAACACGGAATCACAATTGGATGGTTTACTATGCATTTAGTCACGTGAGCATTCTCGGCATTGTTCTTATGACCCTACTTAGAACTACATCCTGTATGCTATGTTGCTTTTAATTTTTTTTATTAATGTATGTATTATTACTAATTTAAATAATCGTTTTAAATAATATTCATAATCATTTTATTCTTATATTCCAGCTCTATTTTTCTCCAAATGTGAGGTATAGGCATATATTAAACTAGCGACTCACCCTCGCTTCGCTTTGGGTTCGTCCCTAGACAAAAACAAATCTATCCCACGGGAACCGTATATTTTTCCGGGATGATATATAGCCTATAGCCTTCCTCAGTTAACGGGCTATCTAATGCAAAAAATTTTTTTCAAATCGGATTAGTAGTTTCTGCGATTAGCGCGTTCAAACAAACAAACAAACAAAAAAACAAACAAACTCTTCAGCTTTATAATAGGCATATAGGTATTAAAGATAGGAAATAAAAGATTTGAATTAAACCTGTTGATAGTAATAGAGTGCAGAAGCAACTCACAAGCGTTTGAATTCATTATATTATTGGCGTAATAACAAATACTGATAAAAAATCATGTAAACTATTGAAAGAAGAAACTTGTTTTGAGTTCATTTAACTCTCTTAATGTATTGTATGCATGATTTTAGAAACCAGTCATTCAAAGAATATGTATGATTGGATTTCTGTAATTTACGAGTAACAAGGAAATAGGTATTAATTTCAAGCATCCATTTAAAAAATATTAAATGAATATTAAATGACTATCATGTGAAGTTTGTTTTGTATTATAATGTGAAATGATGTACATTTACATTATGTTAAATACTTATTTCAAGTATAGTTGTGCAAAATTTTAAATATTTTTTTTTTCATTACATACAAATGCAAGAGGTTTTATCAATCCACACATAAAATTAAAAAAAATCATTTGAATAGATAAAAGTATTAAAATAGTAATAATTTAGTTAAATAAGAAGCAAGTTGCATTATTATTGAGTAGAATTTATATACACACTTACTTAGCAGAGCATCGAGACTGGATCTATCCCCTTCAAGCCATGCAGATATAACATAAGCATGGCCTAGCATAGCTATGCCCAGTAGAGCCAACACAACAAAAGTCTCATATACACGTCCCTTCAAACCTCGGCAGCCTGGGAATCCGGTGGATTCCGAAAATAAGTATGCAAATGGTAGAAACACAAACAATGACAAGTTTGAAAATAAAAATACATGATTCCATAGCCCTAAAACAAGAACACACAATATATAAGCAAGTATCACAATTACATAATCCAATATATTTTGCTTTTATTTAACAATGTAACCTTGGATCAAAAAATTAAATAGTACATGTATATCACTATATAAGCTCAAAGGTTGAACTTTCATAGGTGCATTAATTTTGCAAGTATTTAATATGGATAAATTTAAGTGTAATTTATAAAAAGTTTATCTATATCTCAAAAAATAATAAGCCAATAAAAATTACCTTGTATTAATGAGCTATTCAACCATTTAACATAATAGCTATTGGGGTATAATATGAGCACTTCATTGCTGACTATTGATACGGGCAGCAACAGTGCTGAGCCCAATGATACTGCAAGGGCGAATGTACATAGCCAGAGACTTATTCGGTACACCTTTACCTCATCTTCGTCGGCAGTAGAATAATCCTCAATATCACGTCGACGAAATTTCTCGATCAACATGAACGAGAAGAGGTACAGCAAAATGAATAAGAGCAGGAATATCTACAATAATATGTTTATATTATAATCTGTAAATAATACGTGTGAATTCTTTAAATCTACATCGTAATACCGTAAAAAATACTTACAATCTGCTCCCGAACATTATTGTGAAATATCTGCTCTCGCAAATCAGCCTCTTCATCATCCATTGTCTTTTAAAAGATTTGTTCTATCTTTTAATAGATTTTTCTTTTTTGTATTTAGCGTAGAAATCGCACTTCATTTTCACAAATTAAACCATCCTCCGTTTCATACACAAAATAAGATAGCACAATTGTTTACGAAAGTATTTTTCTATCATAACAATACGAATTGAAATTTATTTTGAGTTTCGATTATTTATTATAAATTTCATTATTTTAATCTTACAATACACTGGCAATTGGCAAATGATGTGAAAACACGACTAATTTTTTTGGATCAGCTGAAACGAATACAGATTATCCATATAACAGGCTACCACAAGCTACCACTTATTTTTAGTTTCTAGATTTGATATTTGCTGTATTTAACTGAAGATAAAATATTTAACCTTGAATGTGTTACCTTGCTCTTCTAGGAGCTTTCTTCTCTTTCTAATTTGTTTCAACCCATAGACAGAGAAAATTTAATAATCGTCAAAAATCAAAAAATAGACCGAACGAACGGAAAAAATACTGTATTGACTATGACTACTATGTTTTGTTTGGTCTAATGAAACACAGTAAAATTATTCCTATTTTTAAATTAGGTAGTACCTTAGACCCTAATCATTTTAGACCAATTTCGGTCCCGAGTGTGACATGCATAACATTAATACTAGGAGCAAACACAAACTTGTAATGCCTGTGAGTTGTGACTCGTCTACACCACAAACTATATAGAAATGCTACGCATGTCTATACAGAGTCAGTAATTCTTTTTACAGACAATGTATACGCCTGTACAACAGGATCCCAGAAAATGTTCAAAAAGCTTCTATCGCCAAATTCAAAAAAAATTTTAAAGAACGTTTGTGTGCTAAAGGATATTATACAATAAATGATTTTATAGAAGATGGTACGCCTTGGGAATGAAGTGATCGCCTCTTGACTTCAAATTGACAGAAATATTGTAAATTATAATTTAGCTTTATAAAAAAGATAACGTTAGTCCCACTGAGTTTCTTTCGTCAATTCTTCTCAGGTTTGAGGCTCCTTTTTAGAATTGGTAGTAGACTGATGACGTTCAGTAAAAAAATGTAATAATTTGATACTGAATAAAGTATTTTAATAGGAATGATAAAGTAATAATTATTATTTATTATTGGTAATTATTATTGGGTAAAATACCTTCGTTTTTATTAAGATTCTCATGCAATAAAATAATGTGCATTTTGTATAAAAAAATAGTATTATCTTTTATTGAGCCAGCCGATATTGATATTTTAATTAATATTAAGTCATCGATATGTTGAAATTTTTTTCACTGCCGACATCCCTATTCTGAACGAAAATTTCCGTTTCTGTGTGGCGGATTAGCAAAAATGTATGCGAGTACTGCATTCGGGGTAACGTCATTCGGTTTTTTCCGTTCTGAATGACCCGAACGCACGGTCTGATTCCGAAACGAACGTCAGTTTTTTTTTCCGAACGGAAAATGTACGAATGTGTGTGCCTAGTTAAATATTTTGTATGTAAGGCATGCATTCGGGTCTCCGAATCTGAATTACCAATCAGGAAACCGTACATGTGGAGCCGGCCTAAAACACGAAAAGACAGAACCTTGTCACTGTGTCGTAATAAGTGTGAAATTGTCTATGGATTAGAAGTTTGAATAATGTCAATGTCACCTTTTATTTGTCAATTGTCATCCATGATGTCAGTGTCACCTAAATCCTAATGATTCAAAATTTGTCATCCATGATTCAAAATTATGATTCAAAATTGCATCTTTCTAATTCCTGCTAATTTTTTTGCTTATTTATTAAAACATACTTTTCAGATAAGATTTTATGAATAAAGATTATTTAAACTTAACATTATAGCTATAGCGAGTATATAAGTTTTGAACTATTAAAACTGGCAAACATTTAATGTTGTTTTTTTTATGGACAAGATAACACATGTTAAGTTATGTTTTTAACACAGCATAAAAGAAATTTTTACTATACAAGTCAATGTTAAGAAAATGTTATCCTCACTAAAAGATGAAATTATAAATAAGAGTTCAAAAACATTTAAGTCAAGTAAGAAAGTTTTACTGTATTTATTCGAATTACACAGCATGTATACTTTTTAATACTTTTTTATTTAATAACATTTTTAATTTTAGATGAAACAGACATAAAGGCAGATTTTTCAGTTAGAATAGTAGTTTGTGATCACTACACATCTAGGCCCATACCAGGAATAGATGTAATTTACTCAGAATTTAGAGGAACAGATATAAAACAGGTAAAAACAAAGCAGTAGGTATTAAATATATAGAAGGCTATTTAATAAGTAATTGATATCAATTTTAATAATTATTTCAAATTCATCAGGGCCAATTTTCTGAAAAAATAACAAATTTACTTTAAACTTAATAAGAGATATATACATATAATATAATAGTGTATGAAGGTCTGCCCAAATTGTTGACATTTATGATTACTGCCCTACTCCCTTAGGTAGTAGCATGATGATATATAGCCTATAGTGTTCCTCAATAAATGGGCTATCTAACGCAAAAAGAATTTTTCAAATTCAAATCATATAAGTAGTTCCTAAGATTAGCTCTTTCTAACAAACAAACAAACTCTGCCTCGTTATAATATTAGTATAGATTTGTAACTTAAATATAGTTAAAATTTAAAATTATCATATTTTAGGTACCAATATTACGAATATTTGGACCAACACCTGAAGGTCATAAGGCATGCTTACATGTACATGGGGTATTTCCTTATTTTTACTTACCATGTCCTACACCAAATCCAGAACCTCAATTTTTATATCAAGTAAGTTTAATAGGATATTACTTTTGTTCATTTATTATCTCACATTAATTGTAATATTTCAATGATCATGATAGTTCATAATATCATTTGAATTGATAGTTATAAATGTTTGCAAGTAAGCCCTTTTTTAACTTCTCACTATTAGTTTATTAGGGCATACCCCACCATACTAGCAATTTCGTCTGGTTTCCTCGCAATGTTTTCCTTTTCAAAGGGAGGTCTGAGACACAAGAGTTGAACTTCCATCACTATCATGTGTGAATCACTTTTAACATGATTACCAAATGATAACAAAACAGATTATCGATTTTTAATATTTGTATGGATTAGCAATGTGGGCTATGGTCATGGTCTGATGGATGGAAATATCATATCTTCACCTAATACATATTATGTACCCATGTAATTTTTTTATTTCTCCTTCTCAGATTGCAGCCAGTCTCGACAAAGCTTTAAACATTGCTTTAAAACAAGCGTCATCATCAAATCAGCATGTATACAAAATAAGTTTAGTAAAAGGATTGTGAGTAATACTTTTAAAGAGTTTATACATATTTTTTTGTTTGCGCATTGTTTGGGTTCCATACTACAAAAGGAATCAAGGGTCCGTTATAAGATCACTTGTGAATCCCTCTGTCTATCACACTATCTATCTACTTTATTTATAGTGAATCTAAGTGAATTGATTATAATTTGAAAGGTTGATTTTCTTGTTCATCAAAGAAAATAATAATCAATTTTTTTTAACAAAATTCCTCATGTGATTTAGAAAACAGCTATATATTTTTTGTGTACTACAACATAATTATTAGGTAAATGCATTTTATTGAAAATATAATAATAAAGGCTTATCTATGAAACTACCCAAGACTTTAATTGGCAATATATAATATACATAAAGAATAATAAAAGAAGAAAGAAATATAAATAAATAATGAAAAATATTATAAAAGTTTTACATCCCTGTTTCTAATTTGATAATTCGATAGTGTACGAAAACATGTTTAGTTCCGCGAACGGTCGACAAGCTTTGTTTTAGAGTGGTCATTAAGCTTATAATAAAAGTAATCTGTCTGCTACTATAATTTATAATTCATTTTTTTACCAATAACGAGAAATCCTTTTGAAGACCTCTTTGTTGCCATTTAGAAATTGCGATAAATAGCTATGAATATTCTAAACAGTGAAGATTTGGCCTCAATTAAATTGCAAAATCTACTAAACATACATTAAAAAAACAATAAATGTAATGCATTAATTTCTTTTCCTTTATATTATATGATACCCCTTATCATATATTTGATGTAAGTTATTTATTTTCTAGACCCTTCTATGGATTTCATGATAAAGAGCATCTGTTCCTGAAAATATTTTTGTATAATCCAGGCTTGATAAGGCAAGCGGTGGAACTTTGCTGCAATGGCGCCATATTGGGTCAAGCGCTGCAACCTCATGAATCTCATTTGAATTTTACATTGCAATTTTTTATTGATTTTAACCTTTTTGGTATGAGTAATATTGATTTACAATGTGTTAAGTTTAGAAAAAATGGCATATCTCAACAAAGCGATGAGCCCATTCGATCGTCTGATGAATTGGGACTAAAACCAGAAAGCAGCTGTTATTATGAAGTTGATTGTATTGCATCTCATATATTGAATCGCCAAAGAGTAGGCAGAGGCGATGGCATAGAAAATCCGGGCTTAGAAGAAGTATGGAATCAAGAACGTGAAAGGCGAAGACAACTTAACCTGTCAATAAGCTCTAAATCATTATCACAAGGAAGAATAGGGGTCGTTGAAACAGATACGCATAATAAATATGAAAAATTGATTACCGCTAAAATATCTAATATGGCTGACACGACAAATGTCAAGAGTGAACAAAAAACGGAAATAGTAAACTATCCAGCGGAAACTAAGGAGAACTCGCAATTACTAAATGCCACGGATATAAGCCACCATATTCAGGATAATTCAATAAACTTAAGTACTAATATTACTTTAAGAAGATCAATAGATGATACAACGTATGACCCTGATAATACTTTAGTTGATGAAGATATCGCATTAAATAGTAGTTTTTCCTTTCAGTACAGTCAAATTTTATGTAAGTATGAAATACCACACGTTTAATAACTTAGGTTGCGTCACAATACTCTTTTTTTATTAATTATGTAAAAAACAGTGATAGACACACAATAAACACTAGGAATAGATATAAGCTTGTTACGCCCAGTTTTTTTTTTTTTTAATTTATTAAGAACACCAACAACATAACACACAATACATTTTAAATTCATTCTTAATCACAAGTTCTAGTATGTTAGTCACTTACAGGTGTCCATAGCACTGACCAACAAATTACATACATGCACTGCTAATATAAAGATAATAAAATGACTAAAAAATAATGGTAAAAAGTTGTACAAAAAAAAATATAACTAAAAAAAAAACAATTTTAAACGGTATGAAATAAAACAAATACAGGCTAACAAGTAAAACAGTTCGTTACGTTTTAAATACAAAATAATAATAATAATAAAAATGATTAAAACATTAAAATTTATAAATAAGGTTTAAGTTATCTTAAGTAATTTTATGTATAAAATTTTTTTTTTTAACTAAGACTTATGTTAATAAATATTTATAATTACTTACTCCTAAAATCTAAACATAAAAATATCTTAAGAACTTTGCTAAAATAATAATGGTAGAGACATAATTAATTACCTACATAAAAATACTGCCCTATGTCTTACAATCATTTATATTCCTCCACGAATTTTTTCGGCCAACGTTTTCTTTAGTTTGACCAAATTGTTATGAAATAGGTCAATGTCACATCCGAAAGACAGAGTACTCAGCTCATTATATGCTTTAAGCATTCGAGGAAGAGGAGAATTCGAGCAAGATACCGTCCTAGAAACTGGCAAATGGAACAGGCCTTTGTTTATTGCACGCGACCCAGGTCGCGGAACCCTGAAATAAATGTTCTCTAATATTTCGACTCAAAATGAATAAATCCTTCATGGGCCTGAGTATATGAATATATAATATATAAATAATTATAATAATAAAAAAATTATAATAATAAAAAAATTATAATATATAAAAAAAAGAATAAAGTTTATTTTATTTCATTCTATTAAAACTCAAATCATATGTCACTATTTATGGCTCTTGCCAATGGTTTCGGTTGGTAGGTCTATGAATAAAAAGTTGCGTATGTGCTAATTTAGAATATATATGTATGTATTCAGCCCTTTTTAACGTTCCACTGTTGGGCACGGGCCTCCCTTCAAGACGAGGGGAATCAGGCCATAGTCCGCCACGCTGGCCAAGTGCGCATTGGCGAACTTCACATGTCTTTCGAAAACTTGCTAGGTTCTCTCAGACATGCAGGTTTCCTCACGATGTTTTCCTTCACCGTAAGGCAAGTGGTAATCAACTTAGAAAATGTTTCGCACATGAAAATATCAGAGGTGCGAGACCCGGGATTTGAACCCGCGTCACTCGGTTTCCCAAGCGAGCGCGTTACCACTGGGCTACCACTGCTAATACATATAAGTATTATAAAATATAAGTTGTGCTTTATTCTAAATTCATACAAATCCGTTTAGCCGATATACGATAAACATGTAACAAACGTTTTAAACCTTTATTATATTTGTATTTATTCTGAAAAAGTACCGAGATAAATTTACGGAATTCGGTAATTATGCGATAGTTTAAGACTTAAAAGTCATATTGTTAAATTTTAATATTTTCAGTGGATAATGATGATTTGGAACTGGTGGATATGCTTCAAGATTTAGATGAAAAACCTGTAGACGATGACAGTGTTATGGGTACACCAGCAGCTGACTGCGAAGATGATAATGATTTAGAAATTGAATATTCGCAAATATTTAAAGATGATACGTTAATTTTAAATTCCAATAAAAGGTACAGTTATACGTGTTTTTAAATAGGTATAATTTATTAGTAATGCTGTATTACCCACTGGCAGTATCTGTACTGCCATGTCATGTTGCTTGGACAGACTGCTTACATGGAAAAATAAATAACGCGAAAATATTCTAAGCATTTAAATACCCACGTGTACAATTTTTATTGCGATGCGTTGCAGCGCCATCTAGCCGAGTTAAAATATTTTTTTTAAATAAAATTGTATAATTATAAAACATTTGAAATTAATATTAACATCCATTACATGTTTACGTAATTTAAATAATATATTTCAGTTAATAATTACAGCGCGAAAGAGAACACTGAGGATTCACTCTCGTGGCAAGATTCTTTTTGGGACGCTGTTGATATACCGCAGTTAGATGGAACATGTGATGATGATCGTAAGATATTTTTTAACTTACTAGCAAGCCGCACTTGCCTTTTACCTTTAACTTCTTACTTAACTTTTTTAATTAGTCTAAAATCTTATCTTAAATTATTAGATACATGTATGACATTCATTGATGATATTATACGATATACATAGATGATACCATGAAAAATGCATTTTCACGGAATGCTCACTGAACATCTAAAAATTTTTTTTTCAATCTTTAGAACTATTATAAGGCCTATACACACCACGTGATAGGCACCGGTGGTAGGACTCTGTCAAGCCTGAGGAGTCCGACTGGATGGGTACCACCCTCTTATCTATTTCTGCCGCCAAGCAACAATGATTGCATTGTTGTGTTCCGGTTTGAAGGATAAGGTAGCCAGCGCAATTACAGGCAAGAGGCATATCATCTTAGTCTTCACAGTGACAACGCACCTGTGGTTCTGCATTTTTGTTACTTAAAACCTAAGTGCATGAACCGTAGGTGTTATGGGCGACAGGTACTGCTTTTCATCAGGTGGTCCGGCTGCTCGTTTGTCACTGAATCGCATAAAATAAAAAAAAACGTGACCTGATAAACTTGAAACATGTTGAATGCTTACGTTCCTATCGATACCAAGCGTCGTTCGTTGACAACGGGTTCTTTATAGGTTTATGCCCTAAGACACTACGTACACGTAATTTTTATGTGGATCACGATATGTTTGTGATGCCAAAGCAAATATTTTGCCCATGACGGAATCGATCTCATGGCTTCTAGGTTATTATGGTATATTCATTAGGTTACATGGTAGTAATATATAAACACATATTTCAGATGTTAAAAAAGTTAGAAAAAGAAAAATGAGATCCTTTAAATTAGGCCTATCACGGCCGAAGACGAAAAAGAAAAATCAGAAATTATTAAATGAAAGTGATAACACTACGATTGATGAAGACGATACAGAAGTAATAAATGTTTCTAGAGAAACAGTAGAAAATATTTCGAGTTTACATCTCAAAAAAAGTTGTAAAACGGAAGCCCAGACAGCAATACAAGATATCGAGGACCACGATAATGATCAATCCATAACTGATTTAGTTGATAAAATTAGTTTGAAAAATAATGACAGAAATAAAGTAGCTATTGCATATGATATGAATAATAAATTTGAACCTAAACCAGGTCCATCCAATTTCAATAAAGATAACGAATCGATAATTTCTTTTTCTGATACATACGAATCATCGCCAGACGAAAGCAAAACGGGCATTGAAAGTTTCTACGATAAATCTAGATTTTTCGATTTGTCCACAGATTCTGTAATCCAAAACAGTTACGAAGAAGACTTTATAAGTAAAGAAGTAAAAGTAGAGCGAGCTAGTATCGATATGCAAAACGAAATTAAATGTGAAACTAACAATGAATCTAACAATCAGTTAAACAACGTTATATTAACACCTAAAATAAGGCCGCCTACACATCAATATATCAAATCTTCTTTAGATATTTTCAAAATTCCAAAAACAAAAAATCCAGACCCATACTTTTCAAATTACAAAGACGTCGGTGATAAAGTTGAAATTGGCCAAATAGTATTGAAATTACACAGCAAACTAGTGAAAGATCAAAAACCGTTTGATAAAGTACTAAATATTACAAGTATAGAGGAATGGCGTCAACTGTTGTTCTTACAAAATAATGAATTATCTGAAGAAACTAAGCCAGACGCTTTGAAGTTATTGTTAGCGGGGAATATAAGATGTATACTGGAGCCTTTGAAACATCCTCCTTTAAAAAGTGATGTTGTAAAATGGATGGAAAATAATAAAAATGATACAAAAATAGATGAAACTCCTAAGAAAGATAATATAATTAATATTGATGCAGACGATTTAGAAAGTTCGCAAGCGATTGGTTTGAATGAAATGGACAATAGTTTAAGCTTAGAAATTGAAAAGGTTTGATATAATATTATATGTATTACTAAAATTGCAATTCGATCAAAATAGGACATTTATATTTTTTTTCTAAAATTGTTTTCAAGGATATATGTATATTATTTGACATATAAAATTAAAAAAAATAGATAGATTTTAATTGTGTTTCTGTAATATTAATTGGGCAGTGGTAGACCAGTGGTAACGCGCTTGCTTGGGAAACCGAGTGAAGCGGGCTCAAATCTCGGGTCTCGCACCTCTGATATTTTCATGTGCGAATCATTTCTATCATGATTACCACTTGCCTTACGGTGAAGGAAAACATCGTAATGAAACCTGCATGTCTGAGAGAACCTAGCAAGTTTTCGAAAGACATGTGAAGTCCGCCAACCCGCACTTGGCCAGCGTGGTGGACTATGGCCTGATTCCCCTCGTATTGAAGAGAGGCCCGTGCCCAGCAGTGGGACGTTAAAAAGGGCTGAATACACAATACACAATAGTCTAATTTCAAAAGGATACATTTTAAGTTTGATGAATTAGTTTAAGATATAAAGATACAATGATACTCCCATATAAAGCAAGCGTCAATTTATAGAACTAAAAAAGACATGTATAATGTGTATACATGAATAACTACGTGTACAATATAATGTTAAAGAAATTAATGAAATTTTATATTAGTTTAATTTTTAAATGATTTTATTTTATAGGAAAATTTAGAATTAAATAGCACTATGCAAGTCACAATGCAACCTGATGGATCATTTCTTTGCTTTGGTAATAGTGATTGTACTAAAGAAAGTTCTTTGAGCAATCCTTCAGTTGAGGTAAATCATTTTTATCTATAGTTTATATTTATATTAAACAACTTGACCGTAACTGGAAGCCTTATATTGAAAGAGCATTTCCGTTTCCGTCATTAAAGTACCAGTTGTCGAACTTTTATTCACCTTAAAACCAGTAGGCAGTAGGTGGCGCCATCTGGCGGTCGCGCACCATTTGAGATTTTCTTGTAAAATCGAGCGCCATTTTAAATCATTGGCTCCATATACCAGGCAGAAATTAAACTAAAAGCTTCCAGTTAGGTGAGTTATTTTAATAAGCGTTTTATTTCAGGTAAAACGCTGCTATTATATTTCATGAAGTATTTTAAACAGAAATGAATTAGTATATAAAGTTACTAAATGAATATATTACTAAAGAGACTATTATTACAATTGCGAAGTTTGTATGTGTGTTAGTATGTCTGTTACTCTTTCACGCTGTAATTAATGACTAGACGGGCTGGGGGGAAATTTACTACACCGATAAACTATAACGTCGAGTAACACATAGGTTACTACTTACTGTTAAGCCACACTTAAGGTGGCGCAATTACAGGCAAGAGGCATATCATCTTAGTCCTCACAGTGGTAACGTACCGGCGGTTTTGCAGTTGTTACGTAATACCTAAGTGCATGAACCGTAGGTGTTATGGGCGACAGGTATCGCTTTCCATCAGGTGGACTGTCTGCTCGTTTATCACTGAGTACCATAAAAAAAAAACTTACGTGATCTCAAATTGGGGGGTGGGGGGTTCAGTAAAAACCCATCAAATCGCATTTAAACATTGTATAATTCAAAATCTCACGTCAATTTTAAAAGAATATACATTATTATACAATATATAGATAATAAAAAAATTTAATTCTTTTGAAGTGTCCTATTTTGCCCGCTGAAAAATCTCCTGATTATTATTAAAAATTGGCCAAAATTGAAAGAAAAATAGCTGAAGTATTTAACGGATGCCGCCTAAAGATGCATCCTGAGGTGCCTAATAGTGGCCCATATGTTACTTCAATTAGTTTTTAAAAATATACTTTAAGAAAAAGATTTTATATAAGAAATCAAAAACATTTTTTATGCAAAATATTATAACTTACAGACTGACTTTCTAACACTCATGTTATTGGAGGTCCACACATCGGTCAGAGGCGACCTCACCCCTGACCCAGCAATAGACCCAATAAAAGCAGTATTCCTAGCAATAACAAACGACTGCCCACAAGATCATTTCCTACAAAGAAATATTACAGAAATATATATAGTACAAGAAAGAAAAGAACAAAATTATTTAGACAGATGCGTATTCAATTATAAAATAACTTATGTCAACAATGAGAATGAAATATTCCAAAGACTAATTGAAAGTGTTCGGAACCACGATCCTGATATTATGTGTGGGTATGAAATAGAAATTAACTCTTGGGGCTATATTCTCGAACGGGCACAAGTGTTAGGTCTCGAAGTGGTTAAAGAAATTTCTAGAATTACGGAGAAAAATCGCCAGAAACGCTATAAGAATGATGAAAATGAAATGGAGGGTCGTATTATTGGCAGGATCACATTTAACGTATGGAGGTTGTTTCGACACGAGTTAGCGTTATCGAGTTATAGCTTCGAAAATTGTATGTATGAGATATTGAATGAAAGAGTGCCGAAGTATACATATGCACATCTATCGGAATGGTGGAATGACGAATCTCGCATATTAAGATGGATTCCTGTGGATTATTATATGACCAAATTGAATGGTACAGTCAGGATGTTGGAAAAGCTTGATATGATAAGTAAGTTAAACAATTATCATTTTCATATTTATGACATCGTATATTTTAATGCTATTTCATTGCGACGTATAGTATTTATATGTTTTGTTGCCTTAAAATTTTTAATTACTAAAATCTGGATGACAATAGAAAAATATGATATTATATATTGACCTAATGATAGAATCCAAAAGGTGGCAAGTGGTACTCTGCAATAATTTGAGATTGCGCTCATTTGATTCGTTAAGATTTTAGATCTGTACCATAGAGTTCTATACAATATAGCGACTCTTATTTTTCTTATCTTATTTTTGGCTAGGGATGAACTCTTGCTTCGCTTCGGGTTCGTCCCTAGCCAAAAATAAATCTATCCCACGGGAACCGTACATTTTCCCGGGATGATGTATCGCCTATAGCCTTCCTCAGTTATGTGGCTATCTAATGCAAAAAGAATTTTTCAAATCGTATTAGTAGTTCCTAAGATTAGCGCGTTCAACCAAACAAACAAACAAACAAACTCTTCAGCTTTATAATATTAGTATAGATTATTTATAAAACTAATTATTTAGTATAAGCATAACAATCAACTTTTATTTCAGACAGAACTTCTGAATTGGCTCGTCTGTTCGGCTTGCAATGGTGGGAGGTGTTGTCGCGGGGTTCGCAGTTTAGAGTGGAGTCGTTGATGCTCAGAGCCGCGAGACCACTTAATTTGGTCGCTTTATCTCCTACAGTAAGACAAAGAGCGGCGATGCGCGCCCCGGAATGTTTGCCGCTTATATTTGAACCTGGTATGTATTTTTGAAGTAAAACTTCTTTACGTACGTTTGTTACCATGGTAACCGTTGTTATTGTCTGACAAATGATATGTAATATTATATTCTTGCCTTAAATGATATTCTATAAATATATGATTGTGATATGCCTAATATGCGTTATTTTTAGTATCTCACCTATCCTAATTATTTAAAACATAAATTGAATTTCATAAAGAGTACCGATAACCCACAGAAGTTTTACTTCTTGCGCGTCTACACATTCATACACGCACTCTTAATTTTTTTTTAACTATCCAATTGTTATTTGGCAATTTTAAAAATTGATAATGTACTTGAACTTGACTGAGCAATTGAGCCGATTTAGATCATGTAAAATATGCGTATTTCCTTATAGTCCAAGAAAGGATTTTAGTAAATCATTTTGTTTATCTTATTAATATAATCTTTATTAATATAAAAATAATCGTGTTATTATAATAAGAAGTATAGAAATGTATTTTTTTCAGAATCTCGCTTCTACACTGATCCTGTGATTGTGTTAGATTTCCAAAGTCTTTACCCGTCGATGATGATTGCATACAATTACTGTTTTTCCACTTGCATTGGAAGAATACAAAATATTAATGGGTAAAAAAATATATTTATCTTTATAATTATGTATTTGTTTAGGCATCTTTTAACCAGACACCCGATTACCTATCTTAATACTAAAATAACTCTTAATACCAATGTCTTTGCGATACCTATACTGTCTTTAAATCAAACTAGTCGGGTTCGTCCCTAGGTACGTTTTAACGGTTTGTATAGAGTAGATAGTCGATCCGTTGGTCTTTGGAAAAAACAAAAACAAATCTTTCTCACGGAAACCGTACATTTTTCTGAGATAAAAAATAACCTATGTGCTTCTATGTGTATTCTACACTATAATTTCTGAGCCAAATTACATCCATATCCGTTCAGCCATTTTGACGTAATAAACATTGGTAATAAACATCCATCTATCGAAACTTTCGCATTTATAATATTTATTGAATGCAAAATTTTATATGTTTGTTACTCCTTCATAACCAAACTAGCGGCTCACCTTCGCTTCGCTCGAATTCGCCTCTAGGAAAACAAAAACAAACCTATCCCACGGGAACCGTACATTTTTCCGGGATAAAACGTAGCCTATGTGTTATTCCAGACTATAATCTATCTCTGTGCTAAATTTCATTCAAATTCAATCAGCCGTTCTGGCGTGAAAGAGTAACAAACATACATCCAGACTCACAAACTTTCACATTTATAATATTAGTATAGATTGCTGGACGGATTTGGGTAAAAGTTTGTATAGAAATAGACCTTCAGTAACACATAGGCTACTGTTTGGCATCTAGGGAAGCACTCGGGCGAGGCGAGAGGGCGTATGCACACTACAACTTTTTAATGCTTCGACTGTATCTGTAGCAAATGCAACCTTCAATTTTAAAATTTATTAACGTACAATATGCGAAGACGCTGTACGGTTATGATACTCGCGACGTCGACAAGTTTATGAAACGTGGTGTACATACGCCCCATTTTTTATCAGCACAGAATTTGTGTAGAACAAATTTGTTTGTGTGCCCTAATTTCTAGTGTTTAAATATCCTTCATATTCCAGCGATGCTCCCTATGAATTTGGCGCTTGGCGTCTCCGTATACCGCAAACTAAGCTGGAAAGTCTCATCAGAAACGGTCTAGTGCACTGGTCTCCGGTGGGCGTGGGCTTCGTGAAGGCGTCGGTGCGGCGCGGCGTGCTGCCCGCGCTGCTCCGGAGGATACTCGCGGCCAGACAAGCTGTGAAAAAAGGCATGAAGCTACAGAAAGATGAAGCTGTTAAGAAGGCTATGCATTCTAGGCAATTAGGTAAGGATTGTTCTTACGATTTATATTATTGGCCAGTTTATATGAAAGAAAATAAACTGGGTGTGTGAGTGCGTAAGAGCGTACGTGCATGTGTGTGTATGCATGTACGTGTGCGTATATATGTATGTCTGCATGCATGCGGCTGTTTGTTACCCCATCACAGTAACGAATAGATATATTTGGATGAAATTTAGTACTTATGCATGTAGAACTAGAGTCATACTCGTACATTGGCTACTTTTAAATATCTAGAGAAGCGAGGGTAAATCACTACTTATATACATAAAACAAATGTACACTTAATAATTACTATACAAATCATGTCTGCAAGAGTTCCAGCAACATTATGTAAGTGCAGTGGACTTCTTGGGTTAATGTTTCTTTATAAAATATTGAATAACTATGTAGACTCGCCTAACATAATATCTAAGATTGGACTGCAAATTGCCTGCTATTCCGCACGATTAAGTAAGTATCAACCATTTTATATTCATTTAAGACAAAATAGATTCAGACAAAACTCGCCTTTAAATAAAATTTTAATAAACTATAATGAAATCTCTTGTATATTTATTTATTTATACCGGCGATCTCGGAAATGGCTCTAACAATTTTGCTGTATATGGGGGTTTTCGAGGCCGAAACATCGATCTAGATTGGTCTTATGTCTGGGAAAACGCGTATTTTCGAGTTAAGCTTAGGTTAGTAGTTAATGTTCAGCGGCCAAGGCGCAAGAATTACTATCACATGTGTCCGGGTTCGAATTCCGGTCGGATGCAAAGTTTTTACTTTTGTTATTTATGTTATTTATTTATTCAAGTTTTTAGTTTTTTTGTTTTTAAGCAAAATTCAAAAGAAAATTGTACTTTGGACCAAAAACTCCGAGCGAAGCTCGGTAAGGTGATTTATTAATTTACTAATTTTTTACTCATCATGAAAGTGTTGCCTAGTGCAAAAACTGTAAGACTACTCACTAAAAGTGTAAGACTATTGTCATTTCAATAGAAATATCTAAATGAAAAGAAATACCAACGAAAATAACTGATAATGAAATAATAAGAATATAACACAAGTAATATATAAAAGTTGAAATTGTTTTCAGGTTTGAAATTAATAGCGAATGTGACATACGGGTACACGGCGGCGAACTTCAGCGGACGCATGCCCTGTGTGGAGGTGGGAGACAGCGTGGTGGCTAAGGGCAGAGAGACGTTAGAACGCGCTATTAAACTTGTACAAAATGGCAGATGGAACGCTAAGGCTAGTGAAAATAAATAATACAAATTATTATTCCTGTTCCCGTGTTTTGGCCTATACATTGAAACTTTGAATGTTATTTCATAAAAAATGTACTTATGTTACATATGTTTATGTAATCTTAACTCCTGTAAAGGAGACTTTTCATATTTATTCAATCAAAAAAGCTTGCACTCATCGTTTATTTAAATGAAAATATATATTTATTCTGTATAGCCTAATGGAGAAGAATATTACCATTTTCTTCTATCAGATATCGTGATCTCTATGATCCTTAGTATATTGTAGGGCTCTTTAGTGTGAATGGAAAATTTTTCATATTATTATCTAAAATTTAATTAAAATGACAAATTGTGCAGTGCCAGGATGCAAAGAAAATGGATATCATTTGTTTCCAAAAGACAAAAAACTAAAGAAATTAATTAACAGAAATGATAGCCCTCAATTCATTCAATTTAATTGATTTTTTTTATTAATGGCTTCAAAGCGACAGTTGAGACAGTTGATACCGAAGTAATATGGAATGGTGTTCAAAATTTAGAATGGGCTACGTTTTTTTTTAAACCAAAATCCCAAATTTTTACCAAATTCCCTATTGAAAACGTAATACTACGCATTATAATAATATTAGTAAGGCAGTGGTAGCCCAGTGATAACGTGCTCGCTTGGGAGACCTAGTGAATTGGGTTCAAATCCCGGGTCACGCACCTACGATATTTTCATATGCGAATCATTTTCGTCATTATTATCACTTGTCTTACGGTAAATAAAAACATCGTGAGGAAACCTGTGATGTCTGAGGGAACCTGGCAAGTTTACGAAAGACGTGTGAAGTCTGCCAACCCGCATTTGGCCAACATGATCCCCTCGTATTGATGGGAGGACCATGCCCTGCAGTGGGACGTTAAAAAGGGCTGAATACAATAATATTAGTCAAGTCATATATTGCTCGCACAGGTGGTGTACGGCGACACGGACTCCATGTTCGTGCAAGTGCCGGGCGGCACTCGCACTGAGGCCTTCGAAATTGGCCAACAAATAGCCGATGCTGTAACCGCAGACAACCCTTCTCCGGTTTTGTTAAAGTTAGAAAAGGTATGTTAAATATAAACATTTTTTTTTTTATTTTTTTTTTTTGGTTAATTTTTACAGGAAAGTCGTCCATCTTTCGACACTTACCCAATAAAATATAATAATACGCTTTTTTATTAATAAATAAAGTAAAGCTTAAAATAGTAATTGTATTTTATGATTATAATTTATAATACAAATAGCGATTCATCCTCGTTTCGCTTCGGGTTCGTCTCTAGACAAAAACAAATCTATCCCACGGGAAATGTATTTTTTTCCTGGATGATATATAGCCTTCCTCAATAAACTGGCTATCTAATGAAAAAAGAATTTTTCAAATCGGATTAATAGTTTCTGAATTAGCAGCGTTGAAACAAACAAACTCTGCCTCTTTGTAATATTAGTATAGATTATTATCTAAAATACATTGCAGGTGTACCAACCTTGTATATTGCAAACAAAGAAACGCTACGTCGGTTATATGTATGAAAGTGCAGACCAAGAGAAACCTGTATATGAAGCCAAGGGAATAGAAACTGTACGTCGCGACGGCTGCCCCGCTGGTGTGAAGGTATTATTACAAAGTACATATTACTTGAAGGCAGTGGTAGCCCAGATGTAACGCGTTCGCTTGGGAAGCTGAGTGAAGCGGATTCAAATCCCGGGTCTCGCACCTCTTTTATTTTCATGTGCGAATCATTTTACACATGAGTACCACTGACAAGTGGTACGGTGGAGGAAAACTTTGTGAGGAAACCTGCAAGTCTGAGAGAACCTAGCAAGTTTTTGAAAGAAATATGCAGTCCGCCAACCCGCACTTGGCCAGCGCGATGGACTATGGCCTGATCTCCCTGGTATTGAAGGGAGGGCCATGATCAGCAATGGGACGTTAAAAACTTATTTGTGGCAAAAACAAAAAAAAACAAAGTAAGCGATTTTGCAATTATCGTCTAAAGCAGTTTAAACGAGAATTTTCACATCTAAAGATATAAGAATAAGCAAAGTAATTTAGATATTTGTGTGCCTTTTTAATTTAAAAATAAATATTAGTAGGTACTAATATTTGGACGATCGAGCTTCGCTCGGTGTAGGCGCTCGTTCACTAACAAACAGATAAACAGAGAAACAAAAATATTGAAAAAATCTGGATTTGTTCTATTTCTCTTCTTACATACCCCTGACTCGGTTTTTACCACTTCTTTTCTATGTATAGACATTCGACCTCTACAGTTTTATTATATGTATATAATAAAATTATATTATTAATAATAATTTCAGCTCTTAAAAAGATCCCTATGCGAGTTATTCGAGACGGGCGACATGTCTCGCGTGAAGAGGCTGGTGTGCGATGTGCTGTCTAAACTCATAGACGGGTCTTTGTCCCCGCAAGAGTTACTGTTCACGAGGGAGTACCACGGCGCCGCCGGCTACAGGCCGGGGGCCGCCGCGCCGCCTAATGAGATCGCTAAGTAAGTGAGACATATGTTAAACTAGCGACTTACTCTCGCTTCGCTTCGGGTTCGTCCCTAGACAAAAAACAAATTTATCCCACGGGAACCGTACATTTTTTTCGGGATGATATATAGGCTATAGGCTATATATCATCCCTTCTCATCAGGCCTTTCTCAGTTAACGCTCTACCTAATGCAAAAAGATTTTTCAAATTAGATTAGTAGTTCCTGAGATTAGCAGGTTCAACCAAACAAACAAACAAAAAATTAGTATAGATTTAACGGTTTGCCCTCGCTTCGTTTAAGTGCGTTCCTAAGTATCTAACAGTAGCTTATCTATACATATAATGAAATTCTAATTGAGTCAAATCTATACATTAAATATTTTTTTGGAAAAACTTATTGAAAAAGTCATTATTATCGATACAGAGGACGAATCAATAATTTTTAGAATTTTTGTCTGTCTGTCTGTCGTCTGTCTGTGACCGTATCACGAGAAAACCACTGGACAGATTTTTTGTAAAATTTGGTATTATAATAGGTCTTATCCGGGTCCAACATATAAGATAATTTTTACTGCGGGAAAATATGCCATCTCTGAGAAATCTATACTAAAAGTTAAAACGTAACTAGTGTGTTATATAGTTCGATGCAAACTTAATGCCTAAAGGCTTTGAACATCGTACGTTCTGAGGTGCAGAATGTTTTTTTTTTTTTATGGGATTCAGTGACAAACGAGCAGACAGACCACCTGATGGAAAGCAGTATCTGTCGCCCATAACACCTACAGTTCATGCACTTAGGTTTTAGGTAACAAAAATACAGAACCGCCGGTACGTTGTCACTGTGAGGACTAAGTTGATATGCCTCTTGCCCGTAATTGCGCTGGCTACCTTATCCTTCAAACCGGAACACAACAATGCAATCATTGTTGCTTGGCGGCAGAAATAGATAAGGGGGTGGTACCCATCCAGTCGGACTCCTCAGGCTTGACAGAGTCCTACCACCGGTTAAAATAATAATATTCCAGACGGCTGATGTCGCGCGACGGGCGCAGCGCGCCGCGGGCGGGCGAGCGCGTGGCGTGGCTGGTGTGCGGCGGCGCGGCGGGCGCGGCGCTGGCGCGGCTGGCGCGCGGCCCGCGCGAGCTGCTGCGCGCCGCGCCCGCGCCGCCGCCGCCGCACGCCGCCTACTACGCGACGCGCGCGCTGCTGCCGCCGCTGCAGCGCTGCGTGTCGCTGCTGGGCGTTGATGTGTTCAAGTGGTTTGTCGCCTTTGTCTGACTTATTATGAATGTGATTACACGATTAGTGTAAACTGACTGATTATTAAAGTAAAACTTCTTTACGCACGCTTGACTTGGGTGGTAAGCTGGTGAATGCGTTACGAAAAAATGTACGTTCGTTCGTTGCCATGGTAACCGTTGTTATTGTCTGACAAATGATATATAATATTATATTGTTTCCTTAAATGATATTCTATAAATATATGATTGTAATATGCCTAATCACCTATCGGCTATCCTAATTATTTAAAACATAAATTGAATTTTATAAAGAATACCGATAACCTACAAAAGTTTTACTTCTTGCGCGTCTACACATTCATACACGCACTCTTTAATTATTTGTATGCGTGCGTGCATGCGTGCGTGCGCGTGTGTGTGTGTGTGTATTATGACTGTCGCCGTGTCGCAGCCTGCTTAAACTGAATATTAATTATAAAAAAAGACGCACTTATAGTTTATAAGAGAATTCTAATCCAACCTAAAATATCAATCATAAATATCTGAAACATTTGATTCACAGGTGGCAAGAAATAGGCTGGAATCGTGAAGCTCAAATAGAAAGAGCGGGTGCAGTAGGTGGTATAGCCAAATATATGGAGAGAGGCCGCTGTGCAGTCTGCGGGGCTAAAGGCACACGAGCCCTATGCACCTCATGTGCCTCGAACACACAAACATCTCTTGCAGTCATAGCTTCTAAACTAGCGAAAGTTAAGACACACATACAATATTGTTACCAGGTGATTAAAATTACTTATACTATTTTTTTTATGACATTCAGTGACAAACGAGTAGACAGACCACCTTATAGAAAGCAGCACCTGTCGCCCATAATACCTACGGTTCATGCACTTAGGTTTTAAGTAACAAAAATGCAGAACCACAGGTGCGTTGTCACTGTGAAGACTAAGATGATATGCCTCTTGCCTGTAATTGCGCTAGCTACCTTATCCTTCAAACCGGAACACAACAATGCAATCATTGTCGCTTGGCGGCAGAAATAGATAAGGGGGTGGTACCCATCCAGTCGGACTCCTCAGGCTTGACAGAGTCCTAAGTCTCATCAAACCAACAAATATGATACACTCACGAGCTCTAAGCTTAACTCCGTTACTAAGTAGTATAGTGCAAACTATTGTACTGTGGTAAACTAATATTAGCCAACAAAAAGCAAAACGATAAAACAACTATATAACTATTTCTACATATATATATGTATTCATATATAGAAAATCCAAATCTAAAGATAAATAAACCCAAACCAATACAATAACTTTTTTTTTTCATTTTTATTTACAGATATGTAACTCATGCTGTGGTCATTCACAGTATTTAAAATGTGAAAACACAGAATGCCCTGTGCTATGGCGGCGGGTGTCAACTCTACAGAAGTTGCAACAAATGTACGATATAACAACGAATCTACCACCTTCCTACATGAAAGAAAGTCTTAATTAAAATGATAAAGTAATAATATATTTTTATGTAAATTATCAGATTCCAGATCACATCAGATTTTAATGTTATATTAATCAAGTTTAGTTAAGTTTTATGTACATAAATATGAAATTATAAAAAAATCTATTGGTACATTTTGTTTTATTTATAATAATAAATAATAAATATGTTGGGACATTAACACACAGCACCATCTAGATCCATGGTAAGCTACGAGGCCTGTGTTATGGATACCAGATAGTTGATACACTATACATATATTACTTTAAATACATACATATTATAAATATAAACAGTCATGGATATGACTGGAGTACAAACATTTGTGTTCATCACACAAATGAATGCCCCCAGCGGGACTCGAACCCGCGGCCGCTGGCACAGCAAGTAGGGTCACTACAAACTGAGCCAAACGTGTCGTCAAGTAAATATTTTAATAATCGACCTTTACTACTTTAAGATTTTTAAGCTCCTGGTACTTCTCCTTTGGAAGTGTGGGCCGTAGGAATTATTTGCTTTTCTACCCAGTTCTACCTAACAATGAAAGGGCTACTCCCACGGCCACCAATAAAAAATCATAAAACAGCCGAAATATTAACTATCATATTTGATGTAACCGATCTAACTACCGCCATTGAGGTAAAATAATCATACCGGATTCCTTCACTTACACAACTATATATTTATATTAATTCGCTTATATACAATATGCATCTGTTATGTGAGTCACATCGATTTTAATTTATTTTAAATATCTGTTCGAATTCTTTGTATTTTTTTATATAATATAAATATTAATTTATACATGATTATATTTTTTATTGACACACGCAAGCGATTTGACTGATAGACGATAGTTGATGAAATCCGAGGGATTTCCATTTTTTCCTGTGTGCTGAGTTATTACTTACATATATTATAATACTTTACTAGTATTACTTATGAGGTCCTGGTTTTACGTTAAACCATGGGGTCTCATTACGAACAAAGTAGTTAGTTAAAAATGTTATATAAACAGATGGCGTAATATTATCGATTTGTTTTTAATGTTCGCCTAAAATTCAAAATCCAAATAAGATAATGAAAAAAAGTGTTTAACCTAATTTTAAAAAAATATTTAAAGTAAGGGAAAATTAATAATTGATAAATATGTAGTATTTCTGGCGGCAATAATAGATCTTTGTTAATAATTATTTATACTCTGTTCATAGATGGCGCTTACTATACTAAAAAAATTGATAAATGTAATAAAATTATTTTATTTTACTTTGATACCGATATATTTTATAGTATCAAATTTATTAAACATATTGTATGAATGTACAAATGAAGAAACAGCTACACAGATTCAGAACGTACAAATGAAGAAACAGCTACACAGATTCAGAAACTTGTAGTGACTATGCTTAACATCTGCAAAGTAGAAGATAAAAAATAAATTTTGACTAACTTAGAAAAAGCTAATGTTATAAAAATTGAAAATTTTAAACAGAGAATAAACTTTGGTTCTCTGTCGGATCTCTTCATTTCGGATACGATCCTTCAGAGAAACTCCGAGCATAACCCTCTACATAGCACGTTGAGCGAACTTAAACTGGTGGTGGTATGTCATAACAGGTAGGACGCACTCGTCAAAAACCTTTGTCTTTAAGCTTTGCGGTATTGGCGATGAAAAGATCAGACAAAGTTTATTGAATACTGCTCATGTATTCTTCTTTAAGATTCTTTCTCGAAGTAGTTTTTACTGACTTGCAATAATTGTCCAAGGTAGATGTAGTCTTGTACTACTCGGTATTACATATTGTGCATTAAACATGATCTTGGTTTAACATAGGTTTAGACTGTCGGTTCTGGACTTGGACGGTCATTGCTGCGGCGTCATACATTTCAAAGCTTGAATATATCGCCAATCGACTTGGCACCGTTGCAAACAGACCAGGTTTTAATAGTTTCGAAGACTTTTCATAGTTCACAAATTCAAGAAACAATTGGGCTGATTATAGGTACTCTTCTTGCTTCTGTATAATCTGCGGCACTGTGTGAATATGGTCTATGGTGCCGTATCCACTTCTAAAACCAGCCCGTTCGGGAGATGGAAATCGTCGAGTCTACGCGTGAGACCATTCGTGATGACTCTAGAAAACAACATATAGATATGGCTTAAGAGGGAGATAGGTCGATAGTTTTTCAACAGAATTTTAAGTTGTTTTAGAGCTCCATATAATATCCCCGGTCGCGACATCTCGCATTTCCATAAAAAGGAACAGCCAACTAACTAAGTTACTTTGTCCGTTATTTTACACGCTTAGTTACTAAATACGCATAATAATTTCAAGCAAATCAAGCATAAACGCAAACAAACTTTCGCTTCTTTCCCTTTTCCCAATCAAAGTACTTACATAAAAAGCCCTAGTTGAGAAGTTAAGGCTTATTATCGTAGCGAATATATAATGGATCATTTGGTTGTGCTAACCTAAAAGGTCATAAATGAAATTATGACCATACAGACTAGCAAGATGTAAATACTAAAATAAAAAGCCGTAATTTTGAAATAAAGGCTTTTCAGCTTATGGTATCTTCGGATTCATAAGACTTAGAGGTTTATGAGTAAGACTATCAAATAGCATTTTTTTGCTGATTCCGAATCTGCATATAAGTCATTTTTGACCAAATTGTTAGTTACGACCTTCTTTCTTATGACGGCAAAATTTGTGTCCACCTCCTGGATAAATTCTAAAAAATTAATTGTTAACTGACACGCCGGCGTGTCTGCACCTCTCAACGGGTTAAAAAAAATTTTTTACGGAATTAATCAAGTGGGGTATTAAAATACAGGTTTTTAGGAGGTAATTACAAAAATATATACAACTTAATTAAATTTGAAAAAAATGTACAAAAATAAAAAACCCGACTGCGTAAAAAATCGTAGGTACTAAAAAGAAGAGAACAAGTTGACGAAGTCGGGTTTTTTTATTTTTGTAAAATCTTACCTTATTTGTTCATTATTATATTTACAACCAGAATTTTCATCTTGTAATTTTTTTGGAATAATAGACATGAGTCACATGACTTTTCCAGTCATGGTTAATCTCTAATATATTAACAACTTGACGAAGAGCATCAGCAGGGATTTAGCGAAGTTCGACGTTTTTAAACATATGATGAGATAAAATCTCTTAATTCTTCAAATTACGATCTTTAAAAACGTGTGTGTACTGTGTATTATTAATTCTTAGCCATTTTGACCTGATACCAATAGTATCAGTATCACTCATTAAAATTGGGGAAAACCTAGCGTCGCGTCGCGTTGGTAGGTACAAAATATTGTTTTTGAGATTTCCCATAACACGCAACTAGTGATGCCGCTCGATAGGCCACTATCGATAGACTATCGATAGTATCAATAGAGTGGCTGTTGGTATATTATATTATCTGTGACATGTGTATATTACGTTTATCTGTTATAAACTATACTTGATGTTGGCAACATCATGTTACTCTTCCCTTTCAATAAAAACCTAAAACCACGTCGTCTGCTTTTTCTATAAAACTTAAAATAAAAGTGTTAATCATAAAAAGTGCTTTTCTTAAAACTTCCACCCAAGAGGTTATGGGCCCAGGACACCCAGAAAAAGCAAAAGCAGAAAGAGCATAATAAAAGGTATTATTTTCTATTACCTACTAAAATTAAAACACGTGTCGGAAAATAAAAATGGAGGAAATTAAAATTGAACAATTGAATGGTACGGAAGGATATCAGCTTTGGAAGTTTGAAATCAATATTTATTTCAAAGCAAATAATCTTAGCCAGGTAATCGAAGGCGTAAAAGGTTCAACCGATGAGAACTTTCAAATAAAAGATGCAAAAGCACAACGTGCAATCTTAATGAGCATTAACAAGAAATATAAGCCGCCATTAATGTCGTGTAAAACAGCAAAAGAAATGTACAACAAATTATGCAAAATGTTTGACGGTGAAGAGTCAAGACGTGCTTCTGAATTACTGCAAGAATTTTTCACGTTTAAAACGAGTAGAAAATATAACATATCGCAATTAATATGTGAAATTGAAAATTTAACCTTTAGACTCAAAGGACTTGGTCAAAATATAACAAATGAAATGTTAACCTCAAAAATTCTCTCATGCTTACCATCCGAGTACGAAAATTTTATTACCGCATGGGAATCAACTGAAGACTCGAAAAAAACTTTAGAAAATTTAACTAACCGATTGTTATCTGAAGAAAGTAGAATATCCAAAAAACATGAAGAAAAACCCCTTGCCTTTAAATCTTTGAAAAATGTAAAGTCAAATAAAGTAACCTGTAACAAGTGCAATAAAATTGGTCATTTTGCAAAACAATGTAACAGTAAACAATGTACAATTTGTAAAAAATATAATCATGAGGAGAAAAACTGCTACTTCAGAAATAAAACATCAAATAAGCAAAATGTTGCTTTTGTGACAAATAAAAATCAAGATGAAAATATGTTCATAGTAGATTCAGGTTCTAGCTCTCATATGGTAAATAACATAAATTTAATAAGTAACTATCAAGAAGATTCTACAGAAATATGTGTTGCTAAATATAATGAAACTATGAAGTCACCAGGCTATGGAAAAGTACAAGGTACAAATTGTTCTTTACAAAATACTTTATATGTTCCGGAACTTACCCAAAACTTATTATCAGTATCATGTATCACAAACAACGGAGGATCTGTAATATTTAATAAAAATTCAGTTAAAATATTAAAAGACAATGAAGTTGTACTAAATGGAAATAAAACCAAAACTGGCCTTTATAGTGTTGATGTATTGAAAAATGTGTATAAAAACAATATTGCATATTACTCAAATAACAATGAAACTGCACTGGATTGGCATATTAAATTGGGCCATCCAAGTAAAAATGTTCTCTCAAAGTTACTGAAACTTGCTGACGGTCTGAAAATAACAGAAAAAGATGTCGAGCTCATGTCGCAATGTGAAGTTTGCATAAAATCAAAACAAGTAAGAAAGTCTTTTAACACTGAAAGAATAAGAGCTACTAGAAAATTAGAAATAATACATAGTGATGTTTGCGGACCATTTGAAGAAACATATGATGGTATGAAGTATGTACTTACCATTTTAGATGATTACACACATTTCATTAAAACTTATCTGCTGAAGTATAAATCTGAAGTCTCCGAGTGTCTGCAGGAATACATAGAAGAATCTGAAAGAGAAAATAAAATGTTGATTAGTGTAATAAGATGTGATAATGGAGGAGAGTATAAAAGTAACTATTTCAAGAAATATTGTAAAACAAAAGGAATAAAATTAGATTATACAGTACCATACTCACCTCAGCTTAACGGGAAAGCTGAAAGATTAAATCGAACACTACTTGACAAAACCAGAGCATTGTTATTTCAAAACAGTTCAGAAAAAATATTGTGGGGAGAAGCCATTAGAACAAGTGCTTACCTGCTTAACAGAACACCAACTGAAACAACAAATAAAACTCCATATGAAATGTGGACAGGAAGAAGACCAAACTTGTCAAATTTAATAATGTTTGGAGCTGAAGTATATGCGAAGAGATTGGGAAATCTTTATAAACTGGAAGAAAGAAGTGACAAGATGATAATGATTGGCTATGCACCTAATGGTTATAGACTATGGAATGATTTTACTAAAACTTTAGAAATATCAAGAGATGTAACAGTAATTAAGAATAAAACTTTACAAACGAAGGAGCAAAAGGAGAATTTAAAAACATTAATGCCTCAAAATTTATTTGATTATAAAATTAACTTACCTGAAGAAATAGATAAAGATCCAATTTTGAATGAAGAAAAGGAAATAAATCACCTGAAAAATAATGATAAGAATAAAAACTTAGGAGAAGGCAGTACCCATATAACCCCAGCAGAGGAGTTAATTAACACTGACGATGACATAGATAACAGCTTAGGAGAAGGGAGCAGCCATAACACCACAGATGAAATTAAAAATAAAACAATTAATGAAAATAAAAACATAATGGGTGATGATTTCAAAATTATGACTAGAAATAAAAGAGAGATTAAGAAACCAAAGAAATTTAATGATTATGTCTTACTTAGTTTTTCAGAATGTCTTTCAGGGTCTGACAGGGATAAATGGATAGAGGCAATAAAATCTGAAAAGGAATCATTAGAGAAAAATCATACCTGGGATATTGTAGATCGAAAGGAAGCAGAAGGCAAAGAAATATTGTCAAACAGATGGGTTTTCCGAGTCAAAGAAGATGGAGCTTACAAGGCGAGATTGGTGGTTCGTGGATTCGAGCAAAAAGTTATAGATTACACTGAAATCTATAGTCCTGTGGTAAGTCAATCAACTCTTAAAACTCTATTTGCTTTAGCCGCTTCACAAGATTATGAGATAATTACATTTGATGTTAAAACAGCATTCTTATACGGAGAAATTAATAATGAGGTATATATGAATATTCCAGAAGGTTTTAATTATGATGACAGTAAAAATAAAATATGTTTGTTAAAAAAGGCATTATACGGTTTAAAACAGGCACCAGTAACCTGGAATAAAACATTTACTGAAAGTATGTTAAAATTAAATCTAAAACCTATTAAAACAGATAAATGTGTTTTCACTAATAATGATAAAACTGTAATTATTGCAATTTATGTAGATGATGGATTAGCTATGTGTAAAGATAAATCAAAATTATTAGATATATTAAAATGCTTAGAAAAAGATTTTGAAATTAAAATTAATAAATTTCCAAATATATTTGTTGGAATAGAAATAGTTAAAAATGAAAAAGGTATATTATTAAAACAAGAAAATTATATTGAATATTTATTAGATAAATTTAACATGTCAAACTGTAAAAGTGTGAATACACCATGTAACACAAATAAAACTATATCTGATAGAAATTGTATTGTAACTAACTTTCCATATAGAGAATTAGTAGGTGGTCTGTTGTATCTGTCAACTCGTACCAGACCTGACATTGCACAAGCAGTAAATGAGGCTAGTAGAAAAATAGAGAATACATCTAAAGAGGATATTAATTCAGTTAAAAAGATCTTAAAATATTTAGCAGGTACTAAACAAAAAGGTATATTATTTAAAAAAGGTTTTGATATATCAAAATTATTTGCATATTGCGATGCTGATTATGCTAATGATTTGACTTGTAGACGTAGTACTACTGGATACATATTAATGTATTCTGGTGGACCTATATCTTGGTGTTCAAAGAGACAACCAATTGTTGCTTTGTCTTCAACTGAAGCAGAGTATATTGCAGCTGCTGATTGTTGCAAAGAAACTTTATTTATAAAATCACTACTTAATGAGTTATTAACATTTAATGTTGAGATTATTCTAAATATAGATAACCAGAGTTCAATTCAACTAATTAAAACTGGGTCATTTAACAAACGATCAAAACACATTGATATAAGATTTTATTTCATTCATGAAAACTATATAAGTGGTAATATTAAAATAATATATTGTCCTACAGAAAATCAGTTAGCAGACATGTTGACAAAACCTTTATTAAAACATAAATTTGAAAATTGTTGTAACAAAATAATGCATAGTTGATTGAATTGTATAAATTAAAAACAATAAAATGTATATATTAAAATTAGTAAGTTGTATAAATTAATAAAAAATAAAATACACAGAGAAGTTGTTCTAAGTGCTAGTATGTAATAAAATGTTTCAAACTTAAACTGTTAATTAGATATGTTCTTTTAATAAATTAATACTTTGTGAGAAAGCTTATAAGTTAGTAAAAATGATTAAGTTAAAAATATATATAATAAGTTATGTAACAATTATTATTTTTAAGTTTTTTTTGTTGTGTAAAATAAAAAAATATATATATTTAAAAAAAAAAAAAAATTAAAAATAGGAGAAGGTGTTGGTATATTATATTATCTGTGACATGTGTATATTACGTTTATCTGTTATAAACTATACTTGATGTTGGCAACATCATGTTACTCTTCCCTTTCAATAAAAACCTAAAACCACGTCGTCTGCTTTTTCTATAAAACTTAAAATAAAAGTGTTAATCATAAAAAGTGCTTTTCTTAAAACTTCCACCCAAGAGTGGCGACTCTCTCTCACTCTCTCTCAAGTATCAAGGCTTAATATTATCGATACTATTGTAAGTCATCAATACTATTATCACATTTTATGCTATCGATAGTATCGATACTATCAAACCTATCGCTAGCCATATCAATAACCTTACTTATTTTCAAGGTCAACTACCGATAGTAATTCTATCGATAGTTTGGCATCACTATGTAACTATAAACAACAAAGTGACGTCATTGTGACCATAGAATGAATGACCATATTATTAAAAGTTCCTAAAAAAATAAAGCGCTCACACACCCACAGTTTTTTAGGTTATCTATACTATAATAAAGCAGTAACTTAGCGAAATCTGTACATGAAATATTTTTTTAAAACAATGACTGTAGCGTATTATGTATACAATATAGACCCCAAAACAATAGTTATTAAATTTTTTGTCTGTTTGTTTCTTTATCTGTTTGTCTCTTTGTCTGTGCGCGTTTCACGCAAAAAGTAATGAACCGATTTCAACGAAATTTGGTGAAGTGATAACTTATTACTCGGGTCAATATTTGAATACCTTCTACTTCGTGAAAACCTTTCTTTCCCACGGGAAATGACAATAACTGGTTTTATCGAGTCCTCCTTAGAAACCTCCCGCTGGCTAAACCTTATGACATACATCAAAACAATGTACTAAAAAATTGTAGGTCTCAAAAAGGGCAACAGAAAAATATGTGACAATGTATGTCTATCTCTTAAGGTACACTCTCAATACCTATTCTTATCTATACCTATAATAAAACTAACTTAAGTCAAATTGATGTGCGCGTTTCACACACGTTTCAATCCTATTGGAGATTTTCAATAGGGATGCTAGCGCTCTACTTGCAAAAAACAACCCAGTTGCAACTGCAACAAACGCGGAACGCGGGGGGCCAAAATACACACAAGTTTGGAGTTTGGACGTGTTTACACAGGTCTTAAACCGGTTTATTTTGGTTATGGACCGAAATGATAAATGGGTTTCGTTCCCAACGAAACCTTTACGCGAAACCGTTATTAACCTTTATACTAACCGTTATTATAAAACCGGTTCCGAGTCTTGCCCACCGTAATCCTTTCTATTACAATTTACAAATCCCTTTTTTCTCTCTCATGGCGCCTCTAAAGAAGTTTCACTTCCGTAACGTAACGGCTGAGCGTAATCGTTTCTTATCTATAAACAATATTTTGTACCAACGCTTGGTTTTCCCCAATTTTAATGAGTGATACTAATATCTTTGTTATCAGGAGGTCAAAGTGGCAACTCTCAGACGTTAACAATTTATAATATACCATATTCTGTGTTTATAACATAGTTGGTAGTTGGTGTAGACTGTAGTCTCTTTAATCTGTGTACTTGGTGGTGGTTAGTGGCTACTGGCTAGTCTTATATTATATTCTCTTTGAGTTTCTGAAGAGTGTTGAAGTTTTTTTATTTCATCATGCTTAAAAACGTCGAACTTCGCAAACTCCCTGCTGATGCTCTTTGTGAAGTTGTTAATATATTAGAGATTAACGATGACTGGAAAAGAGTTATGTCTATTATTCCGAAAAAATTACAAGATGAAAATTCTGGTCGTAAATATAATAATAAACACATACGGTAAGATTATGTAAAATACTAGCTTTTGCCCGCGCCTTCGTTCGCGTGGAATAGTGACTGCTCGCAGAGCTGCCGGGCGGCGGCCAGCACCCTCCCCCCTCACGACCGCTCCGCCCTCGCCTTGCATCGGGCTGAGAGCGCGCTCACCCATAGTCCGCGTAAAGTTAAATATGTATATTTTAAAACTATGATATCTCCTAAGATATTCATTGAAATCAAATGATGTCAAGAGCACCTTTATTCAAAATTAAATACTCGTGATGAATAACGTATTTATTTGGATAAGGATTAATATCATATTTATAAAAACACCTTCAGAAGTAATGCATTATTTTAGAACAAATTTGATTACCATAATAAGGGTTATATTGAGTCAACCTTAAAAGATAGACATATTATGCTGTCGCAGACTCTTTTTTAGAACTTTTAAAGGGAAACAATTCCGTCATACACAATTTTAGCGCAACTTTAACCGTTTACGCAGCGCACGCAACGGAAGCTTTCAAAAGGAATGATTTTTTCCCGTTTTTGCAACATTTTTCATTTATGCTCCGCTCCTACTGGTCGTAGCGTGATGTTCTATAACCTAAAGCCTTCCTCGATAAATGGACTATCCAACACAAAAAGAATTTTTCAATTCCAACCAGTAGTTCCTGAGATTAGCGCGTTCAACCAAATAAACAAACAAACAAACAAACTCTTCAGCTTTATAATATTAGTATGGATTAAAGAATGTCCTTTACTCGATTCTATTACCACAATTCTCGAGTCATATGGAAAAGGGACGGGCATAACTAAATATGAAAAAATATGTTTCCGATGATACGTGCTCATTTTTATGAATACATAATATGAATAATACGTGGTGATTTTTTTTATACGTCTTATTTACTTATTTGGTTTAATATTTAATACATGTGATTTTTTTTATTTCATTGTAGACACAGGATGTCACTGCGTTCTTGTTCTTGTTCCATTATGATCGCCGCATTGTGTACTAGAGTAAGCCACTAAACGCTGTGAATTGCGATATATGTGGTATTAAAAACTTATAAATCTAAATGCCTTTATCCAATGACCACTTAGTAATATTAAACTAGATAAAAAAGAATTTATTAGTAAATACATGTTATTTTTCTAACAACATCATAAAATTACTTTCAATCACAGCACCATGAAATGTACTTTTCAGAATACAGAACAAAATGTTCTATATTTTGAGTACCTATAATAAATAGTTATTGCTATTTTAAAATACAATTCTTCAAATAAAACAAAACTAAAGAGTCTGTAGGTGCATATTTTTACATATTATGTTTAAATATGTAAGTATTTTTCTAATATGTCAAAGGAATTAAAATGATAAAATATTTTATAAATATTTTAGGTTAATAGAAGAACATGCGAAATCAAATAATCAAAAATGTGCAGAGATACTCATGGATGAATGGGGGACATCAGACAGAGTTAGGCCTACTTTAAGTCATTTAAAAAATATTTTAATTAAAGCAGAAATATATAGAGCTGCTGACCAAATAGCACAAATGTTAAAAGGTATATAAGCAAATCATAAATTATTATTATGATGGTAAAAACATAATAGTACTAACTGCATACTTATTATTTATAATATTAATTGATGAATTTGAATTAAAAAACACTTATATGGTATCATAAAAAATATTGTAAAATAGGAAAATTACAAGAAAGAGAAGAACTCTTACAACCTCTTATGATTTTCAATAAACATGGTTATAGATACATTAATTTTACCTAATGTTTTATAGAACCCTTGCCTAAGCGCCCAACCTATGGTCCAGCGGCACCTATAACAAGTATTACTGAAATGTTAAATGAAGAAAGTTTAGATCAAGGATTCAGTAATAACATGTCAGTCCCTAATAAAGATTATAATGGAACAACTAGAAAAACGGAATCTGTTAGTGATTTAATACATTTTTCTGGAAATAGCACAGATGAGGCCCTGGTTGAGAAAGAATCTGAGTCTGACTTAATAGAGTTTTCAAAAGACACAACAACAGAAGAATCTTTAAACGTACCAGCATTGAGTGAACAGTTGGCATCTAAGAATTATAGTCAAAAGTCGAGTTCACCTAATCCGTTCACCTTAACAAATGACTCTTCAGATACTGAAAGTTCATTTCAAAGTTACTCTGAAAATACTAATCAAAATCATAGTAAATATGACATGAACAATTATCAGCAAACTTTTCCAGATATTCCTATGTCATCAGGAATAGAGACCGCTATACTAGAAGATGTAAAGCTAAATAATTTTGATTATTATGAATTAGAAAGTATTACAGGAAACTTTTCTAATGATTTAGAAGACGGTCGAAAAGGTCTTAGAGGAAAAATAGGTAGTGGAGGTTTTGGGGATGTCTTTGTTGGAAAACATCAAAAATATGGAATGCTTGCTGTTAAGAAATCCCATAGTTCTCAACTTAACATAGATCGTAGACCTGATATTGCTATGAAGATATTTAATGCAGAAGTAAAATTCTTATCTCAGTTCAGACATAAAAACATTGTATCTATCATAGGTTACTCAAGAAATGGACCAACACCATGTATTGTGTGTGAATATGTAGATGGAGGTTCTTTAGAAAAAATAATTGAGGCTAAAGAATTAAGAGTTGAAGCTCAAAGAATAACTATAATGGTAGGAATAGCTGAAGGATTAAAATACTTACACACAAGTGAGGAATCATTGCAAAATAAGGGTAATGCTGATGTAGAGTCAGGGGCTGATTTAGTTTCGCAAAAATTAAATAAAAAAATCATTCATGGAGATGTCAAAAGTGCCAATATTCTTCTGACTAAGGATTATGTGCCTAAGGTATTTTTAATCTTACCTACCTTCGATTTTTACTTTTACTAAATTTGACCTTACTACTTTGATTTCCATGGTGCAGTAATTTAAAGATGGCTTTAAATAATTTCTATTAAAATAAAATATGACACCATGTAAAATATAGTTCTAGTCTTTTTTAATCGGTTAAAATTGAAACAATTAACTTTTTTTTTACAGCTGTGCGATTTTGGCGTGGCTAAACAATATGATGCCACATTTATGACAACTTTTTTTATGGGAACATCAGCATATATGGCACCTGAGGCTTTACAAGGAACAGTTACTCAAAAAACAGATATCTTCAGTTATGGTATTGTACTGTTAGAATTACTCACAGGTCTTAAACCCATTACCAACCATAATGGCTGTAATTATAACATAAAACATTATGTTGAGGAAAACTGCACTCAAGAAGATATCACTCCTTTATTAGATCCAATTGTTAAAACTTGGAAAAATGGTAGTAAAGTTTATGATTTGGCCAGAAATTGCTTCAAGTACAACTGGAAGAAGAGACCTAGCATTACTGAAGTTTGCAATGACTTGATCAATATTAACAGTGGGACAAATTAAAAACGGGGACCATCATAATTAACATGATGGAATTTTGTAAAAAGATATTATTTTATAAATAAAATATATTTTTAAATATGGATTTCTTGTTTTATTAAATTTATTCTTTGTTTAAAATTTTCATTTTTTATAACATTAGCTTTTTCTAAATTAACCAAAATTTGTTTTTGTTCTTCTACTTTGCAGATGCTAATCATAGTCACTACAAGTTTCTGAATCTGTGTAGCTGTTTCTTCATTTTTACATTCATACAATACTTTTAATAAAGTTGATATTAATTTATGATCTGAAGAAAACTTCCACACACACCAGCAGTACCCAATCCATTCTTCTAAGCACTGAAAATTAAAATAAATCCATTAAAAACCTTTATTTATAGAGTATTTAATTAATGATTTTTTTTTTATTTTCTTCATTATAAACAACTACATTTACCTGAAGTGTAATAACTAAGAGTATATCAGCCACAGCCTCATTTGTACATATGTCTAAACTGTCACAAATAATAGTTTTGAATTCACTTTTACTGATACAATCCACTTGATGTAAGTGGATGATATTCTTAGCAAATCTCAAACATTCAGCTTTTCTATATAAATTTGTTTCTGTACTCAATTGATCAAGTATTCCATTATACATATCATCTAATCTGGCACTCTAAAACAAATTATAATTTAGCTTAATATCTTGTTACTTAAAAATACAAAAAAACCTAGAAGTCACATCAATGATGAAAATTAATTTTACCTTTATTTCTGGTGGAAAAATTTTACAAAGCTCTAAAAGGCAGTCATGCGTTAACTTTGTTATATGTGCATCTTTTTCAATAAATGCCTTTGTGAGACTTCTATAAATAACTTCATAATAATTTCCATATTCAAAATCTTTATACTCCTGTTAATAAAAAAGAAAACTTACAGTACGCAGTATAAGAGAATCAGAGAAGGTCGCGGGTTCGAATCTCGGTGAGGGCATTCATTTGTGTGATGAGCACAAATGTTTGTACTCCAGTCATGGGTGTTTATATTTATAATATGTATGTATCTAAAGTTATGTATGTGTAGTGTATCAACTATATGGTGTCCATAACACAAACCCCATAGCTTACCATGGAACAAGATGGTGCTGTGTTAGTGTCCCAAAATATTTATTTAATAATTATTGTACCTACATAATTTTGATCATCAGAGATGTAACTTATCTAAGATACAAGTATCTGAAATACAGATACAAGATACAAAATACGTATTTTCATCTTGTAACTATAATTTTTTTTTAAATTCATTTCGTATCTTGTATTTAAATACCTTTTGTTTGGTATCTTAGTACTTTGTAGATACTATGTTTATTAAAATACTTTTAGTAATAGACTAGCGACTCACCCTCGCTCCGCTCGGTCCGTCTCTTCTTACGTTTTAACGTTTAGTATAGATTTCTCAGAGATGAGATATTTTCCCGCAATAAAAAGTAGGTATCCTATATGATGACCCGGATATCTAGCTATCATCATACCAAATTTCATCAAAATCCCTCCAGTGATTTTTCATTCAAAAATTGTAAAAACTATAGATTCGGCCTCTGCAGCGATAATAATATCTATTTCAATAAGATTTTCCAAAAAATATTTAAGGTACAGATTCGGCTTAGTTAGAATTTTATTATATGTATAGACTAGTATATTTATGGTTTAACACTTGACAAATGTGATAAACTGTTTGAAGAACGGGTTTTAAATAAAACTATCTTTTCGGATCTTTTCGCGGATTTATTTTGATTTTTGGTTCCCGACGTTTCGATTGTTTTACAGCAATCATGGTCACGAGAGACTAAGGTGTTAGATTTATTGGCTATATTATATTATATATTGACTTTTTTCAGCGACACTTTTCAGCGACACTTTTTTCAGCGACACTTTTCAGTGACACTTTTCAGCGACACTTTTCAGCGACACGTTTTTCAGCGACACTTTTCAGCGACACTTCCAGCGACACTTTTCAGCGACACTTTTCAGCGACTCTTTTCAGCGACACGTTTTTCAGTGACACTTTTTTCAGCGACACTTTTCAGCGACACTTATCAGCAACACTTTTTTCAGCGACACTTTTTCAGCGACACTTTTTTTAGCGACACTTTTCAGCGACACTTTACAGCGACATTTTTTTCAGGGACACTTTTCAGGGACACTTTTTTCAGCGACACTTTCAGCGACATTTTCAGCGACACTTTCAGCGATACTTCCAGCGACACTTCCAGCGACACTTTTCAGTGACACTTTTCAGCGACACTTTTTTCAGCGACACTTTTCAGCGACACGTTTTTCAGCGAATTTTTCAGCGACACTTTTCAGCGATACTTTTTCAGCGACACTTTTCAGCGACACTTTTCAGCGACACTTCCAGCGACACTTCCAGCGACACTTTTCAGTGACACTTTTCAGCGACACTTTTTTCAGCGACACTTTTCAGCGACACTTTTTTCAGCGACACTTTACAGCGACACTTTTTTCAGCGACACTTTTTTCATCGTGCGGAAGGGAGGGAGTTAAGTCCTCTATTTTCCTGTCCGAAAAAAGTATCCCACAAGATAAATTTCGCGGAAAAATCAAAATAAAAAGATAATTATAATAAAAAGATCTGAAAACAATATCTAAGAAAGTACGTAAAGTAAGTAATTAATAATAAGTAAAATATACGAGTCAGGCAGTGTAGCCGTCCGTTAGGCGACTAACTTTTCTTATTGCAAAAAGTATAGCTAATTGTATCCGCTAGTGTCAAGAGATGACAATTTCACTGGAGCTTAGAATCTATCATGCCTAAAAATACTGCTCATTAAATTATTTTTATTTGTTACGTTAGGTAATGTAAATTCGAGATGTTTTTTTTTCTTGGCCTTTACTGTGAAGTTTAGCTTTTTTTGGCTAACTTTGAATAAGACCAACTTTAAACTAGCGAAATATGTGCGACAATGCACTGACTATTTCGTTATTATTTTAATTTATTGTTCGACTTCAAAAATTTACGAAATGTCATCATATCGTTTCATTACATAGTTAAAACGTACATAGTACATATAAGAAAGGACTAAGAGGAGATGCTTGTGGAACACCCACCCATCCTTAAAGAAGATCCATTTTCACATTATTTATTTTAACCCTTTAGATTCTTTGATTGAGGTAGGGAGCAACAAGATCAAACGCAGCGCCCTATATGCCATAGTGATTCAGTACAAGCAAGAAGGTTTGTTGATCAACACAATCAAAGGAATGTCAAAAAGTCCTATAGAATTTTGGGATGTGTCCCAAGCATCGTAATTCAGTGACCTTTTGGGAAGTCATGCTGTTCACTATGCATAATTTTGTCACAAAAGATCGATCGAGCTCTCTTAGGAAACCGAATGAAGTGGATACGAATCCCGTTTCTCGCACCTCTAATATTTTCATTTGCGAATCATTTCTAACATGATTACCACTTGTCTTATAGTGAAGGAAAACTTCGTGAGGAATGCATGTATAATTTCGTCAACCCGCACTTGGGTAGCGTGGTGGACTATGGCATGATCTCCTACAAAATATGTTTTACAAACTTTCCGCTAGGCGGCGCTGATCCAACTCCATACAAATTTGAGTTTACTTCAACGCGATCGAGTAGTAAGAAAAACTCACACTAAGCCCACAGAACGGGTTTTACTTAAGTCTCAAATAAAATCTTAAAACTATAAAATTAGGTTGTGTCACGTTTGCGCGTTCAACGCGATTTACATGTAAAAAATTAACTTTTATTAAAAAAATGTTGCTTTTTACAAAAGTATTTTATCTATAAAATGTATTTAAAAGATACGTATTTTATATCTAGTATTTCAGATACTATTTCAGAAAGTTATTTGCATCTGGTATCTGAAATACTTCATTTAAAAGTATTTTGCATTTTGTGTTCCAGATACTTTATTTAAAGTATCTTGTACATCACTGTTGATCATGACTTTCATTTTGTATTTTTTTAGTATGTAATGTAACAAGAAATTAACATAGTTAACCTAACCTGAACATTATTTAACAGAGATACAAAACTTAGTGAAATTTAAAGCCATAAAATATTGTTCTCAAAAGTAGTTTATTATTAGGATGCACGTGACTACATCTATTAAATATTATTAACACTAGAAAGACGGAAAAATCAACTTACTAAGAAAGACGGCGAGGGGTCATTTGACCCCTTTCTTTATAAATGATTTTTATTTATTTATTTAGGATCGTCAACAGAAAATACATTGTTACATGATAATTTAAAAATATGCTATTAGTATATTGATTAAATGCTTTTCCACTTACAGACGATCACAACATGCACAATATTAGATAAAAGTAAAAAAAACAAAATGTCATATAATGGGAACAAATTAAATTAATACACACAATAATAGATAATTAAAAAATACAATAAAATTAAATGAAATGTAAACAAAATTGATTAGTAGAATAAAGTAAATTAATAAAATAAAAAGAATAATCACTTTCCTTGCCTAATGTTGCTTCTGTAAGGTTTGGTGCTAAACAATGGTTTTTGATATCGTGGTATCACAGGCGGTACGTTAATATTTAATTTTTCAATAAGAGCACTACTATCAATCTCATTTTTAAAAAGCTTATGGAGAAATAACATCTGTAACAAGGCTCTTCGTTCTTGTAAAGAGTGGAGTTTGAACCGCTGCAATTTCTCTTGGTACGTTTTAGACTTAGGACCACCAATTCGAAATTCGAGGTGTCGTACTATTACCTTTTGAATTTTTTCAATTCTATTGTTTGTTTGTTTTGAAATATCTTTATTTATCAACATAAATCATTAAATTAAGTACATTTCTAGTGTAAATTTAATCCTAGAAGTACATATTATACAATTATATTTGTTTAACAAGTACACAGACTTATATAAAACTTATAGCAAAAGGTAACACTTGCATATAAATAATTATTATTAATGATTAGACAGTAGGTATATCATTTAAAGTATGTAAGCTTTAGAAAAGCGATTACATTTATAGCATAATTTTAAACAAAGAAAAAATTGACCGTAGTCGGTAGATGTAAATAAAATACTACTTAAAGCAGTCAGCAGCAAGCAACAAGAACGTAACCGCAAGAACACCGCGGCGCGCGCGCCATTTCCGATCTTATATCACACGATAATGCGAACGGGAATAGCACTCGCGGCAACGGCAAGAGCGTACGCGCCTATGTTGACGAATGTTCCTATACATATGATTCATAGTCAAGGAATAAGTGATGGGGCAATTTGTATCGATTATATTTATCGACATAAGAAAGATTATTTTTACGACTTATGCATATATTATTTATTAGTTTGTTTTTGTGGTTAGTGTTTTGATGGATATAGAACTTTTCAGATAATTTATAAATATAAACATCGATTTTTGGAAGACCTATTTGATAATGTAACTTGTGGAGATTAGTGCGAAAGGGAGTACTAAAGGCATATTTGATAGCTTTGTTTTGTATAATCTGTAGCTTTTTAATGTTCGTTTTGCAAGTGCTGCTCCATACGGGGCATGCGTAGGTAATGCAAGGACGTACTAGGGTGCAATAAATACGTAGTTTTGTGCTACTACTTAGACATGAGCGTCTATTTAAGATTGGATTTAGGGCATTTAATGCTTTAATACCTTTAAGTCGTAGTGTAGAAGTGTTTTCGGTCCAGTTGAGCTTACTGTCGAGCTTTAAGCCAAGATATTTAACTGATTTGCTCCAAGGTATAATATACCCTTCAATTTTTAGCGTTCGAGATGGTAAAGTTCGCTTTCTAGTAAATAGAATAGCTTCTGTTTTAGACGCATTTATTTTTAGCTTCCATTTATGGAAATAAAATAAAAGTTGATCAATGGAGAGTTGAAGTCGATCTATTATCAAGTTTATATCAGAGGAGGTAGTAAAAGAGGCTGTGTCATCGGCAAAGCAGGCTAAACTCGTCCGTGGTTGAACCGGGATATCGTTTAGGTACAGAAGAAATAAATATGGTCCTAATATTGAACCCTGTGGCACTCCTGCGGGTACTGATTTTGATATAGATGAGTAACTATTGATGTGGACTCGAAAACTGCGATCACTTAAGTATGATTGGATGATTTTTATAAGCGGAAAAGGTAACCCAAACCTTATGAGTTTATAAAGTAAGGCTTTGTGCCAAACAGTGTCAAAAGCCTTTTCGATGTCTAAAAGAAACATTCCTGTTGATTGTTTTAAATTTAAGTTATGGGATATAGTTTCAGCAACTCTAGCAAGTTGTTGGACTGTGGAGTGGCCTCGACGGAACCCAAATTGCGCATCGATGAGATGATGTTCGGATACACGAAGTAATCGTTTAAAGATTATCTTTTCAAAAAGTTTGCTAAGGCAGGGCAAGAGACTAATTGGGCGATAGCAGGTGGGATCTGTTATATCCTTACCCGGCTTATGTATAGCGATGACTTTTGCAACTTTCCATGGAGTTGGAAAATAATTAAGCATAAGGCAAGAATTGAATATTTTAGTTAAGAGTACAATGGACTTTTGTGGGATATTTTTAATGAGTAAATTACTGATATCGTCAGGTCCAGGGGCTTTACGGGGCTTTAAACTTGATATAATTTTCTTGATTTCATCTGGGCGAACAAGCTTAATGGTTTCATTAGACGTACTTACATTAAGTTCAGCTATAGATCGGTCAATAATTGGTATAATATCACTTTGCCAGTTATGAGTTAAAAGCATGTTAGTTTGGAAAGTATTTGCAAGGACGTTACATTGTTCTTGTTGAGTTGTAGTAAATGAGCCATCTTCACATTTCAATTTCGAAATAGGGGAGGTTGTAGTGGAGCGGATACTTTTCACCAGTCGCCAGAGGTCAGACCTGGGATTATCAACCCTTTTTAATTTAAGATTCCATGCTTTATCATTATAAGCGCTTATGGCTTGATTAATTTGAAAATTTAATTGATTAATATTAATAACTAGTATTTTACGTATTAAAGTGTTTGATTCTAAAGTTGTATACCTGCGAAAGCGGTTTCTAATCTGAATGAGTCGTTTAATACGTCGTGGGAAGGAGGAACTATTCCACGGTTTTAGAGTAGTAATGGGAACACAAGAGTCTCTGCCCTTTAGTAACAAGAGTTGAAAATCGACAATTACTGAATCAATCTGATTTGTATCGTTATATATTTTAGGAGATAGTGTTATATTATTGTTAAGAAAATGACGATATTTTGACCAGTCAGCCTTTGTATAATTAAATTTTTTAATAGGAAGACGATTAATTTTAGTTTTAAATGTAACAAAAACTGGAAAATGATTAGAAGATAATGCTGGAATAGTAACAATATTATGGAGAAAATTGAAATTTTTATTTAAAAGAATATCAGGCAGAGATGGCTTGTGTTCTACACGGTAATGCACAAGTGTTGGTTCATGTGGAGCATGGATAACGTAATCACTATTAAGCATGTGTTCGTAAAGCTTTTTACCATGGGTATTACTTGGCCCAGGTGACCACAGTGGATGCTTTGAATTGATATCACCCATGATTAGGACTCGGGAACCAGATGATAGGATTAAATCTATATCATTGGTTAGGAGTGGGAGATTTGGAGATTGATAAACTGAGTAGATTATAACACTACTATTAATAAGTTTTAATGAAATGCCAATTACTTCAATGTTCTGAGTTTTGGGAGCAGATACTAAGCTATGGTCTAAGTCCGAACGAACAAGTAAAGCTACACCTTGACCGTTGCCTTTAGTACGTTTATCGATACGATAACAAATGTAACCAGGTATATTGAGAGTTAGGCGGTTAGTTAGTCTAGTTTCACAAAGAGCAATTATGTCGACGTTAAATTTACTCACCGCAAGTTCAGCTAATTCTTGTTGCTTACTGTGAACGCCATCAGCGTTCCAATACATAATGCGAAGATCATGACAACTAGACATAATGCCCAAGATGAGTTAATATTAAGATTACTTTATCCATGAAAGTTTTACACTTGGCGAATTCATCCTTGATAGATTTTATTACAGCGAGAATTTCTAGAATTTCAGAAGTTTCAAAGTCCTGGGGAATCTTCGTAACAGGATCTGATGTACTCATATCGTGCTGGGAAAAGGCAGTGTTCTTCAAAAGTGTCTTTTTAGCTAGATCTACAGGAGTTACAGGTCTAGGTCTAGTCTGATCTTTCTTACCTGAGCTTGCAACTTTAGCCCAGGAAACGCCAGGCAGATCAGTTTTTGAATTAGTAATTGCAGGAATTAGAGCCTTACGTAAAGTTTCACGTTTCGATTGGATTCGCTCAATATATTGTAGTCGTGCTTGGCATTGAGCATAATTGGCGGGGTGGTTATCTTGGCAGTTGCAACATCGGGCTGGTCCGTCTTTATCTTTCTTAGGACATTCCCATGTAGGATGAGCAAAAGAACATTTTACGCATCGAACCGGCCTATTGCAGTTTCTGGAAGTATGACCAAAATCTTGACACCGAAAGCATTGAGTGCCTAATTTTTTGTTAGGTTTGTAACGTTGGATTTCGACGATACAATTCATCACATATTTTATCTGTTTAAATTTAGTCATATCCGTCCCTCTTGGTAACTGGACAAGAACAGGTGGATATTCTGTTGAATGCAGGGTTTTGATTTCGGATACAATACATTCCGGAAAACCTATTGAGGCCAGTTCGGTGGGAAGAGTGTCATGCATAGATTTTGGTAGGCCTTTAATCACGGCTTTCGGGGATTTTTCATCTTTTCTTGTGAATGTATGAAAGGCCACATTTTCTTTAAGCAGACAATCTTTTACAAGCTGATGATTTTTAGCGGAGTAGCATTGCACTCTTACGATGTTTCTACCTTTGTATTGCATATGGAAATCTTTTATATGTTTTAAAATTAAATCCTTAATTTTCTGATGGGTACAATCACCCAGTAACTCGATAATTATTGGAGGAGTATTGTTAACTTCTTTTTTCTTGGTAGCCTTTAGGTAGGATTCTGAAGTTTGGTCATCTACAGGCAGGCCTCGATATCGGTTATTGGTTGGTATTTCTTTATCCTTTGGAGTTTCTTTGGAGTTGGTAACAAACCTCTTTGGCTGTTGCCATTGGTCTGAGGAGGTTCCATCTTCCCTGGGTCTCTTGTTGGATAAGTTCGGAATAGATGATGATCTGGTCAAGAATTTATCCATGATGAGACTAAGGAGTAATCTATCGATAATAACTTATCGATAGCTCCTTAGCCCATCACTTTATGTTGGTTGAACGAATTAGGTTAGGTTAGGTTAGGTTAGGTTAGGTTAGGTTAGGTTAGGTTAGGTTAGGTTAGGTTAGGTTAGGTTAGGTTAGGTTAGGTTAGGTTAGGTTAGGTTAGGTTAGGTTAGGTTAGGTTAGGTTAGGTTAGGTTAGGTTAGGTTAGGTTAGGTTAGGTTAGGTTAGGTTAGGTTAGGTTAGGTTAGGTTAGGTTAGGTTAGGTTAGGTTAGGTTAGGTTAGGTTAGGTTAGGTTAGGTTAGGTTAGGTTAGGTTAGGTTAGGTTAGGTTAGGTTAGGTTAGGTTAGGTTAGGTTAGGTTAGGTTAGGTTAGGTTTTTTTTTTTTTTTTTTTTTTTTTTTTTTCAGCCGAATTTCCTCTGACATATAGGTCAGAGACCTTTTTTACAGTTTTATTTTATTTACATGATAATAAAGACCAAGGAATTTAGTTTATTTACATTATTTTTATTTACTATACTTATTTACTATTGGAGGAGCTAATTTTACTTATAGTGTTTACAATTTTATTTTTACAGTGTTATACTTTTTCTAAAATACAGTTTTATTTATGTTTCCATTTTATTGCTATTCATTTTCTTTAATTTTGTCGTTTTACATTTTTATTGGTTTCAATTTATTTACTTTGTATGTTACTAAGGTTTTTACTTAATTTCTATCTTATACATTTGGTTTTGTCATTGATATTTACTTAGTATTGGTTTGAAGAAAAGATTTTTACATGTGTTATCTATATTTTGAATTGCAAAGTTTGTGTCAGGCATAGGATATTCTTAATAATTTTACTCTTAATTTTACTTATGCTATATTTTCTTATGTACTATACTTATATTGGTAATCAATATGAGTTAGTACTAATTCCTTACATATTATGTTATTCACTAGTTTAAGTACTGAATGTCATATTTCTTTTTTTTTTTTTTTTTTTTTTTTTTTTTTTTTTTTTTTTTTTTTTTTTTTTTTTTTTTTTTTTTTTTTTTTTTTTTTTTTTTTTCTCAGTACTATTTGTTGTTTGCTTAATTAACTTCTTAGACTATTGTTGGTTGTGGTTTTCTACTGATTTAACTCTGTCCGGAAAAATTTATTTTTGCCGTGCAGGTTTGCAGTGAAGTGGAATTTGCTTTTCCGACTCGTGCTATCGGGGTAAGATTTTCTTGCTCCGTGGTATAGTCATTATACCATGCGTTGTTTGGAGTCTGATGCTTTTTATTTCGTAGGGTGGATTTTAGTAGTATGCAACACTGGATCGCGCAAGTGCGTCCCATTTTTTCCGCACTGGGCAGTGCATATCGAAGCTATTGTGATTTGCCTTTGCGCTTTTTGCTTGCAGGCAGTTCTTGCACGTAGGCTCCTCACCTGCCTGCAGGCTGGGGCATTCGTTGCGCATGTGGGGGCCAGAACAATGGCTACACAGATCCACACTTTCTGTGCACCATTTCTTGCCATGTCCGAAGGCTAGGCAGCGAGAGCACTGCACCAGTGGGGAAAGGTCAAAGACTGGGACCCTCTGGAGATCCACGTATACTTTTCCCGCAGAGGTTAAAGCTTGCCAAACTTGCGGGGAGACTTCTAGCACTACGTGGGTCTCCATTGGGTTTCTTGCTTTCCTACGATGCCTGACTTTCATACGATAGTTTTCGCTATTGATGTTTTTAAAAAGCTCCTCGTTTTGTCCATTAATTGCATGTGTTAATTCCTTATCCGTGATGCTTGCTTGTAGGTTCCTTATTATTACTAGAGGGTCTTTATTCTCCTTCACTTCCACTTTTAGTTTATCTTTTTCTAGTTTTTCTTTTATCATGTCAATTTCTTCCTTATTTTCACTTCCAAGGAGCACTCTTTGGTCCTTCACTTTTCTTAGTTTTGTTATGTGTAGTCTATTTTTTGTTGCGTCTAATGAGTGTCTAACTTTTGTCAAGACGTCCTCACTAGTGTCAATACTGTCATCACTGCCTATTATAAGGCAGTGGGTTTTCTTGTATTTTTCGTTTGTGACCTCCGCATATGTTTTCTGTGTTATAGGATTTTCTAGTTCTATTGTGCTGCTTATTTTAGGTACTTCTTTAAATTGTTGTATATCTTGTCTAAGGTCTTCAATTGTTTTAGTTATATTTTTAGGGTCTTCTATTATTAATTTGATGTCTTCCTTTATTTCTTCTATTGTTTTTTCAAAAGTTTTTGGTTCTTTTTGAATTTGTTTAATTTCTTCTCTTAATTCTGAAATTTCTCTTTGTGTTTTAGTTGTATTTAAATTTTGAATTTTTATTTCTTCTGTCAATTTTTCTAATTTGTCATTTATTTGTTGCGTATTATCATTTTGCTTCGGTGAGACTACTTCTTTAGGTTTATTTATTATGTTTTCATGAATGATCCTTGAAAGTTCGAATTTTTCATTGTTGAGTTGTAGTACCAAATCGTATAATCCTTGAAGACTTGTTGTTATTGCGTCCTTTATGGATTTCTTTAAGTTTCCTGATAGCTTCATGTTTGATTCGGCCTTCTTTAAGAGGTTTTCTGCTGTCTTTAGGCGGTTTTCAGGTGTTGATGGGAGGTCTACTTTTTTAGTTATGCTGTCTTGACTCGTTCTGATCGTTGTCTCTTTGGTTATTGATGTGGACGGCTCCATGTCCGTGGAGGATCTAGATTTTTTCGGTGTGCGAAGCATTGTAAGAGGTAAATTCGGTCCTCGTCAATGTCAATATAAAATGTGTTATTGTTCCCCAAGTGTAAAGAGCTCAGGGAAGTCGCTTTGTATATATTTATATAAGTATATCTATTCTACTTACGTCTATGTTAAATCTAAGTTTATTAAGTAGAACCAAATTATTATTTTTTGCCAATGGTTGCTAATATTTAAGGAATTTTTGGATTTTTGGGGTAAGGGAAGGGAAAATGATGGGATAGTTGAAATCTAATGATTAGGTATTGTAGGGCAGCTCGAGACCTTTAAAATGAGCCCAAACTCGGGGTTCTTTGGTCAATTTTTTGCTAAGTTGGGCAAGTTTTTAATATTTAAGGGTTTATATGGGTTATTTAAAGTGATTTTGGAAATTTTAATTTTGCATAGGGTCTCTTGTAAGTCAGTCTGTAACATATATTTTTTCCGCGAAAATCGTAGGACAGTATTTTTTTATAATGGTGTTTTTAAGGATTTATATAAAGATAGGGGTTTGTTAAAAATTTTTTGTTGGGGTTATTAGATGCGGTTTTTTAGCGGCTATCGCCTGACGCTTATTTTATTAAAATCGGTCAAGTGGTTTTGGAGATATTCGAGTTTTTTATAGAGGGGGGGTGGTGGGCGTGGGCGAGGGGGGGGGGGGAGGGGAGGTCTCGTGGGGGTACTGTGGGGGTGTTGGGGGTGTTGGGGGTGTTTCGGGGGGTGGGGGGTGATCCAGAATCCACTGGAGTGGGCAAGATTTGTCCACCAGGGATCAAGATTTGGGGGTCTAAAGTTTTGGGAGGGGTAATGAAAATTTTCTAAGTGTTGTCCCCTATGGTACAGTGGTGTGTGATGTTATGGTTGTAAGTTCGAATTTAGTACATTTTAATTTATTGGCCGGGGGGACTTTGTGTTTAGAAGTGAAATTTTTTGTTGTTGAAAACTTTCTTGAAAACTTTTCTGAAAACTTTTCTGAAAACTTTCTTGAAAACTTTTCTGAAAAGTTTTCAAAATTAATTATTACTTGGGGACGTTGGGGGGTGTTGGGGGGTGTTGGGGGTGTTTAGGTGTTAGGGGGTTGGGTGTTGGGGGGTGTTGGGGGGTAAGGAGCAGGAGGCAGTTGGATATGTTACTATGTGGGAACCTGTACTTTAATCTTCGAGAGTGTTCGAGGAGGTGTGCGGGGTATGGGCGCGGGGTAAGGGGTGTTGTTTGTAAGAAAGTATCGCGTGATGCGGGGCGAGGGGTAAGGGGTTTCTTATTTGAGGGGAAGGTATTTGGTATGGATAGATAAGGGGTGAGGGGTAGGGGGTAGGGGGGTACACAGGGAGTTAGCAACAGCAAAAAAGTTACAAGTAATGTACCCTATGGTACAATAGTTAATGTCAATTTTTGCGGGTTCGATTTTACTTATAGATTTCAACTTTAATTCCCCGCAATAAGATCTAATTTATTGTCGATTTTTCTATTTGAGTCAAAAACTATTTCTATCTCTTTCTAAAAATTAATATTTCTATACTCTTATGTCTATGGTCTTAAAGTCTAATGTTCTACTTAATTTATATTCTAAATTACTTATAGTAAGTTCCGCTCAAACTTGACCTATTTATACTTTTTAGCTCCTCCCTTTATCTATATACAAACAGAATCTGCCCGTACAATTTTTTGTTGATTTGTTTTTATGAAATATTTATTTGAATTTTGAAACATAATTTTGAATTTTGAACTTATCTCAAATTTCTTTAATTGCCAAATATGTTTATGTGTAACTAGTTTTAATTTTTTAAATTTTTACTTAAATAATTTTTCTAATTAATATTTTTAATTACAAGGTGAAGCCGGGGGAAGTCAACAATCTGTATATCACACTTTTTAGCCCCGCCTTCTCCGTATGTTAGGATAAATGTCGGGCAATTTCTGTTTGTTGAAGTTCTTTTTGTATTTTACAATATAAATTTTAATAATTTTCTAATTTAGAGTTTATTATCCAAGATTGTTCTTCTATTTACTATTATATTCTGTAGGTCTATTTAATTTAGTTATTTAATTTTTTACTTTTTCCAATTTTTTAAATTACTTTATTAACAAGCAAACCCAGGGTTTAATTGTAGTATACAAAAACGTATATTGAATTTACGATTTCTACATTTATTACTTAAATTTTATGTGTTCGAAAGATGTTCAATATCTTTTGATTTTCTGGGCCGATTTTTGTTCTGTTTTCTTTTAAAAATTCTTCAGGAGTGGGGCTTAACTTTATAATAAATTTTTTGGGAGGTCGTCGCTTTAGATTTTTTGTTTTTGAGGCTCAAAGTTAGGTCTCTTTTTTCTGTGTTTTAAAATAGCTATATCTAACTGGGTTTACAATATATCTTGACATGCAGTACCTCGTTGGTTTCGTCTTGTTCTCCTCTTTCCCGGGATGTCGCTTTCAACTCTCTGCCCCTCTCCGTATGGAAAAGAGGAGTTTTGGTCAAATTGTTTTTTTCCTTTTTTTGACCTCTTCCCGGTATCGGAAAAATCCGGGAGAGGTGTCAAAAGAAGCGGCTTGGCGAGCACTACACAAATCACTTTTAAAAATGTGGGGTCGTCGCGACTAATCGCGCGCCGCACGCCAAAAACTGATTTTAAATTTAAAATTTTTTAGTTTATTGGTCAAATTTTGTCCAAAACTTAAGTTAATTAATCCGAATTTGCACTATGTTGTTGTGTGTCACTTATCACGTATGTTTAGCACTTTTCCTGAGATTTTCACGCACTTTTTGCTATTTTTATTGATTTTAACGTACTTCGCGCACCGTTAATGCTATCGGAGCGCGGTTTTCGCTCTTCCGGCGCGTGTGCTCGCTACCAGAGGTGGAGCGGAACTGGGGTTAGGTTAGGTTAGGTTAGGTTAGGTTAGGTTAGGTTAGGTTAGGTTAGGTTAGGTTAGGTTAGGTTAGGTTAGGTTAGGTTAGGTTAGGTTAGGTTAGGTTAGGTTAGGTTAGGTTAGGTTAGGTTAGGTTAGGTTAGGTTAGGTTCCCGGGGGAGAGCTGACTCCTACCGGGCGTGTCCCCCAGGTGGCGGATTGGGGAACGCCACCCGCTTAGAGGGGCGGGTGGTACCGGAGAAATCCGGCGCGGACCAACAGCAGGGGGAGGGGTGCCTCTGGCCGTGGGCCGTCGAACGCGGTTGAGGCACCCCGGACGGTGCCGCTCTCCGTTGAGGCTTCGGCTTCCGGAGTTGCGGCCACCGGTGTGGGGGGGCCCACTTAGGTGGGCAGGACGGGTGTCCATTTTGGTGGACCAGTTGGGGCCTCTCGTTAGTGGCTGCATCTGACGGCGTTGCGGCCACTGACGGGGGGATGGTGGTGGGTGCCCTGACCGTGGGCCGTCGAACGCGGATGGGGTGCCATGAGGATGGGGCCGCTTGTGCGGCCATTGGTGATGTGGACCCACTTCGGTGGGTGGCTTGGGTATCCACATTTTGTGGAGGGTTTGGGGCCTCTCTCTCGTCGTGGCTGCATCTGACGGCGTTGCGGCCACTGGTTGTGGGGTCGCTTTGGTGACCCCGCGATCGGATGAGAGGGGGGTGGACGTGGTGGGGCTGCAGGGGAAGAGGCGTGTTGGTGTTTCGTTGCCGCTCTCCCTGTCCTCTGCAGCCGAGGTAGTGTAGCCCACTTCGGTGGGCGGTGAGGTTTGGTGGGGCTGCTCCGGGTACTTCTCTGTTTTGCAGAGTGGACTTTGGAGCAGCCTCACTGGTTTGGTGGCCGATAGGCCTGCCGCCGGGGCGTCGCGGAAGTTGTGCGTAAGCGTTCCCGCGGCGTTCCACTAAGGCGGAGGGGAGGGGAAAGTTGGGGTTTAGTGGGTAGTACCGGCTCTTCTGGCCGGTGAGCCCCACATAACCACCTGGGGGTACAGGTGGTATGCGTAAATGCATTCCCCAACTATAAAAAAAAAAAAAAAAAAAAAAAAAAAAAAAAAAAAAAAAAAAAAAAAAAAAAAAAAAAAAAAAAAAAAAAAAAAAAAAAAGGTTAGGTTAGGTTAGGTTAGGTTAGGTTAGGTTAGGTTAGTTTCAATTCTATTACTATGAACATTGTACAGAGATGACCAAACAGGGCAACAATATTCGAGCTTACTGCGAACATAGCAATAATATAGTTGTAATATAGTTTCCACTTTTTTGAACTCACGGGAACATCTTAAGACAAATCCAAGTGATTGATAAGCAGAATCAAGCATTTTGTTCACATGATGAATGAATCTGGCTGGCTATCAATAATTATACCTAAGTCACGAATGTGGTCAACCTCATTAAATATTTGTTCATCAATCTTGTACGTTGTTCGAATAATATTTCTCTATCGAGTAAATTTAATATGAGTGCATTTGTTTATATTTAATTTCATATTATTTTCCACACACCATTCCATAATACTATCTAGGTCTTTTTGAAGTAGCAAACTGTCATCATATTTATATGTGGTTCTATTAAGTTTCAAATCATCAGCAAATATATGAAAGTCAGAAAATCGAATTTTGTCACAGATGTCATTAATAAATATATTGAAAAATAAGGGTCCCAAATTGGATCCTTAAGGTACTCCAGAAATGGCCATAAATGGCTTGGATGTCACTCCATTCAAGACGACAGTAGCCGGACGATTCATTAAGTAGCTCTTACACGTCTAAGCTTAACTCCGTTACTAAGTAGTATAGTACAAACTGTATATTCTTTATTGCACTTAAAAGTAAATACAATGATTTAAATACAATTATTGTATGCAAAGGTGGACTTATCTCTAGAAGAGATCTCTTCCAGCCAACCTATGGTAGTGAGAAATATAGTGTTATAAAGCAGGCTGAAGTCGTGCAGATGTAGTCATATAAATAATATATAGATACTTAAAAATAAATAGCCAATTAAATATTATATATAATACTATACAATATATATTACATACTATATATGATACATAGTTATGTATATACATACATACTAATACTTACATAAATACATATCTATGTCGCATACGGGAAATGAATACGGACCGTCAACGACACACAAACGTCATACTGGCGTGTACAGAGCCTAGGCGGGTGGGGAAACAATTATAAAAAGTAGTGATCCGATTAAAATTGAGTGAGTTCACTTTGTCTCCTCATATGATAAAATCAGTGTTAAGCTTAGGAACTGTGCTGTGTATCGTGTGGGTTATATTGTGAGTAATTCCTAAACAAAGTGCTTGTGATTGTGAACGATTATAGAAGTGTTATCAGTGATTTTGTGTATTAAATATTGTAAATAAATCAATAAAGCTAATTACTGTGTGTTGAAGTGTAATTAAAATTCTTTGTTCATTACAATGAGTGAAACAGAAAATAATGAAGATTCGAGATCAGAAGTGGGATTCGAAAGAACTGAAAAAACGTCTGGAATTGATGAGATATGGCGCCAGTTAATCGAGAAACAAAATGAAACTATGATGACACAGATTTCTACACTACGCCCATCTGTTTCGAATCGTCAGTTCACCCTGCCAGAGTTTAATCCTGATAAAGAAGAGTGTGACGCTAGGTTGTGGTGTGCCACGGTAGATCTTTGCTTTGAAGATGACCCACCACAGGGAGGACAACTGGTAGTAATCATCAGCAAGGCTCTGAAAGGTACCGCATCGACATGGCTATCTCAGATATCATACCCTGGGATAACTTGGTTGGAATTCAAAGACCTATTTGCTACAAGATTTATTACTATGCATACATGTGCAGGTACCCTCATTAACTTACAAAATGAAAAATTAAAAGATAATGAGTCACTGGCTGCGTGTGCTAGTCGACTTATTACCACGTTAATGAGTCGATGGAAGGATTACACAATAGAGAAGGTCGCGGTAGGAACCGTCTTAGCGCACCTTTCCCAGTATGATTCACGATTGCAACGACTTGCTTTTACAACTGAAATCACTTGTCGACAGCAATTGCAAAAAGAATTACAAGCTTTTTCATATCAAAAGCGAAAAGCTTTACCAGTAGAAGGAATATCAGTGCCTGATGGAAAACGATCAAAAATCTTAAAATTGAAGTGTTTTGGCTGTGGAAAAATAGGTCACCGGCAGTCAGAATGCAGAGCAAAAATTAAAAACTACAGGCAGAAATCTTCCATAAAGTCGGATACGGTTTCTACTTCTCAACATGAAGCCACAACATCTAGCATCAGGTGTTTCAAGTGTGGGACAGTAGGACATGTTGCAAGCCGCTGTACAGCTACTCGAGGTTTCAGTACCGCCCCTAGTAGGCCGTCTGAGTATCGGGTTGATCTATGTGTAGTAGATCCTCCAACTGGGAAGCTTCAACACCGCGGTGAGTTCTACTTATTTAGTTATGACTCTGGTGCCGAGTGCTCATTAATTAAGGAAAGTTTGGCAACAAAATTCTCTGGAAAACATATTAGAAAAGTTGTTTCATTAACTGGTATTGGACAAAGTAGTGTAAAATCAACAGAACAAATTTTATGTGAGGTTATAATTAATGACTATCCATTAGAATTATTGTTACATGTGTTACCTGATATTTATTTACGTAGTAATATTATGATTGGTCGTGAAATTATGTATCAAGGCTTTTCAGTTGTTATGACAAGTAATAATGTTAAATTGTTAAAAAACAAGGTTGTCAATAGCTGCACCATTCAGAACTCTATACCTAATATTTCACAATGGGCATGCCTACTACGCGTGTTACAACGGGTGAATTAGAAATTAGATTAAAAGATCCGAATAAAACGGTTCAAAGGCGTCCATTTAGATTATCTGTAGAAGAGCGAAATATTATGCGTGATAAGGTAGATGAACTTTTGCGTGCAAATATTATAAGACCAAGTTGTTCCCCTTTTGCTAGCCCAGCTTTATTAGTAAAAAAGCAAGACGGGTCAGATAGGATGTGTATTGATTACAGAGAGCTTAACGAAAATACTATTCCGGATAGATACCCACTACCTCTGATAACTGATCTAATATCACGACTACATGGGGCCAAATATTTCTCTAAACTAGATTGTGCGAGTGGATTTCATTTGATTCCTTGTAATAAAGATTCTATTGAACGTACGGCCTTCATAACACCTGATGGTCAGTACGAATACCTTACTATGCCCTTTGGTTTACGAAATGCCATCACTGTATTTCAGAGAGCTATCGTAAATGCGCTAGGAAATCTAGTTCGAGAATATGTTATCGTTTACGTTGATGACGTTATGATTCTGGCTGAATCATTAGAACAAGGTTTAGATAGGCTTAACATAGTGCTAGATGTACTCACAAAATGTGGCTTTTCCTTAAATTCTAAGAAATGTTCTTTTCTTAAATCTAAAATCGAGTTTTTAGGTTATGAAGTAGAAAACGGCAATGTAAGACCAAATAAGCGAAAGATAGAGTCCCTTACGGCACTGCCACCTCCTGAATCAGTAACTCAGCTTAGACAGTTTATAGGCCTAGCTTCTTATTTTAGACAATTTGTTCCACAGTTTGCCTCTTTGATGGCTCCACTTTACAAACTAACATCCCTTAAAGGAAATTTTAATTGGGAAGCAAAACATGAAGAAATTAGACAAAAAGTAATTCTAATACTGACAAATGACCCAATATTAAAAATTTTTAGCCCTGACCTACCTACTGAATTACACACTGACGCAAGCATGGAAGGTTACGGTGCTATATTATTTCAGATTCATGATAAAAAGCGACATGTTATAGCTTATTTTAGCAAACGAACATCCCCAGCCGAGTCTCGCTATCATTCGTATGAATTAGAGACATTGGCAGTCGTAAATGCTATTAAACATTTTAGACAATACTTGCATGGTCGTAAATTTTTGGTTGTAACAGACTGCAATTCACTAAAAGCTTCCCAATATAAAAAGGATTTGACACCTAGGGTATACAGATGGTGGTCTTACTTGCAATGTTTTGACTTTGATATTGAGTATAAACCAGGGAAACGCATGTCACATGCTGATTTTCTGTCACGTAACCCTTTACCACCGTCTATACGAGAAATTAGTCTACCGGTTGGCAGAATTAAACACAAGCGCGTAAATCTAGTAGAGCTTTCTTCAAACTGGCTAGCTGCTGAACAACAGCGAGATAGTGAAATTACCAGGATAGTTGATGATTTAAATAGCGGTAGGTTAGATGATAGTTTAGCTAAAACTTATGTTCTAAGGTCTGGTATTTTACATAGAAAAATTCAACGTAATGGAAGGACGCGATGTCTTCCCATTGTGCCACATGCATTAAAATGGTCAGTTATAAACAATACACATGATTCTCTCGTTCACCTTGGATGGGAGAAGACTCTTGAAAAGGTGTATGATCATTATTGGTTTGAAGGTATGTCGCGGTATGTTAAAAAGTTTGTAGATAATTGCGTAACATGTAAGATAGCAAAATCTCGGTCAGGCAAAATTCAAGCTGAGCTTCATCCAATACCTAAGGTTACAGCCCCATGGCATACCGTTCACATCGATGCAACTGGTAAACTTAGTGGGAAAAACGATGTGAAAGAGTACGTCTTTGTTTTAATTGATGCGTTCACTAAATTCGTTTTACTTTTTCATACTACTCACATTGACTCAAAAAGTAGCATACAGGCAGTTTGTAATAGTGTGGCTCTTTTTGGGACACCCACACGAATTATCGCAGATCAAGGTAGATGTTTTGCTAGTAAAGAATTCCGTGAGTTTTGTGATTGTAAAAATATTAACCTTCATTTAATTGCAACTGGCTCTTCGCGTGCGAACGGACAGGTCGAGCGTGTTATGAGTGTACTAAAATCAATGCTAACAGCTGTAGAAGTTAATTCTGAGAAATCATGGCAAGACTCATTAGGCGACGTTCAACTAGCTCTTAACTGTACTATTAATAGAGTTACAAAGTGCTCACCGCTAGAGCTTATGATAGGCAAAGTTAGTAGGCCGTTATCGTTAATGGCTAGTGATGTTGTAGATGATGAGGCTAGCATTGATTTAGAAGTAATTAGAGAAAGGGCAGCAAATAACATAAAGGATATGGCAGAGTATGATAAGCGTAGGTTTGATAGTACAAAGGCGAAGGTGAAAACATTTTCTGTAGGCGATTTTGTTTTGATAGAGAATGAAGAGAGAAATCAAACTAAATTAGACTCAAAATTTAAAGGTCCATTTAAGGTCATAGAAGTTCTGGATGGTGACCGCTACTTATTAAAAGCTTTAAATTCAAAGCGTACATATAAATACGCACATGATAGGATTAGGAAAATGCCAGAGAATCAAACACACCAAATTGATATGACTCTAAATGACGATTCGAGTGAGGCTAATGAGGCTGGAACCTCTGACTTAACATAAGATATGGTCGCAAATAGAGTTCTCAATTACTGAGTTTATTGTGTAAATTATGATTAATTTATGATTAATATTACAATTTTATTTTGTCAATGATTTGTAAAGGTCACAGGGATGACTTTAGCTATGTAAGGATGCCACAACATATGTCACAGGGTTGACATATGTGAGAATAAATGAAACGGTCACAGGGATGACTTTAACACATAGTCACAGGGTTGACATGTGTGTGAATAAATGTAACAGTCACAGGGATGACTGTAGTACATAGTCACAGGGTTGACATGTAATTGAAAAATGTAAGGGTCACAGAGATGATTATAGATTAGTATACACATTGTCACAGGGCTGATGTATGTGGATATGAATGTGGTAGATATGATCACTGGGATAATCATGTGTGTGTGTGTGTGTGTGTGTACTGTACAGTCATATGGATGGCTACAGTAATAAAACTATACTCAGTGTTTTATTTAGTTAGGTCAGTATGACCGAGCGTAAATGATACTTGGTGGAATTCATTATTGTTGCAGATTAACACACGGGGGCGTGTGTATCGCAGGATGGCCGTGTCGCATACGGGAAATGAATACGGACCGTCAACGACACACAAACGTCATACTGGCGTGTACAGAGCCTAGGCGGGTGGGGAAACAATTATAAAAAGTAGTGATCCGATTAAAATTGAGTGAGTTCACTTTGTCTCCTCATATGATAAAATCAGTGTTAAGCTTAGGAACTGTGCTGTGTATCGTGTGGGTTATATTGTGAGTAATTCCTAAACAAAGTGCTTGTGATTGTGAACGATTATAGAAGTGTTATCAGTGATTTTGTGTATTAAATATTGTAAATAAATCAATAAAGCTAATTACTGTGTGTTGAAGTGTAATGAAAATTCTTTGTTCATTACAATGAGTGAAACAGAAAATAATGAAGATTCGAGATCTATATATCACAATACATAAAAATAGTAATTAAGATCATTATTGATTAAATTGAGTGAGGAGGTGCTGTTTTAATTTCTTTTTAAAAGACTGAATAGAGGGACTAAGTTGGATGTCTTTAGGAAGTTTGTTTCAGAGCAATGCCCCATACACCGAAAAAGAACGAAAAAGGAACTTTATGTTGCTCTTGGGTATGTTAAGCATCGCAGTGATGCAAGGCCGCCTGGAACGAGAGGGAGTAGGGAGAATTTGGAAACGAGAACGGAGGTATGAAGGAGAATTAGGGTCATTAAGAATATTGAAAAGGAACGAAAGGATGTGCATATCACGGCGAAGGCGGATTGGGAGCCATTTAAGTTGAGCACGAAAGTTTGATATGTGGTCATGCTTACGCAAGCCAAAAATAAAGCGTATAGCGAGATTTTGAAGACGCTCTAATTTGTTCAGTTGCTCCTCAGTCACATCTAAATAACACACATCGGCATAGTCAAGTATGGGGACAAGGAGCGATTGAGCAAGCATAATCTTGGTTGAAAAAGGGAGAAAAAATTGGAGACGTTTGAGAGAGTGGAAAGTATGATGCATTCTTTTGCTGACCTCGTTGACATGAGCTACCCAGGTCATGTTACAATCCATTATTAGGCCCAAGTTTTTCACTTTATTACAATAAGGGATTGGAACGCCAGAAAACTGGACTTGAGGAGTTGAGTTCCAGTCGATTTTGCACCTCAGTCTACTGCTGCCAAAGATTATACATTGTGATTTGGTGGGATTCACAAGAAGGCCAAAAGACTCAGCCCACGACTGAACTTCAACAAGGTCCGAGTTTAATGCACCAATGGCTTCATGCAACTCGGTCAGCTCAAAGTGTCGGTATAACTGTAAGTCTGCATACAAATGGAAGGGAGAAGAAATGACTTTTGATATGTTATTAATAAAGATAGAAAACAGCAAAGGGGAAAGTACGCCGCCTTGGAGTACACCAGCAGTAAGATCTAACCAGTCCGATGATGTATCGTTGGTCTTCACGCACTGCTGACGTCCGAAGAGGTAAGAGTGAAACCAGTCTATAACAGTAGGAGAAATGTTGACCGCACGGAGAGTTCCAATGAGGATGTCAAGGTCAACCGAGTTGAAAGCACTGCTAAAATTAAGTAGGACCATCGCGGTGAGCTTGGTGTTATCCATTGCCCCACGAATATCCTCCGTAATATTCAGCAGTGCTCCAACCGTGCTGTGAGAAGGGCGAAAACCGGACTGATAAGGGGCATAGGAGGTTATTGAGAGACAGATAGAAGTAAAGTTGGCAGTAGGATTCGAGGTTTTAGGCAGTGGGATGACGAAGGCTTTCTTCCACAATGACGGGAAAACATTGCGTGTGAGAGAGAAGTTAATAATGTGGGTGATCACAGGCGCAATATCCTCCAGTACGGGAGGAACCATGTCAAGGCTGAGGTTATCAATTCCAATGGCTTTCGTGGAAATGCAACGGACACACTTCTTTATAGCATCTACTGAGACTGATTTAAAAACGAATGGAGGTAGGTCAGGGGTAGCAATATTGGATAAGAATGAAAGAGTAGTAGTTCTGATGCGAGGGTCTAAAGTTAAGGGTGGAGTGGTAAAGTGATAATTTAAAGCATTGAGATCCACAGAAGTTTGACAGGATTCTGTGGCCTTGCCCACACCCAGTGACCCAAGGAATCTCCAAACTTGCGCTTGACAAAGATCCTGAATCGTGGAGTGAATATAGCGACGTTTAGCATACCTACACATTCTGTTGCAGATGTTACGTAATTTTTTATATGCATCAAGATTTTCGGCAGATGGGTGCCTTTTGTTCCTGGATTTAGCGTCATCACGTTTGGCCATAGTTCGCTTGATCGCTGGTGATAGCCATGGAGCGGGAGCATGTTTCATCCGCACCGGCCTGACCGAAGAATGCTTATCGTATAATTTAATCAGCTCAGCAGTTAAAGAGTCAACCATGCTGTCGATGTTATTTAGTGATATTATTGCTGACCAGACAATGTTTTTAACATCCTCTCTCAAACGTTCCAGGTCCATATGCTTAAAATTGCGCTGAAGTTTAACCTTGCCTCTAACCTTTGGAGGACGCAATTTGTAGACGAGGTAAATTAAGTCATGGTTTGAGAACGGTGCGATCATTTGACCATGCGAAACAGTGAGAGTAGATTGAGAGACAGCGGTTATATCTATGAGAGATGGTCGACTATTAGGAAAATAATGAGTGGGGGAATTCAGGGGAAGAATATGCAATTGACTGAAGACGTCAGGTCATTTAAGGCTTGTGCCCTGGCGTCATTTTTTAATAAGCACGTATTTAGATCGCCCATGTAAATTATATTATGATCGTAGTTAGGAACAAAGCTCTCAAGGATATCTGCTAATTCTTTAAAATAATTAATTTTGTCGTTAGGACAGTACAAGACCCCAAGAAGAACTTTTTTATGTCGAATCACCAATTCCAGAAAAAGATATTCAAGTGAACCTGTTGAGAGTGAGATAGAGTGGGAAACAACACAGGCAGGAATACTGCTGCGAAGGTAAATACCCACGCCACCACCACCCTGTCCAGTACGATCATTGCGAAAGAACCGATATCCTGGAATAGAACAACTAGTCGACGGGAGTGAGGGTTTAAGCCAGGTTTCAGATACTAGAGTCGACTACGCCGTTACTAAAAGATGTGAGAAGATTCAGATCTTCTGTGCATATTAACGCGCAGAGCATTCCTGCTCACTATTCAGATAGTGAGCAGGAATGCTCTGCGCGTTAATATGCACTAAGGTAAGGAAATTAGAATTTTTAGGAAAAACCTTCAAAAGTTTGTCTTCAAGTGTTTCTTTATCCGAAGAAAAAGAGTTAAAGCTATTTTCAGCACTATCAAAGTCTTCCGAAGAAGAACAAGAAAAATATTCATCATTATACATAATACTACTATTACTTAATATATTTATATATAATAAATAGATAAATTATATTATAATATAAATAAATGTAAACAAATATATAATAAAAAAATACTTGCAGTTAAAAAAAAAACAAGAAATACTGTCGAATAACACTATACTCATCATACATAAGTTAACTGTAAAAGAAATAATTATTATTATTATTAAAAAAAAAATAATTAAAAGCGAACAACATGAATAAACAGACAGAGTGAAATGAATAATAATAATTAAATAACAAAGTACAGCACAAAATCCACGTTAGTCTATGACATCAGTTTAAACTAAGAATATTGTGTATCTGTGCGTATTACCTTAATGACAATTGACACTTACAATATGGTGTTTACTGCTTACCTGTCACCAAAAACTATTTATGAAAGGCTACGCACATATTAGTTATTACATATTATATTCTCTTTGAGTTTCTAAAGAGTGTTCAAGTGTTTTTATTTCATCATGCTTAAAAACGTCGAACTTCGCAAACTCCCTGCTGATGCTCTTTGTGAAGTTGTTAATATATTAGAGATTAACGATGACTGGAAAAGAGTCATGTCTATTATACCGAAAAAATTACAAGATGAAAATTCTGGTCGTAAATATAATAATGAACACATACGGTAAGATTATGTAAAATATCCTTTAAAAAGAATGTCCTTTATTCGATTCTATTACCACAATTCTCAAGTAATATGGAAAAGGGACGGGCATAACTAAATATGAAAAAAATATGTTTCCGATGATATGTGCTCATTTTTATGACTACATATATATGAATAATACGTGGTGAATTTTTTTATACGAATTATTTACTTATTTGGTTTAATATTTAATACATGTGAATTTATTATTTCATTGTAGCCGACATAGGATGTCACTGCGACCATTCTTGTTCTATTATGATTGCCGCTTTGTGTACTAGAGTAAACCACTAAACGTTGCGAATTGCGATACATATGATATTAAAATCTAATAAATCTAAATGCCTTTATCCAATGACCACTTAGTAATATTAAACCAGATAAATAAGAATTTCCTAGTAAATACATGTTATTTTTCTAATAACATCATAAAATTACTTTCAATCACAGCACCATGAAATGTACTTTTCAGAGTACAGAACAAAATCATCTATATTTTGAGTATAATAAATAGTTATTGCTATTTTAAAATACAATTCTTCAAATAATACTAAACTAAAAGAGTCTGTAGGTGCATATTTTTACATATTATGTTTAAATATGTATTTGTCAAAAGAATTAAAATAATGAAACATTTTATAAATATTTTAGATTAATAGAAGAGCATGCAAAATCAAATAATCAAAAATGTGCAGAGATACTCATGGATGAATGGGGGACATCAGGCAGAGTTAGGCCTACTTTAAGTCATTTAAAAAATATTTTAATTAAAGCAGAAATATATAGAGCTGCTGACCAAATAGCACAAATGTTAAGAGGTATATAAGCAATTAATCATAAATTATTATTATGATGGTAAAAACATAATAGTGCTAATTACATACTTATTATTTATTATTAATAATATTATTCGATGAATTTGAATTAAAAAAAAAACTCTTATATGGTATAATAAAAAATATTGTAAAATAGGAAAATTACGAAAAAGAGAAGAACTCTTACAACCTCTTATGATTTTTCAATAAACATGATTATAGATTCATTAATTTTACCTAATGTTTTATAGAACCCTTGCCTAAGCGCCCAACCTATGGTCCAGCGGCACCTATAACAAGTATTACTGAAATGTTAAATGAAGAAAGTTTAGATCAAGGATTCAGCAATAACATGTCAGTCTCAAATAAAGATTATAATGGAACAACTAGAAAAATGGAATCTGTTAGTGATTTTATACATTTTTCTGGAAATAGCAAAGCTGAGGCCCTGGTTGAGAAAAAATCTGAGTCTGACTTAATAGAGTTTTCAAAAGACACAACAACAGAAGAATCTTTAAATGTACCAGCATTGAGTGTACTGATGGCATCTAAGAATTTCAGTCAAAAGTCAACTTCACCTTTAACAAATGACTCTTCAGATACTGAAAGTTCATTTCAAAGTTACTCTGAAAATACTAATCAAAATTATAGTAAATATGACATGAACAATTATCAGCAAACTTTTCCAGATATTCCTATGTCATCAGGAATAGAGACCGCTATACTAGAAGATGTAAAGCTAAATAATTTTGATTATTATGAATTAGAAAGTATTACAGGAAACTTTTCTAATGATTTAGAAGACGGTCCAAAAGGTCTTAGAGGAAAAATAGGTAGTGGAGGTTTTGGGGATGTCTTTGTTGGAAAACATCAAAAATATGGAATGCTTGCTGTTAAGAAAGCCCATAGTTCTCATCTTAACATAGATCGTAGACCTGATATTGCTATGAAGATATTTAATGCAGAAGTAAAATTCTTATCTCAGTTCAGACATAAAAACATTGTATCTATCATAGGTTACTCAAGAAACGGACCAACACCATGTATTGTGTGTGAATATGTAGATGGAGGTTCTTTAGAAAAAATAATTGAGGCTAAAGAATTAAGAGTTGAAGCTCAAAGAATAACTATAATGGTAGGAATAGCTGAAGGATTAAAATACTTACACACAAGTGAGGAATCATTGCAAAATAAGGATAATGCTGATGTAGAGTCAGGGGCTGATTTAGTTTCGCAAAAATTAAATAAAAAAATCATTCATGGAGATGTCAAAACTGCCAATATTCTTCTGACTAAGGATTATGTGCCTAAGGTATTTTTAATCTTACCTACCTTTGATTTTTACTTTTACTAAATTTGACCATACTACTTTGATTTCCATGGTGCAGTAATTTAAAGATGGCTTTAAATAATTTCTATTAAAATAAAATGTGGCACCATGTAAACTATAGTTCTAGTCTCTTTTAATCGGTTAAAATTGAAACAATTAACTTTTTTTTTACAGCTGTGCGATTTTGGCGTGGCTAAACAATATGATGCCACATTTATGACAACTTGTTTTATGGGAACATCCGCATATATGGCACCTGAGGCTTTACAAGGAACAGTTACTCAAAAAACAGATATCTTCAGTTATGGTATTGTACTGTTAGAATTACTCACAGGTCTTAAACCCATTATCAACCATAATGGCTGTAATTATAACATAAAACATTATGTTGAGGAAAACTGCACTCAAGAAGATATCACTCCTTTATTAGATCCAATTGTTGAAACTTGGAAAAATGGTAGTAAAGTTTATGATTTGGCCAGAAATTGCTTCAAGTACAACTGGAAGAAGAGACCTAGCATTACTGAAGTTTGCAATGACTTGATCAATATTAACAGTGGGACAAATTAAAAACGGGGACCATCATAATTAACATGATAGAATTTTGTAAAAAGATATTATTTTATAAATAAAATATTTTTTTAAATATGGATTTCTTGTTTTATTAAATTTATTCTTTGTTTAAAATTTTCATTTTTTATAACATTAGCTTTTTCTAAATTAACCAAAATTTGTTTTTGTTCTTCTACTTTGCAGATGCTAATCATAGTCACTACAAGTTTCTGAATCTGTGTAGCTGTTTCTTCATTGTTACATTCATACAATACTTTTAATAAAGTTGATATTAATTTATGATCTGAAGAAAACTTCCACACACACCAGCAGTACCCAATCCATTCTTCTAAGCACTGAAAATTAAAATAAATCCACTAAAAACCTTTATTCATAGAGTATTTAATTAATTATTATTTATTTTCTTCATTATAAACAACTACATTTACCTGAAGTGTAATAACTAAGAGTATATCAGCCACAGCCTCATTTGTACATATGTCTAAACTGTCACAAATAATAGTTTTGAATTCACTTTTACTGATACAATCCACTTGATGTAAGTGGATGATATTCTTAGCAAATCTCAAACATTCAGCTTTTCTATATAAATTTGTTTCTGTACTCAATTGATCAAGTATTCCATTATACATATCATCTAATCTGGCACTCTAAAACAAATTATAATTTAGCTAAATATCTTGTTACTTAAAAATACAAAAAAACTAGAAGTCACATCAATGATGAAAATTAATTTTACCTTTATTTCTGGTGGAAAAATTTTACAAAGCTCTAAAAGGCAGGCATGCGTTAACTTTGTTATATCTGCATCTTTTTCAATAAATGCCTTTGTGAGACTTCTATAAATAACTTCATAATAATTTCCATATTCAAAATCTTTGTACTCCTGTTAATAAAAAAGAAAACTTACAGTACGCAGTATAAGAGAATCAGAGAAGGTCGCGGGTTCGAATCTCGGTGGGGGCATTCATTTGTGTGATGAGCACGAATGTTTGTACTCCAGTCATGGGTGTTTATATTTATAATATTTATGTATTTAAAGTTATATATGTGTAGTGTATCAATTATATGGTGTCCATAACACAAACCCCATAGCTTACCATGGAACAAGATGGTGCTGTGTTAGTGTCCCAACATATTTATTTAATAATTATTGTACCTACATAATTTTGATCATAACTTTCGTTTTGTATTTTTTTAGTACCTATGTAATGTAACAAGAAATTAACATAGTTAACCTAACCTAAACATTATTTAACAGAGGTACAAAACCTAGTGAATTTTAAAGCCATAAAATATTGTTCTCAAAAGTAGTTACTTATTAGGATGCACGTGACTACATCTATTAAATATTATTAAGCTAAGATGGAAAACCTCTTAATATTATTTTCCTCTTTAATATGACCGTGGATAAGTGCACTTTTATGTATTTTATTTTTTACTTTTTGGGTCTGACATTTTTATCAATTTTCGACGCAAACGACACACAGATCGGAAACAGAGTACACACTGACCGACCGTTGTAAAATGACGTCACTGCCGCCGATGACTCTGCGACGACGCGTGTCGCACGCTAGCTAAACGATTATCTCGGAAACTATAAGACGTATCAAAAAAAAAACGGTGTTTTTTTTTTCATTTTTAATGAAATGTATTGTAAGATAAAATCAAAAGTTGGTGATATTCTTCATTGGTATTTGGATTTAAATATATTGAGTAAAATATTAAAAATATATGCTATTTTAACTAACACAATTTTTTTTTACTCAAATCACACATCCTAGATTAAAATAGATGGTGTAAGTGTTGAACAACAAATAGGTCTTGCCTGATTCACAAGATAGACCATTTGTACAAAAGTAATAGGACAAGTGTGAGTCTGACTCGAATACTGAGGGTTCTCCATAGCATGAAATATGAAAATAAGCTTTTAGTCTACAAATTTATGCAATACAAGCTACATACTTATGGTTTTTGGAGTTTTTCCTTTACTTGTGCTTTAAGACATATTTCTTGCCAAATTTCATGATTCTAGCTCAAAGGGAAATACCCTACAGATTTTGATTCCCTAGCAAGAATCAAAATATGCATCACTGGAGTATGAGAGTGACAGGAATAGAGAGTGCACTTGTATGTTTTCACATACTTGTGCAATATAATATCTCCTGCGCAGATGACTAGTCGGGAGGATAGGTCAGGAGAAGGACATTATTATTTGATATTAATTTTAACTTGATACCTCCCATGTTCCTGAGAAAAAGGGTTTTGAAAGACATTCAGCAAAGTGATCCTATAATTTTTCTCTTTGAGAGTTCTTTTTTTCCTTTTAAGGTACCAAAACCTAAAATGAGTTTAAATTTAACTTACCAAACATCTTAAAATAGACAAGCAGCATATTAAGCCTTTACTTTTGTGTGATGTTATGTAATCATCAATTAGAAGAAGGGAGACTGGAAATATTCTTTGAGGTCTTATTTTAACATTATATTTCTGAAAATAGTAAGTGTTAAAATCATTCTGTTGTATTTACAGAAAAATATAATATAAGTTATAATATAAGTTTTAAAACTTTTTATAAACTTACTCTCACATCTTTAACAATAGAACAATAGACTTCAATTTGGCCAGGATATTTTTTGAAATTCTCATATGAGAGTTTTAAGTGGAGATCTTCCAAGCATTTATCATATATTTCCTGAACATTAAAATGAGTATTTTGATGAAGAATATTATCAAGACGTAACCCACATAATAGTTCAAAATAAATGTTTAATTTTTTTGAATATTCCAGACTTTTTTCACCATTTCCTGGGCAGTCGCATGATAATTCCTTATATAAAATAAGCAAAGCTGATACTATAGCTGAAGCTTCTTTTGTATTTGCTAAGTCTAAATCTCCAAGATATTGTTCAAGTAATTGAAAGTTTTGGTCTAAATTGCTATTACGAATGCTCAATTCTACATGGTTCGTTGTTTCATCAATATTTTTAGCAAATTTTGGTATTAAACAACGATTTATGCTGTCTAATAATTTTAAGATATATTTCATGATATTAGAAATGTATCGGGTACCTAACTGATCAAATTATTTCAACTTGTAAATATTTAACTTGGACAATATATATTAGATTTAATAAAATTACACGAACTGATAAACCTTAGACTTCAGAACTCGGAACTCAGAAGTCAGAATCATAGACAAGGAACAACAAGAGTCAGAATATTTTACTTAGTAGTTACCATTTACCAGAGACAAGGAACAACAAGAGTAGTTACTGTTTTTTTAATCTCAGTGTTGTTCCTTGTCTCTGTCTCAGAGATTAAATTGACACATGCAAATGTCAAATTTACAAATAATGTTGCCAGCTCTTTTGTATAGTGTTATACCTACGACAATGGTTTGTTGAATCGTAACTTTTTATCTTTATTAGACGATTCGCTTCAAAGTTTTATAATCAAAAGCGTATAATAAAATTAACATTATTAATTTTAAATCATTAAATATCATATTTATTAATTTAAATATCATACTAATTAATTTTAAATCATTAAGTATCATTAAAATTAACTTTATTAAATTTAAATTTACACACAATGCAATCATTGTTGCTTGGCAACAGAAATAGATAAGGGGGTGGTACCCATCCAGTCGGACTCCTCAGACTTGACAGAGTCCTACCACCGGATGTAACAGACTTAGTTTTAAGGAAACTTAAAAACATTTTATTTCGAAGGCTTGTGTGGCTTACGGCTGTACCAGCCATAGTTCAAAGAAAAGTGAAGATAATCAAAATGGAACATTTCACAGGTAAGTGTTTTATGGATTTTTCTGTTTAAATACTTAATGAAATATTGAAATATGTTTAAATTGATTGTTTTAAGACTCTTACAATATCAGAATAGTGTGTAACCGATCTCTAAATTCTTGTCAATTTGAGAAAGTAATTTTATTTTGTAATCATAGTGATGTACCATGATGTACCTTCATTATTACTTTACCGATTCGTTTTTAGAGTTCATGTAGACATTTTTCCATGTAGAAATTTCTTGAAATATAGAGTATTTTATAAATAACAGAGGTTTAACCATAATCGCCGCGCTAGGCTGTCGTTGGTGATAATACACAGGAAAATGCTTCTGCATATCTAAATATTCTACATATAATGTACCTTTGTCGCCTTTTATGACACCTTGGTAGAGAGGTGCTATATTCTTATTCTGTATCAGAGAACATATGGTGCATATATTTATCTTATTATTTACTTATTTATAAATACTTTATTGTACACGCAAGAATGATACATAAAATGAAAAGAAAAAGAAAGACAACAAAAGGCATGCAAAGGCGGTCTTATTATATATATTATTTATATTCATGCTCAAATATATACATACCTACATAAATAAATATATAAGACAGATACACACACACACACACACATATGTTTTTACATTTTCCTATTAATCTAAAAATATTTTACAGATTTCTTGTAAATCACAATGGAAGGAAGCTTTGGTAAAAGCTTTAAGACGCGACAATTCTGAACCCACTAAATATTCTCGTCTCTGCTCAAAGCCTTTTGCACCTGAATGTTACATTCAAGGGTTGAAAAAGGAGACCTTGCGTACTGACGCTGTGCCCTCAAAATTTGATGGTTTTCCTATTTACTTTAAAATGGCACGTGTTATATTTTACTAATGTTGTGTGTGATAAAAAACTCAAATATATAGTGGTTACGAGTCACACTGTGACAGGTCGCAACTTTTCTTCTGGTGTTAGTCTAACGATAAATACTTCACGGTACGTTTGGCTCAGTTTGTAGTGACCCTACTTTCTGCGTCAGTGGCCGCAGGTTCGAGTCCCGCTGGAGGCATTCATTTGTGTGATGAGCACGAATGTTTGTACTCCAGTCATGGGTGTTTGTATTTATAATATGTATGTATTTAAAGTTATATATGTGTAGTGTATCAACTATCTGGTATCTATAACACAGGCTTGGTAGCTTACCATGGAACAAGATGGTGCTGTGTGTTAAATGTTAATGTCCCAACATATTTAAAATATATTTATTCACTTATCTTTAAACTCTTACTTTAAGATATAAGAAGTCATTGTATAATTATAATTTTATAACAAAGTCACACTCATTGACACCACATATTTGACTACGAATGAGAGTCATTTATTTCTGTTATTTAATTATTTACCAAAAAGTACACAACACACATATTAAAACATTTTTATACATTTAGAAGACAAAATTCAAATACAATAAAAATGATTCATAATAAGTCTACACCTGTTAGCCAAAATAATTTAAATAATTTAAAAAAAATGTTATACCTTAAAATATAATTAATTTAGTGTAATTAAATATAATTAATTTTGACCTAAGGTGAAGTTTTGTTTCGTGTAATAGTTTTCATAGTTACTATAAAATATATTACAAAGAAACGGTATTTCTGATTTATAAACCGGAAAACTTTGGCACCACTATAATGGTCAATATATAAATATAGTAATTCTATCACTGACCTCTATAATACCACGTAGTATTGATAGAGGTCAGTGAATTCTATAGTATTATTGGCTTCATTGCGATTATGAGAAAGGGCAAATTGAGTATTTCTATCTCTGTCCCTCTCGTTGAGAAGTCTATAAGAAGGACACGATCAGATATATTGTCAATGTTGAATTAAATACAGTTCCTCCATGCTTGTATTTATTTAGTTGTTATTGCTCTAAGGAAAATAAGAAATCAGTGAAATTAAGTTTCATTTTAAATAACAAGACATTTTATTCACACAAAGAAACATGCCTGAAATGAAAATCTAAAAATTCAAACAGAAGAAAGCTAAATTATTATCGTCTAAATATTAAAATTCCTTTCGATAGAAGTGATAGCAGTGCTGTTTATGAAATGAAATACAGTTTGTACACAGTAACATTGGCCTTGTATTAATAATATGTTACATTACAGAAGATGAGCATATTATATAATCTCCAAATAAATTTGAGGTTGAATGTGTTCATGAATGCATAAATTAGGTGTAATGAATAAACTTTTACGAGTATTACTCTTTGTGAGGTGACTTAGTGCTTTAAACTTTAAATTTGTGATGATTCTTAAATATGCCTAATATAAAGAAGATAAACTCACCGCAACGGCTATGGGAATATATTTCTTCTATCTTCGTCGCATTTGTTGAGAAAGTGTTTTTCTCTCTTGGAGTAATTGTTGCTGGACATCCATGGAGAGTCATCATAGCAACATGGGTATTTGTGGTACTGAGTTGTGGTGGATTATTTGCATTTCACATAGAAAAGAATCCTATGAAATTATGGGTACCACCTGATTCAGATTTTTTTTATGATACAAATTGGTATATAAATAATTTTGGAACAAATTTTAGACTTCAGAAACTGTTAATAACAGCAGATAATGTTTTAGAGCCAAATATTATTCAATTCGTTTACAATATTACAAGTCATGTTAACTCATTGGAGACTAATTTTCAAAATAAAACTTATTCTGTAAGTGATTTATGTTTCAAAGTTACTGTTGTTAATTTTCCTAGTACTAATTGGAAATCAAGATCTGAGGATTCAATAAATACTAATAGCAATAAATCTTTAGAGAATGAAGACCTCTCTGATTTTTCTCTCTTGATTGATGATGATTTTTATTGCAGTTTAATTGAAAGTTTTCCATTAACATGTTTACAATATAATATATTAGATATTTGGAAAAGTAATATTACTTTGATTGAAAATGTTACAAAGAAAGAAATAATAAGAGGAGTTAATCAAGAGAAAGTAAATCCTAGAACTGGTCATCCAATAGACTTTACTAAGTTATTAGGAGGGTTAGAGTATGATGAAAATGGAGATATAGTATTAGCAAAGTCTCTTTTATTAACTTGGTATATGGAAGTAAACATGACACAAATTGATCTGAATGAAGTAGGTAATATAGTTGGTACTGAAGAATGGGTTTCCATCCCATTAGCTCTCTGGGAAAAAGAATACTTAAAATATGCCGAGTCTTTATCTCGTAATAATGCAAATGTAAACATTTTCTATGAAGCGGGAAGAAGTTTTGCAGATACATCAGGAGAATCAATGTTTCAAGAATTAGATAAATTATTTATTGGTATAACTTTGATGTTGTTTTATGTTCTTTTTGCAGTTTCAAATTTTAATTGGTTAGAGATAAGATTAACATTAGGAAGTATTGGTTTGTTAAATGTTGGATTAGCATATGTAAGTGCAGTAAGTTGGTGTTCTTTATTTGGTATACCTTTTGGACCTGTCCATTCGTCTCTGCCATTTCTTTTAATGGGGTTAGGTGTAGATGATATGTTTGTAATGAATGCTTGTTGGAAAATTGTCATAGCTTCAGATGACCATAGAAGTATTCCCATCAAGGTTGGTCACATGTTAAAACATGCTGGAGTATCAATAGTAATAACATCATTTACTGATATTGTAGCATTGTTAATTGGTGCTATTACAATTTTGCCTTCGCTAAAGTCGTTTTGTATTTATGCAGCAGCTGGAGTCTTCTTTATTTTTTGTTATTCTGTCACATTTTATGTAGCAGTTTTTACTTTAGACCTTAAACGAATACATGAAAATAGAAATGGTATATTGTTTTGTTATAAACATAAGAAAGAAATTCAAGTATCAGTTGAGAAAACTTATTTCCAAAAGATATTTGCAATAATATATAAAAAGGTCATCTTAACGAATTGTGGAAAAGCTATTATATTGTTATTCACTGTGATTATGACTAGTTTTAGTATAGCAGCAGTATTCAAATTAGAACAAAGATTCGATCCAAGATGGTTTGTTCCAGATGGTTCATACTATAAAGATTTTATAAATGTCCATGATAAATATTACCCTGACACGGGTCAACCTGGAGTTATATTCTTAGATGACTTAGATTATCACAAAGAATTTGTAAAATTACATGATATGATACAAGTATTTAGGAATGAATCTTACATAGCTGAAGTTAATTCATGGGTAGATACTTTTCATGGATATGTTTTAAAAAATTACAATTGTAATTTACGAAACGCCACGGTTTCTGATGAAGACTTTAATAGATATTTAACTAGATTTTTATTTAGCCAATTCGGAGGGCGTTATCAAATAAATTTTAGGTTTACGGATCCTCTTATATGTGGTCATCCTATTCGTAAAATCACTGCCTCATCAATGCCATTCAGATTCACTAAATTTGAAGGTCCTGAACAATATATACCAGCCATGAACCGTATCAAGGAGATTGTTAAGACAACAAATATAACTTCAGGGTCTGGTTATCGCAGTGTATGGTCTAAAGCTTTCTCAAATTGGGTTACCGATGAGATAATAGCAGTTGAAGTAGAAAGAAATATCGAGTTGGCTTTGTTTTGTGTTATGATTTGTACTGTTATTTTGATAACAAATCTTCAAATGTGTTTATGGATATTTATTTGTGTTTTATTGACGATTGTAAATGTTTTAGGTTGGATGCAAAGGTGGGGCATGACTGTCGACATTGTATGTTGCATTGGTCTTGAACTCGCGATTGGTCTCTGTGTAGATTACGCCGCCCACGTTGGTCATACCTTTTTGACAATAACGCAGGGCAGTCGTCATGAAAGAGCGTATCAAACCGTAACATCCATAGGTTCTGCTGTTTTGTTAGGTGGTGGTTCTACATTATTATCATTATCGCTTCTCAGCATGTCAAAAGCCTATACGTTTCAGTCATTTTTCAAAATATTTTTACTTGTTATAATTTTTGGGCTTTTTAATGGTTTATGTTTCTTGCCTGTAGTTTTATCACTCATTGGCCCAGGGGCATATAAAGTCCACGATGAAAGCGATAAATCTCCAGGGGCTGTAGAATTAAATGATAACCCGGGTAAAAAAAGTTAGATATAATTAGATATAATTATATATAATACCATATATAATTATATATGAAAAATGGCCCTATATAATTATATATAATTATATATGACTATATATAATTATATATAATTATATAAAGTTATATATGATTATATATATTGTGATATTATTAGGAATAAATATTTATAAATCTATTTCATAAGGGTTGCTGGTATTCAAAATAAGTCTAATTTAAATCATATCCTCTTTATTTTGCATATATGCAGCACTCATTTTCACATTTTTCATTATTAAATATGTTAATAATTAATACTGTATCAAAGGCCTTCTATTAAAATATTTTTTCATCATTACAATTTTCAGTTTTGTTACTAATAATCATCTATTTTATATCTAAATTAAACTTTATAAATTAAAATTAACTGAATTTCTTAAGAAAAACTTATGCATATACATGACGATGAATAATAAAATTCAAATATTATACTATAAAAAATGACATTATAAATCAAACAGACATCAAACATTAAAAATTTCTTAGAAATTAACTTTATGTTTACATACTTTTTAGAACTAAAATTCAGTGTAATTACACATGTCTTGTCACTCAGATGCATATTACAAGTTAAAATACTTTTCTTCAAACGCTCAACCATTATTCGTTATATAATCTTTAGACTCATTTAAGTTACGAGTACAATTCTATGCCTAACAACCGTTTATTTCGCATAACTTAACAATACTTTTTATTGATTAAACATCTTGGAAATCCAATACTTAATCAAATGACTAAATTATAGCAATACTCTACTCTGTGGTAAAAGCATAAACTCTGATAAAAAATATTACAATTTTAGAAATGAATAATAATCACAAATTTAATTAATAAATTCGATGATGACAGCCATTAAACATGCACTAAAATTTGCGATTTTTTTCAATTTATCTTATTAGAGCCTAATGAGCTTACTTATTATAGACAGACGTGTAACGTCGAACGAGATAAAGTATTTGCATCAAATTATTTAAAAAAGAGTGTGACCTAAAGAATTATGTCTTTCGCTGAAGATTTTTTTGGTGTGTTCTTTTCAACTCACCGATCCATTGCGACATAGCTACACGTAAATCACTTTGGTTGGATTTTGGCCACCCGTTCTTTGTTGCATAATCATCACAATATTCTGTAATAGAATTTAAATTAATCATTAATTTCATAGATAGAATCAACTATAAGTAAAATGAAAAAAGATTATGTACCTATGAGTGCTCGTTTGGCTTGACGATCTAAAGGTTCAACTTTCTTCAACTGTTTGTCTTTTCCTTGAGCTGAAGGAGGCCGTCCACTATATGTGCAGTTCAAGTTTAAAATAACATCAGGCTTAAATACACCATCCATTAATCTTCGTAAAAACGATGTAGCAGACTTCCTAGACAAGTCTTCTGCATCACTTAATATGATAAAGAAAAGCAAAATGCTGAATGTCTATGATCTAAGTTCTCTTGTTTATTAACAACAAGCGGCTCACCCTCGCTTCCCTCGGATTTGTCTCTAGGAAAAAAAACTTATTCCACGGGAACGGTACATAAAAAATTTCTGGGATAAAAAGAAGCCCATGTGTTATTCCCCTATATCTCTGTGCCAAATTACATTCAGATCCATTCAGCCGTTCTGGTGTGAAAGTGTAACAAATATCCATACTCACAAACTTTCTCATTTATAATATTAATATAGATAATAAGATTATTTCGCAATTTTTTACTATTGTATATAGGGAAAAATACTAATTTTGGATTAAATTATGTACCTAGTAGGTAAATTTAATGAATTTACTTTTAGGGTCTATAGTATTTTATTAAGTAATTAATAAAAAGTATGTTATGGACCATATTTGTGTCAATTTATAATAATAAATAGTATAATGCTATTTTTTGTTTTAACATTATTAAGTATGATATTGTAACATAAATATTTGTGTAAATTTATTATTGTCTACAAGACTGAATGCTCAAAACTCCGAAACAGTCAAATAGGCATGATACGTACGTAATATTTACAACTAATAGTAAATTTATAATGCGATGGAAACTGTGGTAATTCCATAAAACGGGTATCATAATATTTTATATTACAATAATTTTATATGTTGCTCATGCAATTAATCAAAATAAAATTATTTTTATAAAATTTGTATTATTTATAATGTTCCATTTTACGATTGTTACCTACAATGCTTAATTTGTATCGATCTACGATATTCCTTTCATAAATTTAATTTTAATGTGTTATGATGTTATATTCGAAAATATTGTGGTTTAATATCTCGAAAACTTTAAACTAGGTACTCAATTTATCTTCCTCATAATAATTATAATATAATATATATAATATTTCGTTGAAATTAATATGGAACCTCTATTATCTTAATTTTATTTCAGAACTAGCGACTCGCCCTCGCTTCGCTACGGGTTCGTCCCTAGACAAAAACAAATCTATCCCACGGGAACCGTACATTTTCCCGAGATGATATATAGCCTATAGCCTTCCTCTCAGTTAATGGGCTATCTAATGCAAAAAGAAATTTTTAAGCAAACGACAAACAAACAAACTCGATTCAGCTTCAGTTTAACTAAACAAACAAACAAACTCTTCAGCTTTATAATTTTAGTATAGATTATTATCGGACAGACAGAAACGGAAAGGAAAGACGAAATTGTAAATGTTCCGCTTTTTTCTTTTTTTCTACAAAACCCTAAAAACGTCCAGTAAAAGAGGTAAGTACATGTGTGGGTTTTGTATATGGAAAGACATAATATATTTTAACTAATAAGCCTATACATATTATTTAGTCCAACCTACTTTTTTATATAAATTATATTAAAAAAACCTACTGAGCCTAACCTAACTGAACTGGGATCTAAAAAAATTTTTAGTACTTTATTTTGATGAGTTTCTTATCTAGCGCTAGCGTATGAAAACTTTTTTTGTAGAAAAGACACTATCGTAGTTAAGTCATCTTGTACAAAATATTTACAAATTAAATACACAAATCTTACTTCCCTGTTTAAAGTGATTAAGTAATGGATAATAAGATAAATGAATATTATATTGTATGTACTATATGTTATATGTAGATAATAAAATTCAACAAGGTTTCGAATGAACTGTATTTTATCTTTATATCTTTAAGCTCTTCAATGGTATAATTTTAGTGTTTTATATCAAAAGGCTGCAGCAGAAGCCTCTGGTGTTGGTCTATCTAAAATCATTTGATAAAATTTTAAACAGATTAATTATAATTAATTAAAATGAATTTTTAATAAATTAAGCAAAAGTCTAAAGTAAAGGAGGTCAGATAGAACATTAAAGTGTTCGTTTTGTTTTTGCTCCATCGTACACGGTACAAAGTACTAACTACATACATATGTACAATATTGTGTAATGGTACGGACCCTAGATGTGCGATATCGACTAGCATTTGACCTATTTTTAATTTCGTTTACCTAATTATGTAGAAGCGAGTATTGTAGTAAATGGTACAGACTCGTTTGTGAAGAATATGCATTTGGTCACAATAAAGGCCTTGGCTAAAGACAATTTTGGACTTTTGACCTAAAATTGAACTCTGGCATGTTACCTATCTAAATAAACGCGAAAGTCGATTAACACGCGTAGGTCCATTTTAGGTAGGATACAAAATTACACAATTTTCGTGATTCATACCGATAAACGTAGGCACATAAAGATAATAACGTGTCGTTATTTTGATTTACAGTACTAATCTACTACTAGAAATTAATACTTAAATAGAATAAAGTAGGTAATACATAAATAGCTAACTAAAAATAAAAAAAATAATATTATTAAATATGTTTATATGATAACCGATTTATTATAATGATTAATGATTAAAACAAAAATGTACGCAACTTTGTTATTAAAAAGATTTAACATTGTTCTCTTCTTGTATCCGACCTTTACAGTTTATTTTATTTTTATAAATAAACGTAGTAGTTTTAAACACAAAGAAACACTTAATAATTAAGCAAGAAATATGTTTAAAAGTTATCGTTATTATAATCAGTGCTGGCTTTGAGGGGTGGGGGGGGGGGGGGGGGGTGTCGGGTAGAGGTCAATATGGTACACTCGCTAATAAAACATATAATTTAATATTGACATTAATAATCGCCCAAGGATTTGTACTGTATGCCGAAATACAGGTTCCTTAGTACGGCAAGTGGCAACAGAGACAACCATCTTATTTTGTATTGATAACTTTAATTATTTGTTCTATCTTGTATTGTACTGTTTTTAACTACTATATGTATGTATTCTTGAGAAATAAAATATTATTTCTATTATTAGTAAACTCAATTACTAAAACTTGGCCTGACCCGGGACTCGAACTCAGGACATCTGGATGTCCAGCCATACATGCATGTCCACTACATCACCGAGTATTTATTTTAAATGTACCTACCTTTACCTTAATAGGGTATAAAGACCGATGTTCGAAAACTCTTCTACAATCTACTTCTGCTGAAACCCAATTCAAATTGTTAAATCAATAAAAACTTAAAAAAAAAACCGACTTCCAGGCACTGAAAAGTAAAAAATAACTAAACGGGGGTTTTCATTTAGAATAGATACTTAATCAGATATTTTCGAAGTCAGTGTGCTTTGATTTGTATTGGCTGGCACCGACTTCGAAAAAATCTGATTAAGTATCTATTCTAAATGAAAACCCCCGTTTAGTTATTTTTTACTTTTCAGTGCCTGGGAGTCGTTTTTTTTTTAAGTTTTATATATATACCTTGATTGGTTGATTGTTGTAATATACATACTGTGATTAGGGAAATAATTATTTATTAGTGTTTGTTACGGAATAATAATCAATTGAGAGTAAGTAAAACGCTTTTTATTTTTTACTTTTATGCTATTTTTTTAAGTTTGTTCTATTAGTTGCTATTGTTAAATCCTATATAAAGGAATATGTTGGAGCTTGACCTCCAACAATTCAGCAGCGGAAAGACGACGCCGCCGATGCTGCTCAATCATCATGCCCATGGTATGAATGAAATGGATTTGAAAGCTTCAGTCAATTAAGCTAAGTAATAAAAATAATTGTAATTATCGAATTCCCTGAACTAAAAAAATCCTGATTTTACTGATAAGAGATCCCAGAGATTGTTTATTATGGTATCATTCTTGTTTTTCATAAAATGGATTTATATTTACATTGTAAATACAAATAAAAAAAAAACGATTTTTTAGACCTCGATTTTTTTATAAATCGATTTATCAGGTTACGATTCGAATCGATTTAAAAATAGATCTTTTTTGGAAAGAATCGCCATCCCTACTGTCGCTGTCATTTTGCACGAATATGGCGCATCTGTCGGCTACTTGCCGAGGGCCTCGCGCGAAATATGTACGCATCATTAAAATAACAATGTTTCTAAAAATTTATATGAAAGCTATATATAAAGCTTATGTCGTTGGAATCGTTTTGAAATATACTAACAATTTATAAAAATATAAGTTCAATTGTATTTTATATATAGTTAATTCTAAGTTGAAATCACTGTAACTGATTTTTATCAGTAGATAGTATGAAATCAGGAATTATTACAAAATAAAACTATTATTATAAAAAGTTTTTTATATCATTGAATTGTAGATACAATATTTTATATTAATTGATAAAAACAACTTAACTCACTGTACATTTTTTCACACCACAAGATTTACAATAACACGTCTCAATCATGGCGACTTAGCACATGGATAAAAAAGAGGTATTTTTTATACTTGAATTCTGAGAGCATTGAAGACCAAGAGATTTAGGATAATCATTTATATTATAGTTTAGTCCACGTAGATAATGCTGACATAGTTTGAGTTCTTATAACTATTTAGTTTACGAGAACTAAACAACAAACCAAACACTTGAAAATAAGTGCTAAAAATCGTCATCTCAAACTTTGGATCGCAGAGCAAATTCCGTTTAATATTTCATTAAAATATGTGTACATTTTACAATTAGTGATATTTACAAATAGAAAAATACAATAAACAGGCATACTGCCTTACTAGAACATTTCAGAAATCAATTACGAAAACTAACAATTTCACTATAAAAATTACAAGCGACAGCTACAAAAGTATGGATACGACCAATACTATCACATCTGAACAGATTATATCTATACAGATAAATAAAATAGGCAGTGGTAGCCCAGTGGTAACACGCTCGCTTGGACAACCGAGTGAAGCGGGTTCAAATCCCGGGTCTCGCACCTCTGATATTTTCATGTGCGAATCATTTCTAACATGATTACCACTTGCCTTACGGTGAAGGAAAACATCGTGAGGAAACCTGCATGTCTGAGAGAACCTAGCAAGTTTTCGAAAGACATGTGAAGTCCGCCAATCCGCACTTGGCCAGCGTGGTGGACTATGGCCTGATTCCCCTCGTATTGAGGGAGGCCCGTGCCCAGCAGTGGGACGTTAAAAAGGGCTGAATACAGATAAATAAAATTAGAGTGTCTGTTTGTAATATTAAAATAACCGCTTTTTACTAAAAGCATATGGATGTATACACGGTACATATACCATATTGTATCACTAGTTTTAAAAAAATCAAATGAAGCCAGTCCACGCATGTTTTAATCAATTTTGCTGCAGTTACAATAAACATAAAATGCAACATGATACTAGTTTAATAGATGCAAATAAACATATTTTTTACCCAAATGCGCAACGCAAAGGAGGGTAATGTGTTTAACAGCCTATGTATGTACATATGTATGTATGTATGTATGTATATATGTATGTATGTGTGTATGTATGTTTTTTCCTTTGTGGAACTCTAGAGACCAAACGCATGGGCCGATTTTGATGATTCATATGTCGTTAATTTTGTATTTACGCGAGTGTCATAGGTTTGTAGTGTGTATGTGTGTAAGCCTTCCCGGTACCTATATATTGTACGACTTGCTATTAGGAGGGAGTATTAAACGAACCTTGGAGCCAAACAGTTGTCTCATTTGTTCCCACATTACATGGCGACCCTGCCAGGCGGTGTGCGTGCAAGCGCTACACAAGGCACGCACACCGTCCTCGAAAAAATTAAAAACTAATAATTAAAATTATTGTACATTTGAAAAAAAAAAGTAAAATATGGAGACAACAATGAAAGACGGAAAAAAAAGAAGAAACATTTTTTAACGAAAATGAAGATAAAATTAGGAAAAAAGAAGATATAACCTGAAAAATATATACAAATATACTTCTACAATGTCTGACAATAATATTTAGAGAAGAAATTAAATAAATTGAAAATACTGTCCTTGGAAGTCAATTCAAGAATCCGCGAAGAACATTTAGTAAAAATGAAAAAAAAATAACGCCAGAAGATTTGGAAAAATGAAAAAATGACGAAAATGAAGACATGAAAATAATGTCAGAATGTGTGGAAAAATGATATGAAAAGGAAATCAACATGAACATCATCTACTACCGAAGTCTGCATCAATCTATTAATATAAGGTAATGGAAAAAAAATTTTTAAATTCATTATAAAAATTAGAATTGTTTTATGTAGTTACGATATATGTTTTTTTTTTCTGTAACAGCAAACCATAATAAATATCACTATTAAGAGAATTTCGAAATAGGTAACAAACATTGTAAATTCTAAAAAAAAAATATTTTGAATTAATATGTATATAGCTTTAATATTTATCATTTATTAATTTTGTTCGTTTTTTTTAAAGAATTATAAACCAAAGTAGGCACAATTTCATTTATTACAATATATCAATCCCTTTGTAAAAATTAAATAGTTTCTACATTTTTATATTAATCATAACTAATATTGGACTAAAATATTTCATGGAAACTGTTTCTAACGATAGATCAGGTTCATAACTATAAACCGCGCTTCATATTTCCTGGCGCGAAACTTTTACGTATATGGAAAGGAATTCGTACACTAATATGATTCTCGAGATCTTATTGCAGCCTGATGCAATAACTAGTAATCTTCCATTGTTTACATGATTTTAAATTCAACTATTAAAAAAAAAGACAAAATCAATTTTTAAATTCATTTTTTTTTGTATACCTAATGACCAGCAGTAAAAAAAACTGTCAAATAATTATATTTTTTATCATTATTTTTATGTTGCCTATATAATGTACTATAACTCTAAAAATATGTTTTTTTTAGAAAGAGTCTGATTAGATTGTTGGTAGTAGACAATTACATATCTAGGAATTTCAACTTAATAAAATGGAATTGTAACATAGATTACATGTTTTAAGGACAAGAACTTAGTGTAAGAAAGGCTAAAATGGAAGGTATAATAAAGTATATAAAGGTAAGAATGTTTTTGAATGAGTTTAACTGTAGGTAAAATGGAATGGAAGGAATTAAGAGTTGGTTCTATTGACAATTAGCTTTTGCACCAATGATCGGTCTGATCAACTGATAATTGTGAAAATGTTAATCTGTTAATAAGTTCCTAATTTAGCGTTTGTGTTTGGTTCGAGAGTAAATATACGTAATTGAAATTATATATATAATTAGTATCGTTTTGCCCGCCTGTTTTCTCGATCATGTTGTACGCGAGTCGTCTGCGTGAGAGCAATAGTGCAAGAGGCCAAAGAAATAAATAAATATGATGAGAAGGGTATGCTTATAAATAAAAAAATGTATGGGAGATGTTAAAACCCCCAAATAAAGGTATATATTATTATAATGAACCGACCGGAATCGGATAAATGAAAAAAAAAAGGTAACCTACCTAAGTAATGTAAACTTACATGGTAAAAAAGCTCACGAGATGAATAAATGTTATATTGTCGACAATGGTGAGTTTATTATATAAATTGACTTGAAACTATTCTCGGATTGACAAATTTATTTGCTGCAATTGTTTTTCTTTTGCAAGTACATACTTATACTTATATTTACTTACGTATGATAAGATTTATTAATTAGTGTTTTTTTTATATAATTTCTCCAAAATGAATATTTTTATTTTAACATATTAATAAAACATGTTTAGTAGTTATATACCAAGGTTTCGTAAGAATTTTATTATTGAAATATAGATTTTTTTGGTGAAGATAAAGATAAATATAAAGGATTTATTATTTAACTAATGCATACAAGTACATACCTACTGGTACATTAAATATTTTTGTTAACTTTTTAAAATTTTAGGATGATTCGTTTAAAGTGTTGATTCAAAATTTATAAAAAAATATTAATATTGGAATTACTATTACTATTATTTACCTAATAAGTTGTTAATTTACATAGATATATATTTTTTTAAATGTTATTTCATACAAAATATGTAATTTGAATTGGTGTCAATTCTGTATTAATTAAATGTTAAATTATATTATGTTATATATAGGTATATATTTCAAATTTGTAATGATTAAAGAAATATTTAAAAATGAAAATAGTGACAAAAAAAAATATAAATTCTTAAATTTTTTTTTTCAAAATGTTGAGGGAGTTGTAGTGTGTATGTGTGTAAGCCTTCCCGGTACCTATATATTGTACGACTTGCTATTAGGAGGGAGTATTAAACGAACCTTGGAGCCAAACAGTTGTCTCATTTGTTCCCACATTACAGGTTATATAAAAACTATAGTTACTTTTATAGTTTTATAGTTTTGTTGTTTTTGACACTTGTCATTCTTTTTTGGGATAAATAAATAAATAAATAAAATAACTAAATATAAAAATAGTTAAAAATTAAAATGGCAGATATCAGTCGCCAATTTGTGTGTCTTTAAAAAAAATCTTCCAAACCAATCGAATGGGGTCTTAAAAAAAGATTTTTAGCGATCATAAAAATATTTAAAAGAACACAACTTACATATTTAAAAGTAATTTAGGATAAAAAAATAGCTAAATATTAGGTCTTTACCTATGAAATGGCCGTTTAATACATAGAAAGTTAGTCTTTTTTTTTCATAAATATTTTTCATTTTTATCAATCAAAATATGCACCCATGCTATTGATGCATCTCTACCAGCACAATAGTAATTTTTCAATGCCCTTCTTGAAGAATCCAGGTGTACGGGAGCCAACAAACTCTTCAAAGGCATCTTGCCCTGCCTCTCGGTTATTGAACTTTTTATCTGCCAAGAAGTTGTCCAAATTTTGAAAAAAGTAGAAATCTATCGGCGCAATGTCTGGTGTTTACGGTGGATGACACAAAGCTTCAAACCCTAGCTTTTGTAGCTTAGAGACCGCCTGTTGTGCCGTATGAGGTCGAGGTTTGTCTTATAGGAGCAGCGAAGTCGAGCAATTAACCAAGGCTGGCCGGAGATTGGCAAGCTTCTCCATTATTGTGACCGGTTTCTTACAGTACACATCCGCAGTAATGCTAGTGCCATTTGGTAAGAAGCTGTGAAGAATTATACCGGAATTATGACTTTTTAGGGGTAAGTTCGGGGCTTTGTCTAGGTGCTGAACCGGGGTCTAACCAACACGATGACAATGTGATTTAAAATCCCTTCATTTCTATGTTTGTTAAACAACGCAAGGCATACCTCAACGCATTCGTCGCGTTGGAGATCGTTTAGTTCATGCGCCACCCGTTAAACAAGTTTTTTTACCTTGCCAATTCGATGCAAATGGACCAATATTTTTTTGATGCTAACGTTGAAACTTGAAACCTAGTATATTTTTTATTTCACTTATAAAACAAAATATTGTAATTGCATATTAGAAGACAAAGGCAAAGGTGGACTTATCCCTAAAAGAGATTTCTTCCAGTCAACCCATGGATGTGAAAGATAGTGTTAGGTAGCAGGTCCATTAAGTGCCAAAAGATATATCAAAGAGAAAAAAAAATACTGTTACATATATAAACCTTACAAGTATAATATGACTATATATTTTATATACAAAAAATACACATATACATACATATTATAATAATATATAAATAGATATACAAATAAAAAAATAAAATTACAGTAAATCTTTACTGCTAACTCAGCCATAGATTGAGTATCTTCAGCTTCCACTATCGCCTTTAATTTGTAGTTGCTGGTTTTAGTCTTCGGGCGACCACGGTGTTCATTTTTTTAAATCAAAATTTCGATGTCGGAAGCGTTCAGTCGTGCGTTCGTTAGTAGTGTTCACTCCGTACACGTCATTAATGTTGCGAGCCGTTTGTCCGGCATTGCTACCGCGACGGAACTCGTATTTCATAATTACTCGTATTTTTATTGTGCCCATATTGATGAAAAACAAACAAATGTAGTGAAAACAAAACACTAATTAATAAACAAATGATCGAATTTGAAAATAGAACTCGATACTTTTAAAATAAAATTAATTTAAATTTAGAATTTACTGCTAGCCATTTATAAATGACATTTTCAATGGCCAGTATTGTAAAACGGCAATTTCATAGGTAATAATCAACCCCGACCGAGCTCCATACAAGCGCATATTCATAAAACGGAAGGCGAATAAGACGAAGCGGGGGCCGGGGGGGTCAAGATAGTCAAAGAAAGATTTTTCCCGACTTAACCATTTTAAATTAAAAATAGCTACATGGGATATGTTTATTAATATTTTATTATATTATAAAATATACATAAGTTAAATGCGTTTAAATTTTTGTAAAAATTTTTTGAAACCTATCTTTGTATTTTATTTCGAATTATAATTAATATCAAAAATGAAAACTTTCCTATAAAACCGATAACAATTGTTGAATACCGATAATTTTACGATAAAATACATCCCTTTTTTTTTATAGTTGGGGAATGCATTTACGCATACCACCTATCCCCCAGGTGGTTATGTGGGGCTCACCGGCTAGAAGAGCCGGTACTACCCACTAAACCCCAACTTTCCCCTCCCCTCCGCCTTAGTGGGACGCCGCGGGATCGCTTACGCATTACTACCGCGACGAATTGTTGAATACCGATAATTTTACGATAAAATACATCCCTACTAAATCGTAATTAATACCGATTTCCATCGCTACGAACTAAATTCTCCCAGATTTGCATATGACGTCATACCCTTAGAAAGAGATGCGTGGCGACTCAAAAGAAATACAATAGGCGTGAAAGTGACAGCATATTTTGACTTGCCATTTATACCTTAACTGTCCCTAAATTAAGGGAAATATTATGACAGCTCTTAAGTATAAATAAATTTTTATGACATAAGAGCTTATGCTTATAGATATTTTACGTTTGATATGAAATATATTTAAAATATAAAATTATTCTATAATAGTTAAAATCATTTAAACTACGATTATATACATCAATAAATAGGATATATATTTTATAAAAAAAATATTTTAAACGCATTTAACTTATGTATATTTTATAATATAATAAAATATTAATTAACATATCCCATGTAGCTATTTTTAATTTAAAATGGTTAAGTCGGGAAAAATCTTTCTTTGACTATCTTGACCCCCCCGGCCCCCGCTTCATCTTATTCGCCTTCCGTTTTATGAATATGCGCTTGTATGGAGCTCGGTCGGGGTTGGTATTAAGTATCAAGTAGGGATATGACTTGGAGGGGAAAAAATCGGTTACTAAATAATCCATTTTTTTCACATTAAAATAAATCGATTTGTTAAAATTGATTAACTAAAAAATAATCGGTTTTTATCGAACTAGTCGAAAAGTTGCTTTTTTTTGTACATAATAATAAAATTACCAAGTCGATAACTAAAACAACAATCTGGTTGGTTTTAAAACTGAAAAACAAACCAAGTTTTTATTTCAACTTAAATAATAAGGAAACTGAATAAAATTATTTCTACTAATTTTTAGTACTATTTAACATTTTATTGAAATATGTATGAAACAAATCGATTAATACAAAAGAATGAAATGAATACCTATTAGTCTCAAAACTAAAAAAAAAAACAAGTTTTTATTTAAATGTTAAATTTGAACAATAAAAGTACTAAAAAACGAATTATTAACACAGATGTCTATTGTCTGGTATTATCTATCATTCTACTAGATCAAAAATAAAATTAACAATAATCATAAGCAATGAAGTGACCTTTTCTTTTGGTCTCAAAATAAAAATACAAAAGAAAACTTTTTTAGTTTAAACAATAAAAAATCTAATACACATTATTGCCACAAATGTATCACTTAACATTTGACTAATAACAAATTTTATCCAACAAATAAAAGATTTAATCCAACAACGCATATCTTATCTTTTTTTAATTAATAAAAAGAGAGTAAGTAATATAAGCGATTCATTAAAAATCGATATTTAGAGAATTGATGATTAAAAAATCGATTATAAGAAAATATAATCGATTAATACAAAAATCGATTATTTTTTCACATCCCTGATGCGTACGATAATGTATGATAATTTTACGGCCATGGGTACGCGTACGATAGTTGCCTGGCTTCAGGTTGTGAACACTGGTCAGCTGTCACTTGTGTGTACTGTGTAGTCTTGTTGTTCCTTGTCTATGCTGTGTAGTTTGTCAGTAGAGAAGTGATTGTGTGAACTTATTTATTTTGGCCCGCTAATTTTGAAAATCAGTGAAATTTAGTTTCATTTTAAATAACAAGAAATTTTATTCACACAAAGAAGCATGCCTGAAATGAAAATCTAAAAATTCAAACAGAAGAAAGCTAAATTATTATCGTCTTAATATTAAAATTCTTTTCGATAGAAGTGATAGCAGTGCTGTTTATGAAATGAAATACAGTTTGTACACAGTTACATTGGCCTTGTATTGATATGTTACCTTACAGAAGATGAGCATATTTTATAATCTCCAAATGAATTTGAGGTTGAATGTGTTCATGAATGCATGAATTAGATGTAATGAAAAAAACCTTAACGAGTATTACTCTTTGTGAGGTGACTTAGTGCTTTAAACTTTAAATTTGTGATAATTCTTAAATATGCCTAATAAAAAGAAGATATGCTCACCGCAACGGCTATGGGAATATATTTCTTCTATCTTCGTCACATTTGTTGAGAAAGTGTTTTTCTCTCTTGGAGTAATTGTTGCTAGACATCCATGGAGAGTCATCATAGCAACATGGGTGTTTGTGGTACTGAGTTGTGGTGGATTATTTGCATTTCACATAGAAAAGAATCCTATGAAATTATGGGTACCACCTGATTCAGATTTTTTTTATGATACAAATTGGTATATAAATAATTTTGGAACAAATTTTAGACTTCAGAAACTGTTAATAACAGCAGATAATGTTTTAGAGCCAAATATTATTCAATTCGTTTACAATATTACAAGTCATGTTAACTCATTGGAGACTAATTTTCAAAATAAAACTTATTCTGTAAGTGATTTATGTTTCAAAGTTCCTGTTGTTAATTTTCCTAGTACTAATTGGAAATCAAGTTCTGAGGATTCATTAAATACTAACAGCAATAAATCTTTAGAGAATGAAGACCTCTCTGATTTTTCTCTCTTGATTGATGATGATTTTTATTGCAGTTTAATTGAAAGTTTTCCATTAACATGTTTACAATATAATATATTAGATATTTGGAAAAGTAATATTACTTTGATTGAAAATGTTACAAAGAAAGAAATAATAAGAGGAGTTAATCAAGAGAAAGTAAATCCTAGAACTGGTCATCCAATAGACTTTACTAAGTTATTAGGAGGGTTAGAGTATGATGAAAATGGAGATATAGTATTAGCAAAGTCTCTTTTATTAACTTGGTATATGGAAGTAAACATGACACAAGTTGATCTTAATGAAGTAGGTAATTTAGTTGGTACTGAAGAATGGGTTTCCATCCCATTAGCTCTCTGGGAAAAAGAATACTTAAAATACGCCGAGTCTTTATCTTGTAATGATGCAAATGTAAACATTTTCTATGAAGCGGGAAGAAGTTTTGCAGATACATCAGGAGAATCAATGTTTCAAGAATTAGATAAATTATTTATTGGTATAACTTTGATGTTGTTTTATGTTCTTTTTGCAGTTTCAAATTTTAATTGGTTAGAGATAAGATTAACATTAGGAAGTATTGGTTTGTTAAATGTTGGATTAGCATATGTAAGTGCAGTAAGTTGGTGTTCTTTATTTGGTATACCTTTTGGACCTGTCCATTCGTCTCTGCCATTTCTTTTAATGGGGTTAGGTGTAGATGATATGTTTGTAATGAATGCTTGTTGGAAAATTGTCATAGCTTCAGATGACCATAGAAGTATTCCCATCAAGGTTGGTCACATGTTAAAACATGCTGGAGTATCAATAGTAATAACATCATTTACTGATATTGTAGCATTGTTAATTGGTGCTATCACAATTTTGCCTTCTCTAAAGTCGTTTTGTATTTATGCAGCAGCTGGAGTTTTCTTTATTTTTTGTTATTCTGTCACATTTTATGTAGCAGTTTTTACTTTAGACCTTAAAAGAATACATGAAAATAGAAATGGTATATTGTTTTGTTATAAACATAAGAAAGAAATTCAAGTATCAGTTGAGAAAACTTATTTCCAAAAGATATTTGCAATAATATATAAAAAGGTTATCTTAACAAATTGTGGAAAAGCTATTATATTGTTATTCACTGTGATTATGACTAGTTTTAGTATAGCAGCAGTATTCAAATTAGAACAAAGATTCGATCCAAGATGGTTTGTTCCAGATGGTTCATATTATAAAGATTTTATAAATGTCCATGATAAATATTACCCTGACACGGGCCAACCTGGAGTTATATTCTTAGATGACTTAGATTATCACAAAGAATTTGTAAAATTACATGATATGATACAAGTATTTAGGAATGAATCTTACATAGCTGAAGTTAATTCATGGGTAGATACTTTTCATGGATATGTTTTAAAAAATTACAATTGTAATTTAAGAAACGCCACGGTTTCTGATAAAGACTTTAATAGATATTTAACTAGATTTTTATTTAGCCAAGTCGGAGGGCGTTATCAAATAAATTTTAGGTTTACGGATCCTCTTATATGTGGTCATCCTATTCGTAAAATCACTGCCTCATCAATGCCATTCAGATTCACTAAATTTGAAGGTCCCGAACAATATATACCAGCCATGAACCGTATCAAGGAGATTGTTAAGACAACAAATATAACTTCAGGGTCTGGTTATCGCAGTGTATGGTCTAAAGCTTTTGCAAATTGGGTTACTGATGAGATAATAGCAATTGAAGTAGAAAGAAATATCGAGTTGGCTTTGTTTTGTGTTATGATTTGTACTGTTATTTTGATAACAAATCTTCAAATGTGTTTATGGATATTTATTTGTGTTTTATTGACGATTGTAAATGTTTTAGGTTGGATGCAAAGATGGGGTATGACTGTTGACATTGTATGTTGCATTGGTCTTGAACTCGCGATTGGTCTCTGTGTAGATTACGCCGCCCACGTTGGTCATACCTTTTTGACAATAACGCAGGGCAGTCGTCATGAAAGAGCGTATCAAACCGTAACATCCATAGGTTCTGCTGTTTTGTTAGGTGGTGGTTCTACATTATTATCATTATCTCTTCTCAGCATGTCAAAAGCCTATACGTTTCAGTCATTTTTCAAAATATTTTTACTTGTTATAATTTTTGGCCTTTTTAATGGTTTATGTTTCTTGCCTGTAGTTTTATCACTCATTGGCCCAGGGGCATATAAAGTCCACGATGAAAGCGATAAATCTCCAGAGGCTGTAGAATTAAATGATAAGACTTATTATGATAAAGAAAAGCAAAATGATGAATGTCTGTGATCTAAGTTCACTTGTTTATTAACAACAAGCGGCTCACCCTCGCTTCCCTCGGGTTTGCCTCTAGGAAAACAAACTTATTCCACGGGAACCGTACATTTTTCCGGGATAAAAAGTAGCCCATGTGTTATTCCCTATATCTCTGTGCCAAATTACATCCAGATCTATTCAGCCGTTCTGGTGTGAAAGAGTAACAAATATCCATACTCACAAACTTTCTCATTTATAATATTAGTATAGATAATTAGATTATTTCGCAATTTTTTACTATTGTATATAGAAGTCTAAATAGGGAAAAATACTAATTTTGGATTAAAATATACCTAGTAGGTAAATCTAATGAATTTACTTTTAGGGTCTATAGTATTTTATTAAGTAATTAATAAAAAGTATCTTATGGACCATATTTGTGTCAATTTATAATAATAAATAGTATAATGCTATTTTTTGTTTTAACATTATTAAGTATGATATTGTAACATAAATATTTGTGTAATGTTATTATTGTCTACAAGACTGAATGCTCAAAACTCCGAAACAGTCAAATAGGCATGATACGTACGTAATATTTACAACTAATAGTAAATTTATAATGCGATGGAAACTGTGATAATTCCATAAAACGGATGTCATAATATTTTATATTACAATAATTTTATATGTTGCTCATGCAAGTAATCAAAATAAAATTATTTTTATAAAATTTGTATTATTTATAATGTTCCATTTTACGATTGTTACCTATAATGCTTAATTTGTATCGATCTACGATATTCCTTTTATAAATTAAATTTTAATGTGTTATGATGTTATATTCGAAAATACTGTGGTTTAATATCTCGAAAACTTTAAACTAGGTACTCAATTTATCTTCCTCATAATAATTTTCGTTGAAATTAATATGGAACCTCTATTATCTTAATTTTATTTCAGAACTAGGGACTCACCCTCGCTTCGGGTTCGTCCCGAGACAAAAACAAATCTATCCCACGGAAACCGTATATTTTCCCGGGATTATATATTAAAACGCGCAGCGAGACAGCAAGACGAAGATGGCGAACAGCACTTGTGGATCGTTATAGCAAAACGTTATTATCACCGCCTGAATTCAACTCAACCCCCATTTCACCATTACACAGCTTTAAATACAAGTACCCGCACTCACGCCAGAATGATCAAAAAGCAACTTATTAGAAATAATACATTCTGTTATATTATTAAATATTGAATATAAGTTTAACATTAATTAAATATTGGATATGTAATTATGCATATAATTTATAACTGTAATAAATAGTAATTATTTATACAAAATAATAAAACACACGAGTGAATTGGAAAGATAATACAAAACCCGTTCGGAAACAAAACGCTTATCTGTTTTAAGATATTTGAAATATAATTTAGTATTAATTAAATATAGCAATTAAGTAAATATAAATAACTAATTAAATAGCCGATTGATGCCTACAGCACTATTAATACGATTCTATTTAATAAAAGATGTGTTTAGAAATATGTTTTGTAACAATATAGCCTATAGCCTTCCTCAGTTAATGGGCTATCTAATGCAAAAAGATTTTTTTAAGCAAACAACAAACAAACTCGATTCAGCTTCAGTTTAACCAAACAAACAAACAAACTCTTCAGCTTTATAATATTAGTATAGATTATTATCGGACAGACAGACAAGACGAAATTGTATATGTTCCGTTTTTTCCTTTTTTCTACAAAACCCTAAAAACGTCCAGTAAAAGAGGTAAGTACTTGTGTGGGTTTTGTATATGGAAATTTAAAGACATAGTATATTTTAAATAATAACCTATACATATTATTTAGTCCTACCTACTTTTTTATATAAATTATATTAAAAAAACCTACTGAACCTAACCTAACTGAACTGGGATATAAAAATTTTTTAGTACTTTATTTTGATGAGTTTCTTATCTAGCGCTAGCGTATGAAAACTTTTTTTGTAGAAAAGACACTATCGTAGTTTAATCATCTTGTATAAAATATTTACAAATTAAATGCACAAATCTTACTTCCCTGTTTAAAAACTCCAATAGGATCCCATCAAAAGCCACATAGAAACCAATAAATATTTATTACCGCATCACGGAAAAACCACTGGACGGATTTTAATGAAATGTGGTATGATGATAGCTGGTTATCCGGGTCAACATATAGGATAGTTTTACTGCGAGAAAATTTTTCATGTCTGAGAAATCTATAATAAACGTTAAAACGTAAGTAGGGACGAACCCGAGCGGAGCGAGGTGAGTCTCTAGTTGTTAATAATTTAATAATATTGCTAATAGTTTTGTGTAATAAATCATTGAAATTTTTGCACGAAGAACAACTCTGCCGACCAGATATAGTGCGTGTGTGTTCATGTGGGAATGAGATTTTCCTGTAGTAAAAGGTAAGAAGTTATCGCTACACAAAATTACTTAAAATCTGTTCAGTAAGTACTTTTTTTGTGAAATGCACGTTCTTAGATGTGTAAATTTGTGAAAGACAAAATTTTCAACAACTTGTTTTGGGGTCTGTATTCAGTACACAACCCATAACAGTCATTGTATTTAATATAAAATAATTCATATCTAGATTTAGCTTTTTTGCGGTTCCGTAGTATGAAACAACAATAAAAAGCCTCTTAGTCCGCATTATTTTGACTCGCAACTAAATACTACTTATTATTACTAAGCGTCCGCGGTCCATCCGGTCCGACCATCCGTGTATCAGAGGGCTGTATCTCATGAGTGTCTATTTCAATCGTGGGATAATAGCGTTGTGCGACCGATAGACACGATAGTGGCTATTTTACAGTTCCATTTTTTAGTTCTGGTAATCAAATAAAAGGAAGAAACTAAATTTTTTAAGTAAGAGTTAAAATCCCTCCATCCATTAAACAAGCAAGCTTAACAGTCTACTTTATTTAGTTATTCATCTCATTTTTGAACCAATTGCGAATAGTAATTACTAATTAGCTATATTCGTTTCGCAAGGTCATAGAAGGCGTATAATGTTTTTTTGGTTTAAAAACGATATAAAATTAAAATATTATGAATAAGTTATCGTGCCCATTTAAATTTATTAATGTGCTACTTAAAAGTCTTCTTAGAAATATTATATTTTTTGTAAGAGTTATTAAAGTTGCCTTACTTCTTTTAGCTAGTTTAGTAGTTAAATTAATGAATTCTATAAAATAACTTTATATGAACTTAAAATTATTTAAAAATTTTAAGTAATTGTTTGTGACTTACCATGTTTAAAAACTCCAATAGGATCCCATCAAAAGCGACAAAAGCCACATAGAAACCAATAAATATTTATCGGTTACTATGTGGCTTATATCGCTTTTGATGGGATCCTATTGGAGTTTTTCAACAGGGTAATTAGCATTATCATAGACACAGTACATCGCGGATGTTGTTATACTAATTATAATTACCTAGTTGTTTTTCATGCAGCCGATAACATTCAATAATTAATTAAAGTGATTAAGTAATGGATAATAAGATAAATGAATATTATATTGTATGTACTATATGTTATATGTAGATAATAAAATTCAACAAGGTTTCGAATGAACTGTATTTTATAAAACTGCCTCGGTGGTGTAGTGGCTAGCATGTACGGCTGCACATCCTGAGGTCCTGGGTTCGAGTCCCGGGTCGGGCCAAGTTTAGTTATTGAGTCTTTCTGTATAGTAAGCCTCAGTAACAGCCCGGAGTTGGGAAGTTGGCGGTGTTTCACCCCCGTGCCTCGGAGAGCACGTAAAGCCGTCGGTCCTGCGCCTTATCTCTCACCGGTCGTGTCGAGTAGTCGTCCCACCGGAGTATGAGAGTGACAGGAATAGAGAGTGCACTTGTGTCTGCGCGTACACTTGTGCACTATAATATCTCCTGCGCAGTTGGCTAGTCTCAATGAGATTGGCCGCCGTGGCCGGAATCGGTCAGGAGAACATCATCATTTTATCTTTATAGTATAGTATAATTTTAGGGTTTTATATCAAAAGGCTGCAGCAGAAGCCCCTGGTGTTGGTCTGTCTAAAATCATTTGATTAAATTTTTAAACAGATTAATTATAATTAATTAAACCGGAATTTTAATAAATTAAGCAAAAGTCTAAAGTAAAGGAGGTCAGATTAAAGTGTTCATTTTGTTTTTGCTTTATCGTACACGGTACAAAGTACTAACTAGATAGGTACAATATTGTGTAATGGTACGGACCCTAGATGTGCGATATCGACTAGCATTTGACCTATTTTTAATTTCGTTTAATTATGTAGAAGCGAGTATTGTAGTAAATGGTACAGGCTCGTTTGTGAAGAATATTGCTTTTGGTCACAATGAAGGCCTTGGCTCAAGACAATAATAATAATAATAATAATAATAATAATAATAATAATAAAGTACTATGGATTCAAAAGAAATATACAAATATTTAGGATACCAGCAAAGCACCTGTTTAAATCATACAGACATAAAACAAGCCCTTAAAACAAAATACAGTCAAAGGCTCAATACAATACTTAAAACCCATCTATCTGCCCGAAACAAAACTAAGGCCGTCAACACATACGCTGTTCCTATACTAATGTACTCTTTCGGAATTATTAAGTGGAGCGACACAGATCTTAATGCCCTAAACACACTCACACGTTCTCAAGCATACAAACATAACATCCATCACATTCACACATCAACTGAAAGATTCACATTACAAAGAAAACATGGTGGTCGCGGGTTTATCGATATTAAAAATTTACATTATACCCAAATAAAAAACTTGCGTTCATATTTCCTGAGTAAAGCCAACAATAGCAAACTACATAAAGCTATTACCACACTGACTACAAGTGGTACCTCCCTCCAGTTCAATGACAAAAACTACGAACCTGAAACAAACATAATAACTGAGCAAAAAAAAATTGAACATTGGAAGAAAAAAGCACTACATGGTAAATACCCCCACCAACTCGAACAGACCCACATAGATAAAGAAGCTTCAAATACATGGCTTACAAAAGGTAACATATTTGCCGAAACAGAAGGTTTCTTTATTGCTATCCAAGACCAAATTATTAAAACCAGAAACTACTCTAAGTACATAATAAAAGAATCAATAGAAACAGATTTATGTAGGTTATGCCATCAAAACAAGGAAACAATAGAACACATAATAGGAGGCTGTAAGATATTAGCTACAAAAGAATATATCAAAAGACATGACAACGTTGCGAAACAGATACACCAAAGCTTAGCATTGAATTATAAATTAATTAGTACATACACGCCTTACTACAAATATATACCCCCCAATGTCCTTGAAAATAAAACAGCTAAACTGTATTGGAATGTAGATATAATAACAGACAAAACAATAGCATGCAATAGACCAGATATCACACTTACATTAAAATCCTCAAAGACCACTTACCTCATTGACATATCCATACCGAACACCGAAAATCTAATAACCAAGCATCAAGAAAAGATCCAAAAATATATTCCACTTGCAGATGAAATTAAAGACATGTGGCACCAAAACTCGATTAAGATAGTACCGATAATTATTTCATCCACAGGAGTAGTACCAAAAACTCTACATAAATCTATAGAAGTGTTAGAATTACACAAATCAACATATATTAATTTACAAAAGTCAATAGTTCTGGACACATGCTCTATAGTACGTCGATTCTTAAACCCCTCATCATTACCCCCATAGGGTCACCGAAAGACTTGGCAGATGCCCGTCTTCGGAACCAAAATACCAACGAAAGTTGAGACAATCAATATACATAAATATAATAATAATAATAATAAGCCCCCTAAAATCCATCCATACGTCCGAATCGACCATCTGATTCACGTAGGGGGCGGACACGTGACAATAGATTACTGGCACGGCTAACATGGCTATGGTAACCCATTAATGGAGAACATGGACAATAAGAGATACAGTTTGCGGCCGCTGCCCGGGGGTCGCCGGGGCGCATCTGGAGCCGACGCTGGATGCTACAGTATGCGAACCGTTGGCGACGGGGGACTGAGCAGGCGGGTTCCCCTCGAACAAAATGCTACAGCCGACCAATCACCTTCATTATCTCCTTCCCCATCAAGCCATTCTCTCTTCACAAATATACCGTCGCCTTCTTCCACTCAGACTCTATTTCACTCATCTGATTCATCACCATCATCTTCATACTCATCACAAACAAGGTCAACAGCTGTTGTGCAGGAGGCAACTGCCACTAACTCTGTACCCACTGCTGGCCCTTCACGTGCGCGAAAAAAATGGACAGAAAGTATGAACCGCTTTATATGGCGCACATATCTTAACATAACAAAATGTGAAACTACACTTATGAATAATTATTTAGAACCCCTACACCAAGAATTCAACACTAAATTCCCCGAAATGCAAGTAACACGACAGCGTATAGGAGATCAGCGAAGAGCGATATTAAGAAGAAAGCTATTACCACAAAACATATTAGACGAAATCAAAGATGAAGTAATGGACCTCTTACAAATTGAAAATCGTTTGCAAACACAGAATTCTAACCAATCAACTCATACACTTCCACCGACAAACGCTAGAATGCGATGGTCGAATGAACTCAATGAAGAAATTGTTAGGTGTTACTTTGAGGTGACCAAACTAGAGACCAATAAGACCGGCTATCGGAAAAATTTATTTGAGTTATTTATTGCTAGACACCCACACTTATCACACCTCACAGAACAAAGAATTGCAGACCAAAGAAGATTAATATTTAATAACAAGAGTATACACACTGATAGAATTAATGAAATAAGAAGAGAAATAGAACTAAAACTAATCATTAATACTCAGTCCACTTTAAATCAGAATGCTGCAACAGGAGATGCTATTTATCATACCCAATTAGACAACTCAGCTAATTCAATATCTGTTCAATTAGACTCACAACAACTAACACATCCACTGACACAAAGCAATAAAGATAATGTGACAGAAAAATATCCAAGTGAATTATTAAAGTATGTTGAAACAGAATTCAATAATGCACTGACCCGATTTATTAACACAAACCCAGAAGCAAGGCCGTATATCCCCAAACAGAAATCGTCTCGTAAATTTTCACAGATAGTCCAGCATTTGAATAGTGAAATACTTCCGAAACACTTAGTTAACAATTTAAGCTTTAACTCCTTACACACTATAATATATACAGCCGCTTTCACGGCAGCCCTCTGCAATGGCACAAAATTTAATTTTAGTGAAAGAAATAGTACACATAAAAAACCATCGTGGCAAAAAAGAATTGAAAGAAAAATAGGGAAATATAGATTAGAAATAGGTAGACTTACACAGTATATATTAGGGAATAGAAATCAGAGAATAGTCAAGACAGTTGAAGATATAAAACTGAAATACAAAACCCACACACAACATGAAGAACCTAATACAGAACCACAACACTTCTTAGACACACTTAAACAAAAATTAAATGCAACTTCAAATAGACTTAGGAGATACTTAACTTGCACAAAACGGAAACAACAAAATTACACATTCACTACTAATGAAAAACAATTTTACAGGAATATAACAAGCACACATCAAAACAACACAGCACAATCAACTGAAACACCATCACAAGAAGATTTACAACAATTCTGGTCAAATATTTGGGAAACCCCAGCGCAGCACAATGTGGATGCGGTGTGGTTGCAAAGGGAAACAAACAAACATATAGTTCAAATGGATTTCGAAAATATCCCCTTAGATATTATCACTCAAATTATCAAGCGTACTCATAACTGGAAAGCACCTGGCACCGATAATATACACAATTACTGGTACAAAACCCTAACTTGCACTCATTCATTCATTCACAAGCACATAAATCAATTCATACAGTCACCAAGTACATTGCCGACATTTATAACACATGGAGTTACATATATGTTGCCAAAGGGATCGGATACCAAAAATCCAGCTAATTACAGACCAATAACGTGCTTACAAACAATATATAAAATAATAACTGGATGTATTAGTGCTATAATTTACGGGCATGTAGACCATAATAAGATATTAGTAGAGCAACAGAAAGGATGTAGAAAAAATAGCCAAGGTTGTAAAGAGCAACTAACAATAGACGCAATAGTTTTGAAACAGGCACAGAAAAGAAACATCCACACTATGTACATAGATTTTAAAAAAGCATTTGACTCGGTCCCCCACAGCTGGTTACTCCATGTATTAAAACAATATAAAATTCATCCAACCCTCATAACGTTCTTGAGCTCTGCGATGGTTCAATGGAATACAAGATTAAAGTTGACCACCAATAACAAATCATTAACTACGGAACCAATCAAAATCCGTCGAGGTATCTTTCAAGGGGATGCGCTGAGTCCATTATGGTTCTGCTTGGCTTTAAACCCCCTATCAGAACTACTTAATAACACAAATATTGGATTCAAACTGAAATATAATAACACAGACCATACACTTTCACACTTAATGTACATGGATGACATCAAACTCTACGCATCAAACTATAGTGACCTTGAAACACTAGCAGATATCACACAATCATTCTCTACCGACATTTGTATGGAATTTGGAATTGATAAATGCAAAATACACTCAGTTGTCCGCGGAAAAACACAACATAATACGTACACACTAGACACCGGCGAACAAATAGATCCCATGGACGAAAATAGCACCTACAAATATCTAGGATTTCACCAAGCAAAACAGATAAAACAAAAACACACTAAATTAGAACTTACGAAGAAATTTAAGCTAAGATTAAATCAGGTTCTAAAAACACAATTAAATGCACGAAACAACATAAAAGCTATAAACACTTATGCAATACCAATCCTCTCTTACTCATTTGGAATAATAAATTGGTCTCAAACCGAATTGACAAAATTGCAACGAATAATTAACACTCATATGACTACTCATAGAAAACATCACCCTAAATCTTGCATCCAACGTCTTACTTTACCACGTCAAAATGGAGGAATAGGTTTAATTGATATCCGCTACCTACACAACAATCTGATTACCAAACTTCGTAACTACTTTCACTCAAAAGCTGAAAATTCTGAACTCCACAAATGTATAACTGAAATAGACAGGAAATATTCGCCACTTAACTTACACGACAGACATGTGCAATTTAACCAAAATACAATTAGTAAGCAGCAGAAAATAGAAGCATGGTCTCAAAAATCACTTCACGGAAGACATCTAGCTGATCTAAGTCAAACATACGTCGACAAAGATGCGTCGAACGAATGGCTGCGGCGTGGAGAGCTCTTCCCGGAGACAGAGGCCTTTATGGTAGCCATTCAAGACCAGGTAATAGACACACGTAACTACCAAAAACATATTATTAGAAGGCCCAACATGTTGACTGATTTATGTAGACGATGCCACTGTAGTTCTGAAACTATTCAGCATATTACTGGAGCCTGCAAGTCCATAGTCCAAACTGACTACAAGCATCGGCACGATCAAGTAGCCGCCATCATACATCAACATCTTGCACTTAAATGTTCACTCATCACTCAGGCACAAAAAACCCCTTACTATAAGTACACACCTCAAACCATTTTGGAATCTTCTAATTATTAAAACAAACTTTACTGGGACCGTACAATCATTACCGACAAAACCATACACTATAACAGACCGGATATATTGCTTCTCGACAAAACTAATAACACCGTATTCTTGATAGATATTGCTATACCCAACACACACAATCTTGCAGCAACATATTCTAGTAAAATAGCTAAATATACGGATCTATCCATAGAGCTTAGGAGTCAATGGAAAGTGCAAACAGTAACCACAATACCAATAGTCCTATCAACTACAGGTGTTATACCGCATACTCTACATACCAGCCTAGAAACCTTAGGTCTCCACCGCTCAACTTATATACTTCTTCAAAAAGCCACAATTTTAAATACTTGCCGAATTGTGAGAAAATTCCTGTCCTTATAGGTGATAGCTTTCTTAGAGTATCGGATTTTCAATAGAATTATACCCGTAGATTATCATTATTATTTATTTATAATATTTTATTTATATAATTACATGGCTGATATCCTTTTTAAATTACCGAAACTTATGAAAAATCCACCCAGTTTTTGCTTGGCTATTTGCTCGCAATAATTGGTTATACCCTAGTCACCTAGGAGAACAAAATTGTAAAAACATAATAATAATAATAATATTCTTTGTATTCAGCCCTTTTCATGTCCCACTGCTGGGCACGGGCCTCCCTTCAATACGAGGGGAATCAGGCCATAGTCCACCACGCTGGCCAAGTGCGGATTGGCGGACTTCACATGTCTTTCGAAAACTTGCTAGGTTTTCTCAGACATGCAGGTTTCCTCACGATGTTTTCCTTCACCGTAAGGCAAGTGGTAATCATGTTAGAAATGATTCGCACATGAAAATATCAGAGGTGCGAGACCCAGGATTTGAACCCGCTTCACTCGGTTTCCCAAGCGAGCGCGTTGCCACTGGGCTACCACTGCCATACTCTTTATTGCACACCAAAAAAAAAAAAAATACAAAGAAAAAGAAACACAAAGAAAAGATGCACATCAGGCGAATTTTGGACTTTTGACCTAAAATTGAACTCTGGCATGTTACCTATCTAAATAAACGCGAAAGTCGATTAACACGTGTAGGTCCATTTTAGGTAGGATACACAATTACAAATTTTCATGATTCATACCGATAAACGTATGCACATAAAGATAATAACGTGTTTGTTATTTTGATTTACAGTACTAATCTACTACTAGAAATTAGTAAATAGTATAAAGTAATACATAAATAGCTAACTAAAAATAAAAACTTTAATATTATTAAATATGTTTATATGATAACCGATTTATTATAATGATTAATGATCAAACAAAAATGTACGCAACTTTGTTATTAATAAGATTTAACATTGTTCTCTTCTTGTATCTTGGTAATATCTTTCTTAATTCAATATGGTACACTCGCTAATAAAACAAATAATTTAATATTGACATTAATAATCGCCCAAGGATTTGCACTGTATGCCGAAATACAGGTTTCCTAATATGGCAACAGAGACAACCATCTTATTTTGTATTCACAACTTTAATTATTTGTTCTAAATTGTATTGTACTGTTTTTAACTACTATATGTTTGTATTCTTGAGAAATAAAATATTATTTCTATTATTAGTAAACTCTATTACTAAACTTGGCCTGACCCGGGACTCGAACTCAGGACATCTGGATGTCCAGCCATACATGCATGTCCACTACATCACCGAGTATTTATTTTAAATAAACCTTTACCTTAATAGGGTATAAACCCTGTTTAAAAACTCCAATAGGATCCCATCAAAAGCGACAAAAGCCACATAGAAACCAATAAATATTTATCGGTTTCTATGTGGCTTTTGTCGCTTTTGATGGGATCCTATTGGAGTTATTCTACAGGGAAGACCGATGTTCGAAAACTCTTCTACAATCTACTTCTGCTGAAACCCAATTCAAATTGTTAAATCAAAAAAATATATATATAAGAATCTTAGGTACTATAAAATAAGTAAGTATCTACAAATAATAATTATTCATTTATGCGCCAATAGACATTAATACCAATTATGTAAGTAGATAGACGAAAGTCTATCAATATTAATCCCTTGATATATTTATACAAAATTCACAAAGATAAGCATACGTATTGTAGGTATTTTAAATATGACCTTCAAAATTAATAAAATATAATTAATATCTTGTTATAAAGAAGAAAAACAATTAAAGCCGTCACGTGGAACGCCTGGCAGATGTGTAACATCGAAACTTTTTTGTATAGGAAATATGCATAACAGGATAGTTTTAAAAGCAGTGAATATGACAATTAAAAAGTGAATATTTTATTCAGATTTTTCAAAAGAAAAAAAAACTTCATTTAAAAAATCCACAGACCTCGTGTCTGCCTCGACCTTCGGGGTACATTAAAATTTAAATATGAATCTGCCAAATGAATTAAATTTTTAACATATTAATTAGTTGCAGAACCTGCGGCTTTGCTTGCGCTAAAATTACAAAAAAAAAACCCTCTGAAATGGTAGCTTAATTCACACAAATTTTCATCCTCTATTTTACTCTCTTATGGGATGAATTTCGAAAATGCTAAAACCCTTATTTATTAAATTGTATTGAAAAGTATATATATAATACCAAGTTTCAAGTAATTCTGATCATAAATATATATATATATATATATATATATATATATATATATATATATATATATATATAGTAATTTAGGGTCTATAATTTGTTTTTCTTGAATGTTAAAAAGCTATTATTAAAAATGTCGTATTCATCATTAACACTATTGTATAATTTACACATTCTGTGTAAAGGCTTGTTTTGGGAAACATTATTAGTTGCCGAAGGTATATTAAAAAGTTGTGGCTGACGAATCGAGTGGGTTTGAATTTTAAATTCCAGTTTTTCTAATAATCTGTAATTGTAAAATCACCGTTGACTATTTTATGGAGAATACATAAATCTGACATAACAGGACGATCTTCTAGGCTTTTAGTTTATATTTATGGAGTCTGTAATGTTATAATGAATTCATTTTTAACCGACTTCCAATAAAAGGAGGAGGTTCTCAATTCGACCGTATATATATATATATATTATGTTTGTTCGGGCATTTTTTCGTCGTTTATGAACCGATTTTGATAATTCTATTTTTGTTGGAAAGGAGATATCCCAAGAGTGGTACCATGATAAGGAAACCAGGATCTGATGATGGGATCCCAGAGAAATCGAGGGGAACTTTCGAAAATTGTAGCGGCGACTAGTGCGTTTGTTAATATTTTAAGTAGGTATTTTAAAGCACTACTATTTAATGAAGGTCTGGAGTCGATCTGATGATGGACCCGAAAGATAGTCGAAGGAACTCCTCAACGATTTACAGCAATTACCTGGTGTTTGGGCTTGATTAATTTGTATTGATGATACGTCTACACTAAAAATGGAAAAATAAAAACTTAAAAAAAAAAAAACCGACTTCCAGGCACTGAAAATTAAAAAATAAGTAAAAGGGGGTTTTCATTTAGAATAGATACTTAATCAGATTTTTTCGAAGTCGGTGCCAGCCAATACAAATCAAAGCACACCAGTGCCTGGAAGTCGGTTTTTATTTTTTTTTATAATAAAATATATTTATTCATTATGTAATGACTACAAATTCCCAGTAAAAAAATTAATTACGTGAGAAATCTCAAAATTGTTAAATTAAATTGTAGTACCTAGGCGACCGAGCTTCGCTCGGAGTTTATTTTTGTTATATCGTTTTTATACATAAAAAAACTATAAACTTGAATAAATACAAAAAATAGATAGAAATTAAAGTAAAAACTTTATATTCCGACCGAGAATCGATCCCGGGCCTTTGTGTTGTCTAACTTGCGCCTTGACTGCTTGACTACGATGTTTTTAACCGAGTGTAAGAAATTATCGACCATATTCTGCGTAGAATAATGCAAAAGACAACCGCATGAAAACTCGAAAACACGCGTTATCCCAGACATGAGACTAATCTAGATCGATTTTTCGCCCCTGGAAGCCCCCGCATAACAAATTTCAGCGAAATCGTTTCCGAGATCGCTGGTATAAATAAATAAAGATATAAAAATATAAATATACAAGAATTGCTCGTTTAAATATATTAATATTAGGTAACGACTAATTTCTGCATTAAAACATGTTACTTACAAATGAGTAATTGAGTATGTAAATAGGTAGCTATAAGCTTTATCGTCATAGTGGCAAAAACAATAGCTTTTTTATGGCTGATTTAAATAATAGACGGCACGTTTGGCTCAGTTTGTTGTGACCCTACTTTCTGCACCAGTGGTCGCGGGTTCGAGTCCCGCTGGGGGCATTCATTTGTGTGATGAGCACGAATGTTTGTACTCTAGTCATGGTGTTTATATTTATAATATGTATGTATGTATTCAGCCCTTTTTTAACGTCCCACTGCTGGGCACGGGCCTCCCTTCAATACGAGGGGAATCAGGCCATAGTCCACCACGCTGGCCAAGTGCGGGTTGGCGGACTAATATGTATGTATTTAAAGTTATATATGTGTAGTGTATCAACTATCTGGTATCCATAACACAAGCCTCGTAACTTACCATGGAACTAGATGGTGCTGTGTGTTAATGTCCCAACATATTTATATTATATTTATTTTAATTATTTTTCTTATTAAATTTATCATTTATAATAATATTGAAATCGTACTTTTTCCTATCGTCCAATATGGGAAGACGGTCGCGAGTCGCGACCAAGTACCAACTACTTTGCCAATTTCTTCGTGAATAGGTATTATCTTGGATGGTTCATTTAAGACTGTCTTAATCAAAATGTGTGTGTGTTTGTCAAAATGTCAACATTGAAGGAATTCTAGTGGCGGAGGGAATCATATATATTTATAAGTTATCTAATACCTTTATACGAGCGATTCAGATATATATTTATTTATTCATTAATTCATTCATTTACTTAGTATTTATTTATATATACCGGCGATCTCAGAAACGGCTCCAACGATTTCGCTAAAATTGGGTATGTGGGGGTTTTCGGGGTCGAAAAATCGATCTAGATCAGTCTCATGTCTGTGAAAACGCGAGTTAAAAATTACAAATGATTAATTGTACATACTACGAAATTACTTTTATATTCTAATGAGAATTCGATTTTGTATAAATAGTATTATTTAACATTTTTTTTATATTGTTTGCTTATCAATTTATAGAATTAATTCAACTGGAACAATGCCATCCTTACTAGGAAGATTAATAGATAAAGATTTTGATTGTACAATCGTATTTACAACTAGCGACGATTGATGACATTTATGAATTTCATCCACAAATCAAAATTATACTTTTATTAACGCGGATTATTTTTTAATAACGTGGGTTCTCCTATCAGAAATCATTAATTAAAAGTAACATTTTATTTTATTCTCTATTAAATTAAAACATATTACTGCTATTTACCGGTTACGTACGAAGCGTTAAAAATAAGAAATACAATGTTTAATTCATACAACAGAATTAGTTTTAAAATATCTAACACAATATAATATGTTTACAGATTTTTATGGCCGATAGTAAGCGCGACGCTATCTTTGATAGGATCCGCATTCGAATTAATGTTCATCTACCACGGCATCGACATCGAAGACATGCCAGCCAATACAAATCAAAGCACACCGACTTCGAAAAAATCTGATTAAGTAACTATTCTAAATGTAAACCCCCGTTTTGTTATTTTTTACTTTTTAGTGCCTGGAAGTCGGTTTTTATTTTTTTTTTAATCATAAAGAAACTCCATCAGAAAAGTAATCGACAAAGCCCGAATAATGTGACTACGAACGTAATCAGACAAATAACATATAAGTAGGGATGTTTCAGTGATCAACATCATTCTTAAGCTGATCGTCGTAGGAGATCCAACCTTTAAAGTTTTCAGTGCCTGGAAGTCGGTTTTTGTTTTTTTTTTAAAGTTTTTTTAATAATCAACTCGATACCCATGGTTTATATAAGTATGATGTACAACAGGGATAAGATAAATAATAATACAACTTTTAGATTCCATGAATAATGATTTTTTTATTTATTTGCAGTCTTGGGTCTTATAAGTACAAGTAAAAGTTAATACTTAATTTTCCAATTACCCTAGTCAATTTATTGTCTACTTACATAAATGCATATTCTTATATATTATAGTTATAAAGTAACAAACACATAACCTTATTTTTTGTAGCACCTTAGGTTTTTTAGTACTGGAATGTGTATTTGCATAAGACTTGCTGTCTACCGAAACTGCGCCATAACTAACATTCTTATGATTTTACGGGATACCTATCCTACTTAATATTTACAAATATTATTAGAAAAGAATATTTTATTGCAATTTTGTTTCGAGAAACATTTTTGCGTGAACAATTGCTTATAAAGCTACTTTGCAAATGCTGGTTACTTTAGTCTTTGGCTTCGTTGTCGTATTCATGTCGTATGTTCGACAATCGGTATCTTCTGTACAAAAGCCTGTTAGTTAATTACTGAACATTAATATATGGAGCGACAATTATTGTTTCCATTCTGGTTACCAAAAGACGATCTTAATTGAAGAGAACTCCAAACTATGAAATATTTTTATGTTTAGAGATTATGGTTGGTTTGATGGTCCCTCAAACATTTTGTGGGAAGTTGTCTTTATTATTATACTTATTATTAAATATATTTTAATTGAAAAGTACTCCGATTTTATGATCATTATAAAAGTAAATATTCCACATAAAAACAACACAAAAAATTTGGTTAGCACCAAATAAAAAAATAAATACACTAAAATTAAAATATAAAATGGCTTAGCGCCTATGCACACTACATTTAATAAACGCATAAACGCATAACACAAGGTAGCCAGCGCAATTACAGGCAAGAGGCATAACATCTTAGTCCTCACAGTGATAACGTACCGGCGCGGCGGTTCTGCAGTTTTGTTACATAAAACCTAAGTGCATGAACCGTAGTTGTTATGGGCGACAGGTATCGCTTTCCATCAGGTGGACTGTCTGCTCGTTTATCACTGAGTACCATAAAAAATAAATAAAAAAAAATGCTACTAACCGTAGAAACTGTGCAGAGTGATTTGCTATCTTTGATATCGTGACGTAAATCATTTAATTGATTGTAAGTATGCTTATTTATACAGATACTTCATCATATTACAATTCATATGATACGAACATACACTTTTTAGTTTTTAAGATGATAATAAAGTCAATTGATAATATGTAGTTTATCTTGCTAACCGATGTACTCGTATAATATGTCTACTATTATAAAATAAGTTTATTTGTTTATTTGTTTGTATTATTATTTTTAAGATTTACTATCGTAACAGTACATATTCAAATAACAATTTCATCCGATTCTGTAGGTACAGTTTAAAAAAATCGGATGGTGCTGTGTTGGTTCAACGTGAAACGTCTATTTCAGCAATCAGCAAGTGTCTTTTAGTATTAAAGATTGGAATGAAAACAAAATGGACTTCGTTCTAATTGGTTTAATACTTCTTTTGATTAATTTTGGACAACAATTTTGTTAAAAGTTGGTTAGTGATATGAGAAATAAGAAACATAAGGCGTTGTTAAGCATGCCTTGGCAGCATTGAGACGCTCTTAGAACCGTCTTTATTACTCAGCGCTGGACATTGGGTTACCTATGAGTAGCCCATAACCCCCTCTTTCCGATGAGAACCGTAATTTATATTTCCGGCTGGCTACAACATGAGCTGAGACTGACATAGTGAATTTTTACATTTTTATGACTTCCTGGTTATTATTTCCTATATTAAATATAGGAAATAATAACCAGGATTGATCGATCGGAATAAATTCTATAAATACATTATAAAATCACGGCGCTATCACGTGTAAGTCGTGAGTTACCCCGAATAGAAAAGAGCGAGAACGGTTATTCTGCGCACTGCCTTATTCCAGCGACCAAAGCCAACCATGACGCAAAGTCAAGATCACAACAGCGAGCTGACTATATAAGCTTGTAAATAATGACATTAAAATTATGTTTCTAAGACTAATAGTTTTGTAATTATTAAGGTAAGACGATATAAATGATTTCGTCACGGTCCACTTATTTGATCTTATGTTTCAGTGTAATAATGATTAGACGTTTCACGTCAAAAAGATAAGTCGTTTTAGGTCGTTACTGTTTTAGATTGCCACTTGGCTGGCGGCAATGACTGTTCGGGTATTTAAGTTTAGTAATGTTTGATTCGTGTTTTATTAACAAAATAAAATAATCGTATGTAAATATTTATGTGGCAGGTCCATCGAGACAGTCTCATCGATTTTTGGGCCTCCATTAGTTTATCAAGTTTTAATAAGTGCTATTGTAATTTGCTTAGTAGTAGAGTATACTCGTACCTTAAAACAGCTACGTAATATTTACTGATCTATAAAGATAAATAAAATTGGAGTGTCTGTTTGTTATATTAAAATAACCGCTTTTTACTAAATGCATATGGATACACGGTACACATACCAAAACAACATTTTTTACAATTTTTGTCTGTCTGTCTGTCTGTTTGTTCCGGCTAATCTCTGAAACGGCTGGACCGATTTTGACGGGGCTTTCACTGGCAGATAGCTGATGTTATAGGGAGTAAGCTACTTTTATTTTAGAAAAAGTATCAGGATTCCACGAAAAAAAATTAAAACCCATGAAATTATGAACAAAATCCGCGTACAGCGTACGCATTCGAGCGAATCGAGGGTAAATCGCTATATAATTTAAATGAATACCTATCTTAGGAGTAGCAAGCTACTATTTATGTATACCTAAACATAGCTAACCGTGAAAACGTACCTAGGGACGAATGCGAGCTAAGCGAGCGTGAGTCGCTAGTCTTTAATATAATTTACTTATCTTTAATTAATAATATACTCATTTAATTTATCTGGCGTAACTATACTAAATGATATCAGCTGTATTCACTATGCTCTCCTTGAACACGAAATAATAGTGTAGTATTCAGCCCTTTTTAACATCCCACTGCTGGGTACGGGCCTCCCTTCAGTACGAGGGGGATCAGGCTATATTCACCACGCTGGCCAAGTGTGGGTTGGTGGACTTCACATGCTTTTGAAAACTTATGCTAAAATAAAATAAAAATGCTAGGTTATCTCAGACATGCAGGTTTCCTCACGGTGTTTTCCTTCACCATAAGACCGCTCTTAATCATGTTGGAAATAAAGAGCTCATGAAAACATCAGAGTAACGACTAACGAGATCCGGGATTTGAACCCGTTCACTCGGTTTCCCAAGCGCGCGCGCTACCATTGGGCAATCACTGCCAATAATTAATGATAGATACGTGTATGTACGTATATATGTATAAATACATTGATAAGAAGGAATAGTAACTATTTTCAAATAATAACTTAGTATTTTTTCCGTTTTAAAAGACTCTAGATCATGACAAGTTCGATGTTATTTTTGTATTGCTATTTATTGCAACTTGTGTACAATTGTAGATATATACCATGTTATAATAATAACCTATTACCTTATTTCTTCTTAAGGTCCCAAGACCTTAATAAGAAATAGGGTAAATTATTTCTACGTCTATTGCGTGTTCGTTATCGGTTCTACAGCATTTAAAAATAATTCATTTAAAATTCCGGAAAATTAACAATTGAAAAAATGAAAATTAAATTAACAATATCACTTTGATATTGTTTTTGTCAATTAATGTTATTTTTATGTAAAAATTTTAAACTGTTCCTTTTCTTAGAGGCTTTCGCGGTAGGGGAAGCAATGTGGACAAGTGGTTGGCATGTGACACCGCTCGGTCGTGTTCTTCGGAACGACATTTAAATCATTTTGATCATGCGGTCGCAGAAACTGGTCTATATGAAATTGACCGGTTTGTCAAATTTAGAATTTGAAACCTTTTCTTCCGTAGGTTTCTTATACAACATGGATATACATGTATTCAGCCCTTTTTAACGTCCCACTGCTGGGCACGGGCCTCCCTTCAGTACGAGTTGGATCAGGCAATAGTCCACCACGCTGGCTAAGTGCAGGTTGGCGGATTTCACATGTCTTTCGAAAACTTGCTAGTTTTTCTCAGACATGCAGGTTTCCTCATGATGTTTTGCTTCACCGTAAGGCAAGTGGTAATCAAGTTAAAAATGATTCGCACATGAATGGATGGATATACATATAAAATTATTTTTAATTGTAGAAAAAAAACATATTTTTTTAATATCATGGCGGTAATAGCTAAGTGACTACGATGTCGGCCATAACTGTACTGTGAAAATCGACCCCCTAGTAAAATAATGGATATGATGATGTTGATTTGTGATGAACGAGCAAAATTCTAGTCTAAAATTTTTAAATAAATTTAATAATTAATTTTTAGATAAATAAACCTTGTAATAAACTTAATCGTGGAATCGTACCTAGGATAATGTAAACAATTACATTTTTTTTTATTTTCTATTCATTAATACGCTTATCAGTTTATTTAGCCTAGTTATTTTAAAAATAATATATTTAATAAGAGTCATAATAATACAGTTATATTATATCTAATATAAACAAGCAATATTTATTCTTGTCTAATGTGTAAAATAAGCTGCTTTCGAATTAATAATATTGATGTGTGAATCCTTTATAGATAAATATATTGTAGGTATTGTGATTTTTTTCAGGAGGAACAATTCAGCCATACATAATTTTCATCCTTTAACTAAAGAATCTCGCCGCAGCTTCGCAGCAGTGAAGTTTTGGCGGATTTTTTCTATTATAATTGAGTTATATCCTCATAATTTTGGCTAGTTTGTACAATACATACATAATACTTATTATATACCTTTAAAATAGTGAAAGATTTTTATGATTCCTAAGTTTATCCTTAACAAACATACAATATCATAAGACTCACTTTGTATAATTAATTTACTAATAATGCTTTTTTTTTAACCGTCTTTGATTACGATGATAAAATTGTTAGAATTTATGCGCGAACCACAGCCAGGACGAAGAAAATGATAAAGAGAATAAAAAAATAAAGAGTTATATTCAAATTAACAAATAGTAATTTCAAATCTTTACTTTGAAATTTCTTCATAAAAAGAGCGGTTTTTCACACAACGGGCGGGGCCCATTAAGGCCACTGGTCTTATTATTATTATTTTTTTATGACATTCAGTGACAAACGAGCAGACAGACCACCTGATGGAAAGCAGTACCTGTCGCTCATAACACCTATGGTTCTGCACTTAGGTTTCAAGTAACAAAAATGCAGAACCGCAGGTGCGTTGTCACTGTGAGGACTAAGATGATATGCCTCTTGCCTGTAATTGCGCTGGCTACCTTATCCTTCAAACCGGAACACAACAATGCATTCATTGTTGCTTGGCGGCAGAAATAGATAAGGGGGTGGTACCCATCCAGTCGAACTCCTCAGGCTTGACAGAGTCCTACCACCGGTATTAAGAAAACCAACACTAGAATGAATAGCCATTATAATTTATCTGACTAAAACAGAAAGAACATGAAGATTTTATAAATGTAGATATTGTTAATGTAAATTTCCGTAAAAATATTCCCAATGTCTTGTTTATTTTCGAGATAATGAGTACTTACTATATACATATTTCAACATTCTGCGTCAGTACAGTAATAACATAAGGAGCAAAGCTCATTGAAACACGTTGGACCAATAGAATTTTCGTTAATCAGAAGTTTGTCAAAACCTTACAAAGTAATATCAACGAACTTCGATACGTAAATATTTTTCATTACTGATTGTGTTAATTAACAATATCTATAGCGAGAACCAGGCTCGCACTTGATCAGTTTTTATTATTACTTGTTATTTTATAGAGTTCAAATTGTTGGTTATAGCTATATATATATATATATATATATATATATATATATATATATATTCATTGCCGCACTTCGTCCCATTTTACGTATTTTGTTAATCGGCAAATTGAACTTCTTCCAATGTTCAATTGAACCTAATTAAATTATATAAAACCAATAAAAGTAACATAATACTAATATTTAATAAGTTTGGGGCTAGAAACTTATTGTAAATAGCACGACAAGTCCATTATTTTGTCATTGAATCGGGTAGGTACTTATAATGCGTAGAATGGAACGGCGGCTGCAAAGAATAATTTTGTTGAAGGCAGGCCGGGGCCCCCATCGATCGCGGGCCCTTAAACACTTACCTAGAGTGCCCATTGGAAAAGAGGGGCCTGTCGATATCCCTTCCCACAAAAAGAATTTGGACGGCCCAAATTCGGACAATTTTTTTTTGAGAACTTTGTTTTGCTTGATGTGACGATAGACGATCGCTTGATATGCCGACATGTGGCAATATTTCTATACCTAATAGCTGAAGCGAGCAAGTAGGTTAAATTTACAAATATAAAATTATGCCATAAATTATGGTACAAGTTATAGGAAAAAATGTCGTCTCTAATCTCCTAGCTTCCAAGGATAATTTAAGGAGGTTAGATTAAACACCAATGTTTAACAAGTAGGTATGTACATATTGAAGTATACTGCTTGCAGCTTAAACATAACAGAGTCATAAAATCAATGATACAGTGAATTTTTCAAGGCAATTTTATTAACGCCTTCATATCATAGAATAGAACATATTTTTGCTATCAGAAACTATTAAAATGGTCCTCATCGAAGAACATTGGGCTGCTATTCTTAGAGGAGGTCTTATTTATGTTTTCGGTCTTCTTGGGCCTTGTTTATGTCTTCTGGTAAGCACATTGGCATAATACATGAACAAAACACTGAATAGAAATTATTGTATTTATTGTGAATATTTAACACAGCTTTATTAGACAAATAAATTACATATTCTTAATAGTAATACTTATTCATTTTTAATATTGCTTGGCTTGACTTACGACTACAAAAAATATTTTGTCATTTTATCAACCGACTTCTTCTAAAAGGAGGAGGTTCTCAATTCGGTTGTATGCTTTTTGTATGTTTGTTACCACAGAACTTCGTCATTTATTAATCGATTTGGACAATTTTTGTATTGTTTGAAGTGTATACTTTCAAATTGGTCCCATTTTAATTTAAAAAAAGAAATACCAACCCTAGGGGTGGAAAAATAGCTTATGAAAATATAACCAACTTCTTTTAAATTAAAAATAACATATATTGTAAAGTACTTTGATGCCATTTTTGAATTTTTTGAATTCATTTTTTTATTTTGTGGGTAGGCTGTCTGTAACAGCTATAAAATGCCTTTGAGACATCTAAAACTTTAGTCTTTCCTGTGACCATGATGGCTGTAAAACATTCGAAAGGTCGGGAGCCATAAATCAAAATAGTTAAAAGGTAGTTTTATCTATAGATATAATAAACTGTAGAGGTCGAATGTCTGTAGTATAGAAAAAAATGCTATTATTATGTTCTTGTGTAAGTTCACTGGGCCGTCAGGAATATGTACTATCATATTTATCTGTGCGATATTAAGGTTCGATGTTATGTCCTAGTCCCAGGTCATTGAGCCTCACGAGGGTACAGACATACTCGTATGAACTAGGTATGGTTTTATAAAGATACAACAAAAAAAAAATTAAAATTATTTATTATCAATTATTTATAAAAGTACTTACTTACTAATTATCTTTATTGTCTTTTGAAAGCAAGTTTTATTGCATTTTAAAACATTGTTGTCAAACAATCGTTGTTAAAATAAGACACAAGAATCAAATTAATTTAGTAAGATTATAAGTTAATTATTATACTAAATAAGTATGATACAAAACCAGATTCTGCAATACATAAAAGTATAAAGAGACTTTTCATCTATACAGATAAATAAAATTGGAGTGTCTGTTTGTGTTATTAAAATAACCGCTTTTTACTAAATACATATGAATGTATACAAGGTACATATAAAAAAAACAACATTTTTTAGAATTTTTGTCTGTCTGTCTGTCTGTTTGTTCCGGCTAATCTCCGAAACGTCTGGATCGATTTTGACAGGACTTTCACTGGCAGATAGCTGCTGTTATAAGGAGTAACTTAGGCTATTTTTATGTTAGAAAAAAAATCAGGGTTCCGTGAAAAAAATTAAAACCAATGAAATTGTGAACAAAATCCGCGTACAGCGTACGCAATAACGTACGTACGTAACGTTAATCGCTATATAATTTAAATGAATATCTTAAAAGTAGCAAGCTACTATTTATTTATAAACATAGCTAACCGTGAAAACGTACCTAGGGACGAACGCGAGCGAAGCGAGCGTGAGTCGCCAGTATCCAATAAAACTAGTTAAGGACCGTTCTCTACCGTGAAAATTGTACAAAATATTGTTACACTATAATAATAATAATATAAATCTATTCGTATAATAAAATTCTAACTGAGTCGAATCTGTACATTAAATATTTTTTGGAAAATCTCTTTGAAATAGTCATTATTATTTCGATACAGAGACCGAATTTATAGTTTTTAGATTTTTTGTCTGTCTGTCTGTGACCGAATCATGAGAAAACTACTGGACAGATTTTAATGAAATTTGGTATGATGATAGCTGGTTATCCAGTTCAACATTTAGGATATTTTTTACTGCTGGAAAATATCTCAACTCTGAGAAATTTATACTAAACGCTAAAACGTAACTAAGGACGAACCCGGACGGAGCGAAGGAGAGTCGCTAGTATTAAATAATAAATATAAAAATAGGAGTCATCATCTTGAATGGAGAAAGGGCGAGAAACCATTGTTTTGTTTTATGAATTAACTAGTGACTCACGTTACGTTTTAATGTTTAGTATAGATTTCTCAGACATGACATATTTTCCCGCAGTAAAAATTATCCTATATGTTGACCCGGATAACCAGCTATCATCATACCAAATTTTGTCAAAATCTCTCCAGTGGTTTTTCCGTGATGCGGTAACAGACAGACAAACAAAAATTCTAAAAACTGTAGATTTGGCCTCTGTATCGATAATAATATCTATTTCAATAAGATTTTCCAAAAAATCGTACAGATTCGGCTTAGTTAGAATTTTATTATATGTATAGATGTAATACGTCATTTCTTGTCGTAATGTTGTTTGAGGTGTTACTCTGAATTTGTGTAAAATAATAAAAACTGTGTGCCGTTACATCAAATTTAATTTGGCTTAACTAACCTACTTCTAAAATACTCTCGTAACAATATGTCAAAGTAGAGAGAAAAATAATCTGTTTCAGATATTATTACTTCAGCGAAAGGTAAACTTACAGTAAACAATCCATGTAAACTTACATAAGCAAAAATTAAATACATTTTTGTTCTATTATGTAGTAAAAAAATCTAGTAGATAGGTAATAAAAAAATATGTCATCCACCAACAAGATTTTGAACCTTGAAAAGCATTGTGACTGATGACAATCAGATTAAGTAGATAATAGTGATTGTATAAGAAACATTATTCAGTATGAGCGTGAGTATTTTAAAAACATTATATTTGTAAGACTAGTCAGGTTACTAGGCTCACCCTCGCTTGGATTCGTCTCTAGAAAAACAAAAACAAACCTATTGTACGGGAACCGTTCATTTTTCCGGGATAAAAAGTAGCCTATGTGTTATTCCAGACTATAATCTATCCCTATGCTTAATTTCATCCAGACCCTTTCAGCCATTCTGGCGTGAAAGTGTAACAAACATATCCATACATCCACACTCACAAACTTTCATATTTATAATATATAGGTATAGATGTACATAAAATATACCTATGTTCTGAAAAAATATTACTTGCAATATAAATAACAAGTAAAATAAAAGTAAAATATTTCAAAAACGTAGCTTACCGTAAACAGCAATATTTAACCTCTAAGTTATTCACTCTTTAGGTATAATACATTTAAAACTCTTATTTGCCAAAAAATGATATATTTATTGCCAAAATATATAATCGTTTTCTAAAATTTTGAAAATCTTGCAATCAGTTGACGCATTATTCGGTTATACCGGTTGTTAGTAAACACAATCTCTTATACCATCTCATGAATGTCAGTGCGCATAATTTCGTGGTTTGACCCGAATCCAGAAGTCTGGAAGGTTTGTGATGAGTCCTTGAATTTTGGGTTCTATTTTCCTTGGTTTTCCGTCAGCTGTGGAAATTGTGAACGCCTGCATGAAACCGGCGAAGACTAGGAACATTCCTTGACGGGCAAAAGTCTCGCCGGGACACAGTCTCCTACCTGTAAAACATGATAAATTATTGTTAAAGTTCTCCTCCTTTTATTTTCCCCCCTTTTCGCCATTTTGGTATCAAAGTTGTAAATACTATTGTTTACTAGCATATAAAGAATAAAGAGAAGTAAAAAGAAATATCTAGCATAATTGGACTTTACTCTTCAAATATATATTAGTGTTTTATTAACATGGCCCGATATCTATTCTACCTGTTCTGTCAAAGCTTTCCGAAAGACTAGTTCATAACATAATTTATCCTGATGTAAACAATATAATGACTAACTGACTTTCAAAAAGCTTTTGACAGAGTAGACCACAAATTACTTCTAGAAAAACTCGCTTTTAATGGTATACGAGGTAATTTGTGGTGTTGGTTTAAGTCATATGTATCAAACCGTACTCAAAAAATCGTAATTATGGGATATGAATGATATGAATCTGAATATTTTACTGTCACTTCAGGAGTTCCACAGGGCTCCATTCTAGGCCCCTTACTACTCGTTATTTTTATAAATGACTTCTCTGAGTGTTTTATCTTTTGCAACTTTTGCAGCTCTACGTTGATGACCTTAAAACTTTTCACACCAGAGTAAGAGGACCATCATAGGTTTCAACATGATTTAAACCGCTTCTCTAACTATTGTACTATTAACAAATTAAGTCTGAATTTAAATAAATGGAATTTAATAATTTTTACTAAAAAAACTATTAGTAATTATCCATATGTATTGTGTAATGCTCAATTGAACTGTGGTAACAATAGAAGAGACCAAGGAGTAACTCTTGACAGCAAGCTACATTTGAACATACATTAAAGAAAATATTATTAACAAAGCCTATAAAATGTAAGGTTTTGCTATGCGAGCAAGTACTAAGTTTCGACAACTATTAACATTTCTTCATCTTCGTATATATAAATCCCAATATATTCGATCTCAATTAGAATATGCAGTGCCATGTGGAACCCCTATTATGCTAAGTACATAGATACACTTGAAGTTGTACAAGAAAAAAAATCCTACGCAGTATGTACTATAGTTGTTATCGACGTCGCTTGCCACATGAGCAACTGCCAATAGAATACAAGCTACTTAAACTGCAAGGTTCCTAGATTACAATTAGATATAATGTTCTTATATGATCTTTGTGGTAAATATGATTTTTTTTTAATCTTAATAATAAATAATGTTATAATGTACATTACGCTTTTTTGCTACTAATCGTTGTCGAACGATTGCAGGTATACGTTCTCCTATGCGCAGAATTGTTAATACTTACAATACTTATTTTTGTTCTGTAGATTTAATGAATAGAAATATGAACAGCTTTAAAAACAAACAATTAACATAATATGCGATTCCCACTAACAAATTATGTTAGTGTATAATTTTTGCGTTTTTCTTTTGTATATCTAATGTTTCTTTCTTACTTGTACTGAATACTAACACATTACCACTTCTCAAAACCAGTTAGTAACTTGTGGTCAACGACGCTGGTGTCATAATTATTTATTTAATTTTATTATTTGTTTAGATATTAGTATTATTTTGTGAACACTGTTTGTAGACACAAATAAACCAAAAATAATAATAATAAATAAATGGTGAAAGAAATTCTATAAAGGGCGACTTAGTACTGTTGCAACTATAAAATATCCTAATTATTTTTTCGTTTATAATATTAATTATTAACACGTTCATGCGAGCAACGTATACATACGTCACATATTGGTAGATATGATATGGCACAACGTACTATAGCGTTCAGCAAAAACTCGATTTATTGAGAACAACGTAATAGTACGGTGTCTGGCCATACTAATGTTTAAAAGTTGGGTTGCTGTGCCACAATATATCGAATTCTCAAAATTGTAGTGCTACACCGCACCGATTTTTTTTGCCTTCTTTTATGGCACTCCGTCCTGGTACTATGTACCCATTTTGTTAGCGCACAACGTCACTGTACGTCGTTTCGCCTAAGAAGTTTCATTACATCTGTCAACTTGTGCGCATCGCGGGGGTAGTGCGTGTGCCGATTCTGTGTTCGCGTGAAATATTAACGCAAAACGTAAGTATTTTGATTATCTTACTACGTTGTATATATTATATCAATGTATTTTGTAATAAGTCTGAATGTGTCTGAATGTTCATTGTAATAAGTCTGAATGTGTTCAAAATACATATTTCGTCTTAAGACGTCTTAAGACGTCAGCGCAATATATTCAAATACTAATATTATCAGCTATTTGCACAACGTCATTAGACGTCGGTTCAGTTTGTATGAAAAAAATGATGTGCCATATCGCATAGAGCTACGATATTGATATGTTCGCATGAACGTGTTAAGAATAAAATTTATGTTCTCTTCGTATTGTTGTGAGCTTAATGTAAAAAAAATACAGTTACCTGCTCCGAATGGTAGAGATTTGTCTTTGGACAAATCTAACTGTCCATTTACGATGAAACGTTCTGGCCTAAAGTTTTCTGGGTCGCCCCACAGTTCCTTGTCATTGTGTAAAGTTGTGTAGTTAAAGGTAACGATAGTGTTCTGAAAAATGAATCCGTTTTATATTCAATGACGATAAAAAATGAATATTTCATTATTATATGTATATCAATAAAAATCAAATAAAAAAATATTTGAAATTGATTTTGGAATATACTATTGATTAATGATTTCTTTTCCCTTGGATTTGTTTCAAAATGGATGCGTTTGGAGAACGAGATAAATAACGAGGTAAACACTTAAGTAAACCTTATTTAAAAAATATTTACAACATTCCAAATTATCTACAGTACTAATTACAGTTACAATACGGTAAAAATATTATTTGACTTATTTTATTATTATAGCGACTCACCCTCGTTTCGTCTCTGGCTGTTTTAATTTTTTTAGCGGAACCCTAATTCTTTTTCGAAAATAAAAGTAACTCCTTCACCTAAGTTACTCCTTATAACATCAGCTATGAGCCAGTGAGAGTCCTGTTAAAATCGGTCCAGCCGTTTCGGAGATTAGCCGGAACAAACAGACAGACAGACAAACAGGCAAAAAATGTTAAGAATTGTGTTTTCCTTATATAGCTACCGTATATAATTTAGTAAATAACTGTTATTTTGATAACAGACACTATAATTTTATTTATCTGTATAGATTACCTTTGGGATGTCATAACCGTCGAGCTTTACGTCGTTCATGGAACGGTGAGGAATTCCAAGAGGCACTAATGTTTCTATTCTCATTACTTCGCGAATACATGCTTCAGTGTATGGCATACTGTAAAGAAATTACAAAGAAATGAGTGTATTGATATTGTGAAATACCTTCTAAATCTTAATTAAGAACAGAATTAAATTTATCAATTTAAGGAAGATCCCATAAAATTTTCTTTGATATAGAGTGTAGGTATCGTTTTCCAATAAATAAAAAAACATGAAATTCCAAGTATTTTTAAAAAGACTTTTTAGATCTAACAGATGTAATTGTAGTCTTTTTACATTATATGTACCTACTTCTAATTGTCATATTGACTTCAAATTTTTCAAGTGTTGTATTTAAATGTAAAACTACAAATTTACGGTTTTCGGATTTTCCCTTTACTTGTGCTATAAGACATTGCTCCTTGCAAAATTTTATGATTCTAAGCCAATGGGAAGTATTCTTGGCGGATATAAGTAGTCTTGGCGGATTGCGTTAACTTAAAAGTTGGATTATTTGACAGTTCCAATTGCAGACCCTGAGTATTTGATACTTAAATTTGATATTTTCAACTTGACGCGTCCACGAGATCTTCAGAAAAAGGGTTTGACAGACAGACAGACAGACAAACAGAGACATTTACTAGAAATACCTAATCAGATATTTTCGAAGTCGGTGCCATTCCTACCATTCCATCCGTTTTGACTATGACAGTAATCGCAATATGATAAGGACGGAAAAAAGATTGAAAGGGAGCTAGAGAAGGAGAAAGCTACAATAGATTTTATATTTTATTCTTAAATGCGTTTGTAAATAATTGGCACAAGTAAGGACTTTCTAACTATTGACTGAATTGTAACTATTTCCTTTCTTAGATTCATTGTTTAAAACAAAGAGTGAAATCGTACTTTTTCCTGTCGTCCAATGTGGGCAGACGGTCGCGACCAACTACTCTGTCAATTTCCTCGTGAATTTTGTCCTGAACTATTGGTTGATGTAAGACTCTCTCGACCAATAGCGTCAACACTGTAGCAAATGCAGAAGCGGCGGGAATCATGTAGTCAGTCAACACTAATTTAAACTGATCATCTGAAAAGCACGAAAGTATTAGTTTTTCTATAATATTATGTATATGTGTACATACACATAATACTAATTATATAATAATAAAATTGTAATTTTAGCATATATGTATAAGATGCTTACTATAAGTATAGAATAATTCGATAAAATTTATTTACTTTAACATACAGGTAAAAATGAAACTATTTCTAATGTCAAATCTCAATATTTTAGTTAAGACTTGTGTGTTTATCATTAAGTTTAATTCATTGTACAAACTTACCTGAGAATGTGCTGCGGTCACTCTTGCTCATTTCTTCATTCATTTGTCGCAAATAAGTGTCAATAAAATGACGGTCATAGGAAGGATCGTGGTTCTTTTTGGCGTTATTGATAACGTCCTATAGTAAATATATTATATAATTATTAAGCGTGAATTTTTTATTGATATTTATGATACTTTTTCGATGTCAGCTGAAGTTTAATAGAAAAGGTATTTACTTTATTATAAGTGCGAAAAAAATAATTATTTGTTTTTCAAAATAAACGTATCTACCTAAGTGCGTGTTGCACTATTTTTTTTTCAAAAAAATAATAATATATACTATCTAATAATATATAGTCTTGTTTGATATTTTAAATATTGCTATAAGACAAGTTTGAAGTGTTAAGGTAAATAACTTACCGTGAAGAAATTTAAGAAATAAAGACTTGATTTACGTAAGTCTTTGTAACCACTGTAGCTAGGCAGAACATCTTTCAGCCACGGGGTAAGTGATAAAGTTCCTCCAAAATCATTGGTTCCTCGTTGAAACAACATGGTTATTCTGCCCAAGTCCCAAATTTTATTGTATTCAGATCGGGGGAAGACAGATCTTGTGAAAATGTGCATCATACCATTTATGGAAGGTGCATCAAAATAGTGTTGTAGGTATATGAGGTCACCGTTTACTATTTTCTGAAATGAGAGTATTATGACGTATTAAGAAACCAAACAATCTATATTCAATTAAGTAATAATTTAATTATATCACATCTAGGAAATAATTTAAGTTTTCTACAGTGTGGTTTTTTAAGTTTAAACAGCGTGTCACTGTCTGTATGTACTGATGAGTTAAGGGGGAGGGAAGGATCTCAAGACCTATCGATTTAACACTCACGTACCTATATTTTTAGATGGCTTGGAAGTTATTTGCAGTTTAAAAAATAAATACTTAGTTATTATAACTATTCGGTTGTATTTTAATGACATGAAACGTCTTTAAAATCACACCGAAATATACAGATACCAGGTTAGAAAAGTGGTCCGTAACGAAAAGATCCATATCGTCTTTACTTAATAATAATTACAAAACTATTAGTCTTAGTAAATAAAGTGTCATGCATCAATGGTAAAAAGGCCCCACCATTTAACTACTTCAGAAACTTTGCGAAGTTTAGTCTAAAATCTAGTGCATACTATTTATTTTGTTAAATCCAGACAACTTTGGAACAACTAAAAATTGCTAAACATGGGGGTTAAATTTATAGGTATTGAGGTCCTCGACCCTCCTGCCAGCCTTGTACCATCAGTCATGTTACACACTGTAGGTATACTGTATAATATTTTGCTTTTAGGACATTTTCTTATAATATTGTCAATCGATCATCAAGGACCTAAGAATCTTTACGGATGGCTCCAAAAATCAAATCGGGGACAGGCTGTGGGATCTTCTCTGATGACCTACACATTAAAACTTCACTACCCCTAGGTACCTATAACACGGTGTTTTAAGCTGAAAGTCTAATTATCCTGGAGGCAGCCAAAATAATTGTGACAAAGAACGTCAAAGACTTTTCCATCCGCATACTATCAGACAGCAGGTAAGTACTACAAGCATTAAATAGCAATACTACCACTTCAGGTATGATCTATGAATGTCACAACGCTTTGACACGAGTAAGTGACTGGAACGAGATCACCTTACAATGGATCAAAGGCCACAGTAACTCGTGGGGTAACGATAGGGTCGATGAGTTAGCAAGAAGAGGTTAAAACATGACAACGATAGAACCCGAGCCCATCGTGTCGCTACCTTCTTTCTGACTCAAAGGCCAAATTGGACAACGCACGAAACGCCAACAATATATGGCGTGAAGTTTAAGACTGTAGACAGGCAATAGAGTTTCTTCCTCTCACAGATGCCAAAATATCGAACCGTCTTATGAATCTCAACAGACCTCAACTTATTGTTAGGCAGATAACCGCAGCCTTAACTGGCCACGGACCATAATATAGCAAACATCTATTTAATATAGGTATAACTGACAGCCCACTTTGCAGGGCCTGCAAGGGGGCAGGTGAAACGGCTGGGAAAAAACATGTAATCTTGTCAATAAAATACTGGACAATTCCAGGTGTAGGTGGTAGGTGTAGGGCGTACCAGGCTAAATATGTTGGCACGCCTAGTACACTCTCGGAAATCTTCAGTAAGGCGAAGAGGCTGCTGAACTTCCTAGAGGAATTGAGATGGCAAGAGTAAGATGAAAATAAATTCCCACACATAAAATAGGCGCACAGTCGTCGAGTTGCGGAAACCAGCCCGAACATACCATACCATACCATTGTTAATCGAGTACTGTTACCGTTAATTAAACTTTCAAAACTTATACTGCGTCCCTAATTATTCATATGAATTTAAATGAGATATGTTGATTTTTAAGCAATAACAATAAATATTTGTATGATTTTTACTTTCTCATGCTCGTTCTTAGGGCCGTTATGAACCATGTCGATCATTTCCTTAATGTCGTTGGCCATAACTGTTTCCAAACTTTCATCTCTCCTTCCAAATCCAAAATCTCTTAGGTTGCGGAAAGTGAATCGCCTTTGAACATGCCAAAAGTATCCATCGGTGAAGAATATACCTGTGAAAGGAATATATGTATTTTAAAATCAAGTAAGCTTTTCAGTACAGCTTAATTTTGTAACGAAATTATAAAATACTATAAAGTATAATTAAAATTTGATTCCGAAGTGCCTGAAATTAAAAAGAAATATATTTTGATTTATAGCATTAACGCGCTTATTTGGTAACGCGTTCACTCACTTGGGAAACGGAGTGCAAATCCCGGCTCTTGCACCTCTGATATTTTCATGTGCGAATAATTTTCAACATAATTACTATTTGTATATGGTGAAGGAAAACACTGTGATAAAACGAGCATATCTGAGAGAACCCGCCAAGTTTTCGAAAGAGATGTGAAGTCCGCCAACCCACACTTGGCTGGTGTGGTGGACTATGGCGTGATTCCTCGTTATGAAGGAAGCCGTACCCAGCAGTGGAACGTTAAAAAGGGCGGAATACATTCATACATACATTAAAAACTGTACGACATTAATAGTTGAACATATACATTGTAAAATAATTCTTAAATACTGTAAAAGACTGCAATTTTCAAAAAATGCTATGTATAATGTAGACTGCAGAGCATACACCTCAGAAGTATTTAACGGATTAAAAATAAATTCGCCGCAAATAACTATTACATAGTGAATAACTATAATACATATGGCCCACAAGGCAATGATATCTACATGTTTATGTCATAAAACATGTGATAAATAGGTAATGTATGAGACAAAATAGGAAAATTTCGGAATTTAAAAGAGGTACCTACGTATATTTTTAAGAGGAACATTAGTAGTAAATCAAAGGAACAAATTGAAATCATAAAAATACATGTAAAATATACAAAAACTAGGACAAAGAATTATCACATTTCTTAGACACGCTAAGAAGCTCACAAGTGCAGAAAACAATGATAATTCAAAAAAGTATTGTTATAAAGATGGTACGCAAAACCATGAATAAAAAGGACGGTACAGGTAATGATCAAAGGCAAAGGGACGATTTCCACCATCTTACCTTTTAGAAATCCAATAATCCATCATTCATTATAAATATTTATTTTTTTAATAAAAAAAAAACTTGTTATTACTACGTCAATTTCTGAAAATAATATAACGCCTACAAAAAATTATGAGCAACGTCACGTTTGGAGCGCAAAAATGTGTTTTGCGCTTTGTGTGTAAGTAATATTTGTTCAATTTCGCTTAATAAATAAAATATATAATTAATGAAAAATCAATGTCATCAGTAAGAAAGACGAAGTTGTCCAAAGAGATGTAGGTTGATGATGGTATTTATATTTAAATATATTGTTTAAATATATTTATGTAAAATTAAAAAGAATTATTTTAAATTCCAAAAAAGTATAGGTTGTAAAATATACTCTTAATAAAGAAAAATAAAATAATGCGGTCTTAAATCAAATTTCTGTTTTTTCACTTACTAAAAAAATTTTACACTAATGAAAAAATATGCGGGTCATGTGTTTCCCCTTAGTGGCATATAGCCACTAAGCAATTATACAGTCTAATGAAGAACAAGTTATTGGTAAAACCATTTACACAAAAGGGAAAAATAAAAACTTTTTAGAAAAAAATAAAAACCGACTTCAAAAAATAAAACACTAAAAAGTAAAAAATAACTGATTGGTAGTTTTCATTTCCTATACATACTATAGATACTATATTGCTATATATACTATAGATCGAAGTCAGTGCCTGCCGATACAAATCAAAGCAAACGTAGGTTAAGAAGGCTAAGGCGTCCCGCCTTAAGGCGTACCGAAGCTCCCGCTTTAGCATTCTCGTTAGGTCTTTTTTTATTTCTCACCTAGAACCCCCAATACCATGATTGCTTTACGTTATTTAAGATTTGATGACAGTTTCGACTCGAAAATTATAGGTGTCGGATTGTATCAGAAGAATTGGCTGACACCGATTTCGAAAATATCCTGATAGAATGAAAACCCCCGTTCAGTTATTTTTTACGTTTTAGTGCCTGGAAGTCGGTTAACTTAAGTTTTTTTGACGATTGATGGCCTTGCCGTAAATCAATTAGATCCCCACAAAGTTTCGAAATAACTTCACGATCTACGAGCATACCAAAAATGTTGCGTTTACGTAGCAATCCTACTCCTATAACTTCACCCAATCCCTATTGAAAAACTCCAATAGGATCTCATCAAAAGCGACAAAAGCCACATAGAAACCAATATATATTTATTGGTTTCTATGTGGCTTTTATTATTGGAGTTTTTAAATACGGATTTGCCGTTGAGAAATAATAATTCACTCCCGTAGCTCCTCGTATCGGATGGTTCGGCATTCTTATTAATTTTTAGTTTTCGCCGCGTATTTGTACCGTGAGGCCAGTTTTCGGTCAGAGGTTACTTACGGTTATATTTTGACTTTCTTACATGCGCACTAAAATTTTACCAAGTTTTTGAGACGTTTTCCTTTTGGCACTATACAATATATCCAGGCCGTTACACGTCCATTAGTCCATTTCATAAAAAATACTGAACCGATTTATATGAAATCTTTACTATTCCCTAAGTTGAAATAAATTTAAGCAAATAAAAAAGAGTGATCATCCGATTACTGGTTTTAGAGAAATGCGTAGACAAACTGTATGTATTATACATACAAATATACATATGTATAGGTAGGTACATATTTACTTGGAAACAATAATAGATTATCATATGTGTGAATACCAGTTTCAATAATATTACATATTATGTACATACATGTTGAATTGATAACCTCCTTTTTTTGAAGTCGATTAAGAAAGAAACTAAATTGAACTAGGTTCCAAGGAAATTATATGTATAGGATGTAAAATTATTTATCTAAAAACGTACATAATGCAATAATCGCTCGGTTCTTGAAGATAAAAGCAGATAAATTATTATACTATCGTACGAGTTACTGTTTACGTAATGATTGTATTTGCCATCCTAAATATGAAGTTATAATAAAAAGGAGTTCAGTACTATAAGAAAATTGATCCTAAGGTGTAATAAGCCCGTAGCGCGAGTACCTAAGTTTAGTATGCGTCATGTTTTCTAGACTCGATTTCTCCTATCAATCCATGTATAGTTATTGGGTTTTCTGCTAAGAAACTGGTCTTGCAGAGTTGGTGGTATTTCACTCCTGAGTCTCGGAGAAGGAATGCATATAAAACTGTCGGTTCTTCATTTTGAACTCTCAACGGATCGGGTCGAAATGTCATCGGACTTTGAAGGTAACCGGAGTAGATAGTGCAATTGTGTTAACGAGCATATTTGTGTATTATAATAATATCTTTTACACAATATGAAGGTTCAGTTTTCGCCATTTGGCTCCGGACCTCTTAAAACGACGCAATACATTATTTTTTTATTTCTAATAACATGACCGCGCATGATAAGCTTAATAAAATACGACCTTTTGATGTTTTCAACTGTACGCAATTATGATGTATGGCCTATATACATAAAATAGAATCTGTTTTAACATATTAATTTTTTATTTATTTTAGCATGGGCAACTATAGCGTATAGGTATTTAAAGAAGGCGGCTCCTAACTAGCCAAAATATGTTTAGAATTTTAAATTTTGGTTCACAACTTGTGTTTGGACTTCTGTACATATTCTATACACATATTTTATTTAGACACTTTATAATAGTTATTATTTACTGGACTTTGTCATATTATCTAACTAATAATATTGCAATTATAATAAGGCATAATGATTGCTTTTAAATTGCAATTACATAGTTATACAATAAATAATAATGTAACGTTTTCTTTGTTTCTTGTTTATAAACAAAGTAATACACCAAATATTACTTTGTTTATACTTTAGCAAATTATCTAAATAATATTATTTGCATTTGATACTAATATCTAAAACTAGTATTAAAATCAAATGCAAACAACAATGTAGTTACTTACCAAATATCTTCCAATACGAGCGTAACCGCGCTACGAAAATGTCATTGCGGCCGTCTAAATCCGGATTATTTAGGCCTTCCTTAATTAATTTTGGATCATCTATGACTATCGTAGGGAAGTTTCCTAGGTACATTCCTAAAACAGTAGTTTTGTAGTCTTGGGCTAGTTTACTTAAAGCTCCACCCAAGTTGTTGAACTCTCGCGCCAGGATGATCCAGTAAGCACCCCATATTGGCAGACTGGGTGGTCCTGGAATATATTAAGACACTTTTACTAGCTTCACTTCTAACTATATGTAATAAAATCGCTCTAAAAGTCAATTTTAACCTACTTCTAATTGTTATACCGAAGTGAAATTTTGTATGAACCTACATAATTTAGACGGCAATAGGTAATATTATGTACTGTTTGGTAAAGTAGTAACACAATTGATTTTTTTCTAAGACTAATTTTTATAAAAAAAGTAAAAAAATTATATTAGAAAACTAAAACAATTGACTGCATAAAATGCGAACTAATGAGATAGAATCTAAAATCTTTTTAAATAATGTCTAAGGTAAGTCTGCTAATACTATATCATTATTAATATTCTTTTTATTTGTATTCTGTATTTATGTATTTTAATTATTATTTTATTTAGTTGGCGGTCCCCCGATGCGGCGACGCTCATTATCAAAATATTAATAGGTATTTTTAATGAAGTTAAAGGGCCAAGAGAGAAATTTTACTTTTTAGAGTCTTTTTTGTGTCGAAGGGTTATTTAAAATTTTTGATTTCATTTTTATTTTATTCTGTTTAAATTATTCGCGGAAACTAGTTCTAATAGATAACTCTCATTAAGACTATTCTTATGAGCTCAAACACGTTATATCTGCTGTAAGTTTCTGAGAATTTGAGCATCCCGCAGACTATTTGATGTTACAGCCACAAATTAATTAATAGTTCCTTACGGAACTACAGCTCAAGGTTAGCATGTCTTGAAAGTATCACCGAAGTAACAGTACACCAAATTTCAAATAAATCGGATTCGTGAAAGTTAGTGAGACCCTTTTGTCAAGTAGGAAATGAGCTGATGATGATCAAACGCCTAAACGGATCTTCATAAATTATAGGCTAACATCTCGATCACGTCAGCTTTCAAACAAAAAAAACCACATCAAAATCGTTCCATTCGTTTAGAAGCTACGATGCTACAGAAGACAAATAGAAAAATAGACACGTTAAACTTATAACACCCCTCTTTTTGCGTCGGGGATTCAAAATAAGTTGTTCAGGACGCCTAAATTGACGCATAAAATTCGCTGATTTTATAATATTTAAATTTTTTACAATTAAAATTTACACGTGTTTAACAAGGCAAATCTAACGACGTATCATTCATCGGAAATCAAAATCGGTTCAGCCGCTTAGGTGTTAAAGGTAACATGGAAACGGACATTGACAGACAGATTTTGGAAAGAAGTTTTGAAGGAAGCATATAAAATTTAATTACTACTAGTAACAGCACAGAGACTAGAGTCATTCTTTAAGTATGTATTATTTAATCCTTGAACAGAAGGGTTGTAACATAAAATGTTGTAGCATAAAATGTTGGAAATTATAACTTGAAGTTCACACTTATCTAATTTATTATAATTTAAATAGTACCAAAAATGTATATATTAGTTTTCATTGTAATATAAAATTTCGCTTAATTATGCTTATTCTTACACAAAACTTTTACAAAATACTATAAGTAAAACTTGAAGCAGCTTTTTAAGATTTATTAAGTAAAACCGAAAAAAGTAATGACTTACCTGGTGGGAAATTCTTTGCGGGTCGTTGAAAGGCACTTTTGTACCACTTGACACCCAAAAATGTAATTACTGCAATAATGGCTACGAGTCCGATCATTTTGCCCGAGCCCTGTTGACTGATAAGTGATGCTAGTTTCCAAACAATCATTAATATATATCTGATTCGGCAGCGAGTAATATAAATTTAACAATTACATATTATGATGCTACTGTAAAAGTACGAATTTGGACATTATTATATTTAACCTAAGTCGTATTCAAATAAAATTAACCTAATGTTTGTGTTAAATATTTTTTGAATGTTTGAGAGTTTTAGTGAGATACTTTTCATCCCGGAAAATTAAAGAGTTCCCGTTGGATAGTTAAAAAACCATAGTAACTTATACAGCTTAGTACACAAAAATTAGTGAATGGATTTTGATGAAACTTTACAATAATATAGTTAATACATGGGCTACTTTTAATCCCGGAAAAATGTAACGAATCCCGTGGGATAGATTTGTTTTTTGTTGCCTAATGTGAAAATATATTTCAAACATTTACCTACATAATATACCTAACTACTTTTCGGGTGTCTTTTTAAAAACAACCTGTCCAAAACCGGATAGGCCACTCATTTTATATCAGGTCGTATTATTTTTAAAACAATAACTAAAAATTTTCGCTGACATATTTATTTGTAAATTTCATTAAATAGCTTTTGTTAGATTTTTGTTTGTTACCCGATACTAATGAATACAATTATAAAAGAAAAAAAACTACTATAATAAAAAACTCGACTGCATAAAAAGGGAACTAAAAAGATGAGAACAAGTAGACGAAGGAACATGGAGTTATATAGTCGGGAAACATACGAATACATACACTTAGCATCTATGTATGTATGTCTCCGACTGTATAATACCTATGTTTCTTCGTCAACTTATTCTGATAATTTTAGTTCGCTTTTTATGCAGTCGAGTTTTTTTTATTTTTGTAAATTATATATTTTTTACAGCTCTTCAGTTTTGCTTAATTTGACATTTTTAGTTTTATTATCAATTTCTTATCCTAAATTACTTTTAAACATATTAGTTGCATATATTTTTGTAATCGCCTCTTTTGCACTCGCACACGATTGATTCGGACGGAATTTTTTTTTCAAGACACACATATTGGCTCATTAGGTATATCAGTCATTTTGATTTTTAATGATATCTATGATGATGATGTTCTCCTGACCGATTCCGGCCACGGCGGCCAATCTCATTGAGACTAGCCAACTGCGCAGGAGATATTATAGTGCACAAGTGTACGCGCAGACACAAGTGCACTCTCTATTCCTGTCACTCTCATACTCCAGTGGGACGACTACTCGACACGACCGGTGAGAGTTAAGGCGCAGGACCGACGGCTTTACGTGCTCTCCGAGGCACGGGGGTGAAACACCGCCAACTTCCCAACTCCGGGCTGTTACTGAGGCTTACTATACAGAAAGACTCAATAACTAAACTTGGCCCGACCCGGGACTCGAACCCAGGACCTCAGGATGTGCAGCCGTACATGCTAGCCACTACACCACCGAGGCAGTATAGTGAATGATATCTATACATCCTATGACACTGAATATATATATATATATATATATATATATATATATATATATATAATATGTCAAATATATATGTATATATATATATATTTGACATTTATATGTAACTATATATATATATATATATATATATATAGGTACATATAAATGTCAAATACTTAACCCTCCTTTGGGCTTCGCCGCAGTCGGGTAAACAAAAATTTGCAACAAAGTACAAAAATATTTTAGTTTCTGTCACGTATTTAAAAATCTATTTAAATTCAATCTGCTATTTTAAAAATATGCACGTTTACTGCTTGATAAACACAACGACAGGCAGACACATAAAACGAAAGCGTATGTCGCATGCTAACAAGTAAAATCCACGCTAATAGATTCAAGTATTTTTGTTCAATTTCAATTCGGTTGAATTTTTATAATGTATGTTACTGCAGAACTCCCACATTTATTAACCGATTTGGAATTTTTTTCTTTTTTTTTAAAACTTTAAAATTTAAAGTATATGAAAAAATACCACCCATAACGGGTGAAAATTTTACTGTACTTCTAATTGTCATATTGACTTGAAAATTCGGTATCATCGATCTAATCCGATGGTGAGGCCAGAAGGTGGATGGTGGCACTCTTCTACTGCTACTGGTAGATACTTTGAGTTTGGGCTTATTTGATTTTATTTGACAAGTCTAATACATTAAAATTGGATTTTAGAGCCTGATTTTTTAGCGTTACTAATAAAAGCGAATTTTAGTTTGTTAGTCTTTATATAAAATTTGAGATCAAACTAACTTAAATGGCTTAAGCTAGTATTATATTAACATATTTTCTTCTTAATTTGCTATTACTACGTCTAATGTCATTGTTATTTAAAAGTCTACTGATCATTTTAATTATTATTACTGCAACTATAAAGATAGTGTCTTACAAAGTTAAAGGTTAGATAAAAAATAAATTGTTGACACCCAAAAAAAAAAGATTCTGTTAAAACAAGTCATCTAGCCCATCGGCAATATTATACATTTTTAAATGTAATATAGGTGCTAATAGAAAAATAATTCTTATAAATATTTAAAGTTTTCATCAGCTCATATTTTCATTGATTTTACGAAAAGTATTCAAATAGGCATTGTGGGTTACGTACATTTGTAAAGGAATTGGATTATATATGGTATACGAAGAAAAATAAACTTTCTAGCACATTATTAAATTAAATCAGTAGCGGACCAAAATTTTGATTTGGGAGGGACTTGACCTAATGGAGGAAAACACTAAACACTACAAAATTGCTAGAAAATGTTATTGTATGTATATGTACCAGATTTTTTATTTCTACCAGGATAAAAGCCTATGAATTAATAAACAACCTATGTCCGTCCACTTCTGAACGTATGCATCTCTCAAGTTGCCCTACTCTTCTCTATCCTGTGCACTACCCCTCCAACTAGAGCCAGCAAGCCTGTCAATGTTGACCATCTTTTCCAACAGTATAATTGTCAATGTTGACCATTCACTTGCTTAAAGCGGTTTCTATTCTAAAATTAGTCTCCTCGGTTAACGGTTGTCGGAGTTACGGCATATATAACCAGTCCACTGTCACTTCAGCGAACTAATTCTTTGGCATGTATAGATTGTTTTTGTTTTGCGAATTTGCTTTCAAATGCCCCTTAAGATCCCAAACTAAGACCTAATATTTTGTAGTCCCTTCGTGAGTCCTCGAATCCTCCTACTCTTCTTTTTTCTTCTTTCTTGAAATTTTTTCAACCGAGTTAGATTTTTTATCCCAGGTAGACATATTCTTAAACAACTTTAAGGGTTGGATCTCCTACGACGATAAGCTTAAGGATGATGTTGATCACTGAAACATCCCTACTTATGTGTTATTTGTCTGATCACGTTCGTAGTCACATTATTCGGGCTTTGTAGATTACTTTTCTGATGGAGTTTCTTTATTAATGTGTTCATTAAAAAAATAGTCCCTGCGATTCTAGAAAATTCACCGGCAATTAGTCTCTGTAATTACAGCAATAGTGTGATTCGATCCTCGATTCGTTGCATGCGGGTTACTCCTGGTACTTCTCTAATAGCAGAGTGAACGGTGGGAACGATCCCTTGCTACGGCAGATTTGTCGTTGGGGCGTTATAGTTAAGTTCGTTAGGGATTTCGCGGAATTGATTCCATAAGGCTTTAGTGGGTAGGATTAGCTTTTCTAGTCGGTAAGTCCCACAAAACGACTTGCATTTGTGCAGGTGGTATGCGTAAATGCATTTTCCCAACGTTAAAAAAAATATTATTGGAAAGCCTTAGGGTTCGCCCGTTGTACGTAACCAAGAAAAGTCGTTTGAAACTTGGTATTAATGTTATTTAATACAATTTAATGAAAAAGCAAGTATTTAAGCATTTTTCAAAAATTCATCCCATAAGGAGAGTAAAATAGGGGATGAAAGTTTACCTATATGAAATTGTGTAATTTTCTTATGTGGAATGCAACTGAATCGGTCATTTCAAAAACCTTTTGAGGTTTGTCATACATTTAGAATTTTAGAACTATGAAAACTGTTTCATTCAAAATAAACAAGTTTTAAAGAACTTTTTTCGACTGAATATAATATTCGAGTTTTAAAGGATTGAAATGTAAAAAAATATTTATGGATTATTAATATTTTTGATTATTAAGATTCGAACCCTGTGATTGTCAATCTTGCATCTTGACCGCTTGACCACGATTTGCGTTAAAAAAAACCTTTGAAGCAAAAAAGTGTTTGAATAAATGTGACTATGCGGTTTTTGATTTCGATTCACTGTGTGTAAAAAACAATACTTATGTATATCAGATTTTTTCCAAAGTTCATCCTCTAAAAGGGTGAAAGTGGGCTGTAATGTTCATATGGGTTTTATTTAAGACTGACTGCCTCGGTGGTGTAGTGGCTAGCATGTACGGTTGCACATCCTGAGGTTCTGGGTTCGACTCCCGGGTCGAGCCAAGTTTAGTTATTGAGTCTTTCTGTAAAGTACGCCTTAGTAACAGCCCGGAGTTGGGAAGTTGGCGGTGTCTCACCCCCCTGCCTCGGAGGGCACGTAAAGCCGTCGGTCCTGCGACTAAACTCTCACCGGTCGTGTCAAGTGGTCGTCCCACCGGAGTATGAGAGTGATAGGAATAGAGAGTGCACTTGTGTCTGCGCGCACACTTGTGCACTATAATAATTAATATCTCCTGCGCAGTTGGCTAGTCTCAATGAGATTGGCCGCCGTGGCCGGAATCGGTCAGGAGGACATTATTTATGACTAGCGACTCACCCTCAAAGCAAATCTATCCCACGGAAATCGTATATTTTTTTTTCCGGGATGATATATAACCTACAGCCTTCCTCAGTTAATGGGCTATGTAATGCAATTTTTCAAATCGGATTAGTAGTTCCTGAGATTAGCGTGTTCAACCAAACAAACAAACTCTTCAACTTTATAATATTAGTATAGATGAGAGGTGTACAATTCAATCAAATATGTACGTGTTTTAAAATTTTTCGTAATTCATCCTGTAAGGGGGTAAAAATGGGTGGTAAAGTTAATAAGAAAATCGCCATTTTTTCGAAATTTCGAATAACCTGATTGATAATACCTTATCAATCAGATTATTCGAAATTCGTCCTCTGAGGGGGTAAAAAAATTATCAGGATCGAGGTGAATTTAAATTGATTAATGCTATTGACGCTTAATTAACAAAATATTTAAATACTGAAACAGACTTTTCTTTTAATGAAAATTGATTTTGGCCGAATGAAGAAGTAATCGGGGGATAGCATTCACTGTGGTCTTATCTGGAATTACTACCACACTTTATATATTCAACCCTTTTTCACGTTCCTCTACTGGGTCGAGGGAATGCTATTGCTGTTTTCATATTGCATTTTATAAAAATAAATTGTTATTTGAATAAAAACTTCGCAACTGCATTAGATGTATTCATTTAAAAAACTAGAATCAGCATAATTCAAATTTTCGTGTTCAGTCTTCATCGTTCCAATTAAAATCTAAATCAGTGTTAAATCCGTCAATGTCGTCTTCAATATCTGTCTGTTTGTCAAATCTATACATATAATAAAATTCTAACTGAGTCGAATCTGTACCTTAAATATTTTTTGGAAAATCTTATTTAAAATAGACTTTATTATCGATATAGAGACCGAATCGATAGTTTTTAGAATTTTTGTCTGTCTGTCTGTCTGTCTGTTACCGCATCACAGAACAACAACTGGAGGGATTTTGATGAAATTTCGTATGATGATAGCTGGATATCTGGGTCAACATATAGGATACTTTTTACCGCGGGAGATTATCTCATTCCCACGGGAGTACACGTTATAACACAACCCAAAAAAATTTATGATCAGAATTTCTTGAAACTTGGTATTAATGTTCTTCAATATAAATAAATATTATACATAAATACGTGTTTTAGCGTTTTCTGAAATTCATCCCATAAGGAGATAAAATAAGTGATGAAAATTTGTATGAAACCTACCTTTTTAAAGATTTTTTTTTGTAGTTTTAGCGCGAGCGAAGCCGCAGGTTTTGCTAGTTATCATATAAATGTCGAGCCTTCTATGGTATTAGATGTCTTATTGTTATGATATCACGTAGCTCAGGCTCTGCGATAGGTTTTCGCACTGTAGTCACAAAAACACCTTTTCTTTCTAGATTAGCTGAGCCGTGACGCATGTTAGTCGTAATCTTCTTGATCAAAATCAGATTTTATATATAAGTATGTGACATTGGTTTGCCTTTGTAATTTTTAATTCTCTTGTTTTCAGCCATTATCTAGACAATATCTTAGATTGGACTACAAGTTGCACGCTATTTCGCACGATTAAGTAATTACCAACCTTTTTAAGAAAACATAAATTCGGACAAAACTCGACTATAAACAAAATTTTAACTAACTATAATGAAATCTCTCGCAAGTATCCTGTTATCTACGCATATTATAGTAAAATTGTAACTAAGCTAAATCTGTACATTAAATATTTATGGAAAATCTTATTGAAATAGACATTATTATCGATAAAGAGGCCGAATCTATAGTTTTTAGAATTAAAGTCTGTCTGTCTGTCTGTTACCGCATCACAGAAAAACCACTGGAGGGATTTTGATGAAATTTGATATGGTCATAGCTGGTTATCTGGGTCAGCATATAGGATACATTTTACTGCGAGAAATATCCCATCTCTGAGAAATCTATACAAAACGTGAAAACGTAAGTAGGGACGAGCCCGAGCGGAGCGAGGGTGAGTCGCTAGTACTTAGATATATTTTCAAATACAATGTACAATTCTAAAAGAAATCTTAAAGAAATCAATAATCATTTATTAGTGTTACGTTTCATTTTTTTATTATTATCATTTAAGTAAAGCGTATGTACCTAATATCTTGTATACCAGTTATAAAATGTTGTGCATACCTTTAATTTAGAGTAATATACAAAAAAGAAATTTGTTACTGCTATTTTAGTAATTAAGTTTGTCTGTGTACTCTAAGTTGATAAGCCTTATTCAATAAATAAAGAATAAAATAATTAAAACACAATTAGTTGATTACATTATTCAAAACTGCACATGCCATGCCAAGGAGTTTTATCAGCTGTGATTACAATCACAAAATTGAAATCAGAGCTGATAAAACTCCGTCTGCATACAAGACGTTTCAATGCACCAACGTTGCCATTCGCAATAATTATATTATATGTATCTATTTGAATTGTACCTAGGGATGCATCCGACAAAAGCGAGGGTAAGTCGCTATTTACTAACAATTCTATATTCTGCACACAATACTTAACAGTCATTGTTTAAAAAAAAAATTATGTTTAGATTTCCCTTCGGGTTCGTCCCTAGACAAAAACAAATCTGTCCCAACGGAAGCGTATACTTTTCCGGGATGATATATAGCCTAAAGCTTTCCTCCAACGCAAAGAGAAATTTTCAAATTGGATTAGTAGTTCCTGAGATTAGCGCGTTCAACCAAACAAACAAACAAACTCTTCAGCTTTATAATATAAGTATAAATTTTTTGTATTAGATAATACAAAAGATACTGAAGGAGGCAGAGGGTAGTTCGAACCTAAGCGGAACCTCGGCGGATCTGTGTGAAACTTCAATGGTGATAATAAACATCTATATCTATACATGTAATAAAACTGTAGAGGTCGAACGTCCGTACGTAGAAAAAAAAGTGCTAAAAACCGAGTCAGGGGGATGTAAGAAGAGAAATAGAACAAATCCAGATTTTTTCAAATATTTTGTTTCTCTGTCTGTTTGTCTGTTTGTACTTTGTACGGGCTAATCTCCGATACTGTTGGACCGATTTGAATGAAATTTTACATGGTGGTCCATCCCCTGTCAACATTTTAGATACTTTTCATCCCGGAAAATTAAAGAGTTTACGTGGAATAGTTAAAAAAATATAGTAAGTAAGTGTAATAAGCTATTACTATAGTTAAAAAAAGCTATAGTAGGTAATAGCTTAGTACACAAAAACTACTGATTGGATTTTAATGAAACTTTATAATAATATAGTTCATACATCAGAATAATAAATATGCTACTTCCTTAGAAATGTATGGTTCCCGTGGTATAGATTTGTTTTTGTTTGTCTACAGGCGAATCCGAGCGAAGCGAAGGTTAGCGACTAGACGTGTTATAATAAAACTAATATAATTTCTGCATGTAATACTGTTTGAGCCGGCGCGGTGTAACAATAAATAATAATAAAGTCGTTCTCATTTGTAGTTCAATGTTCATCATTTTTTATTTAATGTTGTTTTTTGAAAGGACGACTCAATAGTATGAAGTAACCATAAGATATCTACTTTAATTTCTGAGATAAATAATTTAAAATATTTCAGTGTTATGTAAAGGCCTTCAAATTGATATGATGATCAATTATGAAATTATTACTTTTCAAAGGGCCAGATAAATTATAATATATAACGGGGAGAGGGGAGGGGTCAGGGGGGAAGGGGGACCGGGGAGGTCTTAGATCTTCTTCACATAGTCAATATCCTCTAAGAAAATCTCGCGCTCTTTCGAGCTATAAACTCTTGGCCGGTCTAGTCCGGTCGAGGAGCGAGGGCTGACGCGACCGTGTAAATCGCAATCGACTTTTACGAGAATCATTGATTACACTAATTATATTTTAATACTAGGTACGTTTTCACGGTTAGCTATGTTTATACATAAATCGTAGCTTGCTACTCCTAAGATATTCATTTAAATTATATAGCGACTTACGTTACGTATGTATGTACGTTATTGGCTACGCTGTACACGGATTTTGTTTACAATTTTATGGGTTTTAATTTTTTTTCGCGGAACCCTGATTCTTTTTGTAAAATAAAAGTAGCCTAAGTTACTCCTTATAACAACAGCTATCTGTCAGTGAAAGTCCCGTCATAATCGGTCCAGCCGTTTCGGAGATTAGCCGGTACAAACAGACAGACAGATAGACAGACAGACAAAAATTGTAAAAATGTTGTTTTGGTATATGTACCGCGTATACATCCATATGCATTTAGTAAAAAGCGGTTATTTTAATATTAACAAACAGACACTCCAATTTTATTTATCTGTATAGATAATATAATAAAATATAATTCTATTTACATTAATTATACTTATTTTTTTGGTGGACTACAGTTACCTCCAGCTGATTTTGTTAAGTACTGTTATGAACTAGAAAACCATTTTAGGTAGAATTTTCGTTTATTTGTTGGAAGCAATATTTTAGAGAAATTATTTAATGTATTGAGTAGAATTTAAATCACGACCAGCTCATGTTTACCTCAAACTTTTATGACAAGATTATTCATTCCAATAATAATAACAAAAAACTAAAAACATCTAAAAATTAAGTGTTATGTGAATATCTGACAGTGCAATACGTGTAAATGTATTTAGGTACATAGGTACTTGCAAATAAATGATTACCTACATAATAATCACATTTATTTTTTATTTTTTGACAACTCATGCATATTTGCGACTGATAGCGTAGTACCTACATGGGTGGCGGCGGTGTCGTCAGACGTCAAAAGCGTTTCTTAACTGTATGGATTTTAAAAGCTACCTACGGACTGATATGTTAGCGAAGGGGATAGATAGCCTGAGGTCTGGGTCAAAGCATATTTTAAATAATCCAAGCCACCCAAACTGGCAGTAAGTTTTCTAGTGCCAGTAAATCCAGTATGTAGTAGACACCTTAGAGATAAAAGGCTGCAGCAACACAACCATTTGTAATGTTGTTAAGCCGATAATGGTTTTAGAGGCCTTAGTTTGTAAATCCTGCGGCACTTAATAACGATAACGGATGGATACTATGTTATTATTGACTATCGGTATATTTTGAAAAACGATAAATATTGAAATAAATGTCGATAAAATTACTTAGTACCGATAGATGATAAAAAATATTATGAGATTCTTTTATACACAATGAAAACTGACAGTTACAACGAATGACGACGGCATTTAGTTTAAAAAGTCTCAAAATTCCCGCAAAATTTGAATTAAATAGAAATCACAGTATAATTTTCAGTTTTACTTTCCAAAAATTGAGAACTGTTTTGGCAAAAATGCCGTCGCATCGCGTCGGGGCGTCGCACTGTGGGCCGAAATTCGACTTTCATAGACATAGGGATAAAAAAAAATAAGGGTCGTTTTTTTGCGTGAAACGGCTTCTATTAATCAATACTATGCCTAAAAATATCATGGGATACAATTTGGTGCAGAAAATGTCGAGTTACAATTTTTTTACGAAAAAAATGTATGGAAAGTATAACAAAAGTCCGGATAACTCCGGAAGTGCAAGGATAACCGTTATATCCTTGCACACGGTTATAGTACTAATTATTTATGATTTTTTGGCATACTTCATATTACTCGAATATGTGCACTTTTTTTTAAAAAATTAAGCAAAAATAATTTTTTTTTTCGTCCCCTTTGGCTAATTGTATGCTATAAATAGCAATTGTCTGAAACTATAAATAGTTTCAGACACTTGTTTTCTTGAGTTTAGCTAACGTTGCAATACCAGACAAGCAAAACTGCAACCACAAATAAAATTTAAGAAATATGTTAAATATTATTTACCGATTTAATTACTCGTAGCAAGCCACGGTAACAGTTGTTTACACTGCTAAAGGTTCCAATTTCTAGGAATTTATTGACAATGAGCGGTAATTAACAAAATACACAGGTAGCTCGCCTAAGCTACCTATAACTCGGTATTTCTAACTAATGATGATTATGTTGACTATAGCTTTTATTTGACGTAGCTCAATTAAACTTAAGAAGGAAAAAGATATAACTAAATGATAACTACAAATAAAACAAGGAGTCATACTCATAAATTTACAATATTTATTTACACATTTTAAGGTGACATACCTAAATTTAGATTTAATGATAGCACATTAGATAAACGCATAAAATATAAAAAATAAAAAAATTAGTTAAAAGTAGTGAATTATTATATTATATTTTTTAAAGTAAGCAAGGTTCCTAAATATAAAGTAGAATGACAAATGAAAAAAAATACACAATTTTTTTTTGTGTACACAAAAAAATACACAAATTTTCAACATCACTCTCTTCCGATTCCAATTCAGAATCAGTTTCTAAATTGGATACGTCAACAAAATCAATTTGATTTTCTTGAAACTTGATTATTTCAAGGGTTTCATTGAAGAAATTATATCTTTTTTTGGCATTACCTTTACCGCCTTTTTGGCATTTACCGCTCATTGTCAATAAATTCCTAGAAATTGGAACCTTCAGCAGTGTAAACAACTGGTACCGTGGCTTGCTACGAGTAATTAAATCGGTAAATAATATTTAACATATTTCTTAAATTTTATTTGTGGTTGCAGTTTTGCTTGTCTGGTATTGCAACGTTAGCTAAACGCAAGAAAACAAGTGTCTGAAACTATAAATAGCATACAATTAGCCAAAGGGGACGAAAAAAAAAATTATTTTTGCTTAATTTTTTAAAAAAAAGTGCACATATTCGAGTAATATGAAGTATGCCAAAAAATCATAAATAATTAGTACTATAACCGTGTGCAAGGATATAACGGTTATCCTTGCACTTCCGGAGTTATCCGGACTTTTGTTATACTTTCCATACATTTTTTTCGTAAAAAATTGTAACTCGACATTTTCTGCACCAAATTGTATCCCATGATATTTTTAGGCATAGTATTGATTAATAGAAGCCGTTTCACGCAAAAAAAACGACCCTTATTTTTTTTATCCCTATGCTTATGAAAGTCGAATTTCGGCCCACAGTGCATCGTGGTCGAGTGCGTAAGCGATTCTGTGACACCCCATTTAGACGGGGGAGGTTCCGATGAGTTTTAGTGGGTAGTACTGACTTTTCTCACATAAATACATTTCTCAACATTAAAAAAAAAAAGGTTACCTAACATCACGTTATGACTCTTTGGAGTAGTGCAACGGACGAAACGCAGTGTTATCGCGATAACAACTAATCTTTTGTAAAATATTATCTTTCTACCTAATATATGTAATATAGGTAATAAGGAAAAAAATATGAATACCAATTTATCTATTATCAGAATAATACGTTAAATACATTTCAGGTAGTCAGTCTACATTGAAACAAAAGAGCATTGTATTAATTGTATTACATAAACATCTTGAATTAATAACTATCTTTAAATTTTATGATACGAGGGAGAGGTGAAGATAAGGTCATGCACAATCTATAGAATAATACACTAAAAATAAATTCGTAGAGAGATCGAACATTAAACATACACATAATATATACGTATGAAGTATGAACCTATGTATTTTGTTTTTTTTTTTTAATTTAAATCGATAAAATATCAACAATAAAATCTATACTGGCTTAAAACATTTCAAACAAACTTTTTGGTATATTTTTGGCATCATGTGTTCATTTTAGTGCACCACAAGATTGAATAAATAAAATAAGTGGTAATGATTACTTGTATTGTATTCAGCCCTTTTTTTAACGTCCCACTGCTGGGCACGGGCCTCCCTTCAAGACGAGGGGAATCTGCCATAGTCCACCACGCTGGCCAAGTGCGGATTGGCGGACTTCACATGTCTTTCGAAAACTTGCTAGGTTCTCTCAGACATGCAGGTTTCCCCACGATGTTTTCCTTCACCGTAAGGCAAGTGGCAATCAAGTTAGAAAATGATTCGCACATGAAAATATCAGAGGTGCGAGACACGGGATTTGACCCGCTTCACTCGGTTTCCCAAGCGAGCGCGTTACCACTGGGCTACCACTGCCTCAATGATTAGCAATGCCACAAAAGTTCCTTCTTTAATCTCATATTTATTTATTTTTTTCGGTTTAAGAACTACATTTATGGTATGTCTTTACTTCTATACTAATTTTATAATATAGAATTAAAAATTAATTTACAAAAATAAATAACTAGTTTTAATAGTTCTTTTACTAATAGACTAAATAATAATTGGCTAATCATTTAAGCTAACTAAATAATGACTAAACATTTTTTAATATTAATTTGGCGTTAAGCGATTTAATATTATTTTACTGCCTAAATTGATTTTTAAATGAAAATGTTTGTTTTTTGGTCTGATCTTAAAATATAATCGATAAATAAATCGAGCAGCAAGTTTTCGGAGTACATAATCATTTTTAATAATTTAAATCGGCTAATATGGCCTATGTTAGCCGAGCCTCTGACTCTTAAAGTCCTAAATATTGTATTATGTTCAATAAACCTTCCTTCTCTACCTTTCAAAAAATGATGAAAAAAAAAACCTTAATTGGAGTAAAAGTAATAGTTTTTTTTATTAAAATTGCTTTACAGAATATATGTATATCTATCTACATTACGTAGTTTTGGAGATGTGGAATATTTTCAGTCACGCGCTTTGTTAGTTTCGGAACCGCAAACTTTGTTTTCCATAATATGTTACAATAATGTATGAAACACGAACTTATTTTTATGGTCGATAAAATGTGTTATTTTTGTGGCAACGTAAATATTCGTATTTTGTTTTAGTGTTAACCTAACAAAATACGTAAGTAAAAACAACATATTATTTGGCTGATGAAACCCTCGATGCGCGAGTTAGACTTGCACTTGTACTATGTTTATATTAAAGATTTACAAACATTAGTATCATTTACTACACAGTAGGTACACAATAGCGAAACTTTACAAATATTTTTATTTGAATATTGTTTTGGCCCAGAAAATATTCCTAATATGGTACTAATTTATAAAGTCAAATAGTTTGTTTTTTTTTTCGTCATTTGAACGCTAGTAATTCTAATATAGTCATAGAACAGTCAGATACATATACAATATTTTTTTTTCGAATTATATTTTATAAGTATTTTTTTTTATGCGATTCAGTGACAAACGAGCAGACAGACCACCTGATGAAAAGCAGTACCTGTCGCCCATAACACCTACGGTTCATGCACTTAGGTTTTAAGTAACAAAAATGCAGAACCACAGGTGCGTTGTCACTGTGAGGACTAAGATGATATGCCTCTTGCCTGTAATTGCGCTGGCTACCTTATCCTTCAAACCGGAACACAACAATGCAATCATTGTTGCTTGGCGGCAGAAATAGATAAGGGGGTGGTTTAGTGATGAATTTCCAAATAACTCACATTAAATATGTATTATTTGCTTTTTTTAGGAAAAGCTATGTTTAGTTTATTGTATCTACATTAGCACTTTATTACAATTAATTTCATACGAAGTATGATTTCTTTGACTATAAAAAAGCATGAAGATAAAGTTGTGAATTTGGATGTAAAGTCATCTTATTTGTAAGAGAATAATAACAATAAAAAGGGTTACATATATAAAATAAATAAATATGTTGGGACATTAACACACAGCACCATCTAGTTCCATGGTAAGCTACGAGGCTTGTGCTATGGATACCAGATAGTTGATACACTACACATATAAAACTTTAAATACATACATAATATAAATATAAACACCCATGGCTGGAGTACAAACATTCGTGTTCATCACACAAATGAATGCCCCCAGCACGGAGGGACTTGAATCCGCAACCGCTGGCACAGCAAGTACTACAAACTGAGCCAAATGTGTCGTCAAACACATAATGAATCAGACAATTGGCACAAATATGTTAGGCTGTTATCACTATAAAATAGTACGGTTACGTAGTAGTATACGCGCATACAGTGCCAGTCCCCCAAATAATTATAATAGTTTTTTTTTTTAATTAGTTTTTTGGTTAGTGTACCATATCGACCATAGTGTACCTACACTTGTTTGTGATTGTATGTATATTCGAGTGTGTTGAATTTAGGTTGTATATAATATATAAGTTTGCAGGCACTCCATTATATATATATAAATATATATATATATATATATATATATATATATATATATATTGTTTATTAAATATGTATTATTACACATAAAAACTCTTGAAAATTAAAAATCTAAAAGAATAAGTTTTAAGCTCGGATTTTTTTTAGGAATGTCTGCACCTAAAAAATCACTTATTTTACAAAAACAAAGAGAAAACAAAAAAGTGGTAGATATTCGTACAAACCGAATAACAACAACCTGAATACATATTCAGATAATGTTATGTAAATGCCGTGTTCATATGTCACCTACCCTAACAAAACAGTATATGTATATATATATTCTAACAGTACGATCATAAGCTTTAGGGCAAACTTATTTTACCTAAATTTTGATTTAAATAACTTGTTACTCGGTTCAACATTTATAATAACTTTTCAGGTATATCTCTAATTCAAAACACAATAACAGTCCGGCCGAAATGTCCTTCATACAAAACGTATTGATAGCAGGATTAGAAATTAACATAGTGGCGTAAAATCTCTCATTTTCATGGCAAAATGTAAATGAATTATGACGGTGTTTTTTTTTTAAAAAGAACTACTTTTGTTCGCTTACATAACTCACCCTTTTTTAACGTAGAAAAATGCAATTACGCATACCACCTACATGCATACAGGTGGTAATGTGGGACTCACCGGAAAAGCCAGTAGGTACTACCCACTAAAACCCAACAGAATCTTCCCAGTCTGAATAAGGCGCTGCAGGATCGCTTACGCACTTAATTACGACGCCCCGACGGCTGGCCTTTTTTTTTCTAAAGTTAGGAAGTGCACTTAGGCACGAAGCGTGAGACTCAGCGGCAAAGCTAGTACTATCCACTAAAACCCAACGGAACCTCCCCCGTCTTAATGGGGCTTCGTAGGATCGCTTACGCACTCAGGTACGACGCCCCGACGGCAGGTCTGCCGAAGTAGACCACAACAGTCATGGGGTTGTTCCACCGGTCCACACTTGTATTAGAGAAGTACTAGGAGCAACCCGCATAATACACCGCCCACCGAGGTGGATCGCCTCCTGTACGTTTCTTGGCTTCGCGCCCGGCTGGATTGCCAGGTACTACTGAGCCTCCCACCACGACAAGGTGAACGCACGTTGGGGGGGACCCTGACGGCTAGCCTGCCGAAGCAGACCACAACAACCATTGAGTTGCTCCGACGGTCTACTCTGCTATTAGAGAAGTACTAGGAGCAACCCGTATGGCACACCCGCTTTCGCGTTTCTTGGCTTCGCGCCCGGCTGGATTGCCGGACGCTAATGAGCCCCCCTCCACGACAAGGGGAACGCACATTACTAGGCACATGGCTAACCCTTAATTGATACATCTAAACAATGTACTAGAAAACTGAAGGTCTTAAAAAGACCTACAGAGAAGTCTGATAGCTTGTGTGAATCTCCTAAGTCCTAAGGTACACTCACAATAACTATTTTAGCTATGTTTAGGTATATATAAATAGTAGCTTGCTCTTCCTAAGATATTCATTTAAATTATATAACGATTTACCCTCGCTTCGCTCGCCGTACGCGGATTTTGTTCACACTTTTATGAGTTTTAATTTTTTTTCGCGGAACCCTAATTCTTTTTCTAAAATAAAAGTAAAAACTATGTTACTCCTTATAATATCAGCTATCTGCCAGTGAAAATCCCGTCAAAATCGGTCCAGCCGTTTCGGAGATTAGCTGGAACAAACAGACAGACAGACAGACAAAAATTGTAAAAAATGTTGTTTTGGTATATGTACCGTGTATACACCCATATACATTTAGTAAGAAGCGGTTATTTTAATATTACAAACAGACACTCCAATTTTATTTATCTGTATAGATTAAAAAATAACAAGGTGATAGAGTTCAATTGAAAAATTTACGATAAACTTAACAAGTCAGCTTTAATTAGACCTACAGCAATGACTCAATAATAACATTAATATTGAGACGCCAGTAACAGGTAGTTTAAATGTCATGGTAAAACTCATGTAGGTATCCGAGTTTGACTGCTGGTAGGTTATTGAATCCAACCATTAATGAGAATTCACTCATGAACTGGAGTACCTAATAGGATAAAACCAATAATAAATGAAATGTTTAAAGAAACATTTCCTTTATTTGAAGATACTGTTACGGACTTACATAAAACGTTAATATAAAATTATATTATTATAAATAAAAATAGTTTAGGTATATAAATTTTATGGGCTATATTATCAGCAATTATCAGAAGGTCATGTGCTCAAAACACGCCGTCACGTGCGTGAATTTAGAATAACCTTTATTTATTGAACTTATTACTATGTAAAATTCACGAACGTACCATACAACTATAATAATAGGGGTTAAAGTATGAAATTGCCGTTTTATTGTAATAGGTACTTCGAATTGACATAGAACCTTCATGGTTTGAGATTTTTGACTAAAACTTTTTTCACATGATACCTATGTAGTTCTTCTTTAAAAAATGTATAACATTCGATTATCGACTTTCAGTTGTTTTTTTATTCAGCTTAGACAAGAAAGATGGATACTTCGAAAATTTGAGTGATTTTTGAATACGAGTTCTGACGCGGAACTAACTAAGAGGGGACTGCTAATGAACGCACTGTGCGATTTTGGTTTAAACGCTTTCGTGACGGAAACTTTGATTTGAAGAACGAACCACATGGAAGACCACCCACACAGGTGAATAACAAACAAATGAATTGAAAGATATGGTGGAAGCCAATCCGAGCCAAATTATCCAGGAATTAGCGGCATGATTTAACGTTACCTTACTAACAATATTGACTCATTTGAGTCAAATCAATAAAATAAAAAAATATAAAAAATGGGTGCCTCGTAATTTGACTGATCTGCAGAAAGAAACGCGTGTTGAAACTTGTGTTGCCTTGTTGAATCGATACAGAAATGAAGGAATATTGGATCGAATTGTGACATGTGATAAAAAGTGGTTCTTTACAATAACCGTAAGTGATAAAATGCAATGGCTGACCCCAGGTTAAACGCTGCAACAGTGTCCTAAAGCAAAGCTTACCAATAAAAAGGTAATGAAAACTGTTTGGTAGTCTCAGCATGGTGTTATTCACTATAGCTTTCTCCGATCTGGTCAAGCAATAACGGCAGATGTCTACTGTGCCGAACTCCGAACAATGATAGCAAAACTAACAGTGAAACAGCCCCGACTCATGAATCGATCTTTATTGTTATTGCTCCATGATAACGCGAGACCTCATACAGCACGAGAAACCGTTTAACTCTACAGGAACTGCAATTAGAAACCATTCGTCACCCTCCGTATTCGCCAGACCTTGCTCCAACGGACTGCCATTATTTTCGTGATTTGGACAATTTTCTACGTGATAAAAAGTTTTCTTCTAAGGAGGCAGTACAAAATGCTTTCACACAGTTTGTCGAATCTAGATCACCAGAGTTCTATTGCAAAGGCATAAATGACCTTCCCATTAGATGGCAGCAATGTATAGATATTAATGGTAATTATTTTGATTAAATAAATATGTTAAACTAAAAAAAAAACGAATCTCAATTTTTCAGTACAAATCGGTAATTTCATACTTTAACCTGTATTACTATTGCGGTGCAACGTGCATATTTATAAAAGAAATTTATCAGCAATTATTTCACATGCCTGTATGCAATAATGCAGTTGCCTGTAGGTACTCTATGTATGTATCGGCTCAGTGCTTAGTTTATGATTAGAATAAAATTAAGATTGATTTCTTTTTTTTGTATTATCTGCATTATTTACTTATATATAAGAAACTTTAAAATAGAAGAGTGAACTTTTTCTTCTGCGTTTTAATTGTTTTTAAACAAAGGAATACAAAACATTTGCATGTACGTCACTACAATTACATTAACTCCATATACAAATAACAAATGTCTAATTAAATTGTTATCTAGTAATATATTGCAAAACTTCGAAAAGTTGCACGATAACACGCATGTAACAGAACACATACCTATATAAATAATATATAGACAATTATTTCAAACTGAAACTAGCAATTTAAGCGCACAGGTGTGTGTGTGGTCTCCTCGCACAAATTTTTTTTCAGTGAAAAATCCAATCGTAGACATTTTATTCCCGACCCAGCACTCATGAGATCTGTAGCATAATTATGTAGCCATTAATCAATGTAATTGGTGAGTAATACAAGGAGGCAGATAATTTTAATAATAAGATAATGTTGTTATTATACTGTACATTGTAAAAGGACGTTGTACTGAGTGCTTTATAATAACAATTTGTAATTTAGTGTTCCACGACAACTAGGGATTCGTCAATTAAAATATTTTAGTATTTTCTTTGCAAAATACAAACCTGGTTACTATTGTGTTATGCACAGAATTGATGTGTTATGCATGTCGTCGACGTATGTTAAAGATATGTATGTCGTTTTAAGTACATACATATTAAATACGTAATAAACTCATTAAATAATATTAAATAAATATTATTGGACTCTGAGTTATTGGAATATTAGACTATTATTCAGTATAAATACAAACACTTAATATCTTTGTGAAAGATTCAAATATATCATAGTTATAATATATATAAATATACATCTATACATATAATAAAATAGTAACTCAGTGTCCTGTACATGGAAAATATTTCAGAAAAACTATTTTTGGCGGTCTTTATTAACGTAATTGAACCCAAGACAATGATTTTTAATACATTCGTCTATTTATCTATGTCTGTTTGTCTGTGCGCTTGTGCGCGCTAATCTCAGAAACGGCTGAACCGATTTGGGTGCGGTTTTGACTAATGTATTTTGGTTAGCTTCACATAACATTTAGTATTTGTTTTATTTCAATCAGTTAATAAATAAAAAAGTTATGTCAATTTAAAGAATTACCTAGGGACGAATCCGAGTGAAGCGAGGATGAGTCGCTAGTAATATATAAATATACATAATACATAAATATATACTGTTAATTTGTGCCTACTAGCAGTTACTTACCATGAGCTTATCAGAACAAATTATAAAGTAAAAAGACAAACATCCGTCACCCTATCGTAAATACCCCGTGAGGTTATCCATTTTGCGATTTCCGGCATAGACATACATACGAGTGTGTACATCTCGCGGCAAGGATGAAACGTGTATGTCTCCGACTGTATAATACTATATATTCCATCGTGAACTTGTTTTCATCTTTTTAGTTAGCTTTTATGGAGTCGGGTTTTTTTTATTTTTAAATACATTTATTTTATTTTGTTAAATAATTCTCAGTAGGCAATAACTCGGAGTTGAGATGTGGACGAACAGCCGTGTGATATACACTCCCGTGCTTTGGAGATCACGTTAATTCAGTCCTACGACTGTTTTATCACTGATCGTGACGAATGGTCATTGCAACGGGCTATAAGAATGCAAGAAATAGAGAAAGCACTTATACTACACATGCACTTGTGCACTACAATTTCTCCTGCGCAGATGGCCAGTCTTGATTAAATTGACCGATGTGGCCAACAGTGGTCGAGAGGACATTTTATTACAGATATAAATCTTTTGTGATAGTATTTAAATATATTGGCAATTCAAAATTATTAGTTGTAAAGGTAAAATACATTTCGTGCTTAATCGCTCAAAAGTTGTCGTGTTTTTTGCGGGTAGACGAAAAAGTGTATAGACGTGATTATAAGTTATCCATTATATTTAATTAATATTGTAACTTTTTTATTATAATATAGTAGCGAATCATCCTCGTTTCGCTCGGCTTTATCCCTAGATAATTAAGCCGTTTCTGAGATTAACAACAAACAAAAATTCTAAATATCTTTGTTTTGGTTCTATTGCGTTAATAAAGACCCTACAATTACATAATAGTTTTTCTTAAATATCTTCCATGTACAGACAGCGATCAGTTACACTTTTATTATAGGTATAGATGCATATACTTGATATATTTATTTTGTTGCCATAGGATGGACGGTGGAGTTCAAGCTTAATGTATCGCGGGTATATCAAAATAAAAGAAAGTACGTAAATCTACGTACTGTTCATACGTAAATTGTACTAATTCTACATATTTTTATTATTTTGGCCTAATTCTTTATCAAAATTTGAGTTGGCAAAATTGCTGTGCACTTAAAAATGAATAAATGAATCTTTTGATCGATAGATGCCGAGTGATGTAGCTGTTGAACGACATTTGCGGCGCGCGAACTGTCAAACGCGCGAAGTTTAAATAGTCGTTAAGGTTAATGAAATTTTCTATTTTTCTGCGCAATTTTCTTAATTTTTCTTTCCGTAAGAACCTTCTACAAAGTTAGAAAATTTCAAAAAAAAGATGAATAAAATCAAACTTTTAGCCCCATTTTCACCCCCCTAAGAGTTGATTTCCGGAATGAGAAGTGTCCTAGTGCTTAAATTAACTCACCTCTGCTTAAGTTGATCGTCACATACTGTCATCATCCTCTCGTTAGTGGCTGCATCTGACGGCGTTGCGGCCACTGACGGGGGGGGGGGGGGGGGGACGGACGCGGTGGGGCTGCAGGGGAAGAGGCGTGTCGGTGTTTCGTTGCCGCTCTCCCTGTCCTCTGCAGCCGAGGTAGTGTTGCCCACTTCGGTGGGCGGTGAGGTTTGGTGGGGCTGCTCTGGGTACTTCTCTGTTTAGCAGAGTGGACTTTGGAGCAGCCTCATTGGTTTGGTGTCCGCCGAACCAATGGAAGGTGCCAGAGGGCGGGGAGGGCTCGGCTCGGCTAGGGGAGGCCCACCGTCCACTGTTCTGGCGGGAGGAGGCCGTCAGGGGTGGTCGAACATCTCAGCCCCTGACATGGAGACGGGCCTTAGCAGGCGCTCGCCGTCGGGGTCGCGGAAGAGTCTTTTTGGTACCCGCGGCCCCGTCCTTATGGCGACGAGGAGGATCTTGGTCAGGTTTTTAGTGTGTAGGCTGCCGCATATCGCGGCAGGAGTCCCACATAACCCGACTCGCTTCCCCATTGGCGAGCGGGTACCCGTAACAGGGGTTTTCCTGACGTTAAAAAAAAATACTGTCATCATGCACCTTCTCAAAAACAATGAACGTACCAGTTGAGTAACTTCTGAAGAGTATGGAAGAAGTCTTCTCAATGTGTATTAGCAAAATGAGTGACAAGAGCCTACCGCTATCCGGTACCATGACTACCAATCCTACAGTGTAGGCTTTAGCTGCGGACTTTCAAGCTTTCAAAACCATTGTCTGGAGATCCCTCAGCTTATTTAAATCCCAGGTAGAACTTGTCGTGCTTAGCATAGACTGCTTGGAAGCAGTATCGAAGAAAAGTGCTCCTCTTCCATGGGATAAAGGAAGATGAATATGATGATGTGCAGAAGATTATTGCTATAAAGACATCAGATATGAAACCTAATACTCTCGACTCCTGTCATTGATTGGGTGTGAAGAGGGACTCAACCCGACTTGTTCTAGTGCAATTTTTAAATATTCATCTTCGCTCCAAAGCTTGGAAGGCAAAAACTAACAATAACCAAGTTTCCGACTAAAGCCCGTCAAGATGTCTGCAGATGGTGTAGTTGTCGATCTTCTCCCAGACAAAACCCGAGTAAAAAACACTTCTTCGTGTGAGTTAAAACAACTGATATTACAATATTCGAAAAGTTCTGAGTCCACTGATATGTAATTATATTACATACCTATTAAGTTAACACAACACACAAAATCACTATTGTACTCGTATATCACTTTACATCACATTAATTTCACTTTTTTCTTTTTTTACCATCTTTATTATTAACATACAGTAACTTTAATGCACGGTAAGCCTTTTATTTTATTATCTTTAATGTATTATTTTATGTTTACATTTATTTTTCTTCAATGTACGGTATATGTACATACATATGTATATATTTCTTTGTTTTTTCTCTCACCGTCTGTCCGTCACATATGTTTACTAGTTTTGCTGTTACATGTAAGTAATCATTTTTATTATGTTAACAATTTTGTTACATGCTTTTAGCTTTTAGTGTTTATTTAATAACTGTCTTGTGCGTTATATATTAATTTATAGACTTAGATTTAAGTTTTACAGCCAACTTATGCGTGAGGATAGTATTGTCTTTTATCTTATCTTGTTTTATAAATATATAATTTTATTTTACATAATACATTTATTTTAATTTTGTATCTATATAGGTATGATGACTTGTTGTGGGTTGTATTATAACGTGTTTTCCCCGTGGGAATGAGCCTGATTTCCCTCGGTAAAAAGTAGCCTTCTAATTATCTCCACACAAAAAATCACGCCAATCCGTCACTCTGTTTCGATGTGAAAGAAAGACAAACAAACAAACACACTTTCACATTTATAATATTGTAAAGTATAGATTACTTTGCACTTTTCTGCTCCGCTAAATGAAAATCTTTATCACCAGTCACCACCATAGCTTTACTGGAACAGATCTCTGTTAGAGATAAGTCCAGTCTACCTTTGCCTTCAATTTTCTCTTAATGTAACGTACATATGTTTTTTTATCCATACTTTAATATTATAAAGAGAAAAGATTTTTTTGTTTGTTTGTTTGTACCGAATAAGTTCCGAAACTACTGAACCGATTTAGACGAAAGGTAAGAAGATAATGTGATGCCCTGAGAATGACATAGGATAGTTTTTATTCCGGAAATCATCTCTTAAGGGAGTGAAAATTGAGATGAAAGTTTGTATGGGGAAGCAACCTAGGGACAATTCCGAGTGCAGCGAGGGTGATTCGCTGCACTCGGAACTGTATAAAAAGTAAATAAATAAAAAGTATCTAAGTAAGCCGATAACTATTTTCATGACAACGACGCGAATGTTCTTTTTTCTTTTTGTTTTATCTTACTTCTCCATATATATTGTTATATGTGAATAATAAAAGTTATAAATTATTTAGTTGTAACAATAAATGTAAATATGTTGGGCCATTAACACACAACACCATCTAGTTCCATCGTAAGCTACGAGGCTGTGTTATGGGTACCAGATAGTTGATACACTACACATATACAACTTTAAATACATACATATTATAAATATAAACACCCATGGCTGGAGTAAAAACATTCGTGTTCATCACACAAATGAATGCCCCCAGCGCGGCGGGGCTCGAACCCGCAACCGCTGGCACAGCAAGTACTGCAAACTGAGCCAAACGTGCAGTTAAAATTATTAAAAAATATAAAATGTAAAACAATAATTATATGTATATAAAATTATGTGCAAAACCCTTATTTATGTATATTTAAAGTATTTGTATCAACTTTTAATATTAAATATATCTATAAAATTTTATAATATAAACTAGCAAAAACCGCGGCTTCGCTCACGCTAAAACTACAACAAAAAAACTTTAAAAAGGTAGGTTTCATACAAATTTTCATCCCTTATTTTATCTCCTTATGGGATTAAGTTCAAAAAACGCTTAAACACGTGTTTATTTAATTGTATTGAAGAGCATTAATACCAAGTTTCAAGAAATTCTGATCATACATATTTTTTGGTTGTGTTACAACGTGTATTCCCGTGAGAATGAGATAATCTTCCGTGGTAAAAAGTTTTTTTTTTATGAGATTCAGTGACAAACGAGCAGACAGACCACCTGATGGAAAGCAGTACCTGTCGACCATAATACCTACGGTTCATGCACTTAGGTTTTAAGTAACAAAATTGCAGAACCACAGGTGCGTTGTCACTGTGAGGGCTAAGATGATATGCCTCTTGCCTGTTATTGCGCTGACTACCTTATCCTTCATACCGGAATACAACAATGCAATCATTGTTGCTTGGCGACAGAAATAGATAAGGGGGTGGTACCCATCCAGTCGGACTCCTCAGGCTTGGCAGAGTCCTACCACCGGTATCCTATATGTTGACCCGGATATCCAGCTATCATCATACCAAATTTCATCAAAATCCCTCCAGTAGTTTTTCTGTGATGCGGTAACAGACAGACAGACAGACAGACAGATAGACAGACAGACAGACAAAAATTCTAAAAACTATAGATTCGGCCTCTGCATCGATAATAATGTTTATTTCAATAAGATTTTCCAAAAAATATTTAAGGTACAGATTCGACTCAGAATTTTATTATATGTATACTTATAGATAAAATATCACAAAATAATATGATTACTTTTAAAATATTTTTAAAGTAAATGTAGATTTCTGTTTTAAGTACGTAGTTTATTTATTCTTTAGAATATTTTTTTATTTCTAACACAATATGTTTATCATAATATTAAAGCTATAAAATTTTTATGATATATTTTAACTTGTTTAAAAACAACTCGCCAGGAATCACGACCTCTTACATCATAAATTGTTCTGATATCTTTTTTATGAAGCAGAATTATATACTCTCCATTATCTTCACTAAAGTTAATTAATTCCTGTGATATCAGATTTATTGTCACCACCGACCTCGAAAATCATCAAGGAGAAGTAACAAACATAAGTCCCTTCTAGAAAAGCACCTCGATTGCGATGTGGTTATATTATCAACTCAATTTAATGGTGATTAAGCTTTTGTTATATGTTGGACACGAGCAAATATAAAATATAATATATTTTAAAACTAGCGACTTACGTATATATCTATACATATAATGAAATTCTAACTAAGCCGACTGCCAAATCTGTATATTAAATTATTTTTGAAAAATCTTATGGAAATAGATATTATTATCGATACAGAGGCCGAATCTATAGTTTTTAGAATTTTCGTCTGTCTGTCTATCTGTTACCGCATCACGGAAAAACCACTGGAGGGATTTTGATGAAATAATTATCTTATAAATATAATATAGAATAAATAAATTTCTTAGCCAACCTTTGAAGCGATTTGTTGGTTAGTTTCCAGTAGGTATTCTTATCATTAATTAAGACGAAATAAGAACAACGTACTTCGGACCTCATGGGACTGCATTCAGACTTTAATTCATAATCAAACTATGAACCATACTTGCGAATTTCATCATATTAAACGGAAACTTTCTGGCCACAGTTCCAGAGAACTGCCTCTTAAGGACGAGTGAAATTATTATAAGTAATACCGAGGACCAAAATTGTAGGCCAATTTCTTAATATTTTGAACATAAAGCACAAAGATCAACACTATAAGAGCACAAATCATATAAAATTAAAATCTATTGATCTAAAAAACTGCATTTTAAAGTTAAACCAATCTGCTGAAGAATCAAACAGCACCCAAGAGCAGTTTCCAGCAGCATTTTCCTACGCTGTCCTAAAATAGTTGCTGTTTTCGGGGTGGAGGTGTTATTGCGCAGCGCATAGCTATAGGTGTAGCGCTGACCTCGCGGAGTACGCTGGCGACACGAGCAGCGGTGTCAGCATTTCCACGTTCGCAGACATTTGCGTCATAACGTTTTAAATACTTTTGTTTGGTCAATAGAAGTTCACGTTAATATTAAAATTATTTTTATATTCAATTCTAATTGTTACATCGCATAGCATTAGACAATACAATTAAACAAACAAGTACTGTAGTTTTTTTTTAAATTCAGCCCCTAAACGGGTAAAACTGGGCGTTGAACTTTGAGTTGTTAAATATATATAAAAAGAGTAACATGGCTCAAGTTCTCTGTAAGTGCACACTTACTGTGTGGGATATAAAGTAGAGAATGGAAATTATTCTGAATCCAAAGGAAAATTATGTATAACTTTTCGGCTGGCGACAGCAGCGACAACTATAACCTAGCTAGAGAGTATCCTGCTATCTATATCCTCCTTCTGAAGGTTGGCACATCTGTAAAAAAAAGTCGCCTTAGCTATGTAACGGGATTAGACTGTGAGTAATTCATTAAACATTATAGTTGTCACTGTCTTTGCTGATGTGCTTTGCTGAATTTGAATTAATGTATTGTAGTTCCTTTTTAAAGTTTGCTTTGAAATTACCATTAATATATCTCAGGGCCAGTCGTTAAAAGTAGCAGGCGTAGACTTAAGAGATGATACCTTCTCACAGGGACATTTTAGCAGAACCCAGAACTAGACAGAACATTCATCACTGTGCTTTATTTGTGGTTGGTTATTTTAGCGTAGACTAAGTTAAGTGATTCTAGAGTTTTACTCTAGACATAATATTAAAAAATCGATATGACAACATATAAATTCAATGGAAAGTAAAACTGAGCAAATTTTTCAGTCTACGCGAGCGTAGCCGCGGGCTACGGCACTTTATATGTGTAACTTAAAAAAGAAAGAGAAGGAGGGAGACTGTAAGCTTCAGGTGTACATAGCACTGGGTCTTTAAAAATAACGTAGATGTTAGCCTGTTAGTATGTTAGTTAAAAAAACCCATATTAGCCATGTTATATGATTCTAAAGTTGTAAACATTGTATGCGATTGTATCATTGTACTCTCTTCCTCTAACTTTGGAAAGATGAAGTAGAAAATGTGCAAAAAACACAGGTAATGGAGCCTAAAATACCTAAAGTGTAAATTTATTTACAGAATATACGCCTAACATCTTTTAAGATACTGGAAATTTGAGTTATGATCGCTAAAGTTTAATTTGTTTTCCATAAGAAATAATAAAACTTGCACGAACTTAATTTTGCAAGTAATAAAGTATGTATTGCGAAAAAGTTTATTTTTTTCGTAGTTTGATCGCAGGCGAAGTCGCGGGTTCTGCTAGTCCTAGATAAATAAATCAAATATAAAAAATTTTTAAGATGTGCTTCATAAATGTTATATTTTAATAAAAAAATAAATTTTACAAAAATTACAATGTAGAGTACAGATTTAAATATATTTTATTTAATATTTATTTAAGTACTTACCGTATTTCCAAACTAAGCTTTATCAAATTTATATTTTTAACAAAAATATTTAAGTTTTGAAGGCCGTTCCCTGAATGATGCTATCATACACCTAGTATCTTTGGAATCCTGAATAAATAATAAAAATGTTAATATTTTACGCGCTTCTTATACAGCGCAATTATTGATAGTACCTAATGTACACATTGTAAGTTATTTTTTTGATTTCCATGACGTGATAATTTTTGCAAAATGTCGCATTCCCAAATTCGTCACCTTGGTGATTTTGACCCATCTATACGTATAATAAAATTGTAACTAAGCTGAATCTGTATATAAATTATTTTTTGGAAAATCTTATTGAAATTGATATTATTAACGATACACAGGCCGAATCTATAGTTTTTAAATTTTTTGTCTGTCTTTCAGTGACCGCATCACAGGAAAACCATTGGAGGGATTTTGACGAAATTTGGTATGGTCATAGTTAGTTATCCGGATCAACATAAGGATACTCTTTACCGCGGCAATATATCTCATTTCTGAGAAAAAATGCAAAAACTGGTTAGAATATAACCACGCTGATACTATAAAGATTTTAGCAAGAAAACTTACTAAATATGGCAAAAACTATTAAAAAAGGTTATCTTGAAAAAAAAAACTATAGCGCTATTTTATTCACTAAAACTAGCGACTCACGCTCGCTTCGCTCGCGCTCGTCCCTAGGTACGTTTTCACGGTTAGATATGTTTAGGTATATTAGAATCATTTCCAACATTTACCTACCTCGTTCTACGGTGAAGGAAAACATCGTGAGGATACCTGCATGTATGAGAGAACCTAGCATGTTTTTGATAGACATGTGAAGTCCGCCAACCCGCACTTGGCCAGCATGGTGGACTATGGCTTGAACCCTTGTATTAAAGGGGGCCCGTGCCCAGTAGCGGGGTGTTCAAAAAACTGAATACTATTTTATTATAATATATATCTTTTTGATCATTAGAGATGATATTATAAGTAAACAGATACCTACTACCACATTCTACTAATCCACACAGTTGTCTAACGAAGGCGTTTAGACAAGGTGCGGGGCATGCGAGGCGAACCCGATTATCCTACATTACAAAAAATACTTATTACAATGATTGTTAAATTTAAAACGTATAAATTAGATAAATAGTATAAACACCGCGAAAATTAATAGCTGATAAAGTTATTAGATTATAATGTTAGGAGATAGGGTAATCAAAAATCGTTTGTGTGTACGTTTGTATATGTGTGTAAAGTGTAAGTGTGCGATTTATATGTCCTTTCATTGTGATTAAACAGATTAAAAAAGTACATAGATAGAGCCCGTCATAAATAAATGTCAAAGTTAAAAATAGTAGCGTGATTTGGCTAATACTCTCGATTTTGCCGTACAAAGCTCAAAGAATAAGGGAAAGGACAAAACCAATCCCCATACAAACTGGGGCCCGGTGTTACAGGCTTGAAAATTAGTCATAAAATAATACATTTAGAAAAACGTCACAGGGCCAATTTTCATGGGCTCCAGCGATGGCCAAGTTAGTTAAATCGGGTTTTAAATACGCTATTTTTAGGTTAGATTTTACGTTATATTTTGACACATGAGACATCATTACATGACAAATTCAATAAGGTAAATGACATAGAGTATGTAACTGCTTTTGTAAATGATGAGCGCACGGGGTCTCTTACAGACACTTCTATAATTATATCTACAACATGTTACCGCGTTTTTTTATTGAAGCATTTAGAAAGCGCGTACGTGTCTTGTACGTATATCTACTATAAAAATAATCCTTAGTGTTTTAAATTAGATAAATCATAGTAAGATCTAAATTATAAACTATAGTTAAGCGCACAAAACATGTTTACTTAATATGGACTAATCTGTTGCACCTACCTGCCACCCATTCCAATAAGACAACTTGGTGCAGTAATATGTAGAAATAAAAGAAATACTTAGATGCTATAATTTATTTTATAAATCATCATCGTCATCAGATTAACGTACTAAAATATTGCCTAATAATTGTGCAGGTGGTATAAAATCTTGGTGTCGTACTCAACCAAGAAACCATATCATGTTCATTGTGCGGGCACAGCAACCCACTGTTCTTTTCCCCACAATACAGTTGCATTAATATCGCATTATTGCATTTCTCCCACTTAAAGAGCTGTCAACTAAAATATAAACAACATATATTTTATTGTTTATATGTCTTGATTTTATTCTTCCTCTTAATAACCATGTAGTTTCAGATATAAACAGCTTCTGTAATAACCCTCTGTTCACCTCTCTGTGCACTTCTATAACATAAGAACCATTCGCCCTTACATATTTCCCATAATATGATCCAGGCCTGTTTAATTTGATACGTACCCAAAGATACAATAATTAAATCACTATAACATAGCTCAGGAAAATCTTTTAGATTATTTGTATTGACATCTATTGGTCGGAATTGCGTTCTATGCCTATTTAAGTTATTACTTATTAGTTAGTTATATAGTATACATGCAGAAGTATAAGAAATTCGATAGAGATTAGGACTCGGTTAAAACACATTTACTTGCGTACAAATACAAAAAGCAAAAGACAATATTATGTCATACGATTTTCATATTCAGATATTTAACATCTAAGGAGGTTTTTATTTAGCGTTAAAAATAAATCATATTTTGGATTTTCGTTTTATTTTTTAACGTTATACTTAAAATATAATTCAGCTTAAATTGTACAAAAATGTACGCAAACCGTACAGTATCAATTCTCAAATAAATTGATTATAATTTTTAATAGAACAGTTCTATAAAATCATTTAATTTATATTGACATTTTACAAAATAAATAAGATATAATATCCGTTTATAGGAGCATTACGCAATATCGAAAAATGCATTTTTTCGTAACTTGGCCATTGCAAATAAAATTAAGATTTTAATAGAATAATCAAAAAAAAATTAGGGTTTTTTTGACATATATTTGGTTCCTAGTCATCAGGGCCCAAAATTGGGTTTCTCCTTTATATTCAGTACTAGCGACTTACCCTCCCTTCACTGGGATCGACCCTTTTAACGGTTAGTACGAAATTGATAGATTATATCTTATATATACCTATTATTTTTTTCCAACTTAGCTCGACGCATTGTTGTACATGAAAGGTCTGCTACTAACACCATCTTTTGAAAGTAATCTGAAGTGATTCCCTTTTTTTTTTTTTGTTTTTTTTTTTATAGTTGGGGAATGCATTTACCACCTATACCCCAGGTGGTTATGTGGGGCTCACCGGCTAGAAAAGCCGGTACTACCCACTAAACCCCAACTTTCCCCTCCCCTCCGCCTTAGTGGGACGCCGCGGGATCGCTTACGCATAACTACCGCGACGCCCCGGCGGTAGGCCTGACGGCCACCAAACCAATGAGGCTGCTCCACAGTCCACTCTGCTGAACCAGAGAAGTACCCGGAGCAGCCCCATTAAACCACTCCGCCCACCGAAGTGGGCACCCTTCAATCGGCTGCAGAGGACAGGGAGAGCGGCAACGACACACCGACACTCCTCTTCCCCTGCAGCCCCACCGCGTCTGCCATCTAAGACGGTGGCAGCCCCGTCAAGGCCGCGGGGGGCAGGGAGAACGGCGCACCGAAATACCGGCACTCCTCTCCCACCGCGGCCTTCCCCTCTACCGGTTACGAGCCTGTTTTCACAGCCCCGCAACCGGTCCCCACCCTCCGGTCGCGAGACCGCCGAAGCGGCCCCGCTCCCGGTGGCCGCAACTCCGGAAGCCGAAGCCTCAACGGAGAGCAGCCCTGCCTTGGTCCGCGCCGGATTTCTCCGGTACCACCCACCCCTGTGCTAAGCGGGTGGCGTTCCCCGATCCGCCACCTGGGGACGCGCCCGGTAGGAGTTGGCTCTCCCCCGGGGAAGTGATTCCCATACAAAATAAACAATTCTGAACTTTTTAATTTTCCAGCTGTTCTTACGGGTTTTCCCTATTTTTTATACTTAAGCCACTCCTGATAAACCTCCAACAAAACATAAAAAGAATTATTTAAATCGGTTTTTGAGTTTGGTGAGACTAACGAACAGCAATTAATTTTTATATACATATATAGATTAGTCGTTAATTATCAATTTCTGAGAACGAAATATGTTTATATATATTAATTATTTTTCTTTTGCGTTTTTAAGCAAGTTTTCTTAACCTTGAAAAATAGCTTAATATTAGTTTTTTTTTTTTTATGGTAAAATCCGTTAGCTATTTTTATTTCATCAATCAGCCTATCGCCGTCCACTGCTAAACGAAGACCTCCCTCAATGAGAGCGCCCAACCATCCCGTTTCTGGACAGCCCGCATCTTCTCTTAGGTCATTCCATCGTAATGCACGGCATCCTACACTACGCTTACCTAAACGCGATCTCCATTTTAACACGTGTCGGCTTCATCGCCACCAATACGTCTAAAGACATGACCGGCCCACTTTAACTTCAGCGAGCTAATTCTGCGCGCGATGTCAGTTACTTTAGCTTTCTGGCGAATGACTTGGTTTCGTGTTCTGTCTGCCAGAGAAACCCCAAGCATCTCGTGTTTCATTGCTCGCTGAGCGACCTTAATTGAATTTATGGACCAACCTTACCGTAAGTACCTATCTACGTTTCGGCTCCGAACGTCATTACGGGTAAGACGCACTGGTTAAACACCCTGGTCTTAAGCGATTGTGGGATCAATGACTCTAGGATACGACGTAGCTAGACGGTTGGCCTCCTTCTCAAAGTTGTGCCGGCTGAGTTGTATAATTCGCCCAAGATATCCGTATTTTTGCACAACATTAGGAACAGCGCCGTTCACGAGCACTGGTTTCGGGGATACATGATTAATCCCACGACGCACCCGTCTTGAAGAATCGCCTGGGCTGTTTAGCATTTCTCCTAAATTCTGCAGAGTCTCTGCCATGACGACAATATCATCGGCAAATCACAGGTTTGTTATAAATTTTTCGTTAATGTTTATGCCGCGTCCGTTCCAATCGAGCATCTTCAAGACGTTCTCCAATGCACAGGTAAACAGTTTTGAGGAGATATCTTCTATTTCATGAAATGAAAGATTTTCCTACATTTAGGATTACTACAGTAAAAGGTATCCTAAATGTTGACCTGAGTAATAATTTATCACTACACAACATTTCGTTAAAATCGGTTTAGTACTTTTTACGTGAAAAGCGCACATTGATTTTGTTAAAATAAAACGAATAAATAATTTGCGAAAATGAGCAAATGGTGGAATAAAAAAGGTAAGTAGTTAATTTAAGTAATTATATAAAGTGATATCAGTTTGCAAACAAATAATAATCCAATTTAAATATGGAATAGATATATTTGATAGAATAACAAGTAGGATTAAAGCGTCGTTACATAACGTAACAAAGGATTAATAATGGTGATAATGTAATATTTGCGAACCATTTGTTAGAATTTGATGAAATTAAAAAAATACTTCAAAAGTTCAATAAAATCTTTTAACTCAAAACTTGCAAATTCATAAAGTTAGTATTTCAAGTAATAACTTAATATATCTAGTAAGTTATTAATTAGCAACTAAGTATCTCGAGTTTATATCCTAATAAGTTAAAAACTGGTGTATTTACATTCATAATTAACTGCTCATGTATGTACTTTTCTGGAAATTCTCACGTTTTGATAACATTTATTGACTAAAGCTTAAGCATAAAGCATTTCGTATTCCACAATAGAGGTAATAAAAGGTACATTGATCGATACATTAACTCTTTCAGTATTAAACTAGAGAAAAAAATCTTAAAATATTGATATTTACTACAGCTAATATTTTGTCGAACCAGTGCGATGTTACTACTACTCGTAACTCCCACAATGCGATCAGTGAAGGTGTGTTGTAAGATTTCAGAAAAAATGGAGTTAAGATGTAATTGAACCTTAATTTCTTGTTTTAAATCTTAACATAATAGGTAATCTTTAAGAAGCAAAAAAACAAAAATAACTTCCAAAAACAAACAAAAAACATTTCTAAGTACGAAACTTAATCTTAGCTTGTTGATCTATACTAACACTTTAATCACAGTTAATAAAATTAGATACAAGTGAAAAAATTAAATAATCAAAGGTATAAGCCCACATAGTACCTATAAGATTCCTTAAAAATTAATTAACCTTTGAGTCAGTTTCTTTCTATATGAATAATATTAGTTTTCATCGAATTTGTCGAATGTCGCAAAGAAATTGTTAGATCTGTTAAATTATAGTTTTACTAGTGACAACATTACCCGGAGTATTGTCAATCGTCTGGTGAATGCATTACGAAAAAATGTATGCATGTTTGTTGACCAGAGTGAAGTTAGCGTAAAAATATTTTATTTTGTATTCTGCTATATGCTAATAAATTGCTCTTAAAATGCTCCACCGCAATCTGCAATTGCTCCAGGTCTAAAGTGATTAGTTAATTAATTATTATTTTTTAAAAAATTTGCCCACTCAAACATTAAATTTACTATAAAACGAGTAGTAATCACTTTTTATCAAAGTTTTTTCACTTAATAAATTGCTCTTAAAATGCTCCACCGAAATCTGCAATTGCTCCAGGTCTAAAGTGATTAGTTAATTAATTATTATTTTTTAAAAAAATTGCCCACTCAAAAATTAAATTTACTATAAAACGAGTAGTAATCACTTTTTATCAAAGTTTTTTCGCTTAATAAATTGCTCTTAAAATACTCCATCGAAATCTGCAATTGCTCCAGGTCTAAAGTGATTAGTAATTTAATTATTATTTTTTTTAAAAATTGCCCACTCAAAAATTAAATTTACTATAAAACGAGACGTAATCACTTTTTATTAAAGTTTTTTCGCTTAATAAATTGCTCTTAAAATGCTCCACCGAAATCTGCAATTGCTCCAGGTCTAAAGTGATTAGTTAATTAATTATTATTTTTTTAAAAAATTGCCCACTCAAAAATTAAATTTACTATAAAACGAGTAGTAATCACTTTTTATCAAAGTTTTTTCGCTTAATAAATTGCTCTTAAAATGCTCCACCGAAATCTGCAATTGCTCCAGGTTCAAAGTGATTAGTTAATTAATTATTATTTTTTTTTAAAAATTGCCCACTCAAAAATTAAATTTACTATAAAACGAGAAGTAATCACTTTTTATTAAAGTTTTTTCACTTAATAAATTGCTCTTAAAATGCTCCACCGAAATCTGCAATTGCTCCAGGTCCAAAGTGATTAGTTAATTAATAATTATTTTTTTAAAAAATTGCCCACTCAAAAATTAAATTTACTATAAAACGAGTAGTAATCACTTTTTACTAAAGTTTTTTCGCTTAATAAATTGCTCTTAAATTGCTCCACCGAAATCTGCAATTGCTCCACGTCTAAAGTAATTAGTTATTTAATTATTTTTTTAAAAAATTGCCCACTCAAAAATTAAATTTACTATAACACGAGAAGTAATCACTTTTTTTAAATTCCTTTTGCTCAATAAATTGCTCTTGAAATGCTCCACCAAAATCTGCAATTGCTCCACGTCTAAAGTGATTAGTTAATTAGTTATTATTTTAAAAAAAAATTGCTTACTGAAAAATTTAATTTACTATAACACGAGAAGTAATCACTTTTTTAAAAGTTCTTTTGCTCAATAAATTGCTCTTGAAATGCTCCACCGAAATCTGCAATTGCTCTACGTTTAAAGTGATTAGTTAATTAATTATTATTTTTTTAAAAAATTGCCCACTCAAAAATTAAATTTACTATAAAACGAGAAGTAATCACTTTTTAGTAAAGTTTTTTTAATTTCAATTACAGATTTCGGTGGAACATTTTAAGAGCAATTTATTAAGCAAAAAAACTTTAATAAAAATGATTACTTCTCGTTTTATAGTAAATTTAATTTTTGAGTGGGCAATTTTTAAAAAAAAATAATTATTAATTAACTAATCACTTTAGACCTGGAGCAATTGCAGATTTCGGTGGAGCATTTTAAGAGCAATTTATTAAGCGAAAAAACTTTAATAAAAATTGATTACTACTCGTTTTATAGTAAATTTAATTTTTGAGTGGGCAATTTTTTAAAAAAATAATTATTAATTAACTAATCAATTTAGATGTGGAGCAATTCCAGATTGCGGTGGAGCATTTCAAGAGCAATTTATTAAGCAAAAAAACTTTAGTAAGAAATGATTACTTCTCGTTTTATAGTAAATTTAATTTTTGAGTGGGCAATTTTTTAAAAAAATAATTATTAATTAACTAATCACTTTAGACCTGGAGCAATTGCAGATTACGGTGGAGCATTTTAAGAGCAATTTATTAAGCAAAAAAACTTTAATAAAAAGTTATTACTACTCGTTTTATAGTAAATTTAATTTTTGAGCGGGCAATTTAAAAAAAAAAAAATTAATTAACTAATCACTTTAGACCTGGAGCAATTGCAGATTTCGATGGAACATTTTAAGAGCAATTTCTTAAGCGAAAAAACTTTGATAAAAAGTGATTACTACTCGTTTTATAGTAAATTTAATTTTTGAGTGGGCAATTTTTTAAAAAAATAATAATTAATTAACTAATCACTTTAGACCTGGAGCAATTGCAGATTTCGGTGGAGCATTTTAAGAGCAATTTATTAAGCGAAAAAACTTTAATAAAAAGTGATTACGTCTCGTTTTATAGTAAATTTAATTTTTGAGTGGGCAATTTTTTAAAAAAATAATTATTAATTAACTAATCACTTTGGACCTGGAGCAATTGCAGATTTCGGTGGAGCATTTTAAGAGCAATTTATTAAGTGAAAAAACTTTAATAAAAAGTGATTACTTCTCGTTTTATAGTAAATTTAATTTTTGAGTGGGCAATTTTTAAAAAAAAATAATAATTAATTAAGTAATCACTTTGAACCTGGAGCAATTGCAGATTTTGGTGGAGCATTTTAAGAGCAATTTATTAAGCGAAAAAACTTTGATAAAAAGTGATTACTACTCGTTTTATAGTAAATTTAATTTTTGAGTGGGCAATTTTTTAAAAAAATAATAATTAATTAACTAATCACTTTAGACCTGGAGCAATTGCAGATTTCGGTGGAGCATTTTAAGAGCAATTTATTAAGCGAAAAAACTTTAATAAAAAGTGATTACTTCTCGTTTTATAGTAAATTTAATTTTTGAGTGGGCAATTTTTTTAAAAAATAATAATTAATTAACTAATCACTTTAGACCTGGAGCAATTGCAGATTACGGTGGAGCATTTTAAGAGCAATTTATTAAGCAAAAAAACTTTAGTAAAAAGTTATTACTACTCGTTTTATAGTAAATTTAATTTTTGAGTCGGCAATTTAAAAAAAAAAATAATAATTAATTAACTAATCACTTTAGACCTGGAGCAATTGCAGATTTCGATGGAGCATTTTAAGAGAAATTTATTAAGCGAAAAACTTTGATAAAAAGTGATTACTACTCGTTTTATAGTAAATTTAATTTTTGAGTGGGCAATTTTAAAAAAAATTATTATTAATTAACTAATCACTTTGGACCTGGAGCAATTGCAGATTTCGGTGGAGCATTTTAAGAGCAATTTATTAAATGAAAAAACTTTAATAAAAAGTGAATACTACTCGTTTTATAGTAAATTTAATGTTTGAGTGGGCAAATTTTTTAAAAAATAATAATTAATTAACTAATCACTTTAGACCTGGAGTAATTGCAGATTGCGGTGGAGCATTTTAAGAGCAATTTATTAGCATATAGCAGGATACAAAATAAAATATTTTTACGCTAACTTCACTCTGGTTGTTTGTTGCCATGATAACCGTTGTTATTGTCTGACAAATGATATATAATATTACAAGCATGGATGACAAATAAAATAGATGAATTAGCTCCATACAAGCCTTTGGTGGATCTATCTATCCCTTTCATTTGTTTGATTATTAACATGCTATCTCTATATTTGGCGACAACGAGTGGGACAACAACATATTTCTATCGCCGTAACATACATACGTCACTACTGTGACGTCAGTTCAACATTTTTATTTGTCATCCATGTTTGAAATTTTCAAGTTTTAACCGTTGTTATTATTATACTTATCCCCGGGCTTGCTGTTCTTATATTAATTTACATTTAATCAATTTGTAGATAAGTATATATTAGTGCTCATTTGCGCTTGGATACAAACTTTGTAATTTCTTCATTAGTGGTTCTTTCGTTAGTTTGTTTTTTCTATAAGTGTTGCGTAAACATGGGAAAGCATTGTAATTGCCAGGGAGGAAAAGAAGGTTTTTCATGCCATAGAATGCCTTATAAAGATTCACATCAGTTTTAAAACGTATACATAAAGAGATTCCTAAAGCTATTTTCAAAACAGGGTTTATTCCTAGAGTAACTATATCTGACCAGGGTTCTGCCAATGTAGCTGCAATAAATATACTTCGTAGTGACAATGATGCATTAAGTGTTATCCATAATGAAGTTAATAGGAACAAAATCTACCATATATTGTATGATGTACCTCATTTAATGAAATGATTCAGTAATCATTTTCAGAAAAAGAATATGATAGTCAGCGTGCTCAATGGGATTATGTTCATATGTTGTGTAAAGTAGATGACATTAAAGGTACTGCAAGGCTAACAAAATATACTGACAAGCATAATTATCCAAACTCTTTTGATAAGATGAAGAAATTGAAGGTAATTATACTGTAGTTTAATAAATTAAGGTATATATTACTTTAGATCTAAGATGTTCTCTTAACTTTAATTTAAATTTGTTTTTAATTAAGAAAGAAAATTCTTGAAGCTATTGATATGCCCTTATATAATATTATACTATTCTATACTAATATATAAAGTTCAAGAGTTTGTTTATTGATTGTATGCACTCATCCATGTTAAATGCTCAGTCCATAAAAAAAATCCTCAGCTCTATAGCCTATTTAATTTGTAATGTTAAAAGTTGTTTAAAAGCTTAATTGGCTTATAACCTAGACATTAATAATAATAAACTATTACTATAGTACTATTCATCTATAGTAGTTACTAATTATAATTATACTATAGTTATAGTTTAATTGACTGTTGCATTTGTTATAATACATTAATTTATTGTAATAATATATTTGACACAGAAAGACTCATAAATCATAATCACAATTAAATGAATGCATACACACACACACACACACACACATACACCACACACACCACACACACACACACACATATACAAAAATACACACTAACAAGTTCTTCCATTTTGATTATTCTATTTTCTAACATTACAATCTACTAACTCCAGTAACTGTTAACTAGTTGGTCTTTGTATTGTAAATCTAGAGGAAGGTAACGGTGCTCGTAATACAGGTTTTTTCCTAGTACGAGCTCCTAAGCACTCTTTCTAGATAAGCTTATATTATGTTTAAACAAAACAGTTGTAAAGAGTATATTTCTGTAACCTAATCTTTTGCTACAAATAAACGATTATTATTATTATTTATATTATTATTTACAGGTGAAGTATGCTGTGCAGGTATTTAGTCGAAGTGTTACAGCATCTTTATGTCGCCTGATGAAGGCTTTTAATTTTCAGAAAGAATACAATTATTGTAATACATTAAATGTAAATATTGAGAATAGCTTATTCACAATTGTGATGATTATATTCATTAATGATTTATTTGATAGTTTAAATTGCTGTGGCTATGAAAGTACCAGCTTACGTAATGCTTAAAATTAATTTTTATTATTCATTTTTTATTCAATTTGTTTTCTTTTAATTTGTATAAGACTAAAATGTTTGTTTGTTTGAATGCACTAATCTCAAATCTTTTGCTTTTTATAATCTAAAGATGAAGGTGGTTCTAGAGCTAACAAACTTCAAACAAACGCAAAAGCTAGCTTTTAATATATATGTACCTACAATTAAAACCAAATACATAAATAACATACCTACTACTCGCTTAATAATGTTAATGTTATTAAAAAAAACTATTGTTTTATGTTACTTCGAATTTTATTGCATTGTAATATTATAAAATATTTTCATTAACAGTTGTTAAGAAATGAGAAATTTGTTTTGCAATCAGAATTTTTTGAGGTAGTTTTTTGTCTATACCAAATGGTTGTACTAATTTGTATTCAATTGATAAAATTCTTTAAAAATGTACTTTCATTGTAATAAAAAACAATGTATTATAAATGTTAAAAAAAGGGTATCTTGTTCTTCTCGGATCTGAGGATTTTTTTTTTCGAATTAGTGGTAGCATTAAAATAGTAAAATAAAATTTTTTTGAAACTTATCTTTGTATTTTATTTCGAATTATAATTAATATCAAAAATGAAAACCTTCCTATAAAACCGATAACAATTGTTAAATACCGATAATTTTACGATAAAATACATCCCTACTTAATCGTAATTAATACCGATTTCACATCACTACGAACTAAATTCTCCCAGATTTGTATATGACGTCATACCCTTAGAAAGAGATGCGTGGCGACTCAAAAGAAATACAATAGGCGTGAAAGTGACAGCATATTTTGACTTGCCATTTATACCGTAACTGTCCCTAAATTAAGGGAAATATTATGACAGCTCTAAAATATAAATCAATTTTTATGACATAAGATCTTATGCTAATAGATATTTTATGTTTGTTATGAAATATATTTAAAATATAAAATTATTCTATAATAGTTAAAATCATTTAGAATACGATTATACACATCAATAAATAGGACATATGTTTTATAAAAAAATTATTTTAAACGCATTTAACTTATGTATATTTTATAATATAATAAAATATTAATAAACATATCCCATGTAGCTATTTTTAATTTAAAATGGTTAAGTCGGGAAAAATCTTTCTTTGACTATCTTGACCCCCCCGGCCCCCGCTTCGTCTTATTCGCCTTCGTTTTATGAATATGCGCTTGTATGGAGCTCGGTCGGGGTTGATTACAAGTGTACGAGGCGAACGTTTGTTGCCACGGTAACCGTTGTTATTATCTGACAAATGATAAAAAATATTACATTCTTTCCTTAAATGGTATTCTATAAATATATATTTGTAATATGCCTAATATGCGTTATTTTTAGTATCTCACCTATCCTAATTATTTAAAACATAAATTGAATTTCATAAAAAGTACCGTAACCTACAGGAGTTTTACTTTTTGCGCGTGTACACATTCATACATGCACTCTTTAATTTTTTAGGTATATTATAATTTCCTTAAGCATATTTAGTGAAATTGTAATTACCATAGTTAAATTGTTAATAGTAGCACTATTAGCATGTATGTGGTGGCAAGCCTCGGTCCGTTTTGCTTGATCGACTGATGACCAATCAAAACGTTTTGAAAATCAAAAATGTAATTTCGACATAGAGAAAGTACTAAAACCCTTGTTAAGATTGTCATACGTATGGAATTTTTAATTTTCGATTAGGTGACAGATCTGACTTGGATAATGTAGATTGAGCTAGCTTAGCATTCTCGTTAGATCTTTTTTTATTAGGGTCAGACATGATTTTTTTCCGTTTTTATAAATAATGGTACGGAGCCTTGCGTGCGCGAGTCCGACTCGCACTTGGCCGGTTTTTTTTCAAATGCAGAACCCTTACCATCAAAAATAATTATTATATTTTGAATGAGGGCAAGGAAACAAACTTTATAGTGATGTGACAATCTGTGTCATCGGCGGTAATACAAATAATTCCGAGTGAAAACTATTTTACTATTTTATTGAACACATGTATTACAAGTTGAGATTATTTTTTGCCAACTACTTACATATATTTAGTAATAAACCTATGAATAATAATTAAATGATTGACAATTAAAAATATTATATTTCTATTTTTTTATTTTATTAAGTTTAGGGTTCATGCTCCGCATCAAAAAAGATATCTTTTGACCAATCAGTGTCAGTTTCACAATTTAACGTCTTTTATTGCTTAGTGAAATTGGTAAAATTTCATTGATTCACAATATTCCTGAATGTGCATAGGGAAATTATAATATTCCTAAAAATGTCCCGTGATATCTATTGTAAGATTAGAAGACGATTGACAAGAGGTACTCCGGGTAATTATAATTTCACGGTCTTTACAATTTGCCTTGAACACATAATCAGCTTTTTTAAAGTCGGTGAAAACGAGCAAAACACGTGTAATTACATTACACGTGTAATGTAGTACATCTTTATAGATAAATAAAATTGAAGTGTCTGTATGTAATTTCAATATAACAGCTTTTTGCTTTTGGCTAATCTCCGCAACGGCTAGATCGATATTTGATTTTGACGAGACTTTCACTGGCAGATAGCTGATGTTATAAGGAGTAACTTGGGCTACTTTTATTTTAGAAAAAAAAAATATGGTTCCACTCAAAAAAAATTAAACGTACTAGGGACGCACCTGAGCAAAGCGAGGGTAAGTCGCTAGTCATAAATAATATTCAATGATTTATTGTATATTACGCGAAGTCGATATAATATTATCTAATCTAATAAATAACACCGTTCAACATGCACATGTCTGTTGCATGGTAAATTTTGCTAACTTTTTACGCTAATTTCGAGCATCAGTTTTATTTATATCAAAAACTAATTATGAATTAGAAGGTCTGTTTTTTAGAAGGAATTCTCTAATCGTACAAAATATGTAATTAACAAAACTACTTACAAACTCGTGAACTTTCTTTTAAACAAGGTTTTGAATGACAAAGTACTATTCTATATAATTTCTGTTTCCTGTCTGTTGTTGTAAATAGCCTGATTCGAGCTTTTCTGGATTCAGGTCCAAAAACTTCTTTGAAATATTCGTCAGAACTTTCTTTAGATGTTGAATATAGATGGTACCCATTAAAAGGGTCTTTTGAAGTCTTAACAGTTGATGTCGATGTGGGATAAATCCATTTGGCGCGGTTTGTCTTATTGATACTTTTATATTCATAGCGCCAAAAAATAATAGAGCACCATTGTAATGATTAACCGGTTGACGCCAGATCATTGGAGATTGAAATTCCAATGATCTTAGAGGTCCATCTTCTTAGACGCCCATAATCGTAATTATTCAATACAGATTTAGCATACGAAATGAAATTTTTGAAAACATTTCCATCACGTATGTAACAAAAACAAACTGGATCGTTAATAAAAATGAGGAATACCAATAAGTACGCAAAAAAGCATAAAACTCTATTATAGTGGAATTTAGATGTCTAGAGACACATGTGTTTATGGCTTCATGGCTTCATTCAAATATTTTAGGTAGTTTTGATTTTACAAACATTCAAATTACGATTAAATTGGAATATCCGTCAAGCGCGCGCTTGTAGTTTTACATCATTTTACGTCGTATAACATATGACCTCAAATGAACTCCCGGAAAAATGGAAAAATAAGTATGTACCTACTTATTTAATTATATTAGGGTTTTAGGTAAAAATGCAAAAGTAAATCTATACTAATATTATAAAGCTGAAGAGTTTGTTTGTTTGTTTGGTTGAACGCGCTAATCTCAGGAAGTACTAATCCGATCTGAAAAATTCTTTTTGCATTCGATAGCCCGTTAACTGAGGAAGGCTATAGGCTATATATCATCCCGGAAAAATGTACGGTTCCCGTGGGATAGAACTGTTTTTGTCTAGGGACGAAGCCGAAGCGAAGCGAGGGTGAGTCGCTAGTATTTAATAATATTATTGTGTTTTTTAGAAGTAGGTATATGTACGATTTGATTTATAGATTAGGTACATAGGGTACGACAAAAAATAACTTTTCGGGTGCATTGCTAGTAGTGTTAACACACATAGGCACAGTACAATATTTTTTATTCAACTACGGCGAAGCCCAAAGGAGGCCGTGTTTGACCTGTATGTGAGTATCTATGTCCAATCCTATATTACCTCGTATTTACTAAACAGCTTAATCGACTTTGATGATTCATAGGTCGTTAAGTTCGTCCTAATAACGCGAGTGTCACAGGGTATATAGAAATCATTAAAAATCAAAATACCGGATCAGCTAGGCGTCAATTTGTGTCTAGAAAAAATTTTTTCGTCCAAATCAATCGAGTGGGGTATCAAAATACAGGTTTTTAAGAGGCGATTACAAAAATATACCTAATTTGTATGTTTAAAAATGATTTAGGAAATTGTTAAATAAAACTAAAAATGTGTAACTGCAGACCAGAACTAAAAAGCTGTCAATAAAAAATTACTATACAAAAATAAACGACCCCACTGCGTAAAAAGTGAGACATATGCATATGTTTTATACTATCTCCGAGTCTTGCGACGTGTACATATTGTATGTCTTCGACGTCTGCATACTTAATACAACATTATGTTCTTTCGTCAACTTGTTTTCATCTTTTTTGCTCATTTTTTAAGCAGTCGGGTGTGTTATTTTTGTAAATATTAGTTTTGACGAGCTTCAACACTCAAACCTGTGTACGGGCACATGAGTAAAGAAAAGGAACAGAGACAAAGCTTCTACAACTACGCTATGATAGGTACACTACTACAAGCTTGAGGCGCGCGTGTGCGTGAGCACTGGCGGCTTCGTCGCGTACAGAGAAAAACCGGTTTATATCTCGGCGTGTGCTCAATAAGTATGTGTCAATCGTTCAATTTAAAAGATCTAGATCAATATTGATCTGTTCAGAAAATGACCCGGTTCGTTCGACCCGTTGAATCGATCGATTGATGACGTGTTCGCTGCGCCCTACGACGATGCGTCGACGGGTTGCCGTTCGACGGTTCACGACTTGGTCTTCAAAGATCGTTCAATTTAAAAGATCTAGAGATTTGAGTTGTGAATTAGGTCGAATGAACAAGAACGAATCGTAGTTTTCGTGGCTACCCGATTGTTCGCGAAGTGTTCGCAACCCGGGTCGTTCGATTCTGTCAATCGCGAACGACACATGCCTAGTGCTCAAACTCAGAGCTGAGTCGTAGCTGCTGGACGTAGGTAATCGTCGTGTTTATTATTATTTTACTGTTTGAAAATGTTTTAATGCGTGTGCAAGAATATAAATTTGATATGACATGCGAGTGTTTTCCATTAGATTATTAAAAAAAATATTTGGTTGGATTTGGAATTTACCTTTCAATTAAACAAACAAATTATTGTTGGTGACACATCAACTATGTCACCAACAAATCTTTGTTGGTGACACATGATCAAGGTACCAGGTCTGTATCAGCGGGTAAATATATTGTTCCAAGGGTGCATAATTATTATGGCGATCGAACACTGAATAAACGTCTACCGAACCTTATGAACAGTTTGCCCGCTGTTATCAGACATGAACCAAATAAAAGTAAATTTGCCAAATTATTAAAAAACCATTATATGGTCAGTTTAACATAATTATATAATAACCTTATATAATTATATTACATAATATAACCTAAGTCTATTGTAAGATTGATCCCACAGACAAACTGTGCAAACAGTTTTGTGGGTCCACTTTGTAAAATGCTGTATTAGTATAATACTATAATAATCAAATAAATAAATAAATAATAAAAATAATAAATTGAAAAACAAAAATTACAAAAAAAGTAATGATATTTAGAGTAAGTAATTTGCAAAAAGAAATTATGTTATAGTTGTTTAATAAAATGCTGATAAACGTTTTGTTTATTTAATTTTATGTTCCTGTGTCAACCCTACCAGAATAGGTAAACATTTTGTCAGCTCCTTAGAAGCTTTGTCTCTGTTCCTATTCTTTACTCATGTGGTACGGGAGCGCGCGACCGACTGCCCAAGCGTGGGTGTTTTATGACGTCATAGCATCGAGCGTTGACATGAACTTAAAAAAATAATCAATTTCTCGAAAACTATTTAACATATTGAAAAAAAATGTTTACAGGTGTTTTTTTTATTTTCAATATAGTTTATTATAAGCTAGAAATCTAAAGTTGTTGGTATTCTTCATTCTCGATGAAGGCATGATAGACATAAAGAAAATTTATGTAAAAAACAAACTCTATGAAGGCAAAAATTGAGGAAGTAGCTGTATCTGAAAAACTCAGACTGATACAGTAAAACTAAGGGTAGATTCGAAATCAGTGACCTTAAATTTGTAAACAACCACCAAAATATTTTGTTACACAATAGAAAAATTTTGTTGTGCCATGCTAAGTAATGTAATAATACAAAGTTACATTGTATTTTCAAAGAAATACATATCACAAGCAATATACATTTGTGACCTTCATTTATGGAACGCGCAGAAAATAGTAAAGTGTGTGAGTATGCACCGATACAAGTGGACTCTATTCATCTCACTTTTAAAATCTGATGGAAGGACAATTCGACCAAACTGGTGAGAGATCAGGCGATGAGATAAAGGGACCAACAGCTTTATGTACTCTCTAAGGCACGGGAGTGAAACACTAATAACTTCATTACTCTGGGCTGACACTGAGATATCTAATCAGAAAGACTCAATAACTAATCTTGGCCTGACCCGGGACTCAAACCTAGGACTTCTGGATCTGCAGCCTTAGATTGTAGCCACTAGACCACCAAAGCAGCCATTTGTTATAAATAGCAAGTATAGTTTTTATTAAACATAGATATAACATTAGGTATGGTACAGAGTATGTAACTAAAAAATTCAGAATATTTTCACAACATAATATATTATTATTATAAAAAGATCTATTTCTTGCTATTAATTATTTACAAATATCATTTCAATATAATGATCCTTTATGTTCAGGTAACAAAAAGTAAATTGTAACAGGTCCTTTGGATGTATGCACTACTTCGGTATGCCTTATAAGCTGAGTAGCTGCAAGGCCATACAGTAAACATGGTATACCTGAAAGTGTTTACAGTAACTTTAGGTTGTGTCAAAATAAATACTAAAGAAATCATAAAATTATTTTATATTTACTTAAAATTTCCTAACTCACCTAAATTAATAATTTTAATAATCCTCATAAATTTATCTGATACACTTAAATCTTCTTCTTCTTTTTTAGAACAGTGGTACTTGATGTATGGAAAACAGCCAGTCCTTAATATTTGATAATTAGATTTGCCTACTTTCCAATTAAAATTGGACATTCCAAATTGATTGTCCTTCACGCTGCTATACTAAAGATAACATGTACATATTATAATTTTGCAAATTATACATATAGAAGATTTCTTATCAATGTCAATAGTTTGTTTTACATAATACTTACTTTTACTTTCATGGTTTTTAAAAAACTTTAATAAACATAATATTTGAATTGTTAACAATATTTATCAGTTAGATTATCAATTATATTTTATTTAGATTATTACAGTTATTGATTAAATTAATAAAAATATGAAGTTTAATTATGATCATAGTGGCCAGGTTTTACAAGAAAATTTTACCTTTACGAAATATGAAGTCCATGGAGGTTCTTTACATTGTGCTAAGTATGTTGTTAAAACTTCAGAAGATGTAGGTTTTGATGAATAATACACTATAGACATTCTACACGTTCTTTGAGACAATAAACCGAAATTTACTATCATATTTGTATTGTTACGTAAATATAATGTTAGAGATATAATATTATCATAGCTTAGCTTTAAAATATAAATTTTAAAAGGTAACTAATCAATATCATAAATAATAAAATGAAGTTTTTGTAGGATTCATTTTAACGTAATCGTAACATTACGCCAACATATATAATAGGTACTTATTTTAAGTTATAAATATTTAAAAAGCACCTTATCTATATAAACGTTACATAAAATTCATTTCAAGTCAGCTGTATTTGACATTTTATCAGGATTACCAACGTTATGTAATATGTTTATGACTTTTAACATGAAATAAAAAATAAACAATTTATCCATTTCGGTAACATTCAAATTTTATATCATCTCAAGAGTGAATTATAAAAAGAAAACCATGTCAAAATATTGCAAAATAAAATTCAAAACACTAGCCATGCTAATATATCCACATAACTTATCACAAAATACAATTCAACTCATACAATCTGGAGAATAAATAATAAATATGCTGGGACATTAGCACACAGCACCATCTAGTTCCATGGTAAGCTACAAAGCCTGTGTTATGGATACCAGATAGTTGATATACTACACATATATAACTTTAAATACATACATATTATAAATATAAACACCCATGACTGGAGTACAAACATTCGTGCTCATCACACTTGAATGAATGCCCCCAGCGGGACTCGAATCCGCGACCACTGGCGCAGAAAGTAGGGTCACTACAAACTGAGCCAAACGTGCCGTCTAGAATGGAATGACTAATAAAATAGCCTAGCTTCATCTGGAGTGACTACATATTATATTGTATTATCTAGGATCTGGAGTTCACTTTTTAGGATTCAGAAGCCAAATGGCTAAAATTTCTAAAATCTCCATAAATGGTTTTCCGTAACGTTTTTGTTCACGCTAATAGCAATTTCTATATGCTTCCTAAGGCCGGTCGCACATGTACGGATTCCTGATTCGGTTTCCTGATCAGGATTTCTGATTCGGAATTCCGTAAGACTAGCGCGGACGTTAGGTTCATGCAAATTGTTCGACTAGGCGCACACGTTCGTACATTTTCCGTTCGGAAAAAAATCTGACGTTCGTTTCGGAAACAAACCGTGCGTTAGGAAAAAAATCATAAAAACCATTTTTGCAGAAAATTTTAAGATCTACAACTTTGGTTTGAAGTTTTTTTTGATAAAACTTACCGTTTTCGAGAAAAATCCAAAAACCCTCAAATTTTTACCTTTGACCCCGACTAACTTTTATAGCACACAGGATCGATGGGGATTTTTAAAACTTTATTTATAATGGTAAACCCTAGCTCTCCACCAATATTTGGCTTTCCGGGAATTTTTGTTATTTGACCACTATTTCTTTATGTCTAAATTGACCGGACTATAATTATTATTTTATAATATTATTATTAAATATAATAACTGCGTCGCGTCGGTAGTATAGTGGCTAGCATGTACGACTGCACACTCGGAGGTCTTGGGTTTAGTTATTGAGTGTTTCTGTATAGTAAACCTCTGTAACAGCTCGGAGTTGAGAAGTTGGCTATGATTCACCCTCGTGCGTAGGAGAGCACGTAAAGCTGTCGGTCTTGCGCCTTACCGGTCTTAACTCTTACCGGTCGTGTCGAGTAGTCGTCCCACCGGAGTATGAGAGTGACAGGAATAGGGAGTACACTTGTGTCTGCGCGCACATTTGTGCAATATAATATCTCTTATATTTATTAAATTATTTTTGACTACGTAAATTTACTATTTAGTTGAGATTTTTTATACTGCAGTTTTATTAACTACACTGGTCAGCAGAGATATTAAATTTTTAAATTCAGCACACTTCACTCCGTTTAAAACTGCAAAATTCATATCACTTCTACTTGCTTACGCTAGCGCTATATCAGTGAGTTTTTGAATTACAATTTGCTACTCACCACTGGAACCTTTTTTTTAACTTGTTTTCGTTACAAGAGGTTTTCCTTACCTCTCTACCCTCTATAGTTCTGAGTGAAAAATGAAAACAGTGCTGCCCTAATAGCGCTTTGGGCGCTAGATCTGGCATTCTTTTGGTGTTAAAAACACCGTGCATTTAAAAATTTTAGCAGCGCCTAGCGGATAATCTAGCGCTTTTTGCTTTATGTCATGGCAACGTTAGTATTATTGGTGCTTTTTAAAGCGCTGTTTTCGTTTAGCGGTTTTTGGTTTCGTTCTAGCGATGAATGAGTTTTTTGATCTGGCAGCACTGAATAAAAATAGTGTCAAAATACTGAATACTGGTTCAAATTTTCAAAATGAGCTTCTCAAATAATTAAATGCTTATTATTTTACTTTTTATTGGTAAACATTTTTAATGACTAAAATAATTAATTATATTCACCATTTAATTGTTAAACAATGTGGACTACTAAGACGTTTTTAACTAAAACAAAACGCGGCAACGTTTTAAAGGTAAGGTTAAGTTTTGATGTTTTGTTGTGGGTTTCTAACTCTGCTATAATATCCTTTACTTTAAATTTAATATACTTAATATAAATTTATTTATAACCTTATTACAGATAGTAAGAGAGCATTATTTGCGAGACGATTTATTATGTGGTTCTGCGGCGTGTAACGTGTGTCCACATAAAGATGATGAATTCGTGTTAGACGATAAACCGAAATCAGTTTGCTCTTTATTGGATTATAATCACTATTTAATCTTGGATACAAATGTAGTATTACATCAGATAGACGTTCTGGAAGAAGATGCGTTAAAAAATGTTATTATCTTACAAACCGTACTTGAAGAGGTTAAACACCAGAATACAGCAATTTTTCAAAGACTTTTGGAGATAATTGGAAATAAAAAAAGAAAATTTCACTCATTTGTAAATGAGCATCATAAGTAAATAATATTTAATTTTAAAATGTTAATACTGTAGCTATAATATATAATTATAAATTGTGTTTAATCTTTAATAGTAAACCTAAGATTTTTTTTATAGAGATACTTATGTGGAGCGTAAACCAGGAGAAAAACAGAATGACCGTAATGATAGAGCTATTCGGAAGGCAGCTGCATGGTATGCCTCGCATGTATCTATTAACAATGTGATAGGACAATTTCCTCAAATTGTTCTTCTTACAGATGATGAGAATAATAGAAAAATTGCTCAAAAAGAAGGGATTGTGTGTTGTTCTGGTATGCTTAATTTTTCAAATAAAAGCCTTATACTAATTTCATTGTGGCTATTTCAGTTTTATAAAATGTTGGTACATGATTTATATTCATTATTTTAATTTCTTATTTTAGAACCAATATTTATATAACATCCAAACTTCTCATGTGATGAATATTGACTAGCATGCCAATAATGTCCAACAGGACGTAACTAACGGCTAAGATGTTATGTTATATGCATATTGCATTTTTTTATATTTTGAATGTACAAGGGATGGCTGACAAGTCTACGGCCTAAGGTACTTAATGAAAGAAAATATATGGCTTCTATTTTTTTTTTTTCAAAATAATTTACTTCGAATGAAATACATTTCTCACATCTCGCATACAATGCCTTTAACCCACTCAAAAAATATTCTGTATGTGTAAAATGACGATCAACCTCAGCTTTCATTATGTTGTCATCAGCAAATCTCCAGCCCCGTAAGTCCTTTTCAAATGGGAAAACAGGAAAAAATCACTACTATCTGAACTATATGGAGGGTGGTCAATCTCTGAGAACCCCGTGTCTTTCAGGGCTTGCCTTGTAACATGTGCAGAGTGAATGGGCGCGTTGTCTTGCAGAAAAAGCACTCCGCGCGTCAGTTTCTCACGTCGTTTCTGTACAATAGCCTCGCGAACCTGAGTCAATAAATTGGCGTAATATTGGCCATTCATCGTAGTTCCCCTGAGTAGGTAGTCGATAAGGACAATTAAAAATTAAATTCATGACAGGGCGACTTGGACAAGGGTCGTCTTCACAGCTCTCTCGTCCTTGTTGAAATAGGCGGGCTCATTTTTTCACTATCGTATATGAAAGCGCATAATCCTGAAGAACCGATGACACCTCTTCAAAAATGTCTTTCGCTGATTTCGCTTCTTTATGAGGAATTTTATCATGGCTCGATGTTCAAAATTCTGAGAATTTCCAGATTCGGCTGACATGGTGATGTTTGTTGTTCAATAAATAACTGAACTATGAGTGCAAACTTAATTAGTGATTGCTTTTATAATACTACTGAGTGTCACAACTAGTGACATGAGTAACAAACTAATTACTCATCGTTATGTACCCTAGGCTGCGAACTTTTCAGCCGCCCCTCATACTTTAAGATATGTAGATAAGTTAGATTTCCTTGATTCCCTACAATTATCAATAATTTAATGTTTGTTAATCATAGAAACACCTATTAGTGAAAAGAAACAGTTTATCTAACATCACCCGCACTATGCTATATTGAAAATAGTTTAGTAGAGAAAAGTAATAGTTTTCTGTAAAAAATGATCTAAAACAACTGCTACATAATACAATATAATAATGTAATTCATATAATACTTATTATATTTTGCATATTAATATAACAACTTTGTGTATTTTATATTATTGTGTTTTTTTAGTAAAAGATTATATAGAAAATGTTACTGGCTTTCCTGGTCTTTCTGATAAACTCTCTAAGAATGTCATACCAGAGAGTTGTACAAAAGATGCCTTATATCCTGCACATTTAACTCCCATTCAAATCCATAGCGGAATTAGAAATGGAAAATTACATCAAGGAACATTTCATGCTTCTAGAGATAACTTTTTGGAAGGAAATGCAAGTATCAATGGATATGAGAAACCTGTGAGTTAAGTGTAATACTACTTTTTGAACAATCTTTTTACTTTTATTTAAGATGCAAATACTATGCTCATAAGTTAATTTGTATTTTTTCTTTGTGATAAAATAAATCCTTTACTGGCATATGTTTATTATGTATATTAAAGATTATTAAAAATAAAATGTATAAATTTAACTTTCATATTAATTTAAATAAAAATTAAAACAGATTTTAATACTATTTATAACAGAATTACAGAATAATAAATGAAATGAATTACTATATTATAGGCATGTATAAATTATTGTTTTAGATTTTACTACAAGGACATATAGGTATCAACAGAGCAATAGATGGAGATATTGTTGCCATTGAAATATTACCAGAAGAAGAATGGAGAAAGCCTAGTGATATTGTTCTAGAAGATAAGGCAGAAGATCCTGGTGATTTTTTGGAAGAGGAGTCCCAATTGCTTAACACAAAACCTAGTGCTCCTGATGAAGACATCTCGCCAACTGGAAAAGTGGTAGGGATTATAAGAAGAAAATGGAGGCAATACTGTGGAATTTTAATGCCTAGCAAGTTTTCCGGTGAGTTCTGAAACCAAATTTCGTGAATTAATGGGTCAGTCTATGACTGTGTTTTTTGATTGTTACATCATACTGATTTGAATAAAATTCAAAATGGAAATATACTGGTTTAACACTTTATATGGATGTACCTTTTACCTATCAATACCTTTTACCTAACAAAATTTAAATGTTCATCTGTAATTTCAAAATAACTATGTTTTCTCAAACCTTCATTAGTCATAGCATATAATCTTCTTAGATAATATTTACTATTGGTATAGTAGTTTCTTAGATTAGCCCGAACAAACATAAACTCAGCACGGCAGGGCTTTAATTAACAATATCTAGTGATGATATGATGTGATGAAATCTTTATTATTTTCTTTTTAAAATGCACCTATTTACTTATATCTAAAATATGGACTGGACTATGGTCCATGCCCAGCAGTGGAATTTTAAAATTTGTCAACTTTTTGCTTAATTTAGCTTCGTGCTTTTTAATCTAATTATTATGTGTTTCTCATTTGAGGAAACTTAATTGGTAAATGTGTGTATTTTTTATTGTAAATTGTATGTTCTGTAACACTGTTTCCCTATAATAAATAAAAATAAAAATGGCTGAATACATTCAAATGTTAAAAATACTGTTTTGTATAACAACGTTTATTTGCAGGAGCGACACGTCATCTGTTCACGCCGGCGGAGAAGAGAATACCGCGGGTTCGAATAGAAACACGGCAAAGTGATATTCTCGCTTCACAACGTATTCTAGTCGCCCTAGACTCATGGCCAAGAAATAGCAGATACCCTTTGGGACATTTCGTTAGGTCTTTGGGACCTATTGGTATGCTATTTTATTGTTACAGTAACTTTTGTTTGTATTTAATATTAGTTTGAAATTTGAATTGAGGTAGTTGCACGATATAAATAAGAAGTTGTAACTAAGATATAATATTTTGACTTAAATATAGATCCATTATGAATACATATTCACTAACGTAAATACACATATATGTATATGTGTAATTAAGTTTATGAAAATTATATTTTACGCTTTTTTAAGTGTTCATATAAAAAAAAAACTTAGTATTTTACTAAATATTATTAAATATTCAAAAACAAAACGTCGCGTTAGGTGCTCTTACTAAATAGTAAAAAGTGTTGTGACGTTCGAAATATTACACTTTTTTCCGTCTAGCTCTCATTCGCTAAGTGTCCGATAACGTGCGATTTAAGGAACATCGTTCCAAAAACTAATTTAATGACATATTGGTACTTAAAATACAATCCTGTGTATGTATTTTATCAATACTTTAGTGATTCCCGAGTGTTAATTGGAAAAACTACTAAAGAGACACAAAAGAAAATATTATTATATCACACCCAAACCTATTCTCATATTATTTGAGAAATCTAATTTTTTTTTTCGCTTTCTAAGTCAATGTTTATAAATAAATATTGTACCTAATGAACAAAATACTCAAAAAATATATATTAAAGAGTGCGTGTATGCACGCGCGTGTACACGCGCAAGAAGTAAAACTCTGTAGGTTATCGGTACTCTTTATGAAATTCAATTTATGTTTTAAATAATTAGGATAAGTGAGATACTAAAAATAACACATATCTATACTAATATTATAAAGCTGAAGAGTTTGTTTGTTTGTTTGTTTGGTTGAACGCGCTAATCTCAGGAACTACTGGTTGGAATTGAAAAATTCTTTTTGTGTTGGATAGTCCATTTATCGAGGAAGGCTTTAGGCTATAGAACATCACGCTACGACCAATAGGAGCGGAGCATAAATAAAAAATGTTGCAAAAACGGGAAAAAATGATTCCTTTTGAGAGCTTCCGTTGCGTGCGCTGCGTAAACGGTTAAAGTTACGTAAAAATCGCGTATGACGGAATTGTTCCCCTTTAAAAGTTCTAAAAAAAAGTCCGCGACAGTCATATGTCTATCTTTTAAGGTTGACTCAAATAACTCTTTTTATGGTAATGAAATTTGTTCTAAAATAATGCATTACCTCCGAAGGTGTCTTTATAAACATGATATTAATCCTTATCCAAATAAATACGTTATTCATCACAAGTATTTAATTTTGAACAAAATTGCCCTTGACATCATTTGATTTCAATGAATATCTTAGGAGATTTCATAGTTTTAAAATATACATATTTAATTTTACGCGGTCTATGGGTGAGCGCGCTCTCAGCCCGATACAAGGCGAGGGCGGCGCGGTCGTGAGGGGGGAGGGCGCTGGCCGCCGCGCCGGTAGCTCTGCTAGCAAAGTCACTATTCCACGCGGACGAAGTCGCGGGCAAAAGCTAGTTAGACATATTACAATCATATATTTATAATTTAAGGAAAGAATATAATATTATATATAATTTGGCAGACAATAACAACGGTTACCATGGCAGCAAATGGTCGCCTCACCCGATCACACTTATCGTAACGCTCTCGTAACGCATTCACCAGCTTACACCCCAAGTCAAGTGTGCGTAAAGAAGTTTTACTTCAATATTTTGTTTGCAGGCGACAAAGACGCAGAAAACGAAGTGATATTGCTGGAACACGACGTACCGCACGCGCGGTTCAGTGAGGCGGTGCTCGCCTGCCTGCCGCCCGACGACTGGACTATACCCGAAGAGGTAAGTGTCATTAACTAACTGAATATATACAGATAAATAAAATTACAGTGTTTGTTTGTAATATCAATTTAACAGCTTACTAAATTCATATGAAAATAGTATATATGGTACTTATAAGACAAACACATTTTTTTTTATTTTTTATCTGTCTGTCTGTCTATCTGTTTGTCTGTTTGTTCCGGCTAATTTCCGAAACGCCTGGACTGATTTTGACGGGACTTTCTTTGACAGATAGCTGATGTTATAAGGAGTAACTTAAGCTACTTTTATTTTAGAAAAAAAAATTGGATTCTGCTCAAAAAAAAATTAAAACTTACGTACGTAATCGGACGCACTCGAGCGAAGCGAGGGTAAGTCGCTAGTATACAAAAAAAAAACTTGGTATTTAAATCACTTGTAATTGTTGTTAGGTTTGATTATATGAGCATGAATCCTACATAATAAAGCAATTATTTAATGTTCCATTGAGTTGATTTGATTATGGAGCAACAGGATGGATAGTGGAACTCTTCAGTGGTATCAGTAATTTTTTTGAGTTGGGGTTGATAATTAATATATTGAAAATTGTCTTACATATTGTTAGTATTTGTTGATATTTTAACACGATTCCTGTCATGACAAAAGTAACGGAAAAATGTTTTTTTCTCCTAAAATGCCTTGTGTTCTTGCCTTGTGACATTAGGCGCGCTAAATCGCTTTTGTTTTGAATAGAGGGATGGCCTATGTCAAGTAGTGCTAGTAGCTAAACTGTCTAAAAGCGTGGCAACATTGCATGGGAAATGGCCTTTATCAAATAAAGCAGCAAGACCAATCACGAACAGACTGCACTATCTATTTTAAAGTCACAGTCAAAAATAATAAATGTGTGTTACATATTTTAAAATCAATCGCACATCGTTATTGCTATCACCAGTTCGGATTAAAAAACGCTTTAGACTCGAAGAACTGGCAAAAGAAATTCACTGTTAGGCCCACGGAGATATTTATAATATAATCTACGCGACTGAGACGCAGCTACTGGTATGCTACTTAATCAAACCGATATTTTCGGTCGCCATTTTTATGCGACGTGTATACGACTCGACTCGAGTAGCGTGCGACTGGCGTGCGATGCGTAGTCGACGTGTCGCGTCGTGTACGCAGTACGGAACATAGCGAAAGTGTATTGTTACGACAACGATTTATCGTATCGAATTGACTGCGCAGTCTGTGCATTGATGGTGTGTACGAAAATTGGCGCAGATTTTTTGGTTGCTGCAAGCGATCGGAGACAGTTATAAAATCTATTCGATTAATCGTTGTCGATCGCGTTTGCACAGTTTTATCGTAGTGTGTGGATGGAAGTCGGAGCAATCATTCAGTTCGTTCACAAGAGATTGCTGTAGGCGGACGCGTCCGCGCACGTCGCAATGTCCGGAATCCGTGAGACACCCGTAGGACATCGATATAAAATTCGAGTCGCTTGTCAGTTGCCTTGTGTGAGATAGCCTTAATCCTACTTATATATATCCATATTATTGATTTATTCCAAATTCCAGGAGATAAAGAAACGTGTAGATCTAAGATCTATTTGCGTTTGTTCCGTCGACCCGCCAGGTTGTACGGATATAGACGATGCCCTACACGCCAGGCCCCTGGCCACCGCCGACGGGCTCACGACCTACGACGTGGGTGTGCACATTGCAGATGTCACACACTTTGTAAGACCAAACACTGCGTTGGATAAGGAGGCTGCATCTCGGTCCACTACGGTGTATCTGGTTGATAAGAGGATTGATATGGTGCCAGGTATACAATCTGTTTTAATAGTAAAATATTAATTAGGTAGAAATGGAATAAGTTTCTATCTATTTATCTATTCCGACCGTACGTCTCACTGCTGGGCACGGGCCTCCCTTCAATACGACGAGGATCAGGCCATAATCCACCACGCCGATCAAGTGCGGGTTGGCAGACTTTACATGTGTTTCGAAAATGCTAGGTTCTCTCAGACATACAGGTTTCCTCACGATGTTTTCCTTCACCAAGTGAAAGTAGGTAATCATGTTGGAAATGATTCGCACCTGAAAATATCAGAGGTGCGAGACCCGGGATTTGAACCCGCTTCATTTGGTTTCCCAAGTAAGCGCGCTATAGTGATAGCGCAGTGGCGCTACCACTGTCTGTATAAGTTTATAAATAATATACTAAAAGACTAACTAAGAGAATTTGTTTATTAAGAAACAAAGACTTTATAAACCTAAAATATTGCAATGTATCATCATAATGTTTTAGATTCACCAAAGAGATTAATATTATCTATACTAATATTTTAAAGAGGAAAGATTTGACTGTTTGTTTGTTTGTTTGCATCGAATAGGCTCCGAAACTACTGAACTGATTAAGATGAAATTTGGTAAGAAGATGGTTTGAGACCCTGGGAAGGATATAGGATAGTTTTTATCCCGGAAATCATCCCTTAAGGGGGTGAAAATGCGGATGAAAGTTTGTATGGGGAAGCAAGCTAGGGACGAATCCGAGCAAAGCTATAAATGATTTCCTCCTAGTTCTGTTGATTGTTTGGAAAATTTAAAAATATCATATTGTTTTTCAGACTTGCTCAGTTCAAATCTATGTTCTTTAAGAGGCGGTGAAGAAAGATTAGCATTTTCATGTGTCTGGGAGATTGACGAGAATGCCAATGTTCTTTCTACGAAGTTCCATAAAAGTGTTATAAAGGTATTATATTATTAAATCATCAGAAAATTTTCTTTATATATATTTTTAATTACATATAACTAAAAGTTGTTCTATTGGCTGTCAATTTCTCTGCTAAATAAAAACTTGCTTAATAAAAAATAATAAAAACAAATATCAATAGAAGAAAGTTGATCAAAAAGAAAAATCATGACAATAGTTTTGTGGGAATTAATGCTAAAATAGTTTATTTTTCGAAAATTTAATATGTACTAACTAAATTTTCCGATATTTTTCATCTTTTCATCTGTACAATTGAATAAAATTGAAGTGTCTCTTTGTAATGTCGAGAAACGATGTATGATACTTATAAGTAAAACACAATTTCTAAAATTTTTGTCTGTCTGTTTGTTCCGGCAAATCTCCGAAACGGCTGGATTGATTTTGATAGGGCTTTCACTGGCACATAGCTAATGTTATAAGGAGTAACTTAAGCTATTTTTATTTAATAAAAAGAATTAGGAACCCAAATTTTTTTTTTAAATAAAAATAGCTTAAGCTCAAAAAAAAAAAAAAAACGTAGCTAGAGACGCACCCGATCGAAGCGAGGGTAAGTCGCTAGTTTATTATAATCCCTTCTTTTCTAGTCCCGAGCTGCCATGACATATGAAGAAGCACAAATAGCCATAGACGATCCATCAAGAAATGACGATGTCGCGGCTTCGTTACGTATTCTAAACTCTTTGGCGAAAAAATTGAAGCAAAAAAGGCTCGATAATGGTGCCTTGCTACTGGCTTCGCCTGAAATACGTTTTCAAGTAGGCAAACAAAATGTTTTTTCTATAAGTAAAACTCATATTCTTAAAAAAACTTACTTAAAAAGACATGGATTTTATGTCCGTTATGTGTATTTTGAAAAAATATATAAAAAAAGTGGTTTTTCACTTAATATTTTTTAAATTCACCTACAAATTATATTAAAACAGAATACAGAATTGTTAAGTAGATAGTTAGTTCTATTTTGTTTGTTTTTATACATCAGAGAATAAAAAAATATAGTAATGTAGCCTAAGTTAGGTTATGTACAATATCTAGACATACTTTTTATACCTCACCACACTATTTTTCTCGTAGAATATAATAAAAATAGAAAGATAATTATATTATTTAATATTTTCTAATATTATTAATTAAAGAAGTATTATTTATAACAACATAATAAAACTTAAAAACAATGGTATTTCGCAGGTGGATTCAGAAACTCACGATCCAATAGAAGTGCAAGCGAAGAAGGTCGTGGACACCAATTCGATGGTGGAAGAGTTCATGTTGCTCGCGAACGTGAGCGTGGCGGAGCGCCTCGCCGCCGCCTTCCCGCAGTGCGCGCTGCTGCGCCGCCACCCCGCGCCGCCGCCCGCCAACTTCCACACCTTCCTCAAGGCTGCGAGGCAGCAGGTATCGCCTTGTCGCTTTCTCTCGCTCTCTCGCTCGCTCTCACCGCCATCAATTAGAACAGATGTTGTACAGAAATCACATATTAGCTGATGCCAACTTTTACACCTTCCTCAAGGCAGCGAGGCAGCAAGTATCGCCTCCCCGCTCTCTCTCACTCTCTCTCGCTCTCTCGCTCGCTCTCACCGCCATCAATTAGAACAGATATTGTACAGAAATCACATATTAGCTGTTGCTAACTTCCACACCTTCCTCAAGGCAGCGAGGCAGCAGGTATCGCCTTCTCGCTCTGTCTCGCTCTCTCGCTCGCTCTCACCGCCATCAATTAGAACAGATATTGTACAGAAATCACATATTAGCTGATGCCAACTTTTATATCTTTCTCAAGGCAGTGAGACAGCAAGTATCGCTTTCTCGCTCACTCTCGCTCTCACCGCCATCAATTAGAACAGATATTGTACAGAAATCACATATTAGCTGGTGCCAACTTCCGCACCTTCCTCAAGGCCGCGAGACAGCAAGTATCGCCTTCTCGCTCTAACCGTCATTAATTTAAACAGATATTGTACAAAAATACATGTTAGCATTCACCACCCGCCAATTCCCACACCTTTCTCAAGGACGTAAGACAATATTTATCGCTTTCTCGTACGGCAAATATTGTACGGAAAGCCACGAGATAATAGATATCGCCTTTTCACTCTTACAGTGCACTCTGTCTCACCCTCATCGATTAGATTATATGTCAAAAATCACCACGCGCTATTTCTAAGTGAAGTTTCGACCTCTCGCTCTTACAGTTTGCTCTATTTCTATTAGATCTTTATATTAGATATTATACAAAAACGAAAAAAATAGTTTACTTATAATAATGAACATACACTGCATTAATAATTTAACTGAATACTATAATTATGTTGTTTGCATATTAGTAAATATATGCACCAAACTTACACCAAGTAACTAAAGTTTGTGACATACAAACCGGGTCGGGCTAAGTATAGATTTTTTTTAATTAATTTGATGTACTAACGTTTAATAATATAATATCTATTTTTTTAATGTTGGCAATTCCATTTACGCATACCACATGCATACATACGGGTTATGTGGGACTGCCTCGGTGGTGTAGTGGCTAGCATGTACGGCTGCACATCCTGAGGTCCTGGGTTCGAGTCCCGGGTCGGGCCAAGTTTAGTTATTGAGTCTTTCTGTATAGTAAGCCTCAGTAACAGCCCGGAGTTGGGAAGTTGGCGGTGTTTCACCCTCGTGCCTCGGAGAGCACGTAAAGCCGTCGGTCCTGCGCCTTAACTCTCACCGGTCGTGTCGAGTAGTCGTCCCACTGGAGTATGAGAGTGACAGGAATAGAGAGTGCACTTGTGTCTGCGCGTACACGCGCTGCACTATAATATCTCCTGCGCAGTTGGCTAATCTCAATGAGATTGGCCGCCGTGGCCGGAATCGGTCAGGAGAACATCATCATGTGGGACTCTCTACATGCTTTTTTGCACTTTAGAAATACCAGTACTGCTACCTAAATCGAACCTAAGTAATCTAAATCGATCACAAGAACTGTATTTACTAACATATTTTTTTTCAGGGATTCGAGCTGGACGTATCAACAAACAAGTCCTTCTCAAAGTCCCTCAACGAAGCAGTGATACCGGATCGGCCTTTCTTCAACACACTTCTGCGCATAATGGCGACGCGTTGTATGCAGCAGGCTGTTTATTTCTCAAGTGGCACAAAAACTCAAGATGAATTCTATCATTATGGACTCGCCTGCCCCATTTATACCCATTTTACATCTCCTATAAGAAGGTAAGGACGAATGTTGTGTTGGAAAACCAAAATTAGAAATGAGTCTTAGGCTGAATAATTTTTTTAATTGTTTAAAATATTGAACAGTTATTTTCTTCGAAGCTGGACGTTTTGTATGGAAAAGATGTCTTGAATTATTTTGTATTGCTTTCAACTCACACGTATTGATGTTTATATTTAATAACTATTACGTTTTTTTTATTGGAGGAAAAATCAAGCTCAATTCTCACACGCTTTGGATTTATTTGAGATCGCTTAATAATTAATGTCGAGGGAAAGCGAAACTAAAGAATATCGGTTTCTACCTGTTGGTATCTTAGTAGCATTTAAACTCTATGTTTATGTAAATAGTAACGAGTAGTCCTACACCGTGAGGCAATTAGCAAAATCATATTGAAAATGATTTGCACATGAGAATATCAGAGGTGCGAGACTCGGGATTCGAACCCGCTTCACTTGGATATTCATGCACGTTACTCTGCCTTATTTATGTCACAGGTGGATTGTGAAAAGTGTGAAATTATAATTTCACAAGCAAAATTATTAATTAAATAAACAGTAATATTTGATAGCATGCTTTAATGTTTACGTTTTTGATTTAAAAAATGTCCGATTAGTGAATCGATCAATCAAGACGGAGCGAGGCTTCCCACCACACAAAAGTATTACTACTATTGACAATTTAACTAAGGTACTTAATTACAATATCACTAAATGTGCTTAGGGAAATTATAATATAACTAACATCTTCCCGTGATATCGTAAGATTATAAAGCTGAAGAGTTTGTTTGTTTGTTTGTTTGTTTGTTTGTTTGTTTGTTTGTTTGTTTGTTTGGTTGAACGCGATAATCTCAGGAACTACTAATCCGATTTGAAAAATTCTTTTTGCATTAGATAGCCCGTTAACTGAGGAAGGTTATAGGCTATATATCATCCCGGAAAAATGTACGGTTCCCGTGGGATAAATTTGTTTTTGTCTAGGGACGAACCCGAAGCGAAGTGAAGGTGAGTCGCTAGTTACGTTATAAGCCACCTACAATCATATTAATAACATAATTTTATGACTCTATGTAACTTTTATCAATTATTATTATATTATTATTATTATATTATTTTTACCATTATTATTTTTTATTACGAATTATTATTATTAATTGTTCAAAATTGCTTTATTTAATTTATGTGACATTTTTTTTAGACATTTATAATTATGATTGATTCTTTTTTTCTTTTTAGTAATTTAAGTTTGTAGTTAAATCCACATGATCACTTAAAAACCTTAATAATAATTATCATGCTGTATTTATTTACCTATAACTAAAAGTGCAATCAACATGTTAAGTGTAGTGCCTAGATAATATGTGTTAACCATTGTAACTTTTGTTGGTAATTCAATAAATAAATAAATTTGTGCAACAGATATGCAGACGTGATAGTGCACCGTCTACTGGCAGCCAGTATAGGCGCGGACGTGACGCACGCCTCCCTCCTGGACACGAAGCACGCGGACGCGCTCTGCGAGAACCTCAACTACCGCCACCGGCAGGCGCAGTACGCGGGACGGGCCTCCGTGGCGCTTAACACGCATGTGAGTTGTAATAATAAAAAATTAAAGAGTGCGTGTATGAATGTGTACACGCGCAAGAAGTAAAACTTCTGTAGGTTATCAGTGCTCTTTATGAAATTCAATTTATGTTTTAAATGATTAGGATAGGTGAGATACTAAAAATAACGCATATTAGGTATATTACAATCATATATTTATAGAATATCATTTAAGGAATGAATATAATATTATATATCATTTGTCAGAGAATAACGACGGTTACCATGGCAACAAACATTCGCCTCGCCCTATTTGTCACTTTTCGTAACGCATTCACGAGCTTACTCCCCAATTTAAGCGTGCGTAAATAAGTTTTACTTCAATAATAATAATGTCCTCCTAATGAATTTCGGCCACGAAGGCCAATCTTATTGAGATTAGCCTACTGCACAGAAAATATTATGCAGCAAATACAACTGCATTTTCTATTCCTGTCACTCCCATACTCCAGTTTATAATATATTGTCAAACGACGTTGTAAATGACACGTTTTGCTCAGTTTGTAGTGACCCTACTTGCTGTGCCAGTGGTAGCGGGTTCGAGTCCCGCTGAGGGCATTCATTTGTATGATGGGGACGAAAGTTTGTACTCCGGTCGTGGGTGTTTATATTTATAATATGTATGTTGTATACGTGTAGTGTATCAACTATCTTGGTGTCCATAACACAAGCCTCGTAGCTTACCATGGAACTAGATGGTGCTGTGTGTTAATGTCTCAGCAAAAAAAAAACGAATGCAGGACATGTCATACTTTTATATGACAGGTGGGGAGGCTTTACGGTTGACAAACACACACGCAAAAACTTTCGCATCCATAATAGTAGTCCGGTACAGGTCTAACTTTCCGTCTTCTATATAAACTTAGTATTGTAAGTTCATAGTGATGTGACAATGATGCTACAAGTGTATAACGTAAATAGTGGACTTGCGCTTCACCCACACATCGCTTCGGGTTCGTCCCTAGACAAAAACAAATCTATCCCACGGGAACCATACATTTTTCCGGGATAAAAAGTAACCTATGTGCTAATCCATTACTATCTTTAACTATCTTTGTGACAAATTTCATCCAAAACCATTCAACCGTTCTGGCGTGAAAGAGTAAGAAACATCCACCCATACATTAATACTCACAAACTTTCATAATTTATAATATTAGTATGAATTAGTAGTATTATACATTTGAATGATATATTCATAGTTATATACTTAATTAAATATCAGTTGATGTTTCATAGCCGAGTGGCTAAATACTCTAAGGAAAATATTCTTTAAAGACTAGTGGCGTCATCAATGTCGCGTAAGACGTGAAATTTCAGTTTTAAGACATGCACTTTATATTCTATTTATCTTATTAAACCATAAAATATCCGAGATATTTTAATATAATGATTTTTGTATAATTTTAGATTTTGTTCAAAAATCGAGAAGAAATCGAGGCAGCCGTCGTGTTGGCTGTAAAGCGAAATGCGTTGCAAGTGCTTATTCCAAAATATGGGCTTGAAGGACCATTATATCTGCCATCGGACAAGTTCACGTATAATGAAGAGGTAAATGTATTAATATTTAGTTTTAAATAAAACTTTCTTTTCGGATTTTTTCGCGAATTTATTTTGATTTTATAGTCTCGACGTTTTGAATGCTTCAAATCATGGTAATTAGTTTTACTTTTAATACAATGCATTCTTTCATCAAAAATTAGATATTCTTGATATCCACAAAGTTTAGAAATTATATTGGAACTAGCGACTCACCCTCGCTTCGCTCGGGTCCCTAGGTACTTTTTAACGGTTAGTATGAAATACAAATCTTTGAGTTTCTCAATTTTTCTGTACTATAATATACGTGTATTATACATATAAACCTTCCCCTTGAATTATTTTATCTATTGCTGAAAACTGCATTAAAATCCGTTGTGTAGTTTAAAAGATCTAAGCGTACAAACAGCGGGAGCGACTAAGTTTTATACTACGTATAGATAATATTGAAATTTCAGCTTTTCTTTATTCTAACTTATTTATCTCTTACAGGAACATGTTCAAGTATGTAACGGGACTACACTAAAGACATTTGATGAACTGACAGTGAGACTTACACTCGACAGTTCGAATTTACAACACAGAAAACTTGTCTTCCAATTGGTGACGCCATATATACCTGGGGTCAGCTATGAACCAAAAAACAAAATGGATGTCGACACAGATGAAGTGAAGTCCAACGAGAAAAATGAGAAAAAAAGAAAAGAAATAAGTAATATTAAGACAAAAAAGAAATCTAAGAAAACAACTTAATAAATATACTTTGTATTCGATTGTACAATAAATTTTTGTTTTTTATTAGCATTTGTTTTTTTTTTTACTTAAATAGTAGAATACTTTGTAAATGGTAAAATGTTTTCCAGTTAAATTACTATTTGATAAGTTTGTGAGCATTTTTTTTTTGTGTTAACTTGTTTTCAAATATTGGAAAATTTTAAACGTTCGAATTAATACTTTTAGTATTTTCTTTAATTTTTATTCCTTGCATTGAAATACAACCCAAAACAGCGTCTCAATAATTCCCTTTAAAAATAGCACACAATTTGAATTTGTGCGCGCTTATTTGCAAAGCTTGAATTTGTGTTTAGGCAATCAATCTTAACTTACGATTTTTGGGTTTTATTCTTTAGTTGGGCTTAACGTATCTTATGACACCACATTTTGAAGAAATATTATGAGCTGTGCATCTACATCTAGGGTTTGTATATACATATAAATAAAACTGAAGTGTCTGTTCGTAACGTCAAAATAACAGTTTTATACTAAATGCATATTGAATTATATACGGTACTTATAAGAAAAACACGATTTTTAAAATTTTTGTCTGTCTGTGTCTGTTTTTTTTTTTATGCGATTCAGTGACAAACGAGCAGACAGACCACCTGATGGAAAGCAGTACCTGTCGCCCATAACACCTACGGTTCATGCACTTAGGTTTTAGGTAACAAAAATGCAGAACCACAGGTGCGTTGTCACTGTGAGGACTAAGATGATATGCCTCTAGCCTGTAATTGCGCTGGCTACCTTATCCTTCATACCGGAATACAACAATGCAATCATTGTTGCTTGGCGGCAGAAATAGATAAGGGGGTGTTACCCATCCAGTCGGACTCCTCAGGCTTGACAGAGTCCTACCACCGGTAGTTTGTTCCAGCTAATCTCCGGAACGGCTGGACCAAGTCTAACGGGACTTTCACTAGCAGTTGATATTATAAGGAATAACTTAGGTTACTTTTATTTAAGAAAAAGAATTCGGGTTTCGCTCAAAAAAGTAAAATGTACCTAGGGACGCATCCGAGCGAAGCGAGGGTATGTCGTTGGTATACTATAAGAACATAATTTATCTATAAAGATAAATAGAATTGAAGGGTCTGTTTGTAATGTCAAAATAACGGCTCTTTACTAAAGGCATATGAAATTATATATGGCACTTATAGGAAAACACAATTTTTAAACGTTTTTTCTGTGATGGGGACACAGTGCCCTGTACACTTCGTGATAGGGAAAACTGACTACCCTATAGAGACTAAATTAAAGAGTGGGCTGTACTAGTCTCTTTGTTCTGGCTAATCTACGAAACTCTGGACTGATTTTGATGTGACTTTCACTGTTATAAGGAGTAAGGCTATTTTTATTTAAGAAAAAGAATTAGGGTTGCGCTCAAAAAATTTAAAACTTACCTTATCGCACTATTTTATAAAGAAAAACAAATATCCACAGAATTATGTATTTGTTTATTCAAAATTTGTTAAGTTCATTCATGAAAATTAAAAATATTTAAGTACTTTTTAAAAATCATCACCTGTATATTATTGTTTCATCATATACACATACCAATTGCTATCACATTGTTAAAACATTATCGTTAATAAGCGTATGGCGTATGGAAATTTATTGGCTAACATATTATTTACAAATTCAAATTAAAGTGCTAAGATTATAATCACATATTTATTACATTAAAACTTAAAAAAATAATTTCACATTAAATCGTCATTTTTCGTGACGTAAACGACACCTTGACCTTTGCCTAAAAAATTAAAAAGCCTTTCGATTTTTACGTGCAAGAACTTAAAGAGATCTAAATCGGCTTAAAGTAGCCTTCTTATGTAGGTTCACTTTGACCTTCACGGCCTATGTTTTGCTCTTCTTGATGAGATTGTCGGCCTTGATTAATTTGTTAATCTTTTTGGTAATTTCTTTCTTCTTCTTGATTTCTTCTTGTTCTAGATTAGTTTGATGATCTTCTTGATTACTTCTTTGTTCTTCTTGATTAGTTTGTTGATCTTCTTGACTAGTTTGTAGATCCCATTGAGTAGTTTGTTGATCTTCTTCATTCGTACTTTGACTTGCCTGGCTAGTCTCTTGACTTTCTTGGGGTGTTTCTTGAACTTCTTGAATATTTCCTTGATCTTCTCTAGTTTCTTGCGTATTTTGACTAATTTCTTGCTCTTGATTATTTCTTGTAGTGCTTTGTGGTATGTCATCAAAAGGCATCTGGGCTTGAGCGGTGATCCTAGCGATTTCCTGGTCTATTTTCTCAACAAGTGTCTCCACGGCAGCCGGCCATCTGGTAGCGGGAACTATATGTGATGGTTGAAGCCGCGCGTCCGCCATTATCGACAGTCGAACAGTGTCAGCATATTGAATCAAAGTTAACGACATACCTGAAAAAAACATAGCAAATTATTAATATTCATATATAATTATTAATATTCGTAATACGTTAATATAAAGTGAAGTTACAATTTTTAATTACTTACTAATGTTAGCTTGTGGAGGTCGCCAATATATAATATGATCCACTGGTTTTCCCCACAATGTTGACCTCTGTATAGTGTTTACTGGAGAATTGATTTCTGCATACGACACCGCATATTTTCGAGACAGCATGTTCATAGTTATCTTCGCTAGGGGCGCAGGAACGGACCTGGTGAGAGCGCCGCAACGTGTCTGAGCTGCCCAAGCTGCCGCTAAAGTGTTTTGTCGCGTGCATGCTTCATGTACCACTGCTGATATACGGCGAGGGCTTGCCCCAACTGGCAGAGCTAGGCATATCATTCCTGAAAAAATATTGTTAAGTTTTATTATTTATTCCACTTATCGCGAAAAATATATCATCGACTAAAATCATATTAATTAGTTGCTATGTGGGGAAAAGAATGCTCCAATTTCTTCGTCTGGGATGTTGTATCTGTACTTACTATTACGTATATAAATTAGTATTATGTCATATTATGTAAGTATATAAGAGTAAGAAACATGATATTATATTTAGAGAAAGTAAAATACCGCCAGTCTGCGACTTTTTGTAGTTCTTTCCATTGCCTTCGGCGAATGTATAAAGAAAGTCTTCAGACGCCGCCCTAGCAGTGATAAGCACAGAGTCAGGTGTGTCGCTCTCTGCGCCTTCGAAGAACGCACGCAAGGCTTCTGTGGCAGCGTATAAGGCGACGTCAGATGACGACACGCCAAGCGCCCGCGCCGCGCGTTCCATGCCTGCGCGAGATACCGGACGAGACCACGCTGTTACCTATAAAACATAAAAAAATATTGAATTAGTATTCTTTCACTTAGATTTAACAATTTTAGAACTTCGTACACTCTATACATATTAAAAAAATAGTAGGAACAGTAAAATTAGAAACTTAATTTCAACGCCCTATATTTTTGAATAACAAAAAGAAAAAGAATCTTAAAAATATGATAATATTCACCTTTCGTCCACATAAGGAAACCGTTTGCAGCATATGCCGTTTTCCATCATCAGCTCGTATAATATCTTTCCAGAAGCAAGAAGGTGCCCTGTACATTTCGATTAAAACTTTTAGGGCCTCGTTCGTAGCTTTCATGCATAATTGCCCTATGTCGCTATATTTCCAAGTATATGTGTGAGTTTGTTTAACTCGCCCTATAGTTAAGAGTTCATTAAATGCAATAACTTCATCTCGTACTACTGAAGGCAATTTAAACATCATTACAGTCGTTTGGTACGTTGCTCCAATAATCTTTCTTGGTAACTTTCGTGGATCAAACGTTATTAGAGGGGAAACTATTATCTGTAAGTAAAGGTACAATTTTTATTGCAAGTATAATAATTTCAACTTCTCTAAATTCATTATATATTATTGATACTTATTCCTAGTGTAACAGCTCTGAGACCTTCCTCTTATTTTGCTACCTTTATTCCGCATGACAAAACTCCTACCCGATTTGTAAGCCTTGAAAAAGCTAACTTTAACAAATAAAAGACTAAGGAAAGATAAGGTTATCAAAAAACTATATAAAGGTTTACCTTAGGAACAGTTAGATATCTCTTAATACATTCTTTTTTTATAGCTGTAAAAAATGTCATAGTTCTGGCTGAGTGCCGTTCTCCACTGACAAACTGTTGTTTAGTGACTTCTCTTAAAGCATTAGCTGCTGATACCATGACTATTCCTGCTACGTGAAAAACTCCAGGCATCCTGTTCACTAGATTGGGGCTTGTAACGGGATCGTATTCACAAATGAATTCATTCCAAATATTAGATAGACTTTCATTTATTTTACCCCAAAGCTGTGGTATGTGTGAAGGCACTGGGAAGAGCTTTGATAACGCACTTTGCTGATAATATTCTCTTTGTTGCACTACTCTGTTTGGAGGTAATTGTTCTATCAGTAAGAAATCTCCAATATTAAGAGACTTTTTTCCAGTGAGTAATAGATGATGAACTCTTACTAAAATGTAATACTTCGGTTCATTTGATTTACAGGGAATGATAATGTATTGCCATGGAGGCTGTTCTGGTGGGAAATATTTGGATATTATTTCACTAACGTAATCCTGAAAAAGATATTGCAGTATAAAGACTTATGTAATTAACCTTTTTATTTGGTATTTATATGTAACAAATAATAACTATTCATTGATATCTAGTTTTTATTTATATACCTGTATATTCAAGTCTGACACATGACGCCCTCGATAAACTCCTTTAGCAACAAATACATGGTTTTCTATTCTAAATGGCTGTGTTGCATCCCAGGCATAGTTTCCCCAACTTGATACTAAATGATGCCGTAGTCTTGGAAACATCCGCTCTCCGTTTTCGTCTCTACGCTCGATTACATGCTCGTTAAGTACATTTGTAATCTCATCAGCATTAAGCGTACCTAATAAAATATAAAATTATTATCATTTCTGTCATATTTGTTTAACTTTTATTTAATCTATACAGATAAATAAATTGAAGTGTTTGTTTGCAATGTCAAAATAACAGCTTTTTACTAAATGTATATGAAATTATATACGGTACTTATAAGAAAAATATAACTTTTAAAATGTTTGTCTGTCTGCCTGTTTGTTACGGCTAATCTCCAAAACGGCTGCACCGATTTTGACGGCACATTCAATGGCAGATAGATGATGTTATAAGAAATAACTTAGACTACTTTTATTTTAGAAAGAAAATCAAGATTCCGTGCAAAAAAATTAAAACCCATGAAATTGTGAACAAAATCGTATCTAGGAACGCACCCGAGCGAAGCGCGGGTAAGTCGCTAGTAATATTATAATTACCATTTTGATAAACTTACCTTTGATACATAACAGCACATTGATTATTCCTTGATTTCTATGTGTGTCTAGAAGTGTGCGAATTGTATCTGTTCCTATGAATTCATACATTGGATATTTACTTGAAAGTAGCTTTAGCCAAAAATGTTTACTAATTCGTACCACTGAAATTTAAAGAAAATTAAGTTGGTTGGAGTATATAATTGGTTATTGATAGCTTGTAAAGAAGCTTCATAATCAACATTTAAGCACAACTTGCGAGGTTAATTAGGCAATAAAAATATTTAAATATCTACGTATGCATATACTTTTAATAATGACATATTTCTTTGCTTTTGCTTGGTAGATGGATAGATGATTAAACTGGCCGCTCATAGTAATTTAAGCAATCGTGTGCGCTCGTACACGAGTAAATAAGTAGATTGAATAATACTTTCATAGATTTACGCGAATATTAAACATTTAAATAAAGCTATCTTTTCGAATTTTTTCGCGGATTTATTTTGATTTTTGGTTCCCGACGTTTCGATTGCTTTACAGCAATCATGGTCACGGGAGAGACTAAGGTGTTAGATGTCTCAAAGGCATTATATAGTTGTTACAGACAGCCTACCTACAAAATAACCAAAGTAGTAGTAGATTGAATGTTTTTCCTACAAAGTATTTTATATGCTAGGCTTGTAAATTAGAGAAGTATGTTTGACAACTAATATTTAATGTAAAGTAGTTTTTATTGGTTTCAAAATTTGTTGTTCCATAAATTAAGCTATATTGTCGTTCTTTAAACTGTGTTTAATACCGTCTCAAATTCAATAAAATGACGTTTTTTGAATATTCAATCATACATTGCACTAAAACCTAATTTGATAACATTTTTAATAAGATTTTTATTTGATTAAACTTGTTAACTGAATTATCGCTAGATTATGAGTTTCTTGACATATTATATACCCGTATCTTGTTTTTTTCTAATAATACATACCTGCTGTCAATGACCTATTGTTATATCTTATATTTAATCTAATGTTTTTTATGATTTTTTCAATAGTTACGCAGATTTAAATCGGCTTTGTGAGTTGAGTCACAACTTATATGACTACTTATTAAGTCGATTTTTCGATTCGATTCGAGTAGAATTACTCAAGTACCTGGCTTTAAAGTTTGTCATATTTATATAATAATAGAAATGCATACCAATAAAAGACAAAGTCAGAGCCGGCAGAGCGGAGACCGCGACGCAGAATGCGCAGTATGTAAACAGTTCTTCTTTAAGTCGAGTGAATAGACTTGGCTTTGTTCTCTGCATTTTTATGTTGTGTACTATCTTTTCTATAAAAAAAAAAAAACATTGATTTAAGACAATACTGTACAGAAAGGAGTATTAGTTTTCAACACTTTTTCTTAAATTTTGTATAACGCAACATTTTCAATATAAAGATTCTATATAAAGATTTAATCACACTGGAATCGATCCTCCAAAGTTTTCTGTACTAGACAAGAACCCTTTCAATGTGTAACAGACGATTCAAGCAATTTATTCTAACCTCAATCATTTATCTGTAGTAGAAAACAGTAATAACATAACAAATCATTCTATTGTTTGTTGTCATGCATTAATTTGAACATGAATGTAAACAAGTAAACACTTTAAAGTCTTTAATAATAATATATGATGTACGAAGTAGGTCTTAGTAAGGTACTCATATAAGATAAGATTTAAAGTATATAAAACGACTAGAGAGTTACCCTTGCTTACCTAGCAACTCACCCTCGCTCCGCTTGGGTTCGTCCCTTGTTACGTTTTAACGTTTAGTATGAATTTCTCAGAGATGAGATATTTTCCCGCAGTAAAAAGTATCCTTTATGTTGACCCCGATAACCAGCTATCATCATACCAAATTTCATCAAAATCTGTCCAATAGTTTTCTCGTGATGCGGTAACAGACAGACAGACAAAATTTTTAATAACTATAGATTCGGCCTCTGTATCGATAATAATGTCTTAGATCTCAATAAGATTTTCCAAAGAATATTTAATGTACATAGCAACAGTGTTCCTAACTTTCAGAAAATACTTTCTATACATGCGCTCACTACGCGACGTCAGGCTTTCACTTTACTTTAAAAGTTTTAAGCACGATTCTTAAAAAAGCAACGCTTCTTATAACTACTTCACAATTAGATTTTTTTTATTACTTTTTAATGTTTTGTTGTTGATATCGTAAAAGTAACATCGATATCTATGTTTATACTTGATAAGCTACCTGTAAATAAAAAGTTTATTAACCTGTATCGATTCGAATTAATTATTTCTATCTTTTGAAGGTAGTTAAGTTTAGAGTAACGATATAATATGTAATTTAAAACAGTAGTCACTATTATACAAAATCTGCTCTTATAACAATAGGTCAAAGGTCATCTTAAATTATATAATATACTAAACTTATATCACGGATCATATAATATTATACTAGTTACTTATATGCTCACCGTTCAAGTTGACCACTGCACATATCTTTGACCCTCGTGATAATTTTATCAGAACCGTAGTTTCACTACATACTGATAACATTAAACAATCAAACAAGATCGTATTATATATATATATATATATATATATATATATATATATATATATGTGCCTACTCACTGATAGGAATAATATCTTAATCTTTCACCGACCTTTCTTGTTATTAACGTAACTCTACCTGCATGTGAACCCTTAGAATGTCATCTTATTACTTGATGACTACAGCTGTAAAATGTAGCTTAGTAAAAGTTTTTCGTACTATGTAATCTTTAACTTTTTGTTTATATTAAGCAATATCTATATTATATAATAGGCAAAACAACCGTTCAGTCTATTTTTCTCCACTGTTTGTCAATCGATTTTTTTTTCTTGTTTAGTAGTTATTTAGGAGCTTTTTTATATAGATAGGTAAATTCTGTTCGTGTTTGTTTTTCTCAAAATTTCAATAATGAATTTCAATCACTTGGCGAACACTTAATTAAAACGCGTTAATTTAAAATACCTAACACCACTGGTTATCTAATTTCGATTGAACTATTGAGTTCATCATTGTATTGATGTTTTTAATGTAGATACTTGAATCATCGTCATATTTGATTTGAATTGCCAAGTAAATGTCAAATATAATTAATATTTAATATTATGTAAATAAATATTACCTTTTAATCACCCATTTCGCTTAAAATTTTCGTTTAAAAAATTTATGTTTACATATAAGTTACTAGATATATGTATTTGCAAATTCTGTACCGATTTTGAAATTTTTTAATGAGCAGATTAAAGCTTAGTAATTGGTCATATATATTAAAAAAACCCTTTTTAATCTAAAAGTTATTATAGTTATTGCACTATTTTAATGTTTACAATGCAAAAATTATGTGTTCTAGTTATAACGCCTGACAGGTAGTCTTGCAAAACCTGATTATTAACTGCATATACGATACTTGCTTTAGTCAATATTACAAATGCACTTTCAAGTTTTTACTAACCGTGTTACTTTGTTTTGTTACTAAGTAAGTGAGTAACTACTAAATGTTTGGTAATCGAATAAATATAAAAAAAATAAAGGTTGATGCAACTTATTAACAACATCATCCGTTGGTTTTAAAATTGAACTAAAATTTAACTCATTTGAGATTTATAAAAAATATAAAACATAAACTATTACATAGGCATTCAAAATAATATGTCTTTAGTCGTATTTATGTCATGTTATCTTAACGCAACCTTAGATGTTTCCTAGAGTTTGTGCATTTCTTAAACTTTATAGGTTCAACAAAAATAATATTCTTGGGTAGTTTGGTATTCTATCTTTTTGGCTATTGTTGAGAAATAGAGGCAAATAAAAATGCTAAGCAATGGTAGCTAATTAACAAAAAAATTAAATGTCTAACTTTATAATTAAAGAAAGAAGTAATTAAACATTTTATCACCTACCTTCACTTCCGAATAAAAGTATAGTAAACTGTTTGGAACACTGAACGATAAAAAGAATTACTTATATGCTAAAACTGATCAAATTCTTTAAAGTAAAGCTAATATTACACTATTTACAAAATTGCACATTATAATTTCAACAGAAAGTATGTTTTCTAGCATAAATGATTGTTTAGGAATTAAACATGTGTATTACACAAGCTGTCTGGCGGGCGAGTGCGGCGTTGCGGCTAAGTGACCGGTGACGCCACGCGAACTTCCCTTGCTTATCACTTGATGCTTGTTCAAGGTTCAACAACGAAAAGACATCAGTAAGGCATTTGACATGTGACAACTTATGGTATAGCATCTATGAGACCTATACTTTTGACCGATTTAGAAAAGAAGAGTACTTATTCATTTAGGATGTGTTTATTGAGTATGTATACATATTTTATTTTTTGTGTATGTTCTACTTATCAATATATTATAGTTTATACTAGTCCTTTGAAAAGTTACATTTGGGGTTGCATTTATCAGAGAACGCAATTTTTTTTTTTAAATAACAAGGAGGGGTTAGTGTAAAGTTAAATCTAAGTTTGTGGGGTTGCAACCCTTGTCTTAACTCCTACAGCCGCCATCTTGGAAAAGGGGGTACAAATGGTTTTTATGGTTTATCTGACGAACTATAGGTCTCACAAAAAGATTATTAAAATATTTTTACTTGTAAATAAAATTCTCTACAACTTTGGTCAAGTAACTTTTAGTTGTCGAACGAAAATTAACAAAGTTATAAGCGATAATTGATGAAAATTTGAGAAAAAAAAATCTTTTGGTCGTTATAACTTTTTTTCTGATCATTTTACAATAAAATTATGTCAGACCAATTTTATAGAGGAGAAGAAGGAATAATTTTCATTGTAATTTTTTTAAATTTTATTTATTAATTAAGGTTTTACAGCGCTGCGAAATGAATATACTATTCTTCAAGTTATGAATATAACTATACATAAATATTAATGATTCGCCATAATTTTCAATCATCTTGTCGTTTTTTTTATGATAATCTTTTTAATTATTGATAATGCAATAATGTTATTAATGAATTATTGGCTCTTTTGTCCACCACCTACGAGGTAGAGTCTGGAGGTGCGTTTTTTTAACGTATAATTACTCTGTCCTCAGTTTTTTTTGATGGACCAGGCTACGGCTCAGGATCTGGTTGACCTTCTATATCAAATACTTTAGAGAGAACCGGAGAAGGAAATTAAGCAGGTCGAGTTGCTGCAACGATGGATGACTAATCGATGCACACTTTCTTTGCGCTGCATTTAGTGACTTGCGTTTTGATTGGCAATATAGTCCTTTCAATAAAACTGATAAGTTTAAGGAATTAGAGTGTTAACGTCCTTGCGAAAATCATCAGAAGGTGGATACTGCTTTGTCTCGTAAGGCTGCTGCTGCTGAGACGACGAACGAGATTATCCGTTCGACTGTCAATATAATAACAGTAATAATATGCAATATGTACAGTAACTTTCGAAACAGTTCGTAAAAATTGTTTCTTAACCTCATCATTTTTTGCTACTGCTCGGTCAAGTAAGGTCTCCTTTCGCCTTCACAGTTCTGGTTTTATTTTCGACTAAAGGTTTTTTTACAAATAAAACAATTACTCACGATGGAATAATACAAAAAGCACGTTTAAAAAAGTCTAAATGCTTATTAAAAAATCAGTAATTTCAAAGTTTTGTGGTGGAGTATCAAATCAATAAATATATAATAAAATTCTAACTGAGTCGAATCTGTACCTTAAATATTTTTTGGAGAATCTTATTGAAATAGACTTTATTATTGATACAGAGACCGAATCTATAGTTTTTTGAATTTTTGTCTGTCTGTCTGTCTGTCTGTTATCGCATCACAGAGAAACCACTGGATGGATTTTGATGTTTAGTATGATGATAACTGGATATCCGGGTCAACATATAGGATACTTTTTACCGCGGGAGATCATCTCATTCCCACGGGAATACACGTTATAACACAACCCAAAAAATATTTATGATCAGAATTTCTTAAAAATTAAAGAAATACGTTAATAAAAATATTGCATTATCAATAATTACAAAAAATTATCATAAAAAAAATGAAAAGAGGATTGAAAATTATGGCGAATCATTAATATTTATATGTAGTTTTGAATACTGAAGAATTGTATATTCGTTTCGAAGCGCTGTAATACTTTAATTAATGAAAAAAGTTAATAATAAAAATTATTCCTTAAAAATCTCTCTATAAAAATCGTCTAATATTTTTTTGTTGTAAAATGATCAGAAAAAAGTTACAACGACCAATAGAAAATTTTTTCTTAAATTTTCATCGATTTTCACTTATAACTTTGTTATTTTTGGTCCTACAACTAAAAGTTACTTAACCAAAGTCGAAAGAATTTTATTTGTAAGCAAAAATGTTTTCATATTTTTTTCTGAGACCTATATAGTTTGTCAGATAAACCATAAAAACCATTTGTAAACCTTTTTCCAAGATGGCAGCCGTGGGACAAGGGTTGCAACTCCACAAACTTGGATTTAACTTTACACTAAACCCTCCTTGATATCTAACAAATAAAATAGCGTCCTCTGACAAATGCATGCTAAACCCAAAAAAATGTAACATTTCAATGGACTATACTGATTTCTATGAATCCTGTATATGTATTTCAATTTTCAAGAAAAGTGTTTACAAATAAATATTAAGTAAATTTAAAGTCAAAATGCAAATCTAAATGCTTGATATAACATTTAAATAAAATCATTTTTTTTAATTATAAGAAAAATTTAGCAACATAACTCATATATTATTTGATATCATGTAGGTACTTTTTCATGACTTTCTTTGTAATGTATCGTTGTGTTGATAGGTAAAACCCGTTGAGAGGCGCAGACACGCCGGCGTGTCAGTTAACAATTGATTTCTTAGAAATTAACCAGGAGGTGATTTAGTGACTATTAGTAAATTTAAAAAACTCGTATGAGAAATTGTTAGTCTTTAATGGTTTTTTTTTCTACACTTTGATGTTTTTATATATAAATGTTTTTTTTAATAAATTTCTTGTTGTCTACTGGTTTGTGTAATATTGTATTTGTTATGTGCCTACTTATGTTATAAAATATTGTTTGTTCCCCAATTAAAATAAAATAAAAAATAAAATAAATGTGTTCAAGTGACTTGAACAACCCTGGTTATACGAAAAGTGTGTAATTGTAATGCGTGAAGTTGTGTTCTAAGCTTAAGAGGAGGCTCCCTAAATTTAACGCTGATTTGCTTTCATATTCTATGTATACCAGACATTAAATCAATGTGATAATTTAAATGTATGATTTTTCAAACCTTTTTCTATGGATCAGAAAAAACAGAAACACAATTGGATGAAATTTTCTCGATAGTTTTATTTTTTTAAAAATATGCCTTTTTTAGAGATTAATGGATTTTACTCTTAAACTACTTCAGTTATATACGCAAAAAAAATACTCAGAGAAGGAAAATATAGTTTATTATCTTCTGTACGAAAGACATTTAAATTGACCAATTATTATTCTCATAATAAATTAAATTAGATTTGAGACTTACGTTTTTTAATTCTGTGCAAGAATAAGATCGATCGGATATTCGATATTCAACCTTGTTCGCAAGCAACTAAGGTGCAACGACGATAATGATTCAGTCGGCCGCTGGCCCTTGACGAGGTAGGACCTATGTCGCTTTTGCTCGCGCACAACCCCCCCGCTAATTCATCGAATTATTCATTCCTTGGACATAGTGTAAAAAATCAACGTTTTTTGCTTTTTATACATAGCTTAGTAAAAACAACTTTAAGTAACACATTTAAGGTTGAATTTACATTATTGTATATTTTTTAAACTAGAATTACCTAAATACAGAATACTTTTGCTTATGATTTTTTGTGTAATATCTAGTTTAGTGATCGATGATTCCGTTCTGTCGTATACTAAGGGTTTCGCGCGGCTATGCTTGTGATTAATATTAAATATGAATAAATAATATAATTAATAAATATAAATCATTTACTATGCGCGTTGTATGTATGTAAGTGTTTGTATATATAACATACATACATACATGTGTTTTATATATATAACATATATACATACATACGCGTAGGATTTGGACGCGGTTTCAAATAAATCTACATGTAACATACCTACCAAATTTCATAAACATAACGCGAACTTAGCTAACCATAACTAGTACGGGTAAGTAAGTATATCATAATAAAACATTGGTTATGTTTGTCCCTCAAGGATAATGCAGATTTCTATCACAGAAATAATTTTCAAATCGGACTGGTAGGTACCTATCTACATATGTAGTTTAGCAGATTATCTTCATATTTATAACTTTACCTTTTATTATGTACATATAAGTATATACGGGGCCATTTTAAATTTACTGAAGACCTTTTGTGAATATATTATTTACATCATAACATCGTCGAAGTTTTTTTATGTAAGATAAAGCAGTATGTAACAAGTTAGTGTAAATATGTTATTTGAAGTGGCGCCCCTGGTGTAATAGGCACAGTGGCCAGTGAGCGCAATCAGCTGAGCGCGGGCGTCGAGCGGTTAGAAAGCCAAGCGCTTAGAAAAAAAAGCAAATTTATATTTATACAGATAAATAAAATTGGAGTGTCTGTTTGTAATATTAAAATAACCGCTTTTTACTAAATGCATATGGATGTATACACGGTACATATACCAAAACAACATTTGTTACAATTTCTGTCTGTCTGTCTGTTTGTTCCGGCTACTCTCCGAAACGGCTGGAGCGATTTTGACGGGACTTTCACTGGCAGATAGATAGCTGATGTTATAGGGTATATATAGTTGTAACTTAGGCTACTTTTATTTTAGAAAAAGAATCAGGGTTCCGCAAAAAAAAATTAAAACCCTGAAATTATGAACAAAATCCGCGTACGGCCTACGCACCCGAGCAAAACGAGAGTAAATCGCTAATATAATATTTAATTTAAATGAATATCTTAGGAGTTAGCAAGCTACTATTTATATAGGTATACCTAAACATAGCTAACCGGGAAAACGTACCTAGGGACGAACGCGAGCGAAGCGAGCGTGAGTTGCTAGTCTATACTAATATTATAAAGCTGAAGAGTTTGTTTGTTTGTTTAGTTGGTTGAACGCGCTAATCTCAGGAACTACTGGTTGGAATTGAAAAATTCTTTTTGTGTTGGATAGTCCATTTATCGAGGAAGGCTTAGGCTATAGAACATCACGCTACGACCAATAGGAGCGGAGCATAAATGAAAAATGTTGCAAAAACGGGAAAAAATCATTCCTTTTGAGAGCTTCCGTTGCGTGCGCTGCGTAAGCGGTTGAAGTTACGCAAAAATCGTGTATGACGGAATTGTTCTCCTTTAAAAGTTCTAAAAAAAAGTCCACGACAGCATATGTCTATCTTTTAAGGTTGACTCAAAATAACCCTTTTTATGGCAATCAAATTTGTTCTAAAATAATGCATTACTTCCGAAGGTGTTTTTATAAACATGATACTATCCTTATCCAAATAAATACGTTATTCATCACAAGTATTTAATTTTGAACAAAATTGCCCTTGACATAATTTGATTTCAATGTATATCTTAGGAGATATCATAGTTTTAAAATATACATATTTAACTTTACGCGGTCTATGGGTGAGCGCGCTCTCAGCCCGATACAAGGCGAGGGCAGGGCGGTCGTGAGGGGGGAGTCACTATTCCACGCGGACGAAGTCCCGGGCAAAAGCTAGTAGATAAATAAAATTGGCGTGTCTGTTTTAATATTAAAATAACCGCTTTTTATTTATTGCATATGGATGTATACACGGTCCATATACCAAAACAACATTTTTTACAATTTTTGTCTGTCTGTCTGTTTGTTCCGGCTAATCTCCGAAAAGGCTGCACCGATTTTGACGGGACTTTCGCTGGCAGATAGCTGATGTTATAAGGAGTAACTTAGGCTACTTTTATTTCAGAAAAAAAAAATCAGGGTTCCGCGAAACAAAAATTAAAACCCACGAAAAGCGTACGCATCCGAGCGAAGCGAGGGTAAATCACTATATAATTTAAATGAATATCTTAGGAGTAGCAAGCTACTGTTTATCTATCTTCTTCTTCTATACTATAATAAAACTGTAAAGGTCGAATGTCTGTACATAGAAAAAATATGCTAAAAACCGAGTCAGGGGGGTGTAAGAAGAGAATAGAACAAATCCAGATTTTTTTTTAATTTTTTGTTTTTCTGTCTGTTTGTCTGTTTGTACAGGCTAATCTCCGAAGCTGCTGGACCGATTTGAATGAAATTTTGCATGGTGGTACCTTATATCCACGGTCAACATATAGGATACTTTTCATCCCGGAAAATCAAAGAGTTCACGTTGGATAGTTAAAAAACTACAGTAACTTATACAGCTTACTACACAAAAACTACCCATTGGATTTTCATGAAACTTTACAATAATATAGTTCATACATCAGAATAAGCAATAAGCGACTTTTTATTCCGGAAAAATGAACGGTTTCCGTGGGATAGATTTGTTTTTTCTAGAGGTGAACCCGAGCGAAGCGAGGGTGAGCCGCTAGTATATAAATAAACATAGCTAACCGTGAAAACGTACCTAGGAAAGTACGCGAGCGAAGCGAGCGTGAGTCGCTAGTAAAAAATAAAAAAATGTTTCGCACCTTCTGAACCACGTATTTCAATTCGCAAGCCAAGCAAAAGTGGGTGTAGCGGTATGATCTCGGACTAGAATTTCGATGATCGTAGATTCGATTCCCCTCGTGTGTAGACATTTTTTTCCTTTTTCTCAATTATATATTGAATTTTGAATTTTAATATACAAAGATTTTTCGCATGCGCTTTAATTACTATCCCTTGTTGAAAAGTCCAAAATCCCATTTTTTTATCGTTTCTATGCCTTTTGCATATCTATACATATAAACAAATTGTGACTAAGCCGAATCTGCACATTAAATATTTTTTTGGAATATCTTATTGAAATAGACATTATTATCGATACAGAGACCGAATCTATAGTTATTAGAATTTTTGTCTGTCTGTCTGTTACCGCATCACGGAAAAACTACTGGAGGGATTTTGATGAAATTTGGTATGATGATAGTTGGTTATTCGGATTCCGGGTCAACACATAGGATATTTTTTACTGTGGGAAAATATCTCATCTCTAAGAAATCTATACGTAACGTTAAAACGAGGGTGAGTCGCTAGTAAATAAATAAAAAAAAAACGATAAATGATAATAAATAAATAAAATACTTATTTCTTTGCATAATTGAAAAATGAATAATATTATATAAAAATGAGAAAAAGAAAGAAAAATGACTGCGCACGGGGAATCGAACCTACGACCTTAGAGTTATTAGACCCAGCTTTTACCGCTACGCCAACTCATACTTAGTATGCATTGTGAAATAAGTGGTTCATAATCATAATCCTTCGATTGCTTTTGATTATTATTTATTCAATACTACAACAAAAATTACATACTAATTTGTAAATTTTTAAACATCAAACTAACAAAAACATAAGTAATTTCCTGATAAAATTCCTAAATATGTATTTATATATTATGAATATATAAATACTTGAATAAAATATAATTTACATGTTCAATATCTACTCAAATTCATTTATTGCATAGGAATAAATGTCTTAGCTTTTCGCGATTACTAAATATATACGTATTATAATAAAATAAAATGTTATCGGATCAATTCCCGTATTTTAAATTTTAATAATATTAAAATCAAATTGATAAGTTGGCCTACTGCTTATAGACGCGCTTGCGTACTCTGTGACGCTTGACCTGTAGTTATGAGTTCACGCCGGCGACGTGAGCGCACAGCTCGCTTTGCGGGAGGGGTGGTAGCGTTAAATGCCTACTTCGCCCGGACAGCCTGGCCTTAATATTGTTAATACCAAAATTTTGAAAGAATATATTATGTGTTACATACATTAGTAGCCCACACTTGAATATCCCGCACCGCACCGTACAGCTGATATTTCCAAGTGCGTTTTTTTGGATATAATTTTCGCTTGCTAATACGCGAAGGAAAACATTGAGGAGAAACCTACATGTCTGGGAAGACTTGCAGTTTTCGAAAACCCGCCCTTGACCAGCGTGACTATGGCTTAGTCCGCCTCGTTTTGATGAGAGTCCAGTGCCCAGCAGTGGGATAATAAAAAGGCAGAATTATTATTTTATTATTATTTAAAGTGTTAAATGTTCATACTTGACGGAAAAAATAACAAATTTTATTCGAAATTATTAAAGATTTCAATTACAAATTTATTCAAAGTTACCCTCTATCTCACCATTCATTAACTTTTTAATGTCATATTTTTTTACATTTCTTACTTTTTCATTTTTGCTCGCAATAATACATATAATGGATGGAAAAAAAGGGAATGAAAGAACCCTCTACATTCTATTTTTAATGTTTGTTTTAGCTTAAATCGATGCTTAAGACGTGGATAATCACGAAAAGTCGAACTTAGCATGTGGCGAGGTTTTTTCTTTTGTTTGCTTTCTTATTGTTCAAGATGAATGGTATACCTCTTTGCCGCCCTACTTTCGAGCCGATAGTGAAAAACCATTTCTACCTTAGCTCGAGTATTTTAAGACACTTTTACACATTTCTTTATTACCTATTAATTTAGGTATCTATTTCTTTAAAAAAAACTACGTACAATGGCTACACTTTAAATTGTATTTATGTTTTAATCATTTATGTACATATTTTTATTTTTTTTGACTTATTTGTATATTAGTGTCGCATCCTCAACCCACTCGGTTTCGTCCTCGGATAATCTGCCTAGTACTTAGATTGTCACTCTCAAGGCGTCCGACAATTTATATATAAAAAAAAACCATATCAAACAACAGATAGACAGACAATTTCATATGTCTAAGTGTTTTTTATTATACGTGTTTTCCCATGGGAAAACACGTATAATAGAGAAAATATCTTACTCCCATGGGAGTAAGATATTCTCACTACGAAATATATTTCCATATAATAAAATTCTAACTAAACCGAATCTGTACCTTAAATATTTTTTGGAAAATCTTATTGAAATAGACATTATTATCGATGCAGAGGCCGAATCTATAGTTTTTAGTATTTTTGTCTGTCTGTCTGTCTGTTTGTTACCGCATCACAGAAAAACCACTAGAGGGATTTTAATGAAATTTGGTATGATGATAGCTGGATATTCGGGTCAACATATAGGATACTTTTTACCGCGGGAAATTATCTCATTCCCACGGGAGTACACGTTATAACACAGCCCAAAAAATATTTATGGTCAGAATTTCTTGAAACTTGGTATTAATGCTCTTCAATACAATTAAATAAATACGTGTTTCAGCGTTTTTAGAAATTCATCCTATAAGGAGATAAAATAAGGGATGAAAATTTGTATGAAATCTACCTTTTCAAAGTTTTTTTTGTTGTAATTTTAGCGCGAGCGAAGCCGCGGGTTTTGCTAGTAGCTTATATGTCACTCATGTTGGTTATTCTCCAATTCTCCAAAAATATATATACAAACAAACAAAACTAAATTTATACATTCGTAACAAAATCCGGCTATTGTAACTTATGTTAACTATTTGTCAAAATTTTAGGGTGGTTTTCACCCGATATCCGCACTGGGTCCGCATAGGGTCGAGTAAATCTGATGTATTTTTTTTTGTATCTACGTCAAATATTTAAAGAGGTGACAATAAAACCATATTTGTGGTGTTTTAATTCCATGAAATACAAGAAATATCTATCCCGCACCAACTGTAAGACAGATTTTTCATGCCGCACCACGGGTAAGTCTTGTATTGGGTGGATTCGACCTATTGCCACAACGAACGTGTTAAAGTCAATTAAGTCGTTCTTCTTTTATGTTCTATCTGGAAGTCTTTTAGCATACAATACTCCTTATTACTCTTATGATAAATACATAAATATCAAATACTAGCGACTCACCCTCGCTTCGCTTCGGGTTCGTCCCTAGATAAAAACAAATCTATCCCACGGGACCCACACACTTTTCCGGGATAATATAGTATAGCCTATAGCCTTCCTCAGTTAACGGGCTATTAAATGCAAAAAGAATTTTTCAAATCGGATCAGTAGTTCCTGAGATTAGCGCGTTCAACCAAACAAACAAACACACAAACAAACTCTTCAGCTTTATAATATTATATTATTAGTATTAGTATTAGTATTAGTATAGATACTTGAATAAGACATATTATGCTGCGTGGGATGTGATTGTGTGTGGGAGTTCTATAACAGAGTACCACGTAGACTTATTGCGCATGGTATTTGGCATTTTCATTGGCATTTAATATTTATTTTGACCTCATGTATGATGTAGGTATTTCAATTGCATATGCATTTCAGATGTATTGATTATAACTGGGTTCATGATGATTCTTCAAATTTATTTGTTTTGATTCGATATTGTGAATTTGAAGCATTTTCTAACAACATACGTTTGGCTCAGTTTGTAGTGACCCTAGTTGCTGTGCTTGAGGTCGCGGGTTCGAGTCCCGCTAGGGGCATTCATTTGTGTGATGAGCACGAATGTTTGTACTCCAGTCATGGGTGTTTATATTTATAATATTTATGTATTTAAATCTATATATGTGTAATGTATCAACTATCTGGTATCCATAACACAGGCGTCGCAGCTAATCATGGAACTAGATGGTGCTGTGTGTTAATGTCCCGACATACTTATTTATTAATATATGATGACTTCACTACAGCGCCTTCTGTGGGATACGACTTTAATTAACTATAGTTTCCCATGTATTTGACGGTCTCAATAAAATAAATGTATACTTATTTCATTTAGTTTTAGCCCGCAACTTTGCTCGCGTAGTTGGTAAGTAGAGTAGAAGAGTATAATACTTAATGAATCAACTAACTGGTTGATATATTAAGTATTATACTTTCTTTCACTAGAAAAATGACATTAGCTTTTTCTTCTTTTAATAGGCAAGTAATTTTATTAGTATTAATATTAAAAAAGTACTTATTTTGGTAACATCGGTGATGTTGCAAATTGTTTTAATAGTAATGTGTCTAAAAACCTAAATTTTAAAATAAATGACTCTATAAACTTAATAAGTATTATTATCAACACATATAATAAAATTGTAACTAAGTCGAATCTGTACATTAAATATTTTTTGAAAAATCTTATTGAAATAGACATTATTATCGATACAGAAACCGAAATTATAGTTTTTAGATTTTTTGTCTGTCTCTCTGTCTGTCTGTCTGTTATCGCATCATGAGAAACACACTGGAGAGATTTTGATGAAATTTGGTATGGTGATAGCTGCTTATCCGGGTCAACATATAGGATACTTTTTACTGCGGGAAAATATCTCATCTTTGAGAAATCTATATTATAAGATAAAACGTAAGTAGAGACGAACCCGAGCGGAGCGAGGATGAGACGCTAGTTATAAGTATATGCCACTGTTATTAGAACAAACGCAGTTGACATTAATAATATATAACACATCATATCGTAGCATTTTCACCTCAAGGCTCGTTTTCCGAGTTACATTCTTGACAGACCTTGATTCATTTAATTTCCTGTTTCAAGATTAATTTGTCAAGTTGCGCAAACAAACTTGCGTAGGTACTTTCGTTTTATAAAAAAAATACTTTTAATAAGATGATTTTAAATATCACATTAAGAGGAGGCTCCCTAAATTTAACGCTGATTTGCTTTCATATTCTATGTATACCAGACATTAAATCAATGTGATAATTTAAATGTATGATTTTTCAAACCTTTTTCTATGGATCAGAAAAAACAGAAACACAATTGGATGAAATTTTCTCGATAGTTTTATTTTTTTAAAAATATGCCTTTTTTAGAGATTAATGGATTTTACTCTTAAACTACTTCAGTTATATACGCAAAAAAAATACTCAGAGAAGGAAAATATAGTTTATTATCTTCTGTACGAAAGACATTTAAATTGACCAATTATTATTCTCATAATAAATTAAATTAGATTTGAGACTTACGTTTTTTAATTCTGTGCAAGAATAAGATCGATCGGATATTCGATATTCAACCTTGTTCGCAAGCAACTAAGGTGCAACGACGATAATGATTCAGTCGGCCGCTGGCCCTTGACGAGGTAGGACCTATGTCGCTTTTGCTCGCGCACAACCCCCCCGCTAATTCATCGAATTATTCATTCCTTGGACATAGTGTAAAAAATCAACGTTTTTTGCTTTTTATACATAGCTTAGTAAAAACAACTTTAAGTAACACATTTAAGGTTGAATTTACATTATTGTATATTTTTTAAACTAGAATTACCTAAATACAGAATACTTTTGCTTATGATTTTTTGTGTAATATCTAGTTTAGTGATCGATGATTCCGTTCTGTCGTATACTAAGGGTTTCGCGCGGCTATGCTTGTGATTAATATTAAATATGAATAAATAATATAATTAATAAATATAAATCATTTACTATGCGCGTTGTATGTATGTAAGTGTTTGTATATATAACATACATACATACATGTGTTTTATATATATAACATATATACATACATACGCGTAGGATTTGGACGCGGTTTCAAATAAATCTACATGTAACATACCTACCAAATTTCATAAACATAACGCGAACTTAGCTAACCATAACTAGTACGGGTAAGTAAGTATATCATAATAAAACATTGGTTATGTTTGTCCCTCAAGGATAATGCAGATTTCTATCACAGAAATAATTTTCAAATCGGACTGGTAGGTACCTATCTACATATGTAGTTTAGCAGATTATCTTCATATTTATAACTTTACCTTTTATTATGTACATATAAGTATATACGGGGCCATTTTAAATTTACTGAAGACCTTTTGTGAATATATTATTTACATCATAACATCGTCGAAGTTTTTTTATGTAAGATAAAGCAGTATGTAACAAGTTAGTGTAAATATGTTATTTGAAGTGGCGCCCCTGGTGTAATAGGCACAGTGGCCAGTGAGCGCAATCAGCTGAGCGCGGGCGTCGAGCGGTTAGAAAGCCAAGCGCTTAGAAAAAAAAGCAAATTTATATTTATACAGATAAATAAAATTGGAGTGTCTGTTTGTAATATTAAAATAACCGCTTTTTACTAAATGCATATGGATGTATACACGGTACATATACCAAAACAACATTTGTTACAATTTCTGTCTGTCTGTCTGTTTGTTCCGGCTACTCTCCGAAACGGCTGGAGCGATTTTGACGGGACTTTCACTGGCAGATAGATAGCTGATGTTATAGGGTATATATAGTTGTAACTTAGGCTACTTTTATTTTAGAAAAAGAATCAGGGTTCCGCAAAAAAAAATTAAAACCCTGAAATTATGAACAAAATCCGCGTACGGCCTACGCACCCGAGCAAAACGAGAGTAAATCGCTAATATAATATTTAATTTAAATGAATATCTTAGGAGTTAGCAAGCTACTATTTATATAGGTATACCTAAACATAGCTAACCGGGAAAACGTACCTAGGGACGAACGCGAGCGAAGCGAGCGTGAGTTGCTAGTCTATACTAATATTATAAAGCTGAAGAGTTTGTTTGTTTGTTTAGTTGGTTGAACGCGCTAATCTCAGGAACTACTGGTTGGAATTGAAAAATTCTTTTTGTGTTGGATAGTCCATTTATCGAGGAAGGCTTAGGCTATAGAACATCACGCTACGACCAATAGGAGCGGAGCATAAATGAAAAATGTTGCAAAAACGGGAAAAAATCATTCCTTTTGAGAGCTTCCGTTGCGTGCGCTGCGTAAGCGGTTGAAGTTACGCAAAAATCGTGTATGACGGAATTGTTCTCCTTTAAAAGTTCTAAAAAAAAGTCCACGACAGCATATGTCTATCTTTTAAGGTTGACTCAAAATAACCCTTTTTATGGCAATCAAATTTGTTCTAAAATAATGCATTACTTCCGAAGGTGTTTTTATAAACATGATACTATCCTTATCCAAATAAATACGTTATTCATCACAAGTATTTAATTTTGAACAAAATTGCCCTTGACATAATTTGATTTCAATGTATATCTTAGGAGATATCATAGTTTTAAAATATACATATTTAACTTTACGCGGTCTATGGGTGAGCGCGCTCTCAGCCCGATACAAGGCGAGGGCAGGGCGGTCGTGAGGGGGGAGTCACTATTCCACGCGGACGAAGTCCCGGGCAAAAGCTAGTAGATAAATAAAATTGGCGTGTCTGTTTTAATATTAAAATAACCGCTTTTTATTTATTGCATATGGATGTATACACGGTCCATATACCAAAACAACATTTTTTACAATTTTTGTCTGTCTGTCTGTTTGTTCCGGCTAATCTCCGAAAAGGCTGCACCGATTTTGACGGGACTTTCGCTGGCAGATAGCTGATGTTATAAGGAGTAACTTAGGCTACTTTTATTTCAGAAAAAAAAAATCAGGGTTCCGCGAAACAAAAATTAAAACCCACGAAAAGCGTACGCATCCGAGCGAAGCGAGGGTAAATCACTATATAATTTAAATGAATATCTTAGGAGTAGCAAGCTACTGTTTATCTATCTTCTTCTTCTATACTATAATAAAACTGTAAAGGTCGAATGTCTGTACATAGAAAAAATATGCTAAAAACCGAGTCAGGGGGGTGTAAGAAGAGAATAGAACAAATCCAGATTTTTTTTTAATTTTTTGTTTTTCTGTCTGTTTGTCTGTTTGTACAGGCTAATCTCCGAAGCTGCTGGACCGATTTGAATGAAATTTTGCATGGTGGTACCTTATATCCACGGTCAACATATAGGATACTTTTCATCCCGGAAAATCAAAGAGTTCACGTTGGATAGTTAAAAAACTACAGTAACTTATACAGCTTACTACACAAAAACTACCCATTGGATTTTCATGAAACTTTACAATAATATAGTTCATACATCAGAATAAGCAATAAGCGACTTTTTATTCCGGAAAAATGAACGGTTTCCGTGGGATAGATTTGTTTTTTCTAGAGGTGAACCCGAGCGAAGCGAGGGTGAGCCGCTAGTATATAAATAAACATAGCTAACCGTGAAAACGTACCTAGGAAAGTACGCGAGCGAAGCGAGCGTGAGTCGCTAGTAAAAAATAAAAAAATGTTTCGCACCTTCTGAACCACGTATTTCAATTCGCAAGCCAAGCAAAAGTGGGTGTAGCGGTATGATCTCGGACTAGAATTTCGATGATCGTAGATTCGATTCCCCTCGTGTGTAGACATTTTTTTCCTTTTTCTCAATTATATATTGAATTTTGAATTTTAATATACAAAGATTTTTCGCATGCGCTTTAATTACTATCCCTTGTTGAAAAGTCCAAAATCCCATTTTTTTATCGTTTCTATGCCTTTTGCATATCTATACATATAAACAAATTGTGACTAAGCCGAATCTGCACATTAAATATTTTTTTGGAATATCTTATTGAAATAGACATTATTATCGATACAGAGACCGAATCTATAGTTATTAGAATTTTTGTCTGTCTGTCTGTTACCGCATCACGGAAAAACTACTGGAGGGATTTTGATGAAATTTGGTATGATGATAGTTGGTTATTCGGATTCCGGGTCAACACATAGGATATTTTTTACTGTGGGAAAATATCTCATCTCTAAGAAATCTATACGTAACGTTAAAACGAGGGTGAGTCGCTAGTAAATAAATAAAAAAAAAACGATAAATGATAATAAATAAATAAAATACTTATTTCTTTGCATAATTGAAAAATGAATAATATTATATAAAAATGAGAAAAAGAAAGAAAAATGACTGCGCACGGGGAATCGAACCTACGACCTTAGAGTTATTAGACCCAGCTTTTACCGCTACGCCAACTCATACTTAGTATGCATTGTGAAATAAGTGGTTCATAATCATAATCCTTCGATTGCTTTTGATTATTATTTATTCAATACTACAACAAAAATTACATACTAATTTGTAAATTTTTAAACATCAAACTAACAAAAACATAAGTAATTTCCTGATAAAATTCCTAAATATGTATTTATATATTATGAATATATAAATACTTGAATAAAATATAATTTACATGTTCAATATCTACTCAAATTCATTTATTGCATAGGAATAAATGTCTTAGCTTTTCGCGATTACTAAATATATACGTATTATAATAAAATAAAATGTTATCGGATCAATTCCCGTATTTTAAATTTTAATAATATTAAAATCAAATTGATAAGTTGGCCTACTGCTTATAGACGCGCTTGCGTACTCTGTGACGCTTGACCTGTAGTTATGAGTTCACGCCGGCGACGTGAGCGCACAGCTCGCTTTGCGGGAGGGGTGGTAGCGTTAAATGCCTACTTCGCCCGGACAGCCTGGCCTTAATAATTATAGTGTCTGAAGTTTTCATTTTTACGAAGTCTATATAAATCATGCTTATTAATAATTGACAATTGTAGAGTAGAAAGTAGGTGCCATAGTTTTTTACCTTTAGCGGGATCTCAAAATGTAAGGTAACTATCTCCTAAGATTGATGTTGCTAACATTTAATCAATGTCAATATCAAGGGTGTAAGTTATAATTCTGAGTAATACCTAGGTATTATTACTTCATTTTCGATTAGTAGAATGGAATTAAAGTATTATTCTTCTGAATATATAATTATTCATATAGATATAAGTATATTGTAGAACCTGTCTTTTCCATGACTTAACTGCGTTATTTTTCATACAAAACAAAAACAATATTTATGACTAGCGGCTCACCCTCGCTTCGCTCGGTTTCGCCTCTAGACAAACAAATACAAATCTATCGCACGTGAACCGTACATTTTCCCGGGATAAAGAGTAGCCTATTTATTAATTAGATGTATGAACTATATTTAACGGTGGTAGGACTCTGTCAAGCCTGAGGCGTCCGATTGGATGGGTACCACCCCCTTATCTATTTCTGCCGCCACGCAACAATGATTGCATTGTTGTGTTCCGGTTTGAAGGGTAAGTCATCTTAGTCCTCACAGTGACAACGTACCGGCGGTTCTGTATTTTACCTAAAACCTAAGTGCATGAACTGTAGGTGTTATGGGCGACAAGTACTGCTTTCCATCAGGTGGTCTGTCTGCTCGTTTGTCACTGAATCCCATAAAAAAAAAAACGACATATTCTGCTTAGGCCGCGGCGCACGAAGCCTCGTGCGTTGTAGTGATTGCCATCCCTTACTTTTATGGTATAAAAACAATCGTAAAGGTAAATATTAAATGTAAATAAGGTGCAACTTAAATCTGCACAGTCCCACCTACTGGTGGTATTTTTATTTTTTTCGAAATTGGAAACAGAGTAAAGGCACACAGTCCCTCCGGCACTGCCACTGGCCTTGCCGCAGGGCACGTGCCGCCGCTCTTGCTTTTGTCGCGCGGCAAAAGCAAGAGCGGCGGCACTGTGTGTAGGAGCCTTAATAATTGTGAGTATTTACGAGTATATGTCGACAATGTAACTTTTTTCGTGTATCTCGTAGGACAATTTTTTTACATAAAAGTACAGATCATATAAGTGTCTCAAAGATAACTAACATAAAAATATTTTAAGGCAATAATATAATAAAAGGCCATGTCAAAATTAAAATTATTTATTGAAACAATTTTGATTTTTAAATTAATAGTAATATATTCTTTACTAAAGCTAGTGGGCTTTGACTTATATAACTAAGTAATAGAGGAGCGTTATAACGTAATAAACAGATGTAAGTAGCCATAAGTACACAATTGTATGCGTATGCATGACGTAGGTATATACGTAAGATAACACTAGGTATCAATATAGGATGTTATGCTTTCACAATTCAATTGATTATGACCGACCAGACCTCAAATAACACTGACTCATACAATTAACAAGCTTTTGTAGATTTATCATTTATAAACTCAATTGATAGCCTTATCGACAATTATGTAGGTATATTGGTAATTCACAAAGAAACTCAAATAAATAGGATATATTTTTTTATTACTTATTTCATTACGCCGTTAAAGGAACTCTGGCTAGTCAACAATACCATATTATAAAATATTTCATGGAAGATTACATTTTTCTATATTCAAAACACTAAAATACATTTAACATTTAAATCGATTAGACAAATGCTTTCAAAATGACATTGGGGATATAAAATGCATTGTAAGCGTGTAAGTTTGTACCTATTTGATACCTGACTATTCTGTCTAAACAACATTAAATAGGAAAGGAATATTAACGTTAAGTCAAATTACATGACAACTATACATATAACATACGTACAAGTTAAAACAAATGGGAGGTTTGATAAAAATTAAAGTGAAGTTCTTACAGCCACTCTTATCACATATTACAGTTATCTACTAGTTTGTCTACAATAGAAAATCTAAGATACTATCGCCTGTATACAAGTTTGTAAATCAACATCTACAAAAAATAGCTCCCGGTTCAAGTCCTAACTGTAATGTACAGAAGGGTCAAATAGCATTTGTATAAAATAAATTGCGCAAAGCAATCGCCTACCAAACGAAATATCGGATTTCACGTCAAACATCGAATAAAGGGTATATTCATACAGAATACATTTAAATTTACATACATTGATTATAATTTGGCATCCAAAATGAAAATCTTAATTTAAGCATGCCAGTAAATGCGAACAAGCCTTGCGACGGCGTCTTGTTGGTTGTGACGAGAGACGATGGCACTATGGCGAGAAACAAATCCTCGGGATTACCTTACTATTTTGACATTGTGACATCAATAATAATATTCTTCTAATAATATTCTGAAATAAGCGCATAAGATAATACAAATTAACACTATGATGTTTAAATAATTCTTATTCAATCCCGAGGATTTTATACAAGTCATTAAGCATCAATATGCATTCAAATATTAAAGGAACAGCGAACTTGTTCATATGAAATGTAAGTACTCTCAAACTTTATTATCATTAATTGGTACACTCTTCATTTACTTTAATATTTATTATGATAATGTTTAAATGAAAATAATTATAACAGAATTTTACAAGTTCGTCATTCCTTATTAATATAATTGGCCTGCAATTTACCTCACGATGTCATACCGGAGTGTCAAAGATAAAATTTAGTTCATATAGCGCTCGCTCTAACGTGCTTCGGGGATATGAACCTCTGTTCGATGGACCTACGAGGTATTCCACTCACTTTTTTCGGTGTGATGTTATAATTAATGGATGAAGGCAGAGACTTATAACCGCCATCGGAACTATAGTCCGTATCTGTCGACTGACCGTTCAGATTAGGACTGTACCTATTACCATTGACGCTTTCCTTACTGCTGATTCTTCCATTGTACAGATCGCCGTACGACGTGTGATGTTTGATGCTGCTCTCTTCTATAACCGCGGCTTTGGACAGTAACGGTTCAGTCGACAGATAATGCTGGTTGTGAAAGTTTTCTATTGATCGCGACCGTGCCGAATAGAGGTTTCTTCGTTCCGATTTCTCACCAACAGACGAGTCACGTTTGATATATCTTCTACTTTCTGTGTTACTGGCTAAGGCTTGAAGGTATTTAGATCCGACTCGACTATTTGACTTAAGCTGAACCGAGTCCGTTCGTTTGTCTGTCTGTCTGTTGTCAATAAGTCCGTTCACTTTTGCACCGCACTGACATTTCACGGTCCCGTTGGTGACAGGCCTCTTTGTCTTTTGTGCATCACTGTACGGCAGCTTCCTCCCGCTAGCTTGTTCATTCCAACTGTGCATAAAATATTTATATTAGTAACAAATCCATATATTTTTCAAACATTAATCTTACATCTATGTTATTTTAATAAAATATCATAAAAGCCTTACAAATTCTCATAAATTATATGATTGTAAGTATTTTACAGAAACTATTTAAATTAATAAGATTGAAAATGACATGTTTTGATTTTAAGCATGTTACCTATAATTATAAAGAATTTATTTATTTTTAAGCCTATTTAAATAATCCAATCGACACCGATCTCATTAGTTTTAAAATATTTAGTTTTGTAAAATTATTTCATGTATCGGTGTGCAATTATTTGTACTTCGTATGGTACCTTGACGCCATTGAGTATCTCACCTTTACGTTCTACAGCGGCAGCGTGTAACACAGAGACAATGCTCATAATCAAGGTAGGTTATGGATTAGGTTCAAAATCAAAAAATCACTAACAATAATTAGACCAATGTCACACAAACTACGCAAATCACAAATCAGTCAAAGTTAATAATATAAAAAGGAGTAAGTTTTGTACGTGTAAAACTTATGAATAGTAATAATAATATAATATATAAATCCTATATATGTTTTACATTTTATTTGTACAAAAATAAGCGTAGTAAGTATTCTTAGGCCGGACACGATACACTTTAAATGTATCGTGATATAATAGGAACAATAATACAACAGCTTCATATAATTAAAGGCACATTCATTTTATATTTTATTTAACATGAGTACTATGTACCTCTATTCATATATTTCGAATACTTTTAATATTTGATTAGACCGTTATATAAAAGAGAATAATGACATGCGAGTGTTAGGGCATAGATAATAATTCAAATTTGTAACAAGTATTCAGTGTAAGACTTCAGCAGTACCGGCTTTAGGCAAATTCTAACTATTTTAAGGCATCCGTGATCAAGCCAACGGCTTTAGAAATCCTACTAAAAATCAATATCTCATTTAAGCAATAGGTATCTTATTAAATGTCGATTAAAGTTGACGTTTAGTGCCATCACACATCGTTGAAATTGTCATAGTTAAATCAGTAATTTATGGAGTTATTAGTTTACAATACTGATTGGAGGATGTATCGACGTGGACTAAGATCTGAGTATGTTTGCTAAAGCCGGCTCTGATCTCCGGTCTGATACAAAAGATGCAGCAAGCACAGCACATTGATAGAGCACAAAAGGCAGATAGCGAGCAAGCAGTCGATCCACGCTACCTGATCCGACGGACGAACCCTCGTACCCAAGTGGAAACTGGTACAATATTCCAATAGTTCGACATTATCGAATTAAAAGCAGCATGTGAGGAATAAGAGCGTGATTATATAATGACTAGGGGTTAACAGATGTCCAAATTGAAAGTAATACAAACAATACACAGACTACAAAAGTGCCATAATTTAGCTACAAAACTGTCATCGTTTAAATTTTGACAATTTTGTGGTTGAGCTACTGCAAATTTATTGGTCTACAGTACCTACACCACGCCTTTTTCTTAATGACAAATAACAAGCTAAAACTTCACGAGTAGCTTCGTTTTGATGAGTGGCCCAACTTTTCTTTCTACGAAAATTTGATAGTGGTAGATACAATTATAGATTGATACTGAACATGTCAAAATGGTTATAGTCTAAAATTTATTGAAGTAAAACTTCTTTACGCGCGCTTGACTTGGGGGTTAAGCTGATGAATAATGTCACGAAAAAATGTACGTACGTTTGTTGTCATGGTAACCGTTGTTATTGTCTGTCAAATGATATTTAATATTATAAGTGTACGAGGCGAACGTTTGTTACCATGGTAACCGTTGTCATTGTCTGATAAATAATATATAATATTCTATTCTTTCCTTAAATGATATTCTATAAATGACTGTAATATGCCAATTATGCGTTATATTTAGTATCTCACCTATCCTAATTATTTACATTAACATAAATTGAATTTCATAAATAGTACCGGTAACCTACAGAAGTTTTACTTCTTGCGCGTGTACACATTCATACTTGCACTCTTTAATTTTTTACTAACAGATTGTCTTACAATTTAATATTGGTATAATCCAACATAAAACAAGAAAAAATGTTGTCCTATAAAACAGATGGTTTGGACTTTGGATCAAAGCGTCCCGCTTTCCGAACTTGTTAAATTAACAACGTTATAAAATTTATTAATAACCGGCTAATTTTCATATTATTTATTATTAAATATATGCATAATTTAATAGTCCAATCATTCTACAATAAAAATGGTACTATTTGTCAGTCTTACGCTCAGATACTGTTTCCCGCACGGTGAAGTCAAACCACTATTGTATCTACCACTATCAAATTTTCGTAGAAGGAATAGTTGGGCATCTTGTCGAAACGAAGCTACTCGAGAAGTTTCAGCTTGTTATTAATATTTAAGAAAAATACGTGGTGCACTGTAGACTATAAAGACCGTGTACCAAATTAAAGGAAATTAATACCAACTAAATTAAAACAATAAAAATTTAAATAGCAGCGCCCATTTTGATAGACACCAGAACGATAACTGAGATTTTAAATACAAACTTTTTATGATTAAATGAAAATGCCCGTGAAATATGGTGACAAGGTGAGTGTGACTCTACACATGGACGTGGGAGAAAAGGTCATTTTTTTATTCATGTAATCGCGAAAAGTTATTATCCATTTAGAATTTCGCAAATTATTTGCAAGACATTGAATTTTGCTGGTTGTATTTTTAGCAATTACACTGCATTGTTTCGTACATTGTGAGAGGCTGTATGGAGGAATATGAATGTATATAATGGTAAATGATGAATGTAACATATGTAATAGGGATTTGAGTGTATGTATCGAAGCGGCGTATAACCTAAAACAAATAAATAAAAGAGTGGTAGAAAAGAAACAATTCATTACAATGATATATAGAACAAAAAAAAGGTAAATATGTGTAAATAGGTTGTAAAATAATATAAAGGATCAACTGTTTAAGGTAAATGAATGTCCATAAATATAATGGGACAGGCATATACGGGTCTTGAGAGGGTTTACTAAGAAAAGCTGTTAAGGTTAAAGGTTTTACCTCACTAATCCGGAATTTTCAGAACTCGTTAGCGTAGTGCCTATCGGCGGCCGCAACTGAAACATTATACATTACATTAATACCGTATTACATACAATTTAGCTTTATCATTAGCTAAGACAAAATGCATGAGCTATATAATGTTCATTAATTATTTTAATATATGTAAACTAAATATTAATTTGTTGAATTAACTCACTCGCATATTAAATATGCCAAAATGAGCACGTAAACTTAAAAAGAACGACTTTAATTATCATTATTGACAAATACTCGATATATTGTATTTCGGATTACGTTTGAGTGATGGCCCTTACAAGCGTGCATACATCAGATAAATCATAATATGTTTATTTTCCTTTTCCAGCATAAAATGAAATATATATAGTGTTGATATGATTAGTGTCTCGTTACACGTACTCGGTCAGTCTGCGTGGCGACGTTGCAGGTGTCGTCCGCACGCGGCTCGTGGCTCTCCGCCATGCGCAACATTTGCTGCTGCAACACTCGCACTAGCCGGTCACGCTCCTCTAGCTGACCCTGCACCATACCATAAATAAGAAACCTGTCAAGCGCGAGTCGAACTCACACACGAAGGGTTCCATACCATCGTGTAAAATTTGCTATATTGGTTTTTTTATTATTTGTTGCTATACACCCCTTCGAGTACGAAACCCTAAAAAGATAATTTAACGTTTTGTTTTTACTTTATAAGACTAGCGACTTACCCTTGAGTTGCTAGGTCGCCTAGATGCCTGACAGTAGTCTAAATGTTAATCTCAGTCATATTCTAAAATCTTAATCTTAATCTTAAATTTGTATGATTTGATAGGGTGTACCAGTTATTAGTAGATATTAAGGTGAAAAAAATATTTGAAAGTAATAAATACATATATATTTCCATTCAGTAAAGCGAATATAATCAATAATAAATAGCACGTTTAAAAGAAAATGTATTAAAAATATTAATAATTATATTTTTACAATGCTTTATAAGGATTTTTAATTAAACTGAAATATCGTTGCGAAATAAAGTATTGAGGTTAATAACTAACCTTACAATTTATAAATTAGTTGACATAGTTTATGGTAAAATTAGAGGCAGGCGTGGTGTCCAATTAAAGTTAATTAATGTTTGCCACTCCCTTATTAAGCATTGAGTAAGCATTTGAAACTAATACAAGACGTTACAGTCAAAGAGGTCTAAACTCTAAAAGAAATGAAATAAAAAATAAAAATTTCAAAAGTTACTTTATCAGTCTTAGATGTCACATGTATGTATCTATCTACATATATGTGTATTGTGTAATATATTAATTGTTTAATACAAAAATAGCTAACAATCGAGCACATTATTTTATATTCGTTTATCACCGAGTACCATAAAAAAAAATATTAGGTAGGTAATACCATATTAGCTACACTGTGGCCTACAAAATACCTATATGTATATACAAAAATCATGTTGTTAGGTAAAAAAAGACACCGACAAAGTCACTTTCGCATCCATAATATCACAGATCACATAATACTATACTAGTACATGATAATTTTTATGAGATGTCTCATCTCATAAAAAAAATGGACAGCGCTAATTCGGGCTATTCTTCGGGCTATTTTTGTTTGCTTGAATAGATAATAGATGTCATTGATTCGCAAATAGTTAACTGTTTTATTTTATAAATATGTACAAACTATCGTATGGTAAATATTCTAAAATTCATCCTGCATTCGAATAAAAAAAATTTAGTAATTTTAACCAGTTTTAACCATGATATATAATTCATAAAAACTAAAAGCGCCATCTGTGAATATGCTCTACAAACCTGGTTGCTGATATTTCAATAATCAGTAAAATTATGCAAATTTGATTTACCAGCGCATTATTTCGTTTTACTGCACTTAGAATATTTTTTTTAACAATAATACACCTTTTTGAGATCAATTTTTATCTTTTGTTAATTTAACACAACTTTAATAACAAATCGATACATGTAACGTTATCTATTGACACTTATTTGAACTATTTTTTCTTTGTTCGTGATGAGACCCTATGATAATATTATCTCATCGTCTTATCGGGAGCAATAGATGGCGTATTGAATTTATGCAATTAATAAAAGAAAAAGAAAAATACTAAAATATAAAATAATCTACTTATAAAACTATTTTAAGTAAAGAAAGAAGAAATAGTACGTTTTTAAAATCAAAATTTTTGCTTATAAATTATTATTATTATAGAAGAATTAGCCATTAAATAATGAGTTTGTACTGCGTGTTAATAGATAGATGGCTCTGTTTGCATTTTATGGGTTGTTTATCACGATTACAATGTTTAAAGGTACTGGTATATTTTAGATATTTTAATACATAGCCTGAAGAATAGCCCAAATTAATGTTATCTAATTATAGTATATAGGATGGGACATCTGAAAATGATACTAACCGTAATAGAAAATAGATACTAGATTTAGTAATCTGTGATATTTGTGAGTATGTACTAAAATAACGTTACATTTTCAAAACCAGATCACTTTTTATTTGATCTTTTATATAAAAACTTAATACATATTTTCAAAAGCAGTTTAATTTTTTTGTATAGAATAATATCCGTGTACCTGCAGGTAGACTATCTGGCGGCGCATTTCGGCGCAGGCGTCTGGGTGCAGCGGCGACGCGGGGGGACGGCGCCCGTTGCCGCGCGCGGGGCTCTCCGCGCACGCCGCCAGCAACGGGTCGAGAGTTTCACTCTGTAATTGTCATTTAATGTTAGGGCTACTTAGAACTTTACCATATATGTTAAAACTAGAAAAACGATGTTATTGAAATTCAATCATTTACTATAACAAATTATAATAAGTACCTACCTAATTATTAAAAAAAATTGGATAAATACAAAAAATAAATAAAAGTAAAAGCTTTGTATCCGATCGGGATTCGAACCCGGATACCTGTGATTTTCAATTTTGCGCCTTGGCCGCTTAACTTATGCCCAAGCGTGCAAAATTAGCGATCATATTTTGCGTGCGATAGAAAACCGCATTTAAACTCGAAAACACGCATTTCTAAAGACATGAGACTAATCTAGATCGATTTTTCGCCTCTGAAAACCCCTCCATACCAAATTACAGCGAAATCTAGAGCCGTTTCCGAGATCGCCGGTATAAATATACAAGAATTGCTCGTTTAAAGGTATTAGATTAGATAAACACTAAATTCGGTTCCGAATTTTACTTGAAATTATCATAGTTAAAACCAGAATGTGTATTTTAGATTAAACAATAAAAGTTATTGAAATTTTTATTAATACCTTAATTAAACAGTTCAGCAAATATTAATTCCGTGTAAACCTTTGAGCGGTGTTTAAAAATTAAGATGATTAGTGATACTTTACCTCTAAAGATCTTCTTAAGGTAAAAACTATCTAAATGCTATGTATTATACGCAAATTAAAATGAACATTTTAGATACACATACCAAAAGTGCTAAGTAATACTGAGAAAGTAGCCATATTTTTTATTTGTTTAGAAACATGTTAATGTTTGCGTTTTCATTCGCCATGCGTGGAAACTTGCATCACTAGGATCTCTAAGCGTAGTTATTAAGGTCGATTACACGCAAATAGATCGACTACTTATTAGTAAAGTGGTTTGCTACTCAATTGCCATTATAAATTTTATTAGAGTCTTGTAAAGGCACACAAAAGAAAAGTTTTGCCAGTGAGTCAATGTATTTTAAGGGTTATTGCAAATTGCAATAGATTCTAAATTTATAACACTATACTTTCACGGAATCAATAAAATTCAGGCAACATTTTATACTATCTATTTACAAAATTGTTATTGTTAAATATTCAAAAAATAAAAATTATACCTAGTAGTATTACATATTAGTTCATATACCTACACTTTTAAAGTTCACTTTTTCTATGATTATATACATATGTATGTACTTACTACAAGGGAATGTTGCATGTTTGTGAAACAGTACGTGTTCAAGTGGACTTTGTGGAAAAAAGCCAAAGGATCTGCACTACACTTGTGACACAACACTTCACTTACGAACGAAAGACTTTAAAAGGTTTCCTTTCAGTCAGTCCTTTTCTTAGTTAAAATTTTGTTCAGTATATTAACACTTTAATTTATAAGCTTTAACTGATCACATGACCTGTTATGCATAGGTATATATTGTATGTTTGTAATATATGTATTTATATAATAGTTATATATTGAAACTGTTGGCAGCAGTTGCAAGTCGATAATTATGTAGCATGTTTGAATGCTAATTAGTAACACTTGTGCATCTCATGTAGGTACTTACACTCATCGAATGATGCTCCTCCCCGGGCTGCTTTGCGGCAAACAAGGCAATGCAAACAACGAAAACATAAAAGTTACACAAAAACAAAATCAAAGTGCAATAAGGCAACAAAACAGCGTCCGTAGTTCGCTGTTAAGTAAATGCAGTGTGGTAAACAGGCAAATTAAAGTTCACATTTACAAAGAAAAATTGCATTATCCACGAAGTAGTAAGAAAATTATTTATTTTTTTATTAAAATAATTCTAAAACTATACATAAGATAAGCTTAAAAAATCCATAAGACATAGGTAAATAAAAAAGTAAGGCATTTTTAATAAGACAAGACAAAGACAAACACGTAAACTAATGACGGTAGTTCTAATAATTAAGAAGTACCTACTTATTAAATATAAAATAATATGAAATCTATTGCGTTATTTACATGAGATAGCATCTTTTTCTCACTATTGTCGCCACCGGGGCTCTAGGTCTCAGTGTTATCTAACTGTAGATTAAGAAACGTTACTAATTATGCACCTAGTTCCGCTCGATTAGATGATAGTTCATAGATAGTAGTGCATGCCACATAAATTAAGAACACAGTAATTATAGCTGTATATATAAAAATCTTCCTCATATTACAACACAGAATATTCTAATGAGACACGCGACTGCAATATTACGTGAGAACAAATAAAATTCTTAAGCATATTATTTTCCATAAGAAATATTTAAAAGGATATTGCATTATAAAAACCAATATCATAAAGTAAATAAAAAAAAACTGTAACAGAAATTGGAGTCGAGGTGAAGATTTCTAAATTCACAAAAAACTCTTTACGCTGTCTGCACTTTTAAGACTACAACAAGTATTTCTCGTTCTAAATCCTATTTAAATCATCGTATGTTGCAAGAAATTGATTTCTAGACATTTTCGCAGATGATACACCGTTCATGTTAAAGAGAAAATTTAAGAAAACAGAAATAGTTATATAGATTAATAACAAGACAAATACGTCAGGCAAAATTAAGTATAAACAAGACATCTAAAGAAAAAATAATGTTAAAAAAGAGGTGATTGCATGCTAACTGACCTCCTGTAGTACCCGTTTAAGCTGTAAGAGCAGAGTCTTAATGTCAACAACATCTTGTAGCAACGAGGATGGCGCAGGCGCAGGCGATGTACTGCCATCGCTGATGCCGGCGTCAGACGGTGTCTGAGTGCGCGAGCGTTGCAATAACCGAGCTGTACGTACGGGCAGGGTGGCTCTGAAAGTGATCAGACAAAATCAATGTAGTTACATGTTTTAGACATTTTCAAAGCAGGTGTTGAAAATTTCTCCAGTATAAGGAGCTAAGGCGAGCTATAAAAATAATAAGAATAGGTGTTAAAAAATTTAATATTGTGAGGTTTAATAATTCTCACATAAAAATTATGTCAATACCGGATCTGCAATTGTGCTTATATTCGTATTATATGACACAATATTAATATACGCTACTGGTACTAAAAGTTTTTGAGTTCAAAACAACACCTATATAATACCAACGAGTAGACTATTAGGCGAAGCGGATCTGTCGCTTGTTTTCAATAACATTATCAAATATAGTTTTGTTTAATCAAAATATAGTTTTTATGATTCATTACATAAAATATATTTATATGTATAATTAAAATAATACTAATGTTATAAAAGAGGATCAATTATTATTTTTTTACTACCATAAATATGTATGTAAGTGGCATATTTAAAACTAAGAAAAGCATCTTTTTTCATATAGAGCATTCAAAAACAATTTTTACTAAAATAATTAATTATGAACGTTGAAAACTTGAAAGGACCCTACATTTAAAAAATTGAACACAATGAGTTTTTGGAGGATGACTAAAGTATACAACTAAATATTGGTGTGTATGGGTTACCATGTAAATATTATATGAAAACTTTTAACAAGTCTTTAACGGATGTTCTACAGATTTTATTTTATAAAATAAACTTATCAAACTATTCATTACAAACTAATTTAGGAGTGTCAAGGCTTAATTGACTGTTTTATATGTTTTTAATCATATTAGTTGAACAACCTTACAATATACTTTGTGTGGCTTCTTAATTTTAGGAAATGTGGAACATATGTTAAAGTTTTATTGATTTTTTGCCATAAGGTAATGATTTTACATACCTATTTATATTTTCAACCGAATTCAAAATAAGGAGGTACTCGAAATCGGTGCCAGCCGATACAAATCAAAGCTTACCGAGTTCGAAAATATCTGATTACGTATCTTTATGTAGTAAATGAAAATTACCAATCAGTTATTTTTTAGTGTTTTTAAAGTCGGTTTTTATTTTTTATGTCTACGTATTAGTTGTTATTGGCCCTACGATAATTTTCTGTCATGATTATATTATATCTCTAAGGGTCAATTGCACTAAAATTATTATTTTGGTTTAAATGACCTTAATATGTTTAGAAAACGTCAAACAGATATAATTTGACGTTTGCTAAACATACTCAGGACATTAAAATCAAATAAGAATATAATAAGAATCGCGTGCAAATTGTCCTAAATACTAAGTAGCTTACATTACAGTGGGTATAATGGATCCGCTAAGTACCTATAATAAAAACTTAAGAAAGTAGGTCTTCTGTTACGCTGCTAGAAATGGCTATGTTTCAAGAACTTGGAATATGACTTTTACAATAAAATATTAAGTAAGTTTAGCTTAGAGTTTAAAAGCTTTTTACACGACTGCGGCGGAGCCCAAAGGAGGGTTATGGGTTTGACTTGTATGTATGTAAATTGTATGTTTGTCCGATCCTATCTTCCCTCGTATTAATAATTAATTAATCGATTTTAATTCTCTCCGACTGCAAAATAATATTTTTCTTCTTTAATAATTATAGAGTATAAATTATCTTTTTAGTTCGCTTTTAACGTAGGCGGGTTTTTTTTATTTTTATAATACAATTTTTTATTGGTCTGCAATCTGCATATTTTGATTAAGGTTACAAAAAATATATGTGTAGTCACTTTTGACGAATTAGTAATTTTATCTCTTATTATTTTAATGTATTTATTTAAAAAAAAAAATTATCTTAAATTTAAATTTTACCAATAGGTAATTAAAAGATATTTTATTGACATTAAATCACATAAGATGCTTTTTATATAATAAAATCTATTAAGACAGCACAAGGTGCGTATGACAAAGTTAACAATATGTAGGTATGTAGCTACATAAGAAGATTGTGTATTTGAAGTTACATATATCTATTACATATACACTAAAATAATACAATAAATAATATTAACTGATCGGTTTCTTGTTGCAAATGTAATTAAACGCTAGCCGGTTATTGACAAACGCAAGGTTACGATATTATTGTAAGTTGTAATCATTCTTAACTGAACCAATGATTTTAATTTCTATAGATGTATATATTTTTTAACACATTTTTTCATTTTATGACTAATTATTTTAATTTCTTCAACTATATTAATTAAAGATTTTTTTTTGATGGCGAGAAATGATTGTTGTCATATAAGCATATGGTTGTCAGGATCTTTTAAATAGATAAGAATAAGAACATTAATAGTTATAGAAAGGAAAAACGATAATATCTGATTACGACATAAAGCAATAGAGCGTGATGGAAAGGTGCGAATGAAGCAGTCCATTTCAGTATTTTAATGGTTCATTATTGAGATAATTTGTTCTGATTATCACTTCAAAACATATTTTAAAATTTAATTTTAAGTTTATTGACTTCATACTACGTGGGTTTGTGGCATTTTAGATATAGGAAAAATCCTTGAAATATTTATTTCATTTTAATTGGATCTCCAATTGGCTATATTGCACATAGACCTCTCATTTGACCTCGATATAGGAGTATAGAAAATAATAGCTAAACATCTTACTTTTGTTACATCTGTGTAACCGAGTCAGATAACGGATACGATGTACTGTCTTAACGTGTTTGAAAACATTGAGCTGTCATCGATTGATAAGAATTGTAATCAATCTAACGATATCGGACTTAGCCGACTGATAACAATTGGAAAACGATTTATAAGAACATAACACAATTTATATTTTAAAAGTAAAATAAAAACAGTTACTTTGTAAAGATCTATTAAACAATTCACTGAAATATATATAGCAAAAAATTGAGTGAATTGGCACGCGACCTTAAGACATAGTGAATCGGCACCTGTATTGCTTGGCCCTCTGACTCCGCAGGCTGGGGGCCGGGCTGGAGGACCTCGTGGGTTCTGCTACATGAAGGTCGGTTTTCTGTCGGCGGGCTCCCAGAGCTTGCTGGCCCGAAGTGGACGTGGCACAAGAACGCATAGCGGGAGAATTTCACGGCGCGCACGCACACGGCCGACTGAAGTGTGCGCGTCCGCGCTATCGCTGGTTCCACCGCCAGCTCGCCCGGAAAAATCAGATCTCGCGGCGACCCTACCCATTCACGCTGAACGGATCACAATAACACTGATTTCTTTTGTTACACTCTATTTCAAATAGGTGTTTTAAATTAATACTATGTTACTAGATACATACGTCATGATATTTAACATTTAAAATTAATTAAACTAGTAGATTCGCAACAGTGTCACGAAGCACCCACTGGTAATGATTGTTTTTGTTCCACCATGAGGGGCATGTCGACTGACGCAGCCGAGTGTGTCGGAAAACAGAACGTTAAATAAAACTACTACCTATGCAGAAGCGTCACACAACAACTGTATGTCACGCTCATTGCCTCTCACTAACACTTTCTTTTGCGCACGAATCTTTAAATTGTAAGATGTCATCGCTCCAAATAAAGTGCGCATTTTGAACAATTTTCTGTTCATTATTTAGGTTAAGCGACGTTACTGTTATTTGGATAAAAAGTGGTGGCATGTTGTTCAAATACGTCTTAATTAGAAAAGAACTTGTAGGCTAATGCTACTAGATAGTTTGTTTTGGTTAACGCAAGGACTGCCGGTGCCGGTGTAAATGACGGCGACGACGCATGGCGCATGCGCGGAACCGTTCAATAATTCTAGCCCAGCTACAGCTGATTAATAATAAAAGACAACATTCTTTCGTTTTTTTTTTTTCATTTTTATTACTAAAATCTAACCCAAATATTTCGAAATTTATAATAGACGTACAACCTAATATTATCCTCATATTATCCTCACGCGAATATTAATCTAATGCCTAAAATTATTTTACAAGGCCCATTCTAATATTTTTATACGTCTCAATGGTATTTTTTTGTCAAATGTTTGCTTGTTAGGTGTCCGCGAAGCGTAGGAGTTGAAGGCAACCAACCGAAACTGTCACCAGTCACGGTCCTTGTAACGGGACTTCGCATGTTATAGAATTCTGAAGAGAACTAGATTATAAATAAAGTAAAACCTTAATACTAAAACAAGTATGTGTAAACTGTGTTTAATCTAAATTCTAAGTCATCAGAACAAAAATACGAGTGTTTTAAAAGACAAGAGTTGCCTAAAGCGCTCGATTGTACATCGAACAGTATTCTCGTATTCCACAAAATATACTCCTAACAATATCGCAGTAACTACAAGTTGTTTCTTAAATGCATGATGAATACCTAATATAAAAAGCAGCACTCTCATTGCTCGACTGCGGCAAAGCCGAAAAGAAGGGTTGCGTGTTTAATATACATGTACCTATGTTCCGTCACTTTTAATACTATGTTTTCTCATAATTACTAAACGGCTTAACCAGTTTTGATCAATATCTTATTTAATCTTTTTAGATTGCTTTTTACGCAGTTAGGTTTTTGTTTTTGCAATGTAATTATTTATCACATTGGTTCACTATATAAATAAAACTAAAGTAGATATTATTTTTTTAAATATTTTATGTATATATTTAATCTTTTAGTTTTAATTCTTTATATCTTTTCATTTACAAATCTAAAGTTTCGAATATATTTAGAAATAGATAATCTCCGGTTGTAAATATACAAAGAAAAGAGTTTACAGCTTTAGTCTTTAAACGTTACAAGTTAAGCGACACTTATGCAATCTTAGGTATTTGGCTTATCACAGTTAGTTATTAGTAACGACTGTCAAGCATTTAAATGTAGTCTAGGTTAACAACAAGCTAACATAGGTTATTTTACAGGTTTGTTATAGGTTTACTACATAATATCAAAATTCGTAATAGATATTGTAAATGTTTTGCATATTTATAACTAGTAATAAATAAAAGAAAATATAGTACTAAATATTCCACGTGTATCCGCAACACAATAATATGCATTTATAGTGACCAAAATGCTATTTGGTGTAATAAGAAAAATAAAAATATATTTTCCTAAAGTAAAGGAATAATTTGTTTCAATGCAATCATAGAATTGTAAAAAAAAACTTACATAATACCTACTTGATTGTCAGCTTACTAGATATTTAAAAGTTGAACATCATCCAACTTCATCAAATGAATACTCATACATGTCAAGTAACGGTACAAGTCGCAAGAGTGGCTTTTAATTTAACACTACGAATTATCGAGCTCATCAGATTACATAACGGTCTATCTCCGAAACATTCAATCATAGAATCATACAATAGTTATAGAGATTTTCCCCTATATATAAAGTTACAAATATGATACTTAGAAGACCTATTTGGATGATTGTCATATCAACGTATAGTTGTTTTTTGGGTGTGTAGTCCCTTTGGAATCTTCTCCAATATTTACTCTGTTTTCCTTTGCATTAATTACCAAGTACCTATTAAGTGTTTACATTCATTCGGACAGCCAAGCTGCTAGACTCAAAACTCACTAGTAGGCTACTAGCTAGGCTCAAACATAATCTCAACAATGTTAGTAGAGGATTGCCGATTAAACTCAGTAGGAATAGGCTAATTTTAAGATAGGTACCGGGTCGTGCGGGCATCACTAGCAACGAAGGTGTCGATGAGCTTGCAAGAGTGGGGGCTCTGTGTATTCAGCAGGGACCTGAACAGAACCCTCATGTCAGATTACTTAAAAATGCTAGCCAGCTTTTAACGGAATCAACAGGAAAGTCAAACAAAACACTCCAAAATACTTATAGGCATACGACAAAAGGTATTATAACCTGGTTCTAGCGTTGAATAGAAAAATTTTACGCATATTAGTAAGAGTTCTTACAGGGCACTGCTGCTTAAAAAAGCACATGTTTAATCTCAAGTTGAATGACACACAAACCTGTAAAAGATGTATGGAAGCAGATAAAACACCACTCCCATCTTCCTGGGGAGTGTGGAACTCTCATGCACAAGGAAGGGAAACAGTTTCTAGGCCCAAATAAAATTATAGAGTGTATCCCTAAGCAAATCCTGCAGTTTATTACAGCGGCAGAGTTTAGTGGGTTACTCTACTTTAAAATGCAACGATCACAACAGACCAGACAAATCAAACATAATACTAACTTATGCTTGTTTAGTTTGTGTTTTGTGTCTGTTGTCAGGGAATGTGCCTGTTTGTTCATTTCGCTCCACCGTTAAACCAAATATAAGAAGGGCATAAGCAAGTGTTTTATGTGTGTATTTTGATATAATTAAAAGTATTTACTAAAGCATACAGTCGATTTAATGTTTACTCCAAGTAGATTTTTTGAGAAACATTTAAAGTAGGGATTTATAACATCTTTGTCTTCCTCATTTCTTTATATAGAAATATAAGATTGATGAAAGATAATACATATATTATCATCATCTTTGGCAAAAACTTTAAAAGTGTAGTCACTTTTAAAGTTAGTCAGTTTTAAAGTTCCATTTCATTGGTATATGATTATCGATTAAAATTTAAGTTAACATTTAACGAATTTTATTCTGATAAACCAAAGGTTTTCTGTAGAAGAGTAATAATTTCATAGAAGTAGAGAGAGATAGAGTAATAATACTTATCATATCACAGAAGAGTCATAATAATATAATGATTAGTTATGTTTATTGGTCTAATTATTTCTTAACATTCACGTCAAAATGCAGTATAATGTATATCCCGTAATAAAGGTCTCCTGCGGGATGGCTTTGCAAATTGACAAATTATAATGAAAGCTACTTTTTATTAAGAAATAATTGATGATACCATTTGTCCAGGTAGAGCAAAGAATCGAATGATAGGTGCTTAACTTAAAGTATAATTAATTATTAGAATATTATAGATATAGTGCTGATATTTCTCCACGACATTGGGAATGGATGAAAATTTTATTAATATGTAGAAGATAGTTGATAAAAAATTAAAGAGTGCGTGTATGAATGTGTACATGCGCAAGAAGTAAAACTTCTGTAGGTTATTGGTACTTTTTATGAAATTCAATTTATGTTTTAAATAATTAGGATAGGTGAGATACTAAAAATAACGCATATTAGGCATATTACAATCATATATTTATAGAATATCATTTAAGGAAAGAATATAATATTATATATAATTTGTCAGACAATAACAACGGTTACCATGGCAACAAACGTACGTACATTTATTCGTAACGCATTCACCAGCTTACCCCCCAAGTCAAGCGTGCGTAAAGAAGTTTTATTTCAATAATGATTTATGAAAGTGAAGGTTATGTTTTTAATTTTAATGCAAGAAACTGCAGGTGCTATAATAACTAGTGCTATAATACCTCCTGGTTAATTTCTAAGAAATCAATTATTAACTGGCACACCGGTGTGCCCGCGACTCTCGACAGGATAAAACATAATAACATTTAGATTACATGTATATATTATTTAATTTTAAATAGGCCTATTATTGTGTAATCCGTTATATTATGTTTTCAAGAATGTTATGGTGGCACTTGCAGAACATGTTCAAGTATTGGGAATTAAGATTCATGTATTTATTAATTAAGTTGAAATTTTACTTTCCCTTTACTGTGTAATACTATAATATAACGTACATTTTTTCTGTTTTTTGGCTTTTTAACCCCATAATGTAGGACAAATTGCTCAACAATTATTACAACAGCATTCACCAATCTTTAAATTACATAATATTATTTCTCAAAGTATAAATAATTTCCATTATGTAGATAAATATATACCCAATAGACGTTTTAAAAATCTTGATCAGACTTAAACAATGAAATCTATACTAATATTATAAAGCTGAAGAGTTTGTTTGTTTGTTTGTTTGGTTGAACGCGCTAATCTCAGGAACTACTGTTCCGATTTGAAAAATTCTTTTTGCATTTGAGAGCCCGTTAACTGAGGAAGGCTATAGGCTATAGGTATATCATCCCGGAAAAGTGTACGGGTCCCGTGGAATAGATTTGTTTTTGTCTAAGGACGAACCCGAAGCGAAGCGAGGGTGAGTCGCTAGTAAAATATAATTGTGCTTTTTGATATTTGGTTCAGTTGTTCTAATGTTTACTATTACAAACAAACAAATATTTCCTCGTAATAATATTCCTCTAGAGTCGAGATATGTATAGACGGTATCGATAATAAATTATTAAATTGGTTACCAGGAGAGTCTTGTACAATACATCTCAGCTAATGTTACAGTTCGACGCCTCAAGTTATTTATACTTAATAGACACTTATACTATACCGGAAACCCTAGACGATATAATAGTAGTAGCAGTTTTAATTCTTTTTTACAGTTTTTCGATTCTTTTGTTCCTCCATAAGTACATGTATGTATGTATTCAGCCCTTTTTAACATCCCACTGCTGAGCACGGGCCTCCCTTAAATACGAGGGGGATCAGGTCATAATCCACCACACTGGCAAATTGCGAGTTGGCGGACTGCACATGTCTTTCGAAAATTTACTAGGTTCTCTCAGACATGCAGGTTTCCTCACGATGTTTTCCTTCGTAAAACAACTGGTAATTATGTTGGAATTGACTCGCACATGAAAATATCAGAGATGCGAAATTAGGGATTTAAAACCGTTTCACTCGGTTTCCCAAGCGAGCGCGTTCCCACTGGACTACCACTGCTTTCACAAGTACAAATACAACAATATTACTGAAGTAGCTGACGGTTGTATCGTCAACATTGCCTCAAAAGAAAAAATTTGCTACAAAAATTTCACTTTAACTAGATTCAGACCGATTAGAATGAAATAAACAAGATTTAGTGTCTATGGACTAAATATCTGCAGAGGGCCAAAGCCGCAGAGTCTAAATATAATATTTAAATATGAATTTAAGATTTAAATATAACGTCATAATAAATGTTTATTAATGTATGAAGACTCATAGAAAAAGTAAATTAAGTTGTTCTTTTAAATAAATCAAAGCTTATTATATATTCACATATAATAGATCAAGACATAAAATACCTTTGTGCTTGGCCATTCAGCATGGTGACTACTTGTGCCACGATACCTTTAACGGGCGCTTCCTTTTCCAACACAACACTCATCTTTTCCATCGTCATCACAGCACTGTTTTAAGTTCACTATTTATTTAACACAGTTCTTGCTTATATTTTGTATACACTGCGTGGAATCAAAGATCGATAATAGTAAAAAAGATTATTTTTATTACATTTGCCATTAATAGTTATCAAATTATCAAAATATTGTAAGTTAGTATCAACTGTAGAATTAATAAAAATATTTAAATTACTTTTAATTCTCATATTCCATTCTAAAACGCATATCATAAGAAATGAAAAAATTGTTTTGGTTTCCACTTTCCAGAACATCAGTACAAATTTAATAACTCAACCCCAAACTTGTATGAAACTATGATAAGATATTTTTATTAGAATACATACATATTTACAAACATTGCTTATTATTACAGTAACACATTTCTCTGAAATTGATAACGTATCACTGGGTAATGAGATGGCCCAATGTGGACTGTATCTTAAGTAGATAAACGCGGCTACGCGATAGCTAATTCCCTAATTTAATCATATACTTATTTTCAGAAAAATGTTGACAGTTTTGACAGTTCGTTAATTATGGTCATGAATAATTTATTACTCAAGCGAGTATTTAGACCATGTACATTTTCAAATAAACATTTAAATACTCTAAATATTCTACATAATTATGTAAATTATATAAGTTCTATCTATCTAGATCAACTGTCGGTGGCTTTAGCCAGTGTTTTATAGTAGAAAAATAGTACCTAGTTATAATAATACGTACATTATTTTAAACCTATTAATAATTTATTGTTACTATATTGTAAATTATATAACAGTATATGTATTTTCATTATAGTAACGTAAAAATAATAAACTTGATCGTTAAAGAAGGTAGATCGTTAAAAAACTAGAGACGGATATGTAAATTTAATATTAAATTCAGATAATAATAATAATAAAGATAAATAAAAGAGTAAAGCTTTCACCAGTTGTGCTAATGTATATTTCGACACAATAGACTAAGCTATATGAGGAGATAATATTAACAAACTAAGTACCTAACTATATAGCATCAAGAAACCAAATGAGGCAATAAAATCTTTTACCTATAACCGTAATTATAATCGTTGTCACTAATTACATATTTACACTTCTAATAAAGCAATTCGCATAGCAATTACAACTATCTAACTGCTAACAGTATGCTAAAGAAACCCAAAGGGAAATTTACATTAAAAAGTTTGGTGAATTTATTCAATATCTCCATGGCAATGGGTTTTTTGACAACAAAAGGGGAGGCAGCAGTTGTTCCATGCGAAAATGTAAAAAAGCAAGGATATTATTATATTTATTATAATTGTATTATCGGATTCTATTATTAATTGATCCAATTTTAAACTTCAAAGGATATATATAGGTAGAAATAATCATATTAAGAATTATATAAGATGCTTACATTATACCTTACGTACAATAAACAATTATAAATGGTCGTCAGCACGGTTTTTTAACTTTTAAATTTACTGAAGATGTAGCTTCTTATCAATTAAAATCAATTTATTCAAATAAATGTGCAGTGATTTACACAATGCGATATATGCGAACACATTTGTGCCACGAAAATGGTAACTTCCAATTCGTATAAAAACTATTTAAATAATTACCATCGATGGGAATGATTAAATACATATACATATCTGTACCTGAAGAGCATAACACTAACTCCGTTTTTTACGAGTTTGTGTTTTTCACACTTTACTATTATCATAGATCATAATATATTACTATAGCTATTATTCTACTTGTCTAATAGATGGTTAATTTTGCTACAAACAGTGTTGTGCCATTATAGAAAAGGACAAACAATAGTATACTGTAAAAAAACTACTCGTAAAAAGGGAGTTAGTGTTAAGTATGCTTCTTAGGTACAGATTTGTCAGTGATATAAAATTCAATTTATACTAATATTATAAAGTTAAATAGTTTGTTTGTTTGTTTTGAAAAAATCTTTTTGCATTAGATAGCCTGGAAGGCTATAGGCTATATATCATCCCGGAAAAATGTACGATTCCCGTGGGATAGGTTTATTTTTGTCTAGGGACGAACCCGAAGCGAAGCGAGTGTGAGTCGCTAGTCATTTATGAAGTAATCTCTCTTCTTTGCTAACAATATCTTTATTCCTTGCTTATTCGACTAAGAATAAAATAAAGAATAGGCCACGAGAATGACTTGGTAAAAAACAGCGTTGGTATTAAAAAAATAATGTGGGTAGTAAGAAATATTTTAAGTGATTTGTTATCACTCAAATAATATGGAAGAAAATAATGGATTACCATTATTCCGAATAATATAATTATACATTATTACCTAGCGACTTATCCTCGCTCCGCTCGGGTTCGTGCGTAGTTAAATTTTGACGTTTAGTATAGATTTCTCAGAAATTAGATATTTTCCCGTAATAAAAAGTATTCATTGTTGGTATGATAATAGTTAATGGCTGGCTAGCTTATCATACCAAATTTCATCAATCCGTCCAATGGCTTTCTCGTGATGCGTTCCCAAACAGACAGACAGAAAATTTTTTAAAAACTATAGAATCGGCCTCTGTATCGATAACAATGACTATTTCGATAAGATTTTCCAAAAAAAAATAATTAATGTACTGATTGGGCTCAGTTAGAATTTGATTATATGTATAGATATATAGAAGATTAACAGTATGAAACAAGATAAAAAAAATGTAGTAAATGTTTCGTTTTGTTTATACATACATTTGTTTCTTGCAATGCTCGTTATGTGTAAACACTAAACATAAATCGCCCAGAGTTTGGTAGGGTAGTAAGATAAATAAAATAATGTTGCCATGACCCATGTTACATGTTAATAATAATTCTTAAATGTGATATATTCAAAAATTGTGAGCACACTCTTTCCGTTAATCTATCTATCCCCTTTTAGAACGTATAACCTATTATGCTTTTACACGTTGAAGGGAGAAATAAATCACCGAACACAAGAGATCTTTTAAATGTAAGACATCTGTTCAAAACAGCTGGTCGAGATACTCACAGGAAATAATTACTTTACTACTGACACATTTAACTTTTTTTCTCCGGTTGTGTTACAAAGAGATTTTTGTTATGATAACATAAGAAATAAGAATATAAGAAAAAATACATTCAGTAGGGAATGACAATTATTATTAGCAAAGAGCGTATGCGCTTATATAAATCGATATTTTAAGTACGTTCAAATAAAACTTTGAGGGAAGTGCCAGTGATACGTTATCTAGGTAAGGGCGTAGAGAATTTAGCAAAACAATTCAGCTTAAGTGTCACCGAACTTTGTATATATAAGAATATGTATAATAACTAACGTTGCCTGAAATTCCACGTAAATCCAATAATATGTAATTCAATTAGTGATGTCACTGTGACACACTTATTATGAGCACATGCTTATTTGGTTGGAAATAAGCTTAATCTGGTTACACTAATATATCTGGGTGTTTTCGGCGTTCAATGACCGGTGTATACGCCTCGATACATATACGCACGTGCTTTTTTTACAATATCCGCACTCACAACGTACGTCCGCGCGGGCGACGCATCACAGACTAACATTGCGATCCGAGGCACGCGGGCGCAGGCGAGATGGACCGAAACACGCAGAGCCGGCTGCATCGCTCTATCCGATTACCACATAGAGCAAGGACCTTTCGACACAAAGCTCACCGTAAAATTTACCTTGAAAATCGAGGTCCGGAACGTGAAATTTCTCTTGCGAAACTTATTTCTAAACGGTCACTCTCAATTTAATTGTCTCAGTGCTTAATTAAATGGTGGTTACGCCGTTACTCTCTTTGTAAGTATATTTAGAACATTTCTTTGTTTTATTACTACTTTTACTTACTTATTTTAAACAGTTTTAATGTACAGAGTTTAAACCATGAAAAATAATAGATAATTACCGTTGCGATTCTATCTTAGGCAACCTGTAACTAATGCATGGATATTTTTATTTCGAAAAGCCATTACGCCTAAAAGTATATTATCAAAAAGGTTTTATTTGATCAAATAATTGTAAATAAAGCTAAGAACATTACAAAATAAAATGATATGCAAGTAGATATAGTTAGGTGACATCTTAAAAGCGTCATGTTCCGCTTCGTGCATACAAGATTCGCATAGGTCGCCCTCAAGAGTCAAGACGCTAGGGAATTATTCCCATTGTTACACAACTGCTATTGTTGTTTGATGTCGATTTAATGGAGGTCAAACGAACACTTACATTTTAGAATAGTGACCTACAGTTTTATATACCTTTGTTCTTAATTTATACCAAAAACAAAAGTGGCAATGTGCACAATAAGTTACTTAGCCATGACTTCTATTGTGATCGATCACGCGAAAACTGACTTTGAAATCATATGGAATGTGATAGTATTTTGTAAACATTCGTTTTTGTAAAGCCAACAGTGTATTATGTTAGATTGTAGACGTAGTAGATATGTATGTATGTGTGTAGATACTTACATTCTTAAGCTGCTCTAGGTAAAAATTAACAGTGCTTAGTTTTCGAGTTCTAAAAGGTAATTTCGTCGAAATATTTGGTATTTTGTAACTCTATATATATTGTAGACTTAATAATACAATATACATATGTTATGGTATAAATGTATTTTATAATGTAATAATTTAATCTATATTAATATTATAAAGAGGAAGGATTTGATTGTTTGTTTGTTTGTACCGAATAGGCTCCGAAACTACTGAACCAATCAAGATGGGTAAGAAGATACTTTGAGACCCTGGGAAGGATATACGATAGTTTTTATCCCGAAAATCATCCCTTAAAGAAGTGAAAATGGGGATGAGAGTTTGTATGGGGAATTAACCTAGGGACGAACCCGAGAGAAGCGAGGGTAAGTCGCTAGTATTAAAATAAAGTTGTACGTACGTACATACATTCAGCGTCACCACTAAGTGTTTATAAATGAATAAGCGTGTATAATTCTTCTGTTAGTTTTTTTATGTTTATGTATTTTTATGTTTTGTCTGAATCAGTAGATTCGGCCAGTAGCCGTCTACCAAATTATATTAATTCTATTGGAATAATTTGGTATATTATGAAGAAAGATGAAAATAAAATTATTTTATTATTTAATAAAGTCTATTTTTGGGTGAAAAGGATTTATTTAAAAAATACCAATATAATGTGACATATTGAATAAAGAGTTTTTATGAGGGAATGCAAAGTTTAAAAGACATTAAAATGGACATTCCTGTTACATTATTTTCTAAACTATTGACAATGAGCCTAAATTAAAAAAAAAGTATGTATAGTATGTATATACTTGTATTCCCACATGTACGGAACCCTCGTTTACTATTATTTATTTCGTTATTTAATCTAACATACACACGTTGCTGTAAGCTAGAGGCAAGAGCTAATAATAGGATCCGCAATCGTATAATAAATGTAGCGAAAACGATAAAAACGTTTATAAACTAGTTTTTATCGATATAAAATAAATATCGTAGGTATCGTAAATGCGACTGAAGAATGTTCGATAATATACGATGCAGGTAATATAAATATGATAAAAGTATACCGTAGCTTAGGAATTACAGTACATGAGTATATTAATTATTATAATTGTTGAATTTCATCAGATCTTAGGAGTAAGTACTTAGAATCAAAATATACATAAGAATTTTTTTATGTTTCCTTAAACTTTTTAAATATAACCACAGATTAAATAATACTATAGTAGTATAACTAAACGAGTACCTAAATCCTCTTAATTGTCGTGAAACGAGATTGTTTCAAATTACGTAATCATAAAAAATAAACAATAATAACATTTGTTTGAGTTTGTCTTTCAATGCGTTTTTCATACAAACGTTTTTGTGTGACGTTATCTTTTCTGCCACTTTCAATAACATTACCAACAATAGGTTTCGCACTGACAATGCTCATGATCTGAAACACTAGGAGAAATCGTTCCGCTATTCTACTGAAATTAATTATTTTGAACTTGTGAGTCTTAATCAGAACTTGATTCATTTTAAATTTAGATTTACGAGATTTTACGCAAAATTAGCATAAAGTATCGTAAGGAAAAGAGTTAAGAGAATTTAGTGAAAAAAAACTCTTCAAAGCTTCTTTCTGTATGGTTTAAATAATAAAAAATATTTTTTTGTAATTTGTCATAATTTCAAAATAAAAATGTAATAAAAATGTTAGGCATTTTCTTGATTTAATAAAAGAATTATATATTAATATTATTATTTTTTTCCTTATAAAATTTAGCCAAATGCAAAATAATCATAATATTATACACAGTTTGTAACTAAGTATACAGAATGGAACAAATAGTGGGACATGAAAGAAAAGTACCTTAAATTTTTAAGAACTTTTTGCATTTTTAGTTGGTTCGATTACCAGTTCAGGTAACCTTTTTTTAAAAAAAACATTAGTTATTATTTTATTACTTTTATACATGCAGTTATTTTTTTTAAATAAAGCAATGTTTCCTTTGACTAAAATTTGATAACTTCAATATAAGGTACTTTATTTTCATGTCCCATCTACTTATTCCACCTGTATATGTAGATTTGGCATTCATATATATTTATAAATTAATTCTTAATAGATAAAATATGTAAAAATCCTAGTATTTGCTTTTAATTTAGTATATGAATATTTATGTACTTCAATAGGTTTCCAGTTCCCACTACAAAACTGGTTCAAGTATCGGATTCCTGGAAGCCATTTATAGCAAACTATAAGTCATCCGAGGTATCGCTTTTATGCCATTAAAATAAATAACAAGCAAAAGATAAAAAATTATATGCAATTTACCGATCCGTATATTTTTTATAAAATAAACCGTTACTATAAATAAATTAATAGACGCAGCCTTAGTAGACAATACATAGATTTATATTGTATAGGTTAGGATTTAGGAATAACGTATTAAGTGTTTAGCATGTATGTATGTATTTACTTATGATGTTGCCAGTACCAATATTTTAATACTTTTTTGTTTGTTTGCTTCTTTTCTTATTATTAAAAAATATATAAAACGCAAATAAATACATATAATGACTTTTTAATATACATATATACGAGGAAGTATAGATAATGAACAGTTTATTTAGCTTATTAAGTCATTAACATCGTAGTTAACGTAAAAGATTCATGCGTAGGCCGCTTTTAATGTCTTAAGTCAAGGATATTTGAAAGCTTTAAAGTCTAGGCCAGTGGTAGACAAACGTTTTCTACGTGGGAGCAGAAAAACTAAAATAAATTTTATGGCAGGCCGGCTGGAGTGAAATACAACTAAAATGCATAATGTTTTTCAAATTTTCAAATTTATTTATTATATTACGAAAGTTACAGACAGGTACCTACTATATATAAGCAGCAGCTTTTTAATTGTTTTTTTTCTATGATGAAGGCCCTGCCATAGTAGGCGTATGTAAAACATGAAACTGCTTTTGATTGGCCATGATGTCCTCGTAAGCGGGTTCGAGTTGAGACTAATACTTTAAATAATGAGAAAAACCCCCGCTTCTCTTTTCTCCCGTTCCAACAATTCGGTGCCATGCGCCCGCAACGACAAACAGATGCATGCACTATAATGCATAATAGTGCATGCTAGGTGCATGCATGCTCTTTTATGCGGCTATTTCCTGCGTATAATTTTTACATCTATATAATTTGTATTGACTATGCTATCAAAATTTAATTTCTAACACCATACTCTTAAAACTCTTAAAAGAGGAATTGTTGGCGGGCGGGATTAAAGCCCGCCGCGGGCCGTACTTTGCCCACCCCTGGTCTAGGCATTGTTCCGCTCTACAGTTAATTTGCGGGGTGCTCGAGCAATTACTATGTTAAAAAACGTATTAGAATTGTAGAACAGGTTGTTATGTTTAAAACAAGAATATTAAGATTATATAAAATATATTTTAATCAAGAGAGATGTCTATGATACAATGAAGTGTATCGGAAGGTCGAGACCTTGCTAAATAAATTTAGTTTTTTGAAAAGTTAAGCCCCGAATATATGTATAGTATATATATTTCGATATATATATGTATATATATATATAAATTCGAGTTTTATTATGATACGAACGTTTTGCCTCCGAAGGGAGCTAGCGTGATAGTGGTGGATAGCTATTTTTAATAAATAAGGTATAAAATAAAAAAAGAATTGTTGGAATCAGGACTGGTAATTTCAGTAATTAACGCTTTTGAAGAAACAAAAATATATTCTTAATATTATATAATAATTATTATAACTTCCATCAACCATGATGGCAGATCTTTGTTTTAGAACTGTAATAAAAAAAAAGTTGGTGTTTGGTCTACCATCCTATTCATCTAAAATCTAAGTCTCTATCATTTATCAAAAATAGGCGAATAAGCAATAATCTGGTAATCTGGTAATCTGGCTGGTAATCTCTGTGAATAGTAGGGGCTTATAGGGAAAAGCTATTTATTTACATATAAATTTCCATACCAACATCACTTTACCAACAAGTTCTCAAAAAATTGAATGATACTTTCGCCAATTCGGCTTATGATTTTTTTTTACTTTCAATAATTTGTAAAAAAACCTATTATATATTTTACTATGGCGCTTATGTTTACTAATTTTAATCTTTAAGCATGAATAGTTATGAAACAATTACGTAACGTCACTAGGGCTAATTAAATTAGCTTTAAAGGTCTAACGAAATTTGTAAATTCAAGGACGTGAATTCGCTATTCACTAATTGTGTATGGGTACGGGTATACGGGGTTGGGTGGTTTACTCAAACTTTTGTGTTCACTTTCTTTTCCTATTGATATTTCTATGTAAGTAACTAAAAAGTTTTCTATAATATGTTGTAATTATTTTGTATTTTGTATTACAAACGTAGCAGAGATGGTGAAACTTCAGCATACGCCCTACGTCAATGAAATCTCCGATAAAGCCAGTTTTGGCTCATTTAATAGGTAATTCGTTACTAAATTAAAAGAAAATTAAATACTATAAAAAGTAAATGGAACAAAATATAAAAATTAAAATATGAATATCTTTAGAACTTTTTATCTATCAGGCGAAATAATTTACATAAATTGTCAGCCAGTTAAAGGACTAGAGAACATTTTTATTTTTTCCTATTTGGAAACTGTAAAAGCTCTAAAAGTTAAGATAGACGGTACGACATTTCCTATCACTTTATTCTTACCATTCCTTTAGAACAAATCAAATCACATCTTTCTATTTACCTAATTACCTAAGTACTATGATGTCTTATCTTATAAAACCGTACAAATTAAAAAAATATATATAAAATTGTCTTCGAAAAATAAGCACTTACCCGATATTCGTCAGGCTTGAAGTGCTTCCGGCGAGTGAATCGGGCGCAACCTTTCCTTGTGCCATGGCCGCCAACTGTCGGTCCAGTAAGTTGTTTTTCTCCAGCAGTTGGCTCCACTGTCGGACTGCTGTTTTGGAACTTGAAAGTTCCTGCCGAAGTTGCCTCTCGTCTAATGAGTTGAGACCACTGCGAAGAGAACTGTCTAACCTGCGTAGCAGAAATAATTATGATCAATTTTAAGCAGAAGACCAATGCGATTAAAACGAGCTGTCTACTAATTCATCGTTTAATATAAAAAAATATAACAAAAAGAATATTAAAAAATAATTTGATTCTGATTATTTTTAAAGATATTTCGTGGCCTCAATTACTTACTAGATTTGTAATTAATTTGTCATAAAAAAAACGTGTATGAACATATTTACACACGTAAGAAGTTATACTTCTTTGGCGTAACAAAATAAAAATAGCTAAAGATTTCATCCCGTATGTCACAACTGTTTGTAAAAGGAATGCAGCTAACTTCATTATGTCGCTTTCAGCTAAATGTTGCTTTTTGGCTGTCGGTGCGCGCGCGCATCGTACAAATTTTACTCTAATATTTTTTTTTATACGTGCCAAAAGAAGTAAAACTTTAAAAAAGATATTGTTTAAGAAAGCTTTATATTACGTAACTGACAACACAATTGTTATTTAAATAAATTTACTTTTACTGAAAGTACGTGATGGTTACCTAAGCTCGACCTCAGTAACATTCGAGAGTCAAAAATCATGACTCGTCAATGTATTTAATTATTTAAAAGCTTATTACATTTCTAACAATACTTGTCGCATCTTTGAAGAGTAAGAGCTTTTTTCGTTTGCTAAATAATATTGCGTTTCTTCTTGTTTATTATTTATGTAACAATTATGTCACAAGTTAAATAACTTTTACTCTCAGTGAATCGTGAAAGTAAAAACTTGTATGAAATCCATTATAGGTATTTTGGTTACATTTTTTAAAACAAACTGGATTTTAAATAAGGTTACCGAAGGCAGATAATCATAAATTATTTCCGGTAATAATAGTAAACGACAGCAGCCGATACAATTATTATTTAAATTTTTAAAGTAAAAATAATATTTAAAAAACATTTTTAAAAACAAGTTTTTATTTTAATGCTCTAAAAAAAGACAATAAACTTTAAATTAAATCAAACCCATCAATTTATTACATTACTGGTTTATATGATATAAAAGCTTGTCGCGAAATTTACCTATTATATAAAAAATCATATTATTTTTTAACATTTTATTTGCTGTTTATCTACACAGATAAATCTCGTAAATAAATTACAGCTTAAACTCCTTGACTTGCGTGCCTCTATTCTAAGCGGGGGTCATCTTTATTGGTAGATACTCAATACAGTACACACCTTTCAATATAATCATCAACGCTCTGCAAGCTGGTGACGGACTGTGCCAAATCGTTGTCCATCATGAGGTCGTCAGATGCGAGGCTGGACAGCGTGTCGAGAGAAGGTGTTCTTTCTGTCGCTGGGTTACGTCCTCCACCTAGACATAATATGTAAAGATACTGTAATATCGATTATAATTTGTGAAATTAATTATATTATTTTTGTCTTTTTAGTAATAAAAGTCTTACTTTAGTTTTGATCTTTAATAATAAAAATAAATGTTTCTTTGTACTTACTAAGAAAAGTATACTAATTACCTACATATGTAGTATGTTTGTTCTTCAAGCGTTATCCAATTATAATGAAGTAAAGAAACATTTTTTTAAAAAAAGCTATTATTTAAATAATCAAACAAAACATTTGTATGATATAAAAGCTCTCGAGATTTATCTATTTAAAAAAAATACCATTTTATTTCTATAATACTTTTATAGAAATTAAATGGAATTACCATTTAATTTTTATAATATTTGACATTTTAAATAAAACTATTTTTTCGGATTATTTCGCGGATTTATTTTGTTTTTTTATTTTTTTATTTTAGTTCTAGTTTATCTACACAGGTAAATTTCGCGACAAGCTTTTATATCATCTAAATGGTGTAATGTAATAAATTGATAGGTTTGATTTAATTTAAAGTTTATTTTATTTTTTTAGAGCAATTAAATAAAAGTTCGTTTTTAAAAATATTTTTTAACAATTATTTTATTTTTAAACCCCGAGGCGAAAACGGCGGGGCGAATACGTGACGTGTGTGTGTGCGTGCGTGCGTGCGTGTGTGCGTGCGTGTGTGTGTGTCTGTCTGTGGCATCGTAGCTCCCGAACGGATGAACCGATCACCGAAGGTGAATTAGTCGGAAGTGTTCTTAGCTATGTTTGATGAAAGTCGGTCCAAGATGGTCAGGGGTTTGTTTCATTTTTAATTTATCAATTGTTTAGTTATTCGTATTCTTTTCAGTAAACCATTTCATTTGATATCCATAGAATGGGGGTGCAAAAAAACATAGTCCGGAATCTTTGGGACTCTGCCATATTGAATTTAGAATGACGTCACTTAGCTAATCATACATTGTCATCCAAACTAAACGTGTACGGAAAATTTCTGCCCAATCGGTTAAGGATAACTGCTATAAAATTCTTGTAATAAAAAGAACACATTTAGAAAGTAATAAGCTAATCTTACATTTTCGACTCCTTTGTGTTTGTGGACTTGACATAATGTGCTCCCTTGACCTCCGCAGTTGCTTACTGGAGTCTGAATCTGTTCTCTTCAAAGATGGGCTTCCGTGGTTATTTTCTAAAAATGAGAAATAAATGAATTAAAAATGTCATAATTGTAACCAAACTTTTTATATCAACCCTGCAATCGATATTATTACACTACATATTTTTAATATCTATCTATAAGTCAATATTTAAAACTAAAAAGTATTTTAGTTTATATGAATGTAGAAATCTCTGGAACTCGTAGTCTCCTTTGATAAAGTATTTTAGCATTGAGAAATTTCAAAGTTAAGACCCCTTTGAGCGGAGCAATTATACATATATTAAAAACGCGAGCGGAGTCGTGAGCAAACGCTAGCTTAAAATACAATGAGAAAATTACAAAGAAAAAGTAAGAGATTTCGCTTTTTTATTTAGGCTTTACTCTTTTAATAGCTAATGTAGTAATATCAAGAAGATGTTTTAACACTGACAATGAATATTAACTATAAAATAAAGCTAAACTAAATGAGATTAACTATAAAATAAAACGTAAAGCAAATCTTACTTCTAAACAACAGGGCAGGTTGATCAGCGATTTCGTCATCAAAGAAGTCCCTCCCATCAGACAGCGATAAGGACCCAGATGCGTGAGTAGGCGTGCCCGGCGACGGCGGTGTCAGTTCCTTGCTGTTGCTTCCGCCGCTACCGGAACCATCACTGTGAACATGCACATTTAAGATCCTGGAATAAAAATACTATAGTATTTTTCGGCATATAAAATTATAAACATCTATGAAAAAAATACATGAACCCTCGCTCCAAAACAAACAAAAAAAAATTATTTAGACCATGGTTTTTGTAATACTGGGAAGAATATTTTCAAGAAATATTTATTTTATTTAAGGCAGAAAAAAAAGCGCAATTTACTAGGGTTATCCAGTCAGTAAGCGCACATTACCAAAATATGAAATTTGTCACTACTAGTATGTTACAAAAATGTCTCTCACCTCATTTCTTTAACCGGCTGTAATATCTCTCCATCCACTCTATCATCTTCTTCTGCGATGGGTTCTGGTGTCCTCGTCTTAGTGTTAGCTGTTTGGTATGCACTGGATATAGAAGGAGCGTCTCTATCCACGTGAAGATCATTGTTAGAGTCACTAGTGCTTGTTGAAGATATAAGACTATCGGCCGGAGACGTTTCATCATCTAATAGGCTTTGTGTCGAAGTTTCTAAAGCGGACATATCGAATTTAGATTCTTCTAGAGTGAGCGTCAGATTGTGATCCGCGCTCTGATTTGTGCATGTGCTTGTGGTGCTGTAGTTAGAACTGGTCATTGAACCTGAATGAGGAATTTTTCATTTTTATTTTGAGGTAGATATAATTTTTTTATTCAGAAAAAGAGCTTTATGTGAATATGAGAAAAATATTATTCACACAATATACGTATATATGTATATTTAATTATTAAATAATAACAATATATTTATATATGTTGGAAAGAATTATTGTAAAAAGCTTCTTAAAAGTGCTTTTATGTACACGTTAACGATAAAAACGTATTAAGTTTAAATATAATGAAAACAAACTAACTTACCCATCATGGTACCACGAAGGGAGTCATGTTGACTCAATGTTAACGACTTCATCAACAGTGGATGTGGGACTGGAGGCTCGTCTGTTATTACGATAGTTTTTGTTGGTACTTCTGGCATTTTCACTTCACTCTCTTTTGTTTCCAGCTTAGATTTATCGTCTTCACAGCTCGACACGCTGAGAGCGAGGGACACGTCATCTTGCGATCTACAAAGAAATAAATGCATGAAAAAAATATTTGATATATGTATAATGTACCTATATATAACTATTGTTTTGGCACAGGAGATAGGAAAAAAAGCTAAAAATTTATTCCTCTCCGTAGATTAACGATTTATTATTTAATACATATGTCAATTTTGAAATTTATATTAAATATTTTTAATTTTTGCTAAAATACAATATCAATAAAACTTTAAATTTGAACAATGTCAGTATGTTGAAAATAAATTCAAAATACATACATAAATATTATTCACATTGTTGGTTAAACAAGAAAAACAGAGTAAATAGAAATATGAAAGAGAGAGATTAATAAAATTAATTGAAAAATTCAATAAAAAACACGAAAACTCAATTCAAGTTTTTTATATAGTTACATAGCTATAATATTTTCAGAGCTTTGCTTAACGATTTAGATTATTATATATATGAAATATTAATTAACATACCTATTAGCCATAGCCTCGCCGGCAGCGTGGCTCTGCCAGGCGCTGCTGTTGCCGAAGTGACTGGCCTCACTCTTACACGATGGACTGGACTCCTTACTCGAGTCCACTGCAGGAGATGCAACTCCACTTGACGATTTTATAAACGATTTCTAAAATAAATATATGTTTTCATTAATATTTTTAAACTTTAGAATAATGTAATTTTTATATATTGGCATTAGAGCTTAGCTTTCACTAAACTAAAAGTATCAGCTTTAGAAAATATGTTTGTCATTTTTAATCACAAAACAGACGTATGACTTTTTACAATGATAGTAAGGTAGGTAGTTAAAGGATTCAACTAGCTTAATCATACATTCATTCAACTGTCCAGTTCATTAATTAGTCAACGCCGTTTAACCAATTTAACCAAGCGCCGGCCACTTAAACAGATAAGCTGCGAGAAACGACTTCTTATTTATACTAGTATGTGGTACTACTAGTATTATGTGATATGTGGTGGTATTGGGCATCGACAAGCAAAAATATTCCTGCTTCTGAGACATCTAATACCTTAGTCTCTCCCGTGATCATGATTGCTGTAAAGCAATCGAAACATCGGGAACCAAAAATCAAAATAAATCCGCGAAAAAATCCGAAAAGAAAGTTTTATTTAAATGTCTAATATTCGCGTAAATTTAAGAAAGTATTATATTCCAGTTAATAATCATAATTTTGTATAAATTATACTTATTTGTTTACGCAAGATATAATCTTATGATTTACTATATGCTTAATAAACCATTATTTGATGGTTGAATTACTCTTAATTAGTTGTCTGCGACATTAATACTTTCAATTATAATATATGCCCTGTTATAAAATTCCCACACTAACATTCATACAGGAGACTTCAATTTTTTTTGGTAGGACTATTAGGATTTAAATAATCAATTGAAATAAATAATTGTAGATATATTATATTACCTGCTTATCTAATACTTCAGGTTGTGCTCTATCCAAAACAAACTTCTCTTCATCTTTGTACTCATTAGTTTGAATTCTACTTGGTCTGGTTCTTGTCCTATAACGGTCTAAAGTAGACATCGGCGAGCTTTGCCTTGGCGTTTCTACGGGGGGATATTCTATGGGCTTAGGAAGGACAGGGGATGGGGGTGAATAGGTTGGTTCTGGCTCGCATTCCGGTGAGGACTCCTCGTTGAAAGAACTCGGTAGTTTTGGAAGTGGAATCACTGCGTGACCTGTTACTACAGCTTCGTCTGCAAGAGAAGTAACAAATTTTAATCATAACCCCACTACACAATGCTAGTCGATGAGATATTTTCCCGCAATAAAAAGTATCCTATATATTGACCCAGGTAAACAGTTATCATCATACCAAATTTCATCAAAATCCCTCTATTGGTTTTTCCGTGATGCGGTCATAGATAGACAGAGAGACAAAAATCTAAAAACTATAGATTCGGCCTCTGTATCGATAATAACATCTATTTCAATAGGGTTTTCCAAAAAATATTTAATGTACAGATTCAGCTTAGATACAATTTTATTAGGTATATGTATATGATTACTACTATTACTTCTACAACTATAAAACAAACATTTACCCATAATATCCAAGTCAGCAACTTGCAGTTCTCTCAGATGAAAATTATGAGTTCCTCGCATCACCATTTCCAAGTTGCGCGGTCGTCGTCGCGAGCGTGGGGACAGCTCGCCCTCGCCACCCGTCCACACGCCTGAATCCGTTGAGACCGCGGAACCTGCACCTGACACCAGTACACATTAGGTTTCCGAAGAAATATGGGAACTAATGCTACAATTTCGATAGTTCGTATGTTTGTTAGTCCTTTACGCTAAAACGGCTTTACGGTTTTACATGAAATTTAGTACAGAGAAAGACTATAAATAAGTGTTAGGCACCCGAGCAAAGCTAGGGTAAATCGCTAGTCTAAAGTAAACTTATTAAAGAATTATATTAAAGAAAAGACCTGGTATCGACTTCATAATAATTCGAGTAATTGTAATAAATTTGTAATATTATATTTCGTAGGTATCCTATTCAGGTTTTGGTTTTAACGCTTAAAGTATTCCTTCTTTAGCTTTTATATAGAGACCAGCGACTCACCCTCGCTCCACTCGGATTTGTCCCTAGTTACGTTTTAACGTTTAGTATAGATTTCCCAGAGATGAGATATTTTCCAGCAGTAAAAAGTATCCTATATGTTGACCCGGATAACCAGCTATCATCATACCAAATATCATCAAAATCCCTCCAGTGGTTTTTCTGTGATGCGGTAACAGACAGAGAGACAGACAAAAATTCTAAAAAGTATAGATTTGGCTTCTGTATTAATAATAATAACTATTTCAATAAGATTTTCCAAAAAATATTTAATGCACAGATTCGACTTTAGAATTTTATTATATGTATGTATTCAGCCCTTTTTAACGTCCCACTGCTGAGCACGAGCCTCCCTTCAATACGAGGGGAATCAGGCCATAGTCCACCACACTGGCCAAGTGTGGATTGGCGGACTTCACATGTATTTCGAAAACTTGCTAGGTTTTCTCAGACATGCAGGTTTCCTCACGATGTTTTCCTTCAGCGTAAGGCAAGTGGTAATCATGTTGGAAATGATTCGCACATGAAAATTTCAGAGGTGCGAGACCTGAGATTTGAACCCGCTTCACTCGATTTCCTAAGCGAGCGCGTTACCACTGGGCTACCACAGTATATGTATAGATAATCAGAATATATGCTTGATTTTATGGTAACATACGATTATGATTACTGTTCAAATAAATTTTATAATATAAAAGAATTAGATCTATAATACGTGATTGCTTTAGCAAGATGAGGTAACATGCAGGATTAATTTCAATATTAGAGCATGTTTACAATCTTAGTATCTAACTTTTACGCTAATTGAATTTCTTTACTCTTCTTTACTGAACTCTTGTATCCAATAACTATCTTTTCACTAAATACAAACAATATCATGAGTTTACAAATATATCTCTACATAAAAAAGTGTATATTAACCGATGTAGAGCTAGTTCTAAATTTTCAATCAATTTTCGTGATAAAAAATAATAACTTTAATTAATTTTTACTGTAATTTTATGTTTAGAAAAGTTTAACTTATTAAAATTTGGTTCGTTCTGCAAACGTCATATTAAGAACAAGTTAATAAATAATAATTAAAAACAAACCTTCTCTCCATCCGTCGACAGCACCAGCTTTTCTTGTGTTATTCACCACCTGAAATTATGAATAAAACTCATTTTTATTATCATTATATTAACACTTTCACTACACTTTTAAGTAATATTTTTCATTTTTATAATAAAATAAGAAACAATCATTAACCATTTTTAACTACTTAGAAATCATAACTCAGAAACGACACACTTCGACGTTACAATATACTAGAGCGAATGCCCCCTAGTAAAGATGCCGCACGTTATTATAAATAGAAGGAATATAGTAAGACTTATCTGAAGATTTAATAAACCACTCACTTTGAAGGAAATTGAAATTTCGCTTAGATTTCTGTTTTAATTAAGAAGGCTCATTATAATCTTTTCATTATAACAACGTATAACAACAAATATAACACGTGTACATTACTGCGAATTCTATCTTACTCTAAAGCAAATGCAAATGTACGGACAATTAATTCTAACAGAAAGAGGTCATTTACAATTGCTAAATTACTTGGTTACGGATACTTGTAATACAAATATACGCTTGGTTACAATCTCTTTTTGTGATTTCTTCTTTATATGAGCTAACTACTAAGGATATTAGGATGTTAGGGATTTGAATTCCATACTCACAGCAAATGGTTATTTATGAAAAAAAAAAAACAATAGAATTGCTGTGTTGAATACTTCATAAGTAACGTTATTGTTTGTAAATATTTGTCGAAAATAGAAAATGAAACATTTTGTTCTCTTTTCCAAGAACCAAAGAAAAATATGTATATGTTTATTTTTATTTCGTTGTTATAATATGGTATTATTCAAAAAGACAAAACCGAAAATCAGAAAAAAGAATAATTTTAATTAAACCTAATTAAAATAAAATTACAATTTATATTGCAGCAAATGTTTAATCTCCGTAGTTCTATCTCATGTGTTACACAAAAATGCACTATGCAGCGATATTTTTAACAAGCGGCACGGGTTTCAAAACCAACAGCCCTGAAATAGATGAAGGATGACCTACTTCACTTAACATACAATAATATTTCTTTTGTTCTTATGTTAAAGATCATTTTCGTGTATTAAGAACAATTGCAAAAAGAATGCTTAGACATTTTCGTGTAGATCAATGAAAGTAAATTAACTAGCTGTTAAAAAAATATTATGAGGGAATTCTATAATATATGTATATTGTATATAAACAATAAATATTTAATATATATTATAGGGCGAGGTACATAATGTTTTCTATAAAATATTACACAGTATTTAATTAGGTAATTATGTTAATTGAATATTTTTAAAATAATTATTTTAATGATAATTTTGTTAATTAAAAACATTTTTAAACAGATAATAACTGTTTTTAATAGTAATATTTTAGTTATAAATCGTTAAATTTATAATCATTTATTATTAAAGGAGATTACTGCATTTTTTAAGATAGCTCGGTGGTAATTTGGTAATATGGACTCTTTGGCCTTTGCTACTAATAAATTCTTTATTTACCTGAATATGCTCTTTAACCACCAACCAACATAAGGGTAGAAGGGTTAGAGCAAAATGTTTGTACTATAGTAAAGCCATAGTAAAATGCAAGTGCAAATACAGCTGCATAATATTATGTTTAGAACTATAACTATATGAATGTAACACAAACAATAGAAGTTCTTCCCCGTATTTTTATGGTTTATTTCTAGTATTACTAACCGAAGCAAAGGACATATCCAAACAGTTTAAAAAACTGTAAATATTTTTTTTACTTATCGAATACAGCCATTTTCATTTAAATAATTATTAATTATTATATTTAACTTACTTGTTTTGCTGTTTTAGAATCGATGTTCTTGACAGAAGGGTACTGAGGTCGCGGCAGTTGGTTGGTTTGGAAAGTGTACTTCCCGGGTGGTTTAAGAGGATCAATGCTTGGAGTGCGAGGAACTGAGGCCGCACGAATCGGCTGTTCTGCACGAGGGGGTTTTTTCCCATCCTACATATAAAGATTAGATTTTATTATTATATTGCATTAAGGTAATATATATAATTCCCAAAATAGGTATCTTTGATTAATTACTTACTGGGAAGGCTCAGCGTAAATTATTGTAACTACGACTTCATGAATAAAGATATTATTTATTTATCTATACATATAATAAAATTGTAACTAAGCCGAATCTGTACAAAAAATATTTTTTGAAAATTCTTATTTAGAAATAGATATTATTATCGATAAAGAGGCCGATACTTTTTACTGCGGGAAAATATCTCATCTCCGAGAAATCTATACTAAACGTTAAAACGTAAGTAGGGACGAACCCGCGCGGAACGAGGGTGAGTCGCTAGTTTATTTATAAATAATTAAAGGTCTGACCCCTTCAATGAATCACATAGTAATATTTAAACGCGAAAACGTGATATATATATATATATATATATATATATATATATATATATATATATATATATATATATATATATATATATATCAAAATTTATCTTGATCATGTAAAAAAAATACAATAAATAATATATCTATTCTTTAGTAATATTTTTCAAGGTAAGACTTCATAACTAATGTAGGTTTCAAAGTATATAACCATAGTATCAACTATCCAGTACAAAGTCAAAGCCAAGGCTAAGATACTTAGCATCACTACAATAAACCGATTAACCTTATTAAAACATATTTCTTACAGACATCAAATTTTAAGCTTATAATAATATTTTTTTTAGTTATTTTAAAGCTAAGATTCTACAATAAATAAAAATTGAAAAAGCTCTTAAAAAGTTCCACTATATACTTCTTGCGAGAATCCCCATAATAAATGATATTTGTTAATTACTTACGTAGTCGTTTAATTTATTTAAATAATAAAATATCTTACTTGCTGATACTGTTGTGGCTGGTAAGTTAATATGACTGTCTGCTTGGTGACGGACTTGGGCACGCCAGCCGCGCCCACTATCGTCGTGACGCCCGTGGACGACACTTGAGTCGTCAGGAGTGGCAAGTTGTATTGATTTGTAGTTTTCTTATCTGGAAATAGGTAATTTATATTATTTTCATAAGTATATCGATTCATATGAAAATTAAGCAGACTTTAACGCAAACTACAAAATTATTTTTCCACACTCACCGGTAGGTAGTTCTTTTTGGATATGAAACCTCTTCTAAATACTACAATCAATAAGATTGATTCATACTAAGACATCATATGGTAGGTATAATAAAAATACACTGAATCAGAATACAAGAAAGATTTAAGAGATCAAAGGTTCTTTGTGCCTTTTCAGATCTTGATTAACATCTGCACGATCACTATGATGATGTGAGCCGACGTCCGCTTGCGCGTGATGTGTCAAACAGGGATGTGTTATGTCTGCCTGGTCTTTAAAACTTTGTATATATAATTATTTGGATAGTTCTTTCCACATTTAGAAAGAAAATGAAATGAGAGAGAAATAAGGTGATTGATCAATTGTTTACTATGCATTGTCACTGACATTAGAAAATTTAACGCCTCTCTGGCTGCAGTATTCCAGCGAAATTACTTGAGTAAATCTGTGCGCTTGGATGTACATAAAGCAGAGTTGGTACGATTTTTATGATACTGCAGCGAAACTTACATAAGTGTGGCTGATGAAGTATGATAGCAAGATACACGAAGTAGAAAGATCACTCAAAAGTCTGTGTGGAGTCAGCTTAGAGACAAATCTTTAGTTTGAAATAAAAGCATAATATTGTGAATGAAAACACAATGGTCAAAAAGATCATAGTCACTGAGGAAGATCTCAGATAGCTTTTAAAGACCAAATGTTTTTTAAACTAATTTAAAAAAAAAAAACTTTAAATCTGAAGAGCGTGTATGAAAAGAATGATTAAATGGGAGAAATGATACTCCGTTATGTCTGTCTACAATTTGTTGGCTTCTATATAAAAATAAAATATACATAACTTGGCAATTATGTTACATATTAGTATCATATAATTAAGTATAATATAATTAAGTAAATAATTACAGAGTGGTATAAAGAATTACGAACGTTTGATGTAATTAATGCATGGATGTTTGAATGTCCTTGCCGTGTCTATTTCGCATTGCTTATTATGTAGTCCAAATAAAGCTATCGAAATGTTGCGCTCCAAACAGGTTAAAGATAAATGATTGTCTATGTTAGTTTAACAATAGGATTGGTCAACACAAGAACAATTTTCGATTAAGCATTATGCGTCTGCATTGTTTGTGCAGATAAAATATTTCTTTTACAACTGTTTTATAAGACAAGAATGCTTGCAATACGGCATTGAAATTATCTACACGGCGCGGCGCGGTATATCTTCTATTCATATGTACGTTAGCTAGTAACATATACATATATGTATGTATACCATCACTGCTGACTAAAGGAAGATTGCCTAAAAAACATCACAGTAGTCACAGGCATCGTCAGGTGTATCGACCGATCATAACATCGTTTAAATAAAACGATCTATGTAAATACAAACCTATAGCATTATTATTGATGGCGGTTTCCTTATCTTTGCCAGGCGGCGCGGTGAAGGCATGCTCCGCAGCCACACTCACGTCGGCTACCTTGGCCGTCTTGCTATGCGGCTGCCTGAAACCGAACCTAGGGAATTAAATAGCCACTGTCATTTGTGCTTAGTGTCGTTATTGGTGATGTAAGCTAGTGACACTAATGATATGAACATAGTGGTCTATTTTGAAAAGTAAAGAAGCATAACACAGGAGCCGAAAAATATGTTACGTAAGCAGGCTGTTGGGGTCCAATATTTCCTTACTTTTGCTGACATAGGAAGCGGGGTGATATTAAAAATCTTATCTAAAAATAAGAACTTAAATAATAAAAATGTTTTCAGAACAATATTAATAATTCAAATAAATACTACTATGTATTTTTGTTATGGTTTATGATTTTCCTATTTTACTTATATACAGGAGGAGGGAGTCTACAATCCTTAAAAATTTGCTCACGTAATACTTGAACGACCCCACATTGTAATTAGAAAACATTCTATTTTTTGGTTAAGCAAGAAATGTTATCGCGCCTGCGATGTAATAAAAAGCAAACGTGTCAAAATAAACATTGTAGATCTACTAAAATGTTTTACACAATAAATTCATTCAATTGTATTCGGGTTTTTCTATTCGACGATAACTTTCGTTAAAAATAATACCTTCGAAATATTTTTTTTCTAACTTATTTTGCTTTTAAATGATTAAAAAAAATCGTACAATAATTTATGTTTGGCATATTATTTATCAATATTGGAATTTCACCCATGCTTTAAACTCGTTTAAAAGTTGTGACGGTTGTCGTAATAGTTCCTTTAGCGTTAATGAATTGATTTACTTTTACCATGCGAAAGGATACGGTGATTTCTTTTCGTGAAGAATTTGTCGATTTACTTTCGATTTTCTTTTCGGCTATTAACATAGTTTACATAATAGTTTTTAATAATATATTTTTATCTCAATAGAATACAAAGTGTCACTTACAAACGTGGGAAAATTTTGCGTGTGCTCTAACTAATAAGTAAATCTAGTTTTTACCAAATAGATAGATGGCTGAGTAGGTTTAAAGTACAGGTATAAAGTACATGTTGTGAGTTCAGCGATTATCAACATCTATGAAATGATACTAAAATTGTAAGTTTTACATAGTAATGAACGATTAGGTATAAAACTGTAGCCATATAATACGACTTTACCTGTTGGTACGGAGAGGCTGCCCCGGAGTCTCCTTGCGCGGTCGTGCGAGCGGTGTTGATCGTCCAGACAGCACTTCTTCAGCTCGCAGGTCCTCAGTTGAACCTATTTGAGATATCTCATATTAATATCAATAAAAATGTCATGAAATATTGTACTTTAAATAATTCTCATAAATACACATTAATTATATATTATGTAATAGTTATTCTTAATACTTTAATATTATTATTATTATTATAATAATAATACAATAATAACAAAAATGTGTTCATGAGTTTTTCAAACAGCTATTTGTTAATCCTAGTACTAAAAAATAGGTTTACTAAAATCCTCAAATAACTACCCCCGCGTATTTGTGACTTTCAATGGTACGGCGTAGGAGCTAACCTTGAACTTCATTCACGAAGAGGCTAAGAAAAGCGCAATGCGAAGCTCCGACCCTTTTACATAATGACAATGAGATATAATGAGGAATCTCCAACATTTTTTTCATTTGAAACCGCAAATATTTATGTCACTTTTTATTCAAAGTTTTTTAAATAAGAAACGAGCGAAAAATATTCTTTTTTTTAAATTAACAAAAAAATATTCTATTCTTTGCGTCGTAAACAACAATATAATAAACGTAAAAAAAAATCCTGTATTGTTCCTGATTTTATCAATATTCATTTTTGTCGCTACAAATCGAACTTGTGACTTCTCTCTAGTATTCTACGTAGCTAGTAATAGATAGTGGGTAAGTAGTATTTAAGTTACTAATTTATTGCAGTAAACAAACGAGATATTTCTCATCGGAAATCAAATGACGTAACGGGGGAAAAATAGTTCATGGCATTTTCCGGCTTTAAAACTATCTCTTTGTTAAAAAATACTTCGATCGATTTTACCGTTGCTTGGTGAAAGATAGACAAAACCAACAAATTTACTTTCATAGTCATAATATTAGTAGATACTAAACTAATCTGCATTAGTATTATTCGTGTTAATCTGCATAATTTACCGCCATTGCCGTTTTTATCATGTGGTTTTTGTTTCCTACGCGCATTGTCGTCTGCACGCGATGTGCTGGCGGGGCGGCGACGGAAGCCGAACGATGTAGCGACCCCCCGGCTTTGCTTATTGCCGTTCCCACTTGCACTCTTCTCCCTTTTCTTCGCTCCCTTCGATTCAGAATGGCCCTAGAAATAAAAACTTGTTAAAGTCAAAGACAATATTAAATTACGTATTGATGAGGGATTTGGGGATTATCCAAAGGTTTTAAACAGTTGTTAAATCGTATTATGCCATACTAATGACTTATCCTTGCTTCACGCGGGTGTGCCCTTGTCTACCTGCCCTAAATGTCTAATTGTAGCATATGATTTACTCCAGGTCATAGTATCTGTTTACGAAGTTTCACCCAAATCTATCCAACTGTTTCAGTAACAAACATACACACAAAAACTTTCAACAAACATATATAATAGTAGTCCTAATAAATGCTTCAGAAAACTTAGTATAATTTCATAAGAAGAAAAGTAAAATAAACAATAGGTATCAAGCTACAGAACTTTTCCTACATTATAAAATTTAACTCGAGTTGGAGATACAGGTAGATAATTACTGTCAATAAAATTCACACTAAGCGTTTATACTTTCCTGTAACAGTCTCTTAACAGGTGTTCCGTGTGAAATATATAATTTAGCGAAATATTAGTTGTCGCTATTTAAGGTAATGATTTCTGTAGACTGCAATTTTGCGCAATAAGTATGTTTACAACTCGGTGCTTAGTAAATTGTCACAATGTTAAAAACTGGTTAACAGCAATAAAGGAGTTCAAGGCGAAATTACATTTATAAAAATTTAATTGTGTATTATCAGGTAACTTTTAACTGTTGTTATAAAACCAGGGTTTTAGTAGCGATACCATATGGCATCGTATGTAAGTAATACGTATTACTTTTAGTATATGATCTGCTTTCTATCAGAAAAAAAAAATATTTTTTAAAATTAAACTTTGGAACAAAATATCGAGCGTAACAGACAACAGTTACATATAATACATTAACATTTGAGACTTATTTTGCCTAAAATTAGTACTAATAAATAATTCTTAAAGAATAATATTTTTCGAAGTCAAGTGAAAATTATCTTGTAAAATACTTTACTCTTCTAGGCTCAATCATGCTTTTTTTATTGACACGACGCGCTGTGGTCAAATTATGACCGTCAACGGTAGCTTTCAATAGTCATTTTGATATATAAAATGACTATTGAAAGCTACCGTTGACTGTCAAATATTAAATAAAATAATACCTATATTATTACGATTGCTGTAAAACATTCCGAATTGGGAAGCAAAAACCAAAAATAATTCCGCGAAAAAATCCCAATAGATATAATAAGGTATTCTGAACGTCAAACATTCGAGTAAATCTAAGAAAGTATCTATTAGGCAATTTATCTTTCATCTTACAAAACAGCTACGCTACACTTCTACTATTTGAGGTCAGCAATTAATGAAAAGCTCAAATTTTATATATATAATGAACGTACCATTTTTTTTTGTATTGATATAATGATAAATGTTTTCACGATGTTAATCTCAAACTAACTGTAGTAAGTGGATTGTAATTGTTCAATCCCCTTTGTAATTTATCTCACGAGTATTCTGGGTACACTGACCCAGTGTGATCATCAGTGGATATTTAACCAAAAGTATGTGGAATTTTCTTCTTTCTTATCTCCTATGGAAAATCTATACTATTATGCCAATTACTGTTTAGATTTAGACAAGTTTTCTTTATAGCCTCTTTTCATTCAGCAACACGACTTTTGCATTTTTACCTTAGTTTTAATTTTTTATTGCTTTAGCTCTGGCTGAAATTTAGGACGTAGACTAAGTATCTTGTTATAAATTAAGGAAGTTCCAGCATATATGTGTGTTAAATAGTTGATCTCCATGTGATATAATAGGTGATATCCATGAGAAGAATCAATACACCTTGCAAAAGTGAACAAGTCAACGAGAATGTTTATTAAACTTATAATTGTAAGTAAAATTGGGTTATCCTTAACCGCACTTATGTATTTTTAAATAAAACTATCGTTTCGAATGCTTTACAGCAATCATGGTCACGGGAGAGACTAAGGTTTAAGATGTCTCAAGATGTCTCAAAAATTCAAAAACGACATCAAAGTACCTTACTATATTTGTTAATTTTAATTTTAAACATTTTCATAATTTTAATAAGTTTTGTAATTGAATATGGAATATTATTTATTGAATTTTGGCTGTTATTATTAAACATTACATTTTTTTTTAGAAAAACTTAATTAATTAGTAATCTTATTTAGTGTTGCCATTATTATATTTATAAACATAAAGAAAATAAAATATTAATAATTCAAAGCAACATTATTGTTATAAAATTGAAATTAATTAAGAATAATATAATAATATAATAATTTTAATTTTGTTTGCAATTATTTAGAGAAGAATCAAAATTATAAGCAACACTTTTTTCACAATTTACAATGAAGAATATTTGAAAGACTGTTATTTTGATCCGCATAGTAAGAACTTACTACATGTAACTGTCTGTTATGTTTAGATTTTATTTAATTTTATTATATTAAAAACAGGATCCTACGGCGATGGTAGTACCCCACCATTTTCCCTATTGAAATTTGTACCCACTTACGTATATAAAATGACTAAATACCAAAAAGAAAGTGAAGAAATGAGCGACTCAGCGTGCCTGTGAATATAAGAGCGGCTCTTACAATATATACGCTAGGATGCTTAGTAAGTTAATTAATAAGATGTTTTATAAATGCCAAGGTAATCAACTCTGTAGCATCATTTTATTTTTGACAAAAACAACGAATCGTTCGAAACAACGCTTTGTACAAGAAATAAATAAGTCATTTAAGTCCTCTATACCATTTACATAGATGACTTCAGTGGAGTTCTAAAACATATATGAGTCAGAGATACATCTTATTATGGGAATGCTTGTCTTAATTTTTACAAATTATGCACGAATTAGTTGAATTTGAAACTAATAAAAATATAAGCAACATAAATCTATACCTACTAATATTATAAAGCTGAAGAGTTTGTTTGTTTGTTTGTTTGGTTGAACGCGCTAATCTCAGGAACTACTAATCCGATTTGAAGAATTCTTTTTGCATTAAATAGCCTGTTTATTGAAGAAGGCTATAGGCTATATATCATCCCGGAAAAATGTACGGTTCCCGTAGGATAGATTTCTTTTTGTTTAGAGACGAACCCGAAACGAAGCGAGGGTGAGTCGCTAGTATTGTTATATATTACAAATCAAACTTTGGCAATGACATTGCATGACTTAAGCTTTTTTTTCTTTAGTGGCGAGTTGCGTTAACAGACGCAATACATTCTGCCAGTGTTACGTACATATGGTGGACGTAAGCTTTTTATAAATAAGACCAGAGATTATTATGTCACTTGATTAGAAGTTATTAATACATTGTACAAGTTTATAAAACCAAGTTAATAGGAAAATAGTGAAGTAACGATAGCAAAACCCTATTCATATATGTTTTATTAAATATAACATCATATGTAATTGTGAAAATGATCATGAAAGCAATTGTATAGTTAACGTGCAAATAGAAAGCAAATATTTGTATCTAATTGAGTTTCCACTTCTAGACATAGGCCATTGGTATAAGACTACGATTATGTATACTATATGTAAAAAATTGTTACCTCTACAAACTAAACGAGATTAGAAGATGACATCGAATATATTAAGAAAGTTACTAAACTTCTATTTAATAAAATATTAAAATGACCATATTATATTTTATATTAGGCGAAAAACGTTGTATAATATAAATATTAAAATAACGTAACGCAATTGGAGGACGATCATATATATTCATGGTGTTTAAAGGTGCGGTGAAATACGAATGGAAGCGAAAGTATCGTATGTTACATCATATTTTGCTATAAGATAGATTACCATATTAATATTCCCATTATTGCTTTCCATTAAAATATGCTATTTATCGAATCCCAATATATTACATATATGGAAATAATCATGCTACAATTCAATTACCAAAATAATTGCATATAAGTATCAAACATCCATGTTGTTTAAACTTTGTAACGTTTATAACTAGATTTTTCCACCCAATTGATGAAAAGCCAAAAATATTTTAGTATCAATGTTGAAATATAAAAATATATAGTCTTAGCCCCTCGAGGACCGCATACACGCCGGCGTGTGCGATAACAATTGAATTCTTAGAAATTCACACGGATTTCTTAGAAATAATCCTGGAGAGACTACGAAAGCTCGTTATTAAAGTTACCTTACTAATGATTCACCATAAAGATAGTATTCAACTCATGGGTATTTAAACAGTGGCAGATTATGGATTTCCGTCTACGTGCAATGAATACAAGAGCTCTGGGCTCCATATAAGTCTTTCATATTATTTCAAACTACATATTTTAATTTTATTGATTTCGGTATAAAATATAAAAAATCAATTCGTTTACTAAAAAGCAGAGTGGGAAAATGTATCCATACAAACAACAATACAATTAAAGGCAACCTTGAAATAAAATATTTGTAATTATATACATTAATGACTACTTTTAGGAATTCCGCTATAAGAACTTTATACTTTTCTAAAAATTATAATTTATGGCATTTGAAATTTGACTAAGAAAAGATGTTATTAAAACTTTAGGTTCAAACAATTGATAAGTAACCTTAAAGATGTTACCTGTCAATAAATGAAAATATTATACCTATAGGTCTTTTTTTAGAAAATATAATAAAAGTATAAAAAATAACAATGTTATTAATGCTACAATAATGAAACTTTATGCCTTTTTATGCACAATAGGTAAATAAACATGATTAATATAAAAATTTCTATATAACACAAAATATAACAGCAAGAATCAACTTAAAGCAACATAAGTGTAAAATTCTCTACTTATGTCATTATCATGAAATTGAATTACAACAGTTGTGCTCGTGTAAGCGTGAAACGCATATTTCTACAAATTCTAACCCACCTTAGTTATTTAGAGCACGAAAACAATGAAAATACCATTTGTTTAAATATATAAAATACACAAGTAGAATACTACCGTTTGGCGGTCCTTCACAAGAAAGAAATGATGAAATAAGTTTAAGAGAAAATGTAATGAATAGAATATAATGTACTTTTTTAGAATCAGTTTATTTTCCAATAAGTCCATTGACTTCAATGTCACTTAAATGCAATTATTATCACTTTTGAAGTATATCTAACCTATTTACGAGTAAAAAGGAAATTTAAAAATATCTTATCTATAACAAATGTACCTATATATAAATATATATATATATATATATATATATATATATAATTTTTTTTTGTTATTATATTCGAATTAATTACACTAGCTTATATAGATATACATACATATATTGTTGTGTAAGTTCTTCATATAGCGTCATCAACGTACAGTTCGTGTCGCTCGAATCATATCTATCGACTATCGACAATGTTAACATTTATACGTCTATATGCAACAGCAGCAGGTACAGCTTGTAATATAACAGCTAGTTATTGATGAGGTATTGCAATTGTCGTAAAAATGTAACTGCTCTACTACTACTGAAAATGTAACTCGCGTATGATTGTAAATCGATTTTTATAATTCTTCTTTTAATGAATAAGACACATCTTAATGGTAGTCTCATTTAACTTTAAAATTAAATCCATTTCTCCAAATACATACATATCGATTAATCGATTTTGAAAACAGTGTCATTTTTGTTGTTAAAAAGGTAATATACACTTAACATTCATTACTACAGATGTATACGCGACCATACTAGTTACTGGCTCTTATTTATTTAATTAATTCTTAGTACAAATTTCCCATTTCTCATATTTATTATATGTGCATATACAACTCTATTAAATGAATTTAGTAAATGCGCTTTTATAACTAATTAGTTTTGAAGTAGGCTCTTAAACACTTATGAAACATAAATATTATACAGCAATGAATGTATTATTAGTTTTTACACAATAAATATTTATGAAATCGTTTAATAAAGTCACATAAATAATAGATTTAATTGAATTGAAATTTTACTAACATATTTTTTGAAGTGGTGGCGCTGCTGTCATTCAACACGGATAAATGTTATTATTATGATGGTAATTATTTACTAATACATAGTACTTTTGACTAATGTTGATCTTGCAAGATGGTAATTACCTTCATAGAAAAGCTAACTAGGACAACAATCTATAGTGGAAAAACAGAATACAAACTACATACGTAAGTATAATGTATGGAGTTTGTTCACCGATATGTGATTTTACGTATGATATGAAAATTTCTATGTACAAAAAAAGAATGTCTAAAATTCTTTAAAAAATATCTTAAACAGATATACATATAATAAATTTGTAACTAAGTCGAATCTGTACATGAAATATTTTTTAGAAAATCTTACTGAAATAGACATTATTATCAACGCAGAGGCCGAATATATAGTTTTTAGAATTTTTGTCTATCTATCTGTCTGTTTGTCTGTGACAGCATCACGGAAGACCACTTAAGGGATTTTGATGAAATTTTGTATGGTGATGGTTATCTGGGTCAACATATATACTTTTTACTGCGGGAAAATATCTCATTTCTGAGAAATCTATACTAAACGTTAAAACGTAAGTAAGGATGGACCCGAGCGGAGCAAGGGTGAGTCGCTAGTATATTTATAATAATCCAAACAAGTGTAGCGCGCTCGGCTAGCTCTAAACAGTACGAAAATAAAATTAAAAATATGTATTAAGTGAGTCATGCTTAATATTGCATAGCAAGTTAGCAACTAATTTTGTACTATATTTAATTTATATATGACGCAAAAATATAATTTGCTATTCGTGATTAACGAAATCCAGTCAAATATAAATTTAAAAATCAAATAAAATATCGTTCTTTCCATACTTTGAATACTTATACAAAAAGCCAGAATGACAAAAAACAATGTTACGATTAATTATTATTTGATTAAACACTTCTTTTCAACCAATATTAATTCTCTAATCATATTTAAATATTATTGGTTTATTTAAAAAAAATAACTAGGTATCATGGTAGAAGAAAGCTACCTATAACCTCGTAATAACGATAACAATATATCATATTTTTTAAGAAATAATTTAAAATGGTTACGCCAAACACAAGGTGCCAAATATGTCAGCTCGACGTCACTTACTGAGAGCCCATTGTTCAGACGGCATCCGCCTTATACCATATCTGTCTACGATAGAGATACCGATCTACAACAACAATGCATAAAACATAATGCAGATAGCGCTGAACTTACTAAAACATACGAAACTCTCACTCACTCACTCTCAGCTTTACCCATTGTTTTGTATTACATAACAAGAGTATTAGAAATTTGTGCTATCTATTATTTAACACATTAGTCTATTTACACGGCTGTATGATCTTGCATGAAGCAAGTAGTGAGTAGTATATCTGTTATAATAATAATAATAAGTTCTTTATTTCCAAAAGGTAGTACAACCAGATATTTGTTTAACACTTAATAAATACATACATACATACATACAAATATTTGAAACATAGCATCTGCAGCCGAACTAAGAGACAAAAATTAGTGTGCAATCAAAAATAATTAATTAAATATCATCTCCAGAGTTTGTACTTTATGCTCACATAATCTAGGTAGAATTAAATTTAAACAACACATATTAAGGTTTTTGATTGATTATTACATAATAAGATAATAATATATATATCTAATATCGTTCCTCTCTCTTAAGATGTGTAATGCATGACTTTAAGAAGTATTTGTGTAATGAGTGTAATGTGTGTGAGCAATAGTTATAGTCAAACTGCGAAGCTCTGGCGCTTCTAGATTTGGCTAGCTTAATCTCAGGTTAGACAAGAAGTCTTAGCCAAATTCCAAACTAATAGCGGTATCAGCCTTTGAGTAAGGAATTTATCTCTAATCCTAGGACAGCCCAACTTGGACGGTCAGATGTCGAAACTCAATACGATTAAATTGGGGTTTGGTTGACCAGTCAGACATTCAATTTAACGCTTTAATCGTGAGCACTTCGAATCATATTGGATAACTCATCGTCTGTAGCGTAGTATTGGATATTTCTTGTATCGGATAATGGTTTAATAATTTTATGTTTTTATGTTCCTGAAGCATACAACGACGTAGGCCGTAGCATTTAAGACAATTCATACTGTAAAGAAGTTTTCTTAACAGTTATTTTAGCAGATTCTACCTCACTGATAATTTTCTCATATTTTTGTTTATTCTCAAAATGAAATGAACACTTGTTCTTACTTCAAATTTGTAATTTTCCGCATAAACTTCGATTTTAAAGCTTCTTTACTCACCTCACCTTCTAGCAAATTTAATGTACAATTATGAAATAAAAATAATTTTTTAGACGGCTGCTCAGAGTTAGGCAACATATATAATCCTTATTAAACACGCAACAAGTGCATTACAAACCGACGTTCAATGATTTTGTCTCAGTCAGCCCCTAGCAGACTAGGCAAGGTCCGAAAAAGATTATTTTGCTTTTGACATTTAACTGAAAAGTTAGATACTTCTAGGTTTGCCTTAAAATAAATCAATCAAAGGCAGAAATTGGAATTTATTGTAAGGTTTGCCGAAAGGCCTTCGTTAAACCTAGAATAAACCAGTCATTCCGCGAAGAGGCCACATATTGATCTTTGACTATAACATATCCACAATTTTATATATTTTGATAAGAATCTGAAAGGGAATCGGTTTTCAATATTACAATGTGATAAGATATAATTAAGGTATATTGTACATAGGAAAGATTGATATGAAGGGTGAATATTTCCATAACTAATTAATATTATAAGGTCAGACAAACTTGACAAAATGGTGAATTATGTTCGATATAAACATTTACAATACAATAAAAATGTTAAACGAAGTTAAGACGAATGGTAACCATCAACACATTAGCTGTCATGATGAAACTTATTTCATGTGCATAAACAAATGATAATGTATTCACGATTACCTAATTTAGATGTGAAGAGCAAAGTTTAGATCAATATATTTTAAAAGTCTTAAATGTCGTGAGAAAATAATATTCAATAAGTCTAGATTATTTCATATATTCTACAAAGCTAAAAAGTTTTTTTGTTTGAACGCGTTAATAATTATATTTATAACTTATTTATTGAGGTAGGCTTATACTCTCTCGGTATTAAGACGAGGGAAATTCCATTGGGTTTTAGTGGGTAGTATTGTCTTTTCTAGCATGGGTGCGTCCCTGTATGAATGCTGATGGTAAGGGCTATAGGCTCACTATCAGCACACTATGACCTTTAGGAGAAGAACAATTACACTAAGCGAGCAAAGCCGCGGATCTCTAGTTAAATTATATATGAGAACAAAAAAAATGTACTACTTATGATTCTTTTTATTAGGAATTATGAAACTAATTCACGGAAGCTTATACGGGTATAGTATTGTGTCATCTGTGCTTATATTTAATTGACTGACTTTTATTATACTATGATAATATAGTTTTATTACATTTTACACAATATGATACTGGTGCAGTAAAATGTAGCAACTAGTTTTGCGATAAAGTTAAACTTCTATTTGCTCCACGTATATTTTTTTTTCTAATAACACAAACTTTTTAAAACCGACCCGTACCTACATGTAATGAACGATAACCAGTTTTCTTTGTGAACGATATGATACCTAAATTCAAAAAGAAGCTGCGAAGCGTTTGACCCTCGGGTCGACGAGAGCAACTCGCCTGGTTTGTCCGCTTCGTATCATTGCTAATAGCTACAAATACACGTTCAAGGTTTATGGACTTGCAATGCATATAAACAGATATTTTGTTAGTTGTAGAAAACTTACATCTATGTTAGACTATAATGTTCTTCCGAGATGTAATAAAATAAAGCTTGAAGTACCGTTGATTTTAGAAACTAAATAGAATTGTGAAAGTCTTTAAAACTATGGGAACTACGGGATTTTAACACATTTCTTAACTTTGTGAAACATTCAATATATCAAGGGAAAATTTATTCTAAGAAGTAGCAAGATGGAGATCGGTTTGCCTAACACTATCTGTAATGAATCCGCTCATTAAAATTACAATTAAGGAAACACAATGCATGGGAAAAGTTTCATATAACCGCTATATAGTTATTCGATTCGGCTACACAAAAGCCTTCACGGCCTATCAAAGTTCAATGTGACGCTTGAGATCATTCAAATGGTACGGCTCTTTCGTGGACACGAATAATGATCACGATTCGAGTAAGCGAAAGTCATAACAAATTATTGTCATCTAACACAAGTACATGGTAAAAGCGTGTTTTACTTTAAGTGCAATGTTGGCATTCCTTGTTTGCGTCCGACACGCGATTAGTTTAAATATTAAAATAATATATAAAGTATATATACCTATATCAGAAATAGGAAATAATATCCTTATGTTCCTATTAAATGTTGCCAGCAACTGTATTTAAAGTAAAAATGCTGCGATCTCGTGCTATCAAAGTAAAAAGCATTGCTGTCAAAATTCAATGAAAGATATAAAAATTCTTCTTTCATCCAGACATAACGGGAGCGGAGCGGACGCGCCTGATAGTTGTCATTTGTGGTTAAAGTTGCCAAGCAAGTAATATCTTTCTTAAAGCTATAAAAATAAAGAACATATTGTAAATGGCGAAACCGTGCTTAAAACTAACTAGCTCATTCAAAGCTTCGAGACGGTAATGATAGCTCATTTCCTCGCAGGCCTTGCTACAGATTACATGGAGCTTTGGAGCAAATATTACCTATATTTACAGCATAAGGCTTAGCGCTGATGGCTGTAAAATGTTATGCATTGTCACATGGCTATATTAAATGATAGTCATTAATATTTTAGTATCCATTTGTAATCAGCTTAAATGGTGCTTTCTTATTTCAAATTCGTTACTACTACGTCTTCTTGTTCAGTTATTATGTATATACCTACCTACTTACCATTTTGTTACAAGTATCTATCTCTATACCAAATAATCGATAACGATATATTATATGGAAAACAACGATTAATTTACACAGTTTTGGAATCATTAAATCTATAAGTTCACTGTCAGAAGTTCGAGATGTAAAATAATATTCATATAAAATCATTTTCAAATGTTAAGTAGTTTCTCATAGCACAAATTAGCTAACGTACATGAGGTAATTAAGCCATTTTTCATTATATCTTTCGCACAAACAGTACTTTATCTTTAACATTATTTTATGTTTTAAAAAGTAAACATTACAAGTATACATTTAATGATTTTTTTTATAAAATTAACTTAATAAGCTATTGTTTTTTGTTGTGAATGAAATAACAATTGTATTCTTATAGTTCAGCTAAAATAATTAATTTAGAAGTTTTTTTTCTATAAAAGCTTATAATAATGAGAGAAGACATTTTTGCTCATCATCAACCCACCAGTCCTAATTGCACAAGCCCTGTTGCGGGACTTGGTAGCTGTAATAAATCGATACTAACCGTAAACGAATACCAGACATACCGCTCGTGTGAAACATTTTCACTTGCCGTCTTGTCATCTTAATTTTTCAATTATATAGAGGTTAATATAGGAACAGAATTTTCAAAACCAATTTTTTATACGTTACAATTTTTTGAAATAATTCCTGTTAAACTCTATATATGCATGTAGAAAACGATATTTGGCTTTTATTTTTCATACTCGTATATTTCTATATACATTAAAAACAAGGAAGAGTGCTAGTATAAAAGAAGCATACATATTTTATCTGTCTGTCTCTCTGTCTCTCTGTTCGTCTGTCTGTCTGTCTGTTCCGGCTATTATCTCCGAAACGGCAGGACCAACCTTTATTTTAGAAAAAGAGGGTTTTGCTCAAAAAAATTAAAACGTACCTAGGGACGCACCCGAGCGAAGCGAGGATAAGTCGTTAGTCCCTACATATTAATTAAGTAATAACTGTATTAGGCAGTGGTAGCCCAGTGGTAACGCGCTCGCTTGGGAAACCGAGTGAAGCGGGTTCAAATCCCAGGTCTCGCACCTCTGATATTTTCAATTTCTCAATAAAGACCTATAATTATTATCGTTATCAAACCCAGTATATGGTAGTGTAAAAATGTACAAACTGTATAAATATTGTACAAGTATATTTTTGGAAATATGTAAGTACATTTACAAAATGAGTTACGTTAAAATGTACTTATAGAAATCACATATCAGCTTGCTCCAAGTATGGAAACAAAATGCGAAAACTTCTTCTTAAAGTTTTACATCTTGGAGTTTCGTAAAAATTTTGCTTCATTGCAAGAGCCTAACACATTTCATTTTTTAACATATGTATGAGGGATGTACATATTTAAGTACTAGTAAATTTCTGATACGTGAGTTCTCACACTGACTCTCTAGGTTGCGTTGTATGAAATAATTGCTTTATCTTAAAATTCTACGTAAAAATTTGCGAGCTTCAAACTACCACTTCCAAATAAATAGGTATAATATGTAATACAATAATGATTTTATAGTGATGAATAAATAAACTATTTATTTCGGCAAATATTACTGGGAACTGCTTGGAGCTGTCTGAACACGACTGATGATCAATTGCGTAAAAATTGTTCCGAAGTAGGTAACAATAGCTTTTACCATACTGTTATGCCACAGTATTCAAACAACCGTGAAATTTGTAATGATATCATCAGAATGGTATTTGTTTTGCTTTTTTGTATATCAAAATGCAAATATATTATGTATTTTCTCTTACGATCAGATTACACATTCCTTAATTGAAAAAACACAGCCACAATATATATATATATATATATATATTTGTTTTACATATTGTGTGACATATGTCTTCTTCTTTTTGGACTTATAGTTAAAAATATTTGGTAATAAATATTCGAGTTTCTATGAAAGGATGGAAACGAAAAACTTTCTCATTTTGCTTTCAATAATATAGAAAATAGAACAATCTAATCTTCTAATAACTATATATAAGTCAAGCTACGATTATTACAAATGATTAATTACAGTAAGGATATTTGATAGTGTACAAATTAAGATTTACAAGAGTAACTAAATATACACTCTATCAGCTTTACAAACAATGAAAACAATTGAGAAAATTATGATTAACGAATGTCATATGATATCTAACTTTACTAGATATGCTTTCAGTATTAATGATTTACATACATGACCATATACCTACATATATATGTATGTATGTATGCTATATACATAGACAAAACAGTTCAGTACCTTTTTTTCCTCTGTTTAACAACCGATTTTCCTTATTTTTTTATTTAGTAGCAATTGACAACGTTTACAGTTATCAAGAAAAACATTTTGGAAACAGTTAGCCTTTCTTTATATAATGATTTCGGATTTCTACTACTCTAGGCGAAGGGAACACTAGTAGGTATAAATAATAGCTTCTCATACGTTATTTTGTCTGCGTGTGTTTTAACGGTATATTTCTATATAATTAAGAGAAAAAGAGTGTGCACTTTTAGTCTAATACAAAATTTTCCTACTCTTTAGGTTCATCGATTAAAAAGAACATATGTAATTATAACAATCCGAGTAAGTGTAGTTTTGAAGAATGTAAAAAGCCATGAAGTGCTCAATTTCATTATTTTTGTTGAGAAGACTTATAAACAAAATTAATTTAAATGCTTAAAGATTAATAATATTCTCAATAATACTTGTGATTTGTATAAAAACAATTATATCCTTATCGAAAATATCAAAATATCGGAACGATTTCTAAGATATAAATATAAGGAGCGATAAGTACCGTTTGGATGTATGTACGTGGATTTGGACTACAAAATACAAATGCATTATCAAAATTAAAGAACTGAAAGATTTTTGATTAACTCACGAAAATTATACACCTTCTAATATTACGTTCAAATGATAGGTATAAGTACCTACTTACCTTAAGGATATACATGGCAAGGTGTAATTTGTTCCATGTTTCTATGTAAGATGCAATCAAAGGCCACACCATTCACCATAATTCATCTACCGGGCACCACGTTCACACAACTCAAGTAATTTGATATAGACGATGAAATATCTGCTTTCCTTTCGTGGAGTTAGCAGAATACCTTTACGATTTACGACTTATAGCTTATGGGTTAACATAAAACTTGGAACATAATTCATCTTATATATTTAAACGAGCAATTCTTGTTTATTTATTTATTTATTTATACCAGCGATCTCGGGAACGGCTCTAACGATTTTGCTGAAATTTTGTATATGGGGGCTTTCGGGGGCGAAAAATTGATCTAGATTAGTCACATGTCTGGGAAAACGCGTGTTTTCGAGTTTTCATGCGTTTTTCTTATGCATTATTCTACGCAAAATTAAATAGCGACATCTATACAATTGTCTCAGTATCACTTAGTCACTTAATGTCAAATTATTTTTAAGCCAAATTAAAAAGAAAATTGTTCTTATCGCGACATCTATACAACTTTCTCGGTAACACTTAGTCACTTAATGTAAAATATACAATCTTTCGAGAACTCCGAGCGAAGCTCGGTCGCCCAGGTACTTTATTGTTTAAAGTGTTTTATCGTACTGATGACAATACAAAAATAAAATCTTATAGGTACTTAAAAATTAATAGCTTGTGTTGCTAAGCGCAAAACTCGAAAACGACCTCTGAACTGGATCAATTCGGCAATAATTTTTTTTCAAGTATTCTTTGAAGTCTGAAAAAAAATATTTTTATACGAGTAAGTTTAGTACCTGGGCGACCGAGCTTCGCTCGGAGTTCTTTTTTATTATATCATATTTTTTAGATTAAAAAAAAACTAAATTTTGAATAAATACAAAAAACAAACAAAAGTACAAACTTCGTATTCGTTTGAGATTCGAACACCTGTGATTGTTAATCTTGTACCTTGGTAGCTTGACCACGATGCTTATGCCTGAATGTAAGAAATTATTGACCATATTCTGCGTGGAATAATGCGAAAGAAAACCGCATGAAAACTCGAAAACACAAGTTTTCCCAGACATAAGACTAATCTAGATGGATTTTTCGCCCCCGAAAACCCTTACATACCAAACAGCGATATCGTTAGAGCCGTTTCCGAGATCGTCGGTATAAATAACTAAATAAATATACAATAATTGCTCGTTTAAATCTTTGATTATATCATTGTATAATCAAAGGTTTAAATATATATTTTTTCTTTTGTTAGTTTGTTTGTCTTTCTTTAACGTCGAAACAGTGAGAACCTACGTTAAAACGTACCTAGGGACGAACCCGAGCGAAGCGAGGATGAGTCGTTAGTAATTAATAAAATTAGTGTTCGCCTAGTGGTCGAAATACGACAATAATCACTATTGAAAATTTGAGGAAAACACATTATATGAGTAGAATTTACTATTTATATATAAAAAACCAAACATATTTCCAAATTTTACAAGCTTTTATTTAACTTGCAATGTTTGTTTGGGTCAAATTTTGCAACTGAATTTTAAAGAAGTTATCCTCAATCGATTGAACTGAAATTTTGCATAAACGTTTAGTTTGGATGACAATGCATGGTTAGTTTAGTGGTGTCATTCTAAATCCAACATGGCGGACTCTCAAAGATGGTGGACTATATTTTTTTTATGCACCACCCTGATATGGATATCAAATGAAAGGCTTTGCTGAGGAGAATACGAATAAAATAAAAACTAAAAAATTAAATAAATTAATAGTAAAAAAAAAACATTTTTAAAAACAAGTTTTTATTTTTAATGATAGCGCTAAAGCTCGGCAATAGCATTAAAACACTAAACAATTTCCAATTTCAATAAAAACTGATTTCATGTAGAGTTTTTTATTTTGTTTATCTATATAATATTATATGTAAATACTAAATAGTAATGCTCCACCAGCCTATTTGCCTTAACCTTCAAAATTCAAACCGATTAGGTACTATGTTTTTACTTTTATGGTCACGCTATACCTACAGTTTACATTAAGTTAATACTCTCATAGCCATTAACCTATCGTGTTTATATAATTCAATTCCTTTCAAACTGTTATTAAAGCAATTCCCATCCATTTTATTAGGTATTAACTTATGATGAATATGTTTGTAAAGCTTTCAGTTAATACTTATTTACGGTTACAACTCACAAAACAATAACAATTGAATTAGTAGTGACTAAGTTAGTTTTTTGTAATAAAAAAGTAACAAAGAATTTTAAACGCTTAAAAATATTTTTGTTGTATTTTATGGGATGTTAAAAGTACTTTATGGGTTTATCCATACAAATAAGAAGATAATTTAACACAACATACATTTATGGTGTAATTGCACGCGATCAATATTATTTCTATTAAGTTCTAAAGTACCACTCATCATCACATCATTACATGTACCGTTCACAACGCAATTTTAACATTACAACATTATACCTTCAGTCGGTACAGAACTGTAGTTTTCTAGATATAAATAGTAATTTATTATTACATTTTTTATAATATAAACACCTAATATATTATAAAGTGAAATTTTCTTCATAATTTGTGAAAATTGCATTTTTAAAAGACTAAAAAGTGTTTTGTTTTTTTTTTTTTTTTTTTTTTAATGAGATTCAGTGACAAACGAGCAGACAGACCACCTGATGGAAAGCAGTACCTGTCGCCCATAACACCTACGGTTCATGCACTTAGGTTTTAGGTAACAAAAATACAGAACCGTCGGTGCGTTGTCACTGTGAGGACTAAGATGATATGCCTCTTGCCTGTAATTGCGCTGGCTACCTTATCCTTCATACCGGAACACAACAATGCAATCATTGTTGCTTGGCGGCAGAAATAGATAAGGGGGTGGTACCCATCCAGTCGGACTCCTCAGGCTTGACAGAGTCCTACCACCGGTAGTGTTCAAAAAGCAGGGTACAGAATTGCGCTATAATTTCAATAAATGTGATTCGGTTTTCATAATTCTTATTTTAATGAATAGGAAAGAAATTCCATAAAAAAATATATATCTACCCCTAAGAGTGTAACAATTAATTTTAATTATAATACATATAGGTATTATTTTCATATACTTTATGAACCTAATAATAGGTATATGAAGCAAAATTATTTTAGATTTAATATACTACGAAACGTTTCTCTGCAACGTATACTTATACCATATGTTTAACGCACTTGAAAGCTTTTATGTTACCAGGTGCGTTGAGAACATAATGTTGACACTGCAATTAGATAATACGGTCTAGTTCAAGCAAACCTGTAATATAATAGGTCAGCGCTTTTCTATCCGCGTCGCGTGTTCAGGATGTGTGTCGGCCTCATTATACTGGCAAGTAATCACAAATCGATAGTTAACAGCATATTGCATCCTTCTACTTCTGCATACTTGTGGTTGAAATAGTCTAACTCGCAAACCTATGACCGCAATGAAAGCACCTGTCCACTATATCCGACAGCTGTTAGTACTAACAAGAGGTTATCTAGACTAATATAAGTACGTAAATATGAAGACTTTGATTTTTTATTTGTTCGAACGCGCTAATCTCTGGTAGGTAGGTACTACTTACTAGTCCGGTACTGATATTTTTTTTAATTTTAAATATTCTACAGAAATAGAGGAAGGCTATCTAATATGCATCAAAGATATGAGATATATGCTCAATGCACATTGTACACATGCACAAACTCTTTTTTGAAACCAATAATCTCCGAAACGGCTGGACGGATTTTGACGGGACTTTCACTGGCAGATAGCTAATGTTATAAGGATTAACTTAGGCAACTTTTATTTTCGAAAAAGAATCAGGGTTCCGCGAAAACAAATTAAAACCCATGAAATAGTAAACAATATCCGCGTACGGCGTACGTACCCAAACGAACCGAGGGTAAATAGCTTTATAATTTAAATGAATATCTTAGGAGTAGCAAGCTACTATTTATGTATAAACATAGCTAACCGTGAAAACGTACCTAGGGACAAACGCGAGCGAAGCGAGCGTGAGTCGCTAGTTTAAAATAAAATCTGTAAATTATAGTTTAATTTATTCGGTTGTACATTGCTTATAAAACTTTCTTTTCTATATAGATTTTTTACATTGAAAATTAAGCGGTTGCGATAGACTAGATAAGTTAAATATTAGAAGTAAACTTAGTAATTTACTAACAAACTATCTTTTTTGATATAGGTATCTAATGTTTTTATATGAGTCTCGTTAATATTTCAAGGTACTGTAGAAGCAATTATTTGTATAAAGGTTTATCTTTCTATTTTAATTGCAAATATATTGTAATAATATGTGTGGCTGATAGGCGTATGCCTTTTCCGTTTTAAGTGGTAAGGCACCTGCTTAATTTAAAATAATAATATTTGCTCAGTTTGCTTAAATGTATTTTTGTAGTGTCTATAAAACTAATTTCTTTTAAACTGAACGAAGGGAAATATTTTTCAGCCTTAAAGTGATAATAAAATACATAGGTACATTTCCCTGTAGAATTCCATTTGAGGCAGACTCGTCTACTTATTCAACTAACTAATTATTAAACCTTATAATAAATAAAAACGTTATTTATGTTGGTTAGGTCTATAACTCTATAAAAATTGGTTACTTTCCATTTAAAATAATTAACCCAATAATTCAAGATAAACAGTGTAGAAAAATGTTATATTACTTAGTATCTATCTATTTCAAGTATAAGCATATGTAATCTCATAGTTATGGTAAATGTAATTGTTATACAATTACAATGGCGTGGGTGCGTGAACATAGAGATTGATTACCCACGAGTCCACGGCGTCGGCGCCTCCCGGCTTTCACTCGCGAAGAAACGTATTGTATAATACAAACATCTGCTTTACTTTTTTGTACATATTACTTCTATAATAGCGTATTATTTAAGTGGTTAGCTTAAAAAGTAACAATACAAAACTGTACAAAAATATTTTTAATACTCTGATCATATTAAACTTAAGCAAGGTGCGAAGTTAGCAAGTCGTAGGATAAGTAAATAAGTTTTCATTACTGGACATAGTTGGAATATATAAATAAGAAAAAAATAGAAAGCTCAGCAAAGTTATTACAAGTTTATAAAAACCAAAACAGATAGAAAACAAATTAATCAAATGAATAAATAATCCATTCGGCGTAATTAAATATTCAGTTTATTTCTCTTAATAGAACACTCGTTTATTGATCTAAATTATACAGATATTTTAAATAAAATTGTCACAATTTTGATAGGCTTAAAGTTCAAGGAACACAGACAAATTGTCAAAATAAAGACGACATTGCAAAGTAGGTATTGCACCATAGCGAAATAGGACGTCCATTTTGTGAAAATTTTGCAAGTGCTATTTTCATGGTTACGCAACTCTTCACTATAATTAAAATATACACATAAATGTATTTACCTTTTAACTCAGTCCATCTATGGTAGCGTTCAAGTTCTGGGATAATATAAATATACTTACCATATCGCACTGCGCGTCACCGTCGTCGTCATAGAAGATGCTGCAGTCATCCATCCCTGCTGGTGGTTGCGCAGGCCTCCCTAAGCCGGGTCCCTGTACCCGCTCATCAAAACGGCCCTGCACGGCCGGTACACCGGCATCCGAATGCACTATCACACCACCCGACACCGATTGAGGAAGCAATTAACCAAGTAAATTGAACGGACGAAACCAATGGGATAATCCGATGAGTCACGCAACTATGAACCAACTGAGGTGCAACGGTGAGATAGTCGTGGGCGCGTTGGACTCCTTAACGATCTAAAATCTAATCTGACTGGATGAATGTTTTCAGTGTTGTTTTGGACACTGACTACTGAATAAAAACAATTGCAATAATGACAAATAACGGAAGTTTTCACTCAAGGGCGATCCGTTGAGCGAGCTCGGTTTTACAGATGGTGTTTTTTGTGTGGAACTGCGTAGATAGCCGTGTCGCGGTGGAGCGAGGGTGGCGCGCGCACTCCGCCGGGGTGCATTGATCGCACCTCCAATGCGCATGTCTCCCCTAAGAATTTCTCGACTGTTTTGACATTTACTTAGCCCGGTCTAGAGTCACTTTACAATAAAGCGTCGCCAATGCCGCCATGTAATGCGGGACACTTGACATTATTTCGCAATATTATCACTATTTAGAAAATTCTTCCCTCTATACCTATTCCATTATGGATACTGCATAATATATGAGAAATATTCTCCTACATCGGAAACAACGTTGAGAATTTACTCTCACGCTTTTTCCAGTACAATATTCTTGGTTTCCTTTCATAGAATTGTTGAGAAAGTATGTAGACAATTGCATTTCTTTGAAAATACTCTTAAGAGTAATAGTTAAAAGCAACCAACCTTGTAAATTGTAATGTTGAAAAAAGTAAACAGGTAGATTTTTATATCTTCTTTATTATTACTAACTTTATAAGATACTTTTAAATTGTGTTTGACCTCCATTTATTTGTATATACTTAACATCTTATGATTCTCTGTTCATCGCACTTTTTTGTACCAGGAAAAGTTTTTATGTTTTGTGTTAATGAAAATCAAATCCTGTTTTATTCTGATTATAATGTATTCGATGATGTGGGCAGGTGGTTAGTATGAAAGAGTTGAACTGTGAATAAACTGTGCCAAGGCACTCGGGACCTACAGACATTCACTGTGCTTACCGTCTTCCTCGACGACTATTTTAAATACTGGCAGGGTTTCTATTCGATTCTTCCTATATAATATATTAAAAGATGTAGTATATTTGAATTTCCTTAAATACAAAGAATATTATATAATAATATAATATATATATATATATATATATATATATATATATATATATATATATATATATATATATATATATATATTATTTTTTTATAATGAATATTTATTTATACCTCATAAGATTTAACTTTTTACCTTATGACATTCAAATATTGTAAACCCTGAGTTAACATAGGTTAATTTTTATCGTCGATTTACTTCAGGAGCCTCGGGAAAAATCTAGTAAAAAAAATTGTCATGTAACAGTTACGGCGTTGAATAAATAAAATTAAAATGGCTGATATATTTGCAATCCATATATATTATACAGAAAACGCATATAGCTAGTACGTTCGCTTGTAATAGTATCTAATAAAAACTTGTAAGTTATGATACGAGTACGAGACTACACTTCGAATAAGCTTTTTAAATATTCCACGTAATCTAAGAAGTATCTACTTTATAAAGTTTTAGAAGTAATTATGTAGAAGTAAGTAATTTATATCCCTATAAGTTCTTGGAAATTTCTATTCCAGTATAAATAAGCAGAAAACCTAGAATCTAAGATTAACCTTTTTTATTAAGGCTATTTATTGTACCAGATAGACTCATGACGTTCAGTAAAAAAATATAATAGATAATTTAATGCTGAATAAAATATTTTGATTTTTTTAATATTAACTTCCACCGGCTTTTCATTTCCATCGGCTTTCCATCGGCTGACATTAGGAAACAGAAATCATATAGAAACACCGTTAAACACGTTCAACATCACTTTAGCGTCGATGATCCTGGAACTATATGATGATATCAAGTGCCAGAAAGCTCTCACTTTATAAACATACTAACAACAAAATAAAAATGACTTAATCGGGTAACGGGTTAAGAAACTATAAAAAACACACACGTTTGTTTTTCATAAAGCCATGATTTTGATTTTTAATAATATCCACAAAGCCTATAACACTCGCATTATCAAAGCAAGCCGTAGAAAGTACGACGAAACATACGATCGAACATACATGCAAGTCAAATACATACCTCCTTTAGACTTCGCCGCAGTCAGGTAAAAGCTTAAAATTAATGAAATAAATTTCGGTAAGGTTGAAAAAGATAAAATCCGGAAAATATCTGTAGTATAATACAATAAGTCAAGTTAAATAGATACATAATCGTAACTATTATAGTTTTTGTCCGCGGTTCCACACGAAAGATAAACTGTGCGAACACAAATGGTATCCTATTTCCATCCTCATGTCCTTGCCAAAGTTTACCAAAATCTGTTTAGCTGTTTAAACGCAAAATGGTAACTAACAGACAAAGTTACTCTTACAATTATAATATTAATATGGAACCTCATACAATAAACAATTAACCCTAAATTTTATCATAAATAGTTTCTTTTTCCATTTCACAGACAACAGAGGATAAACATTTTATTTCTTTTTCGCAGAAAGAGTAAAACTGATACGACTGATAAAATTGTTTTCCTTTGGGAAATTTCAGTTCATATAGAATTCAATCAATAGAGTGACCAGGTAGAAAAAGCAGTGATGTGGGAATTCTTTACGTACTGATCATTTTCTCGATTCAATGAAAATACGTATTTTATTTACAACGTCACCTCCATTTTATCTTAATATACCTAGTTTTCAACGATAACATTAATTACGGACATTTTATATTTGTAAGTTACTAAATTTGGAACACAGTTACGCTTATATCCCATAAATATTATAAGTGCAAAAGTTTGCCTCAATGTTTGTTACTAGTCTGGAATAGTACATAGGTTACTTTTTATCTCGAAAAAATGTATGATTCCCGTGGGATAGATTTGTTTTTGTTTTTTATTAGGGACGAACTCGAGCGAAGCAAGAGTTAGTGTTGAGTAGTTAGTTGTTCATATATCGATAAAATAGAATAATATAATTATGGAAAATTGCATATATTATAAAAATATTATTAGCAATACAATATTCATATCTGTCCTTAAAAATTGCTGATTTCTAAACACATAATAAAATTTAGGTACCTACCTTAAGAAATACAGACGTACGATAATTATAAGGGTTATAAATAACATGTAATATATAAAATGAATATTATCTTAAGTTATTAAGAAGGAACACATAAGTTAAATAAAGTTAGATACATAACAAAAAATTAAAAGCTCTTAAACAAATCAAGTGTTTGTTTGTATGTTTGTATGAGATAATCTCTGGAAACAGAAAACCTCCAAAAAATCTTGGACTAATATAAAGCTACACAATCCAGTATCCTATAGTAGTATTGGCTACAGTAATTTACTTATCATCAGGGCTGATAATGAGCCATAAGCAAAAAAAAATTATATTCTTTTGTTACTCTATGACAATAAACATATTGTTCTAACGGGACTAATAATATTAGTAGATCTAAAAAAACATGTAGTAAAGTATTAAGTACTGAAACGATCGGTGTGAAACCGATAGGATAATATCATCCATAAGAGTTATGCAATTCTTAGAGACTTTTGTACGGTTTCAGCAAATATAGACAACCTTGACTGTATGCTATTTATGTTTCCTTCTTATCATATTTCTTGATATATTGTCTCTTTAATTATGTTTCTTAATGCTTAGCTTAAGATGAAATATGCACTCTGTCATTCTGGTATTTCTTAATAGCCACCATTTTTTTAAGCGTAAATATACGCGTAAAGGTTTCCGTGGGATAGTTAAAAAACTATAGTAACTAACAGCTTAGTACACAAAAACTACTGATTGGATTTTAATGAACTTTACAAAAATATAGTTTATACATCACCCTTCACAGTTAGCTATATAATATATAGTTAGCTATATAATTTCTTTGAGACATCGAACACCTTACGGCCCGGCCACGACTTCTGGCCTTAGCGGCATGCGGCAGCGGGCTCTGCGAGCGGAGCGGTGTCCATGCCACATACGCCTAGTAGCGTTAAGCGACTGTGATCGAGGTGGACATATTCAGGAGGTAATGGCATTATCCAAAGTGGCTCTGCTTTGTCTTGAAAGCAATTCATGTATTAAGCAAGATATTTTGAATTCGAAGGAAGAAGTGCACGAAGTGACATGCATTTTCTGAAAAACTTTGTTTTATTTTTTCCCACAGCCTTTTTATTTCACTTTTAACATATACTGTGGATGTTTTGATATCCAAATAGGTGGTCGGTTTAAAATTTCTTTAATAAAAATTAAAAGCTTCTGTGTTCATATTCTGCAGAATTCCGCTATACATTCCCTGCGTTACCGCTGTCCGCGCCGCTCTGTGTCTTGGCATCGCATTGGGTCGCGCGCGCGTACATTTGTTTCCTCCGCACCACGCGCCGCAGCACTGCAGCGATTCGCTCGGCAAAAATCGCTCGCGTTGCCGCCGAGTGCGGTGTCTCGTGGCGTGGTTCAACATTTTAGCACATTTGTTCTTACCGCTCGCCGCTCCGCGTTTAGCTGCCGCTGACAAAGCGTTCGAAACGTCCAAAACCAAAAATCAAAATAAATTCGCGATAAAATATTTTTTTAGTTTTATTTAAAATATACTAATAGTTTATACATATTTTATCCAGCCTATAAAACTACTTACGTACCGTACTTTGGAATTTGACTTCCTTTGTGATAAACGAAAAGTATAAAAATGTTGTTTTATTTAAAAACCGGTTTTGTTTTTAAAAATCCGGCTTTCCGCTACTATTTTATTATAACGATATAAAATAAGAATGCCTAGAAATGCGTATGCATGTTTGTGTAATAAGCGTGCCCGGTCATTCCCTTCTCGCGAGACCACATTCCAGTGGGAGTAGGGACTGACGGGCTGACGTTATGTCAATCCGTCAGTTTACCATAACTTTCAAAGTTGTATAAGTATTTCTTATCAGCCTTATACCTAAAATATATTAAAGGCCTTATACCTATATAAAGTATGACAGTTAAAATATATAAAATAGGTAAAACGAAGATAAGTGTAAAATTAATACTTAACCAGAGACTAACGTGCATTGTATTTTCCAGAATTTTTTATCCATATAATACCACCAATACATGCATGAGGCTTATAAAACTATGACAACCTCTGACATGGTTCCTGGAAAGAAATTTTGAAACTAACGGGATTATTATCATACTCGTAATTGTTAAAAGTCATTTTTATCCATGTTGGGACTACAATTTATCAGAAATACATATATGTATCTTTATATATATTTCCTTCCTAAGACCTCGTATATTAGTATTAGTCGGCTAAGAATTAAATCACGTGATGTGCTAATATAACATCATATTTCCACACTATTACATCTTCTCGTTCCAAAAATCTATTTTTTGTACTCATCTTTATTTTTAATAGGTTTTCTTAGTAAATATTCAGTAACTTACGACGTTTCCTACATAAACATTATAATGAAAGATATAACAATAAGATAAAATTATACTAATTAATTGTAGTTTTTGTGACAGGTTACGAATACTTCATTATATTTTTTATTAATTTTAATTATCCTTATCCGTGATTATAAAGTGAGACAACCAGGAAGTGTTACAAATAAACGACATAACTATTTTCTGTAACAGTGCAGTAACTTTTATGTATAACTATTATTGTTGAAATCTATATTAATCTATATAAGATATATACAGTTATTCATATTAAGCTCATTATAAAGCACTAAGAGTACAGTGTAAGTGTTATGACATTAAATAGCAATTATTACGTTGTAAATAGTCGTTGAGGATTTTGAAAAGCGTTGGCATTAACTTATCATAATATATATGATAGATATGGAGTGTAATGGAAATGGGTAGTATAAAAAGTTTTAGAATTCTTTTGTTGTAACACCTTAAACCGGTTAGGAAGGCAGTGCGGGCGGGCATGTTCTTCCTACGTATATATAATTAATTAATTATATTCCTGCGCAGGCGCAACGCAATGTGTGTGCATGCGCGGCCCGGCAATTTGTATGTTGGATACGAATACCTATTATGATTGAGTTGAAATTTTGGGACAATTCAAAGGTAATTTCGTTTTAATTTAATTTGGTACATCGCACTTGTTACAATATTCTGTAGTTCTAAAATAGCAAAAAATGCCTAATTTTTCCCATTTTGATTCTTTCGATATTATTCATTAAAAATTGAAAAGCACTTATAATAAGACTAACGACTCACCTTCGCTTCGCTCGGTTTCATCCGTACGTTTGATGCTTAGTATGGAAAAGATGGACTAAATATGATGAGTTTTATATGCCTTACTTGAAAAACAATTGAATCCCCATACAAATTGCCACCCTCCTTTTCACTCACTTAAGGGACGATTTCTGGGGTAAAAACTATCATTTATCCTCCCAATGTCTCAAACTATCTTCATACTAATTTTCATCTGAATCGGTTTAGCCGTTTAGTCATAAAAAGGTAACAAATAAACAGAGTTACTTTCGCATTTATAATATTAGTAAAGTATGGATAGTACAAATTCAGAGATTCACACATTTTAAAAGCGAATAGAAATCTGTATATTCAAACTTAAAACTAAATAATATCTCAGTATGAAATATTTTTATTGACAAATGTTATCCAAAAGTACAGCATTCTGAAACCTTACCGAGAACATAGCCTTTGGCAATTACCATATAATTTATATAAAGTGAAATTAAACTAAAGGTCAAATTTTACAATATGGGTGTTTTGCACCAACAACTAAGGGATAGCAAGTGAAAGGGGCTCGAAAGCTTTCGTATCACATACTACATCCAGTACGATCATGACTTCCATTGAGATGCTTGAGATAAACGAGTTTACTTTTATTGCAATGAAAGGGGCTGGGCGTGATTCACATAGTGACATAAACCAGCACCTAAAATTGAAAGTGGTTTATCGTAACTCTACAGATACTTATTTTTATCATTAAACTTAAATTTTATCATTACATGTTATGAAAAAAATACAAATACAGGAGAAAACGGTCACTCCGAAGTACGAACTAAGCCTGTGCGCGCTAAGATAAGTAGATAAGTAGCAAGTCATCATCATTTGTAGAAATATCGATTTGAACTAGATTATTTTAAAAGTAGTGATATTTAGTTATCTATACATGTAATAAAATTCTGAGCCGAACCTGTACATTAAATATTTTTTGGAAAATCTTATTGAAATAGTCATTGTTATCGATACAGAGGCCGAATTTATGTATAGTTTTTAGAGGTCTTTCTGTCTGTCTGTCTGATAATACGTCACGAGTAAACCACTGAACAGATTTTGATGAAATTTGGTATAATAATAGCTGGTTATCCAGGTCAACATATAGGATACTTTTTACTGCGGGAAATATCTCACCTTTGAGAAATCTATACTAAACGTTAAAACGTAACTATGGTCGAACCTAAGCGGAGCGAGGGTGAGTTGCTAGTATTACTATAATATAATGATATTCTTAGTAATATTTACTACTTATTCCTACACGAGTTAGAATTACGAACAAAAAAGCAAAGTTTATATTCTAGACAAATAAAAAAACATCTCAAGCTATTAAATAGGAAGCTTAACAAAAGAATATTAAATCTATTACAAAAACACCCGCTCGCATTGGAGTTTACATTGAAAAAACTATTTAAATATTAATTTACGTACTTACTCCAAAATAAACTGACTGTAACAAATGAAGTTGTTAAGTATAAGTTAATTTGTTACAGTCAGTCAGGTATATGAGAGAAAAATTTCTCTTGCTTTATAATTCAGATATAAGGTAATTAATATTACAAGTGCAAGGCAGTGGCAGCCCAGGGTTATACGCTCGCTAGGGTAACCGACTGAATCGGGTTCAAATCATGATCATGTGCGACTCATTTCCAACACGATTATCACATGAGGAAACCTGCATGTCTGAGAAGGACCTAGGCCAGTTTTCAAAAGACATGTGAAGTTCGCTAACCGGCACTTGGCCTGCGTGGTGAACTATGGACTTCACGTTTGGGTCAGTTTATTGGCTCAGTTAGCCTTACTTGCTGTGCCAACGTTCGCGGGTTCGAGTCCCGCAGTGGGCATACATTTGTGTGATGAGCACGAATGTTTGTACTCCAGTCATGGGTGTTTATATTTGAATATGTATGTATAATATACATAACACAAACCTCGTAGCTTACCATGGAACTAGATGGTGATGTGTGTTAATGCCCCAACATATCTATATCTATATAGTATGGACTGATCCCCCTCGTATTGAAGGGAGGCCAGTGCCCAGCAGTGGAACGTTAAAAAGGGCTGAATACACATTACAAGTACATTTACACTGCAAGCGTGTAAACTTAGTAGACTTCATTATCTATAAGTGTGATAAATATAGAGTATAGCGCTCTGAAAGTAGGTTTTAAAAGTGACTAAGATCGTAGTAAATTATTAAAAAAGTAGAAAACACGGCTCTATAATTTACTTGAAATTACCATTATTATTTACAATAATTATACTGTTTATATCATACTAATATTTTTAAGGGTAATAATTATTAGATTGTTTGAATATTGTTAAATACCAGACATTGCCCGTGGCTTCACCTGCTATCAATTTACATAATTTATAATATACATGTACAATGTACATACATGCATATAGTGTAAGAAGTTAAATTCTTGTACTTATGGGAAAAAAAATATTTTGTAAATATACAGATATGCAAAATTAGACAGATTAAAATATAGAACAAGGTATATTAATAATTATAAGCCTTAAATATAATAATTATTAATTAAATACAAGTTACTTTAGTCAACTTCGATGATGTCTATTCTTGATATTATATATCTGTAGCACCTGGAGAAGGCAGGCGATAAGACCATCTGCAATATTATCCGGCATGCATAACTGCACAGAGCTTTCTCTTAATCTACAAGATTATCTCGTATGTATAGGTGTTAGCTGTAAATATATCAATTTTTACTATAGTAATAGAAATGAAAGTGTTTCGTTGTAGGAAAATGCTTAAAATTATAATATTAAAAAAAAATGAATAGTAAAAAGTAGAAAAGCTTGTTTTAAAAATGTTTTTTACAATTAATTTATTTTTAATTTTTTAGTTTTTACGTTATTCGTATTTTTCTCAGCGAACCTTTTCATTTGATATCTATATCATGAGGGTGCATAAAAAAAAACATAGTCCGCCAACGTCTTTGGGAACCCGCCTTGGAATCGATTTAGAATGACGTCACATAGCTAACCATGCATTGTCATCCAAACTAAACGTGTATGCAAAATTTCAGCTCGATCGTTTGAGGATAACTGTTCTAAAATTCTGTTGTAAAATTTGTTCCACACATACACTCTAACTAACAGAGCAAGTTAAATAAAAGCTTGTAAACAGTGTATGTCCATATCGATATCTAGTATTACTATTTAAATATTATTACAGTTCAAAGATTAACAATTGAATGGAAATTGCGATTCACTTATTATTTAGATATAAGATTCTTAATTAGAAAGGTATGAATATCACTAAACATCATTACGATTTATCGCGTTCAAAAAACTTACTCAGCCACTAATCGCCAACCGTCAACTTAACGTGAGACTGTATAGTCTTAAAGAAGCTACCACTAGTTCATAATGAAGTTATGCTTAAAAGCCTTCAATATAAAATAAAACTAGTACTACATCAAATATCGAAATAAAAGAGTGTTCCCACTTTTGGCGCTATCATAGGCACCAGTCGGCGGCTTTTTTGATTTAGAACTGTATATCTTAGTTGTTTAAATCAGGTGCAGCAGATGTTTTTTTAATTCATGGGATATTTGTATAAGAAAACACCTGGCTTAAAAACTGCTCTATTATCTCTACGCAAAAAGTCATCAATCCATCCATTGATGCGTGAAAGTAGAGCAAAGCAATAAACACACTTCCATAATTATAATACTAAGTAGTAAGGACGAAGTTCTATTTATGGGTTTTTTAGTTCGTAGTCTTTGTACATATCCGTAGCTTTTCATATTATTGTAAAATATAAAGCTTATATCTGAATATGCTCGACCTTTCGAAATAAAAGTAAACTCTGTTTATAAGAAAGTAAACTGCATAATAAAAATAAGTATTGAAAACCATATGCATATATGAAATGTGTGCACAAATAAAGAAATAGGTAGGATCATTTTCAAAATTATGGTTTTGTCTTCTATTTGATTTCAAATATGATATTTAAAGGATCATTGAAGGATATCTCGCTCGTGTCCAGATACATTTTATACATATACTCACCTTAGCTTCGCTTCGATCCCTAGACAAAAACAAATCTATCCTACGGGAACCGTAAATTTTTCCGGGATGATATATAGCCTATTACCTTCCTCAGTTAACGGGCTATCTAATGCAAAAAGAATTTTTCAAATCAGATTAATAATTCCTGAGATTAACGCGTTCAACCAAACAAACATACAAACAAACTCTTGAGCTTTATATTATAGTATATACTAGGCATTATATTATATATATATTTAGATAATAATAGTTATTATGAGGGTATACTTATATAGAGGGTCTATATAAGTATCTCTAAAAGTTTAGCCAAATTTAGCCATGTAATCGTATGAAATCGGATTTTTTGGAAAACACCGCCTTGGCTCAGACATTTTGTACAACATATTTACAAATTATATACATAAACTTTCCTCGTCTTTCGCTCTTTCTATAAGTGAAAACCGTACCAAAATCCGTTGCGTGTTTTAGGAGAAATAAGCAGAAAAACAGACTGACGTAGACAGCGACTTTTTTTTATACTACGAGTATGTACAGATAACTAGTGCTCGCTCATTAGTTGAAATTTTGACCATAATCATAATTAAGAAAAGTATATATATATATATGAATATAATTTACCTACCTATATAAAAGAACCAACTATATCAAAAAAGATTTATTGACTAAAGCTCGTACTCGCTCGCTTCTAAACAAGGTTTTCATACACAAGAGAAAAAGATACTAAACTGTTTTGTCTTTGCCTAATTATACATAGATATGTAAATAGTATATAGTATGTACGTTATGTATAGATACGTCATGTACTTTATATGCAAATAAAAGTAAATCTTCCCAACGTTGCTCCGTTAATTAATCGTATCTTTAAAGGCAGTCGGACAGAAAGACAGACGATTGCATTGCAATTTATCGTTTTGTCTCCAGACAGCCATTTATTCCGGATCCGGAACAATGTAACGATGTACTTTGATAGAGAAAGTTTAAGTGGACTTTTCATGTTATTCTTGAACCTAATAAGGCGACAATTTCCTACAAATGAATGTTTATATTTTGATATATGACCTATGGACAAAGTACTCACATTATTAAACTTTTTTTATTTTAGTTTTGTAACTGAATTGTACATAAAATAAGTCTTAACATTAAAGACGAAACAAGACGTAGCACTTCTAAAGAACATTAAATTTTATTAAAACAAAAACCTTGATAGAAAAGAAATCTATTGGTTTTTTCAAGCAATAAATATTGTAACAGAATTTGAAAAACACTCCTCTTATGTACAGATAGATATGAGGGATAGTTGCCCCTAAGGGCATCTACATATATATCGATACCGATGGAGGCGTCAGGCGACTATCATCTTTGATATGGATAGATGCCCTTTTGTTTTTTAACAAAACTCAAAACATTAGAAAGACTATTGACACATAGATATGTACTTAATGAAACAGTGTATTGAAATAATAAAAACAAGAATGAAATTTATTGCTAATTAAGTTATGAAACAGTAAAAACTTACGCTTAAAACTTTGAAGTGTTCATCACGTTCGCTGCAGAGATGATTGCACAAACAAAAAACTTAAAAAAAATAAAAATCGATTTCAAAACACTGAAAAGTACAAAAGTAACAAATTATCAGTTTTCATTTACTATAGATACCTAATCAGATATTTTCGAAGTCGATGTGACTTGTATCGGCTGGCAATCGTGAAACATCGTGCATTTCAAATACAAGCAGTATGCAGATTTAATTGATGGTGATAAGTGATAACAGATTACATTCAAATAATAAAATATACTATATAACTACGAAAGAATAAGATATATTCATAATCACATCTTTCTTTAAATATTCTATTTTAATTTTAATAGTCATATTTAAATTATATGTACTTACAACACAGTAAATATTGTATTATTTAAGAGTTTCATCTTTCTACTTATTTTATTGTCAAAAACTGTTTAGTCTGCAAAATATTACGTTTCCAGTTATGACATAGTATCGATTTGGCGCAGTGCCGCATTACCTTAATTACTCGATACTAAAATTAAATTTGAGTGAAATATATAAAATTTTAAGATGGTAATTTTAAATGTATGCATATAAATATACATCAAAACAAAAATAATCTATTTAAATATTTACATGGATAAAATGAAATATTTTTAAATTTTCTCTTCGAATACGGCTCTGAGTTATAAGCCTCTTTGACATCGTAAAACTTATTGTAACTGGAAGGTATATTATGATTTATATATAATTATTAGCAGAGCCCGTGGCTATGTCCGCGTTCAATCTACAAAAAAAAACTCATGTTTGTGTGTGGTGAGTCGCTGTATAACAATACAGCGACTCACCCTCGCTTCGCCCGGGTTCTTCGCTATACACTTATATAATATTGTTCATACAAAAATACTAAAAATTGCGTTAAAAAAATAGTAGGGTGAAAAATACTTTACGATCTATTCTTATACCTACCAAATATACAAAAAAGAAAATCATTAAAATCGGTCAAGCCGTTTCGGTGGAGTGCGACCATAAACACCGTGACAATATATATATATATATATATATATATATATATATATATATATATATATATATATATATATATATATATATATATAAGCCCTTTTTAACGTCCCACTGCTGGGCACGGGCCTCCCTTCAAGACGAGGGGGATCAGGCCATAGTCCACCACGCTTGGCCAAGTGCGGATTGGCGGATTTCTCATGTCTTTCGAAAACTTGCTAGGTCCTCTCAGACATGCAGGTTTCCTCACGATGTTTTCCTTTACCGTAAGGCAAGCGGTAATCAAGTTAGAAAATGATTCGCACATGAAAATATCAGAGGGATTTGAACCCGCTTCACTCGGTTTCCCAAGCGAGCGCGTTACCACTGGGCTACCACTGCCTATATATATATATATATATATATATATATATATATATATATATATATATATATATATATATATATATATATATATATATATATATACAAATTAACAACGTCAAGTTCGTAGTAACAGTACTGTTTCAATGAAACTTGACCAATTCATAACTCTATGTTATCTTATATCACTTGATGAAAGGTAACATGCAGCGATATATGAACGAGGAACGTCTGATCGCGTTATAAAAGTTATGGTTTAATGTTATAGCGGTCCACCTAACAGTGTTTACGTCTAAAGCAATTTGTATTGTGGCCATTAAAGAACTATCGTCCATCCCAATTTGATTGCCTTGTTAGTCTAGTGGTTAGATCATTCGGTCTTAGATCATGTAGTCCTGGGTTCGAATACTAAATCACAAAACTTTCTGTATATCTGATCCTTTAAATTATTTGTATTTAAAGCTTATAAGTTATACAGACATTGCTTGGCAATAACTATAATTACTAAGAAATCTTCAAGTGCAAAGTACAGGTTAATAGCGAAAAGGAAAGCAAGTGTAAGTCTAAATGAATAAGTCATAAAGCTTTTAAGTCTAGAAACTCGATACTGGCCGGGGTGATCTACAGGTCATTTTATTATGGGATTGAATTAAAACCGCGATATAAAACCGCTAAATTATGTTATATACATAGAACGTTTTTGAGTATGCGGTTTACAGTGTAATAGCGATTAGTGTCATGTTTCACATGAAGAAAAAAAATTCACCGAAGACTATTAGAACTGTAGTAAAAACAACGTGATTAAGAAAAAGTTAGCTATTTTAATAACTCTACATATAAAGCCGTTAACTTAAATGCTATAAAAAACCGTTTTATGCATAATCAATCAAATTACATATGATTTTTTTAAACCATTTACCTTCTATATATCTTCGTTTATAAATTAATCTAAAGCTTAAAAGTTTGCTTAGATGCTGATAATGTACTAAATAAATAGAAGCACGTGGTACTATCGGTCTGTGGTGAAATCAAAGAACTAGCAAATTATCTTGGCTAATGTCACGACCCTGGTTATTCGTGCCTGGACGTCAAAATACAATAAATAACGCATACTCAACAATAAAATATTGTCCAGTTCTACGCAATCTTAACTTTTAAAATTTTTAGTTAATGACGGGCTCTAATTAAACTACCTCTCTCAACTAACTAGCGACAGTTAGAAGTATTGGCTAATGCTCCGTTTTGAATATATAATCTTTTATATCACAAAGTTGAAACACGTTATTATATTATAAAATAGATTGTATTTTTATAAAAAAAAAGAATATTTCCTTAGCTAGCGTTAGACATGTTTCCGTATTCCGTTTCTAATAAGTTTTTTTCTGGACTGGTGTTAACGTCTGGGAGCGAGTACAATATTATGTTGTAATGGTGATTCTTACCTTTCCAGATATTGAAATTCATTAATAAATTCATGATATGCATAATTAAAGTGCAAAAAAGGAAAACAAATAATAAAACATTTTTCAATCTAATTCCCAAACATATCGGATAGCTATGTGAAAGTCAAATCGGTAACAATATCCACTATCCACATAGCAGAAGTTTTTTTCTCCAAGAAACCGCATTCGCATATACAAAGGTAAATTAATCCGCCACAAGAGGGAAAGTTTCGCATGCTTCACATGATATGTGTAGGTGTCTTTACGATCTTCTATAAAGAATATGCAAATAGGCCTTCTAGTAACACTTGGCATCACTTGAAAACATATATGACGTAAAGATTGTAATAATTTATGTTTAGAAATAATTAATTTTACGGTAAAGGAAAAATACCCTAAGGAAACCAACATGTCTGAGAGAACTTAACTAATTTTTGAAAAAGACACATGAAGTCCACCATCCCGCACTTGCCTAGCTCGGTGGACTATGCCCTGATCGCACTCACGTCAAAGGGGGCTCGTGCCCAGCTGGTGGAACGTTAAAAAGGGCTGAATACTACTTATGAATTTATTTGATGACTAGTGACTTACCATTGCTTCGCTCGAGTACGTACGCCTAGGTACGTTTTAAAAAGATATGAATAGTTATTGCAAGTATACCTCAGGAGACAGACTTATACTATTGCAGATTTTTCTGTAGGCCTTAAAAATACCTACAATTTTCTAGTACATTGTTTTGATGTATCTCTTAAATTTTAGCTAGCGTTAGACACGTTTTCTAAGAACGACTCAATAGAACCAGTTATTGTGTTTTCCCGTGGGAATGAAAACTTTTTTCTGAAGTAAAAGGTATCCTAAATGTTGACCCGAGTAATAAGTTAACACTACACAAAATATAGATAAAATCAGTTCAGTACTTTTTGCGTGAAATGCGTACATCGATTCCGTATATCTTATGGATTTTCGTATATAAAAATGGAGCATCACATAGCCAAAAGAAAGTGTAGTAAATATGTACATACATATGTGTATATTGTATAATAAAGATTTTTTTTTCTACAAATTATGGCAATTTTAGAGAGGAAAGGAGAAAAATAAAAAAATGACACCAAAAAGCTCATAATAATATAAAAATATTTTTATATTTTAAAATCCAGAGTTCGAAAGATATTAGCCATAGTGAAGTGTCAATCCGCTATTACTCCTTATATCTTTAGTTCTAGGAAGTTGTGAATGAGGAGAAAGACAAGCTCATAAAAAAACGTCGATTTGAAATATTAACAAGAAAAAGTTACAATTTAATAGATATTAAAAAATGTCAAAATTATTAACAAAAGCGAAACAGAAAAACAGCAAGGCCTGCCAATGGCACACTATATCATTCACGGTAAGTGAAGATCGAAACAAAATTAATGTATTGTGTAATTACAAAAGGCAGCAATTTTAATTATAGATCCGTATACAGGTGTAATCCAATTATAGCTCCATATATTTATTGTAATCTCCTAGATGTGAGAGGCTGATATATTATGTAGAATTCATCAGAACGGGTAACCAGTTTCTTACGCAGTTCTTTTTTGTAATTTATACATTTTAAGCTTATGTTCTTTGGTGTAATATTTAGTTATGTAATTAACTAGATTTTTAACATTCAAACATAGAGACAACTTTCAATGATAGACATGTGAGTTTATTTAAATTTTATATCCATTAGCTGTCAGATTGATCTTAATATTTTAAGAAAGCGATAAACTAGTATATTGTATAAATGCATAATATCTACAATTTATTACCTTTACCTTACCAATTAAGATGATAATCTTAATAATATATTTTGTTTCAACATATTGCTTTCATAGTTATAAAAAATAACTATCAATTTATAAGTAGGTAAATGTAGAGCTTCATAAAAGTTTAGTCTATATTTAACTTCATTACCGTAAATTACAGTGTAAAAATGAGATAAAATAGATGATAGAATTATACATATTTTTAACATGTCAGTGTACTTTACTTATTAAGTTGAGCATCCAGTCGGAAACCTGCTTGTGCCCGTAACTATCGCGATGGTGAAAACGTAATTGCCACGTAACATCACACGTCAACTACTTTACCTTCAAGTACCATCAAGTATTTCGTCAAGGTATCTTTAATTTTATTCGAATATTAATTAAATTTCGTACAAAATGTGTTAATGATAAATCAAATACTATAAGAACATTCAAAAGCTAGCCTAGTACTAAAAATAATCTATACAAATAAATAAAATTGAAGAATCTGTATATGATTTCAAAATAACTATGTTTTCTCAATTAGTTGCATAGAGCTATTTATATGATAACTCTTTTTTTTTGTCTCTCTGTCTTTCTGTTTATCTGGAGTAATCTTTGGAATGGCTCAACCAATTGTAATGGGACTTTCACTGAAAGATAGAGAAGCTTGTAGGGCTACATATTATGGGTATGTTTTCTGCCGGAAATATTTAAGGTTCTAACGCAAATCGAAAACCCTTAAAAATAAAGCAAAATTCAAATTTACCTAAATATTAAAATGCGAAGTAAGTCGCTAGTATTTAAAGAATATGTATTCTACACTAGCACCTTTTACTAAAAATCAAATACTAATTCTGTCTAATGTCAGTAGAATATTGAAGTATTAAATTTCATTCAGACTTATCTAAAAGTAACATTAAAGTGAAATTGAAACTTTAAGCTAAAAATTTCTCTCCACAATTTCAATCTAGATGGCAAGCAATAAAGTCGTTACGGTGTGAATTTAATTTTACTACATTGTAGTAGAAGGGGATAATCAGGTCACTGCCCCCCATTGTGTCAATCCGACGATCGTGTATCAGTTAATTGTTAATTTTAATGCGCACGAGTATCAGTAATACTACAAACACTGCTTCCATTCATCCCCCGTCACGTTTCGAAAGCTCTATCTAGATATACATAAAATCTAGCACAAGGTTGACTGAAAACATCTATTTATCGTGCAGATTCTAGATAAGTTACTAAAGGTCGCTGCATTGTTAAAGGTCTCATGCTCACTCAATGAAAAATGTTTTGCTGATTGTAATAAATAACAGTTGAGAATAGAATTTCTAAAGTATTTTCAGTACAGTAAATATAGTTATCGTACTCTATCATATTGTCATAATAAGTTAATGTTACATATTACAATAGAAATATTTTAACCAAGATTCATAAGACTAATATTTCATTGATTCAAGTTTATATCTATCTATACACAGATAAATAAAATTGAAGTGTCTGTTTATAATGTCAATATACTAGCTTTTTAATAAATGCATATGAAATTGTATAAGGTACTTATAAGAAAAACACAGTTTTTAAAATTTTTGTCTGTCTGTCTGTTTGTTTCAGCTAATCTCCGGAACGGCTGGATCGATTTTGACGTGACTTTCACTAGCAGCATATTTTAGAAAAAAAGAATTAAGATTCCGCTCAAAAAAAAATTAAAACGTACCTAGGGACGCACTCAAGCCTAGCGAGGGTAAGCCGCTAGTACTTACTACTTAATATTATCATAGTGATTGTAAGTATCTGACATATTTAAAGAGAATCGTGACTATCATTAACAAGAAAATTGAAGTGAATCATCAAAATTTTTCATTTATTGTTTATTTACTAAAATATTTTTAAAGATATCATTTTAAATTATATTATAAACAAAAACAATTAATTGTAGCACAAATGGACAGCTGTGTTATACGCAAAAGCATATACATTTTTTTTTATTTATCTGTCTCATACCTAAGTCCGTCTCTATTTATTAGTACTTGTTTTCACACGCGACTTTGCCCACATATCTACTTCAACAAAATTAGCCTGACAAAATAGCTTACGTATATATGCAGGATACAGCCTACAGGTAATATTCTTTCTTGCCGGGGCGTCCTGGTTTAATGCGAACGCGATCCTGCGGCGACCCTTTAAGAAGGGGTAGGTTGTGCGTTGAGCTTTAATGGGTAGTACTGACTTTTCTAACCGGTGAGTCACCTCTTAATCACCTGTATCAGACAGGTGGTACGTGTATAAAGGTATCCCGTTTTAAAAAAGGATAGGCAGGAATTAAGCTTCCATCCAATTTCAATTGAATTAGATAAACGTGAAGAAGTAACAAGCATACACAGAAACTTTCGTATTTAAAATTTTCATATTAATAATAGTTAGGTACGAGTGAAAAGTAAATTAAAATTATATTACAATACAAAACAATATATCAGCAATCCGATTAAAATTATGATAAAAATAAATAATAAATGCACATTTGTATATAGTTAAAAACTTGTAATTTATTATGGAAAAGAAATGTTTAGTCAACTGACTCACGGTTTTATAGCCTCGATGATCTAATCGAAACGGTCGAAACGTATAAATCGTATCAACAGTAGGAGAACGTTTGTGTATTAGCATTTTAGAAATAAACATTTTATATTCCATGTTAAGAAGAGAAATTGCTCTATGACTAATTCATTTAAGCTAATAAGCTTTAGTATATCTATTATAAAAGACGATCATTGGGAGAATGCTTAATGTTAAATATTACCACAGATCATATAAAGTATATTACTAACTTTTTTCGTAAATAAATGTTTGGCTATTACCATAATATATCATAACTAACGACTTACCATCGCTCCGCTCAGGTTCGTCCCTAGGGTGGGCCACCCTTATCACTTAAGGGTATGAAAATAGTTTACGACCTATTCTCAGCAGACCTACTGAATATACACACAAAATTTCATAAGAATCGGTCAAGCCGTTTCGAAGGAGATTTGTTACAAACACTGTGACACGAGAATTTTATTTAATTATTCATATTATATTTTCTTTAAAATAGAAATAACATAATGATCTTAAGTCTTTTTAATTTATCTAATTATTCAAATTAATAAAAGCTTAGTTAATGGACAACTGACAACAACTAGAGCAACTGCCACATCAAAAGTTATCTATTTAAATATTACTTTGCTATATCGCACAAATTACAAATTGGCTGATTGACATTTATTATTTAATATGTATAATGGATATGTTTCCAACGCTAATTTAATGGTTATTGGGGTAATTTTATGTTATTTCTAAGATAACGATTGAAATTTATAGTCACTTCCTCTTCCGATGATAGTCCAAGCCATTTCTATCTAACAATATTAAACTCGTTTCACATCTAATCCTATTTAAAGTTTACATATTATAATTATATCATATTATTTTCTTTCACGTAAATGACTGAAAAAATATGAATGAATGACTGATACTATATGAGATATAATGTATACAATACTTATATTTAACGGATTTTTATGACTCCATTGTTATTTTAACTAAGTGAAACTAAGTAAATTATCTAAATAACATATATCTTAGTCACGTTAACTTTTAAGCTTTCCCATACGTGTAATTTTTCACTTTATTAACACGCTATTCTCTTGAAAATGTTATCATTTTTTCATGAGATTTTTAATAAATTAACATTAATAATTACTGTAATAGTATTACAGTAATTATTATCTGCCAGTGTTTTGTTAAGATATTATCGTTATCAACATACCCGGTGACTCCATGAAATATTCAAATCACAAGCGACCTAGCTTCATTCATTTTATTGGAGTGAGGTACTTACTCTCCGTGTACTTCCGCTGACGCTGCTGGCGAGGCTATCGGCATCGTAATGACGCGAGAACGCGTACGGGCCCGGATGGTCCCGGGATACACATTGCCCCATAAGCCCGCTCCCACGAATATACAAATTATGAACAATCCACAGACATCAATCACTTCAATTAGTTTTATAAAACCACTTCACAACACTGGAGTCCATATTATTACAGTAATTGATATTGTCTATATTTTTATTGGTAGCTTATCCAATTGTGTTTCATTTAACATAGTATTTATTTACGTTTCACTTCTACATAATTTAAAGGAAAAAAAATGTATTATATTAGGAACAAAATAAAAGTATCTAATACCTGTCTGAAATAAAACGTGCTTTGATATCGTATCTCGCAGGTATACAGTTTCGGATTTTGCAACCTATGGAAGTACGTGTTTATATTGATATAACAGCTGTAATATAATGAATTACATAAAAAAATTAAATGATAAACATATACAATTTAAAGAAATTATATATTTTTCAATTAACACAAGTCAATCAAAACACTAATTTACAAAAGAGTATGTTATCTCAATTCACATGTGATCGAGGTTCTATCGGTCAACGCCGCACCTGCTAACGGTGGGTGACGGGGCGCGTAGCGCGCACTGCGCTCTATGTACGACTGTGACCTGCGCGGGCGCACCACGCCGTGGACACCGGCGGACCTTGCACAGCTGTTGATTGACTCATGCCATACATCGCGTGCCCCTAACTTAAAGGGAACTTGTCGTATTTCGTTACAAGACACCAGTTTTTTGTGTATTGAATGCTTTTCGGAATTTGTTTTTGTTCCCAAAACAACTTTTAATTAAACAATCATTGACTCACGACTCGGCAAGTCAATATTAATGTTTTAAATATGAAAAATAAATGAAAAAAATGTATCGAAAAGTTCATCCGAGGTAGGAGGGAGCAGTAGGTAGCAGATAATAAATATATTGCATACCAGATTATCTTTACTCGAGAGTATTATCCACTATCCAACCTTAAAGGCTAAATGTACTCATAAGGCATATTCCCCAGAATTTGTATAAAATTTCACTTTAAGTGTGAAAACTACTCAATAGGTCCTACATATAGTGTAATATTTTACCGATTAGGTATACCTACAAACGGTCTCTGGAAGATATGTCTGTTGTGAAAGAAAGAGACTATACGGGATAAGTGATAAAAAAATGTTGAGAATTTTATCCTAGTAATATTACAAATGTTCACAAATGTAAAGATGTTTTGATGTTTGAAGGACAAACAAATAGGTAAGTATTTTATATCCCTGTTGAACGCTGCCGCGGGTAGAAACAAGATCCCATTGTTAAAACTATTTATTTAACGCTCGCGACGAAGATACAACACTTGCGTATTATGATATTTTTTCAAGACACTTCAATTAAATAGCAAATGCAAATAAAGTGTTCAAGTGATATCATCGACGTCTTTATTGGCGACATCCTGGCGGCTTTAAAATGCCGACGAATTTCAGACTTTACTGTAATAAAATTTCTTCTAAATTTGTTAAACACATTGTGTAATTTTAATCTTATATATATATATATATATATATATATATATATATATATATATATATATATATATATATATATATATATATATATATATATATAGGTATATATATATTTTGAACGTAATTAGGTTACTGGTATTAAGATACGTAGGTAAAATAATCTAGACATATAATAAAATTCTAACTGAGTCGAATCTGTATATTAAATATTTTTTGGAAAATCTTATTGAAATAGTCCGAATCTATAGTTTTTAGAATATTTGTCTGTTTGTCTGCCAGTGTCGGTGTGTCTGGACTGAACCAATTCTATCAATTATAATGGTCGTAGAGAAAAAAGGTTGATGTCTAGTCAAAACCAAGCTACTAATGAAAATTCGGCATGATCGTAATTATTTTAAAATAAAGTCGCTTAGGGATATTGGACTGAAAAATTCGAGTAAATACCTACCCCATAAAAACATTGAACACGACGATTCTGAAGCCACCCATATTTACGAGTTCTGTCTTCATTAGTACTTGATAAAATGTACTCCATCTTGCCCGATCAGTCGGACAACGTAAGTATCTAATTTTCTATAAATAATGTCGATTTTTCGACGAATGCAATAATCAAAATATGTTTTTTGTTACTGATTTCATATACTGATAAATAAGTAATTTATTAAAAACTAGTGAGTTACTCTCGCTTCTACAATTCTATCTTTGCTACAATTTAATAGGAACATTTATTTTCATATAGCTTTATTAGGTAGTTTACGCGGCGCACGACAATAAAGTTCCCAGTTGGCATAATTTTTCTGACATTTTCAACAATCATATTTCAGCCAATTTACACAAAAATTTAATGAATTATACACCTAAACCTTATAATAAAGATACTTTAGATAGATATTATAGATGCAATAATTGGTCCATGAGAGGATCACAATTTGATCTTGATCTTGTTGCTTTGTACCTCAATCAGAGAATCCAGAGGGTTGATGTAAATAATGTAAAATCTTCTGGATCTCTACTAAAAATGGGTATTCCACAAGGATCTATTCTTGGTCCCTTTTTATTCTAAATATATATTAATGATTTACCCTTGTACATAAATAAATTATGCGATATTGTACTCCTTGCTGATGATACTTCCTTAATTTTTAAAGTTGAGTGTAGTAAATCTAATTATGACGAAGTAAACAGTGTATTGTCGCGTATACTTCGCTGGTTTAAATTAAATAACCTAATATTTTACATTGCCTAACGTAAAAAATCATTATGAACTCATAATCTCATAGTCTCATTATGAATAATGAAAAACTGAAAATAACTGAGTCAGCAGTATTTTTAGGTAAGTATAACACTAGACTCCAAACTCCAGTAGAACTCTTATCTCTCAACACTTACAGGTAAACTCAGCTCCGCCGCCTATGCAGTTAGGAAAGTTAAAAACTTAACGGCTATTAACACTGCCCGACTTATATATTTTAGTTATTTTCATAGTATTTTATCTTACGGAATACTTCTTTGGGGCAGTGCCGCGGAAACTAATCCGATATTAATTCTTCAAAAAAGAGCAGTACAGGCTATTTATGATCTAAGAACTCGTGATTCCCTGCGAGGTGTTTTAAAATGTTTTAAATGTATTTGTACGGTTGCGTTACTTATGTAAAAAACAGTGATAGACACACAATAAACACTAGAAATAAAAATAAGCTTGTTACGCAGCAAAACGTGAATAAATCCTTCATGGGCCTGAGTATACGCATATATAATAAGATTCCACAAAATGTCTTAAAAATTTAAAGATAAAATTAAAAATATTTTATTGATTAGGTATACCTACACAAAATAAAAAAAATCTAATTAGAAGACTACTTACACGTGGTTTTTTACTACATTTATCAATTTTTGACGTTTAAAATTATCCACGCAGTGTTCAATGAACTTTTGGGGAAACTATAAAATTTCAACTGCGTATTATTTTTAAACAACATATTTGAACAGCCATGAATACAGTAAGATACTTTTGATGAAAACATTACAAACACTTATTTTAATTAACAAAAAATATTTATTTCAAAACACCGATAATGCAAAACTAATACTGTTTATATTCGCTTGTATTTTTTTCTCAGCAGATGGCGTAATCGTCATCTTTCTCGCTCCCTATCCCTCCTTTCGGTCTGAATTTAAACCAATCACCAAGTATGTCTATTTGTAACCTCAGAAGTGATTCCTATTTGGAATCATACTTCGTTTTGGTTTGAAGTAAGGTCACTTATTGTGTGGAATTTGTTCTGAATTAGACTTCCTGACTTTCAACAGCTGCTTTGCCCAAACAGACCTTTGCGTTAAAACCAGCTGCCTTTAGACCGTTGCTCACGGTGCGCTTGACTTTAAAATAAATCAAAAGACTTCCTTTAACGACTCTGCTTCTCATAGAAGGTATGGCATTATTTTCCTTGCCCACCAAAACCTGATTTAAAAAAAAAAGCTGACAGTGATGCTCTACTCTCCATTTTAATCGTAATTTCACATCCAAACACTCACCTTGTCGGAAGTTATGAGTTCAACCGACATTTATGAGAGACGATTAGAAAACCTTTTTTTTTTCAAATATTGTCAAAAACAACAGTTATTCGAAAGCATCTGTACCTTTGTGTACGATATAGTTAACTACGTAAATATATAAAGTTTTAAATAATAAAAACATTAAACTCTATCACAAAATTAATGATATATGCGTTAAACCGAATAACGAATTATATCATACAATTTAAATGTCAGCGGATATGTCAGTTGTCAAACCGGTAAATTGACAAGTATGACAACTGACAATTATTTTTTGTGTAGTTGTGTACCTAAATTATATCTTGTGACTTTTTTTACAGGATATTTTAGGGCACAGTTTTTACAATTTTATAAAGGATTTAAAACTAATACTATTCCATGTCTGGAATAATAACTCGCGCCAGAGCCTTCTCTACACAAGCGCTGAAGGTTGTCAATAATGTTGCTAAGCAACAATTTGTTGTGACTCTTCAAAGTGGTTAGTAAATCGTCTATTTCAATTCATTGATCATTCGCGTACGTTTTCTAAAATAATACAAGTAAGACATTTATTCAATATTATTATAATATTGAATTACCAATCCTCACTTTGCAATATTTAAATTAAAGAAATCATTAAATTTTAAATCCAATAACAAGTTTATAAATATCGTTTATGTTAATTATTTTTATTACAGCAGAAGCAACAATAAGTTATGACAAGAAAGATAAGCAAATAACTTTCATTCACACAAATGTACCAAAGGAGTTTCAAGGAAAAGGTGTTGGGAAGTTATTAGCTCAAGTGAGGAGCATGTTATATTATTATAATGATATTAATTATTAATCCTATAATAAAACAATGGAAAAAGAAAAAAAAACCATAACATTACACACATATTGACTATAATTACATGTTTTATATATTTGTAGTGTTATTTCTTTAAAAATTAAAGTCACATATTTCAATTCATATTTCATATACATAATATTAATGTTTTTATAGTTTTGATTGCCTTATGTTAAATTATAAAATAAACAGTTCATCTAAATAATAATATAAATTCTTTTTGACAGCATGCATTTGGTTTTGCACTGGAGAACGCTTTGGATGTAATTTGCAAGTGCCACTTCCTTGCCAAGTACTATGAAGATAATATAAACAATTTTAAAAACCTTCAAGTTCAATTTGATTTAGAATAAAATGGATATTTCATGGTATAGGTGTAACATACATTATTATTTAAGAGAAAAATGTTATGGAAAAGCTAAAACTATTTCTAAAGAAGCTTCATCACACTATAATGAAAATGTAGAATTTTTGTTTTATCATGGTTTATCTAACATCTTGGAAGGGCAAATTCAAATAGGAATTAATGACTTAACACCTCTACAATCTGATAGAGATTTAAAATTTGCTATAGTTATGTGTCTAATATATGGATATAAACAACTTAGTACTTATGAAAGAGATGACTTGTACATTTTAGAATCAAAGTTAAAAGAAGAACGCAAACATGCCAATGCCCCATCCTTCTATTATGCTGGTTTATTTTTGTCATTTGCTGAAAAATATGAAAAAGCCTCAGAATATGTAAATAAATGCCTAAAAAAGGACCCTAATAATATTGATGCTATAATTCTCAAAGGATGGAATGATATGTATTTGAGTCTTGGTGAAATTCAAACTTCAATTCTGGACTGTCTAGAATTAGCTTTACAGAAAAGTGATAGAAATGTTGAGGCATTGCTAGGATTGGCAAAGTTTAAATATTTTGCAAGAGATTTTGATGCTTCAAATCTATTATTGGATAAACTAATAGTTAATAATCCAGGTCAAGTTGTGCCTATCATAGAAAAGTTAAAAAATGAATTTGCTACCCAGAAATGGGATGCAGTATATGATGCAATAGAAAGAGTACTTTCGTTAGAACCAACAAATATAGAGGTGCTAAAAATAAGAATATTTATAGCGCTTTGTAAAAATTCAGATTACATTGAAGCAGTTGATCAACTTAATACATTTTTCACTATACTAGAGGAAGAAGAAACTAGTAACGGATTTCTTTTTTATGATACAGCACAATTATTTTCTAAAATATGTGGAAGGTCCAGTGCAGTTCTTTCTCAAGTATTTAGATTTGCCCAATATGCATCAGAAATGTATTCAAACAATGTGGACTACTTAAGTGAAGTCGGCTATCAATGCATTTTACAAGGGAAATATAAAGACTCCTTAAATTTCTTTAAAGCTGCCAGCAAGATTGATAGTAACTCTATAACCGCATTGTGTGGACTAACTTTATGTCAAATGTTTGAAAATGGCCCCGTTGATCAAATTGCTCAGCAAATTGAACTTTTGTATGAAATGCAAGGGAACCAAAAGTTTCCAATACTATATTTATTATCAGCTCAATTGAACAGCAAGAATTCTAATGCTGTATCATTCTTAAACAAAGCAATAGATGCTCAAATTTTACAGGCTGATATTCGCCCCTACAGTTTAACATACATTAAAAATTTGGATCCTGATTTCTTATTGGAAGTATATAAAGAATACAAGAAGCATTTACCCAAAAAGCCACTCGTGATTGTTGGCCATCTGTTATATTCACAAGAGGGAAATAATACTTTAGTATCAAATTGCATGAAGCTATTAAATACAATTTGCAAGTCGTGTCCAGGCTTGTTGACAGCTTTGTATGAACTAGCAAAATTAAAATTTTCATTCGGATATGCGAATGACGCTTTAAAATTAGCTCAACAAGTGGGTGAGATTGACAACACTCATGCCGGCAGCCAAGTTTTGATTGCTCAAATTTATATCCAACAAGGAGCCTTTACTAAAGCAGCCCAATGCTTAGAAATGTGTCTAAGTTACAATTTCAAAGTTCGCGACAGTGCCATGTACCATTTCTTAAATGGTGTTATTTTGAAGAGTATGAACCAATTGCAAGATGCCTTATCCAGCTTCACTACGAGTCTACAAATATTGACAAGTAGAAATAATATAAGCAGGCATAATGAATCTGATCTAAATATAATAGACAAAACTACATTATTTCTGGAAATCATTGAATTGCAAACAAATTTAGGACTATTGGGGGAAGCAGGTAAAACTATGCAGGTAAGTTTTCAAATTTATTCAAAAATATGACTGTTAATGTATAAGTTGCATAACTCTATGGTTAAAGAATGTAAAAGGTTTTTTTTTTATCTTCCATGATTTAAACAAATTGGTCCATAGAATAGATGTATAATAGATAGTCTTTATTTACTGCTTTAATGTATGAAAAATACAATCAAAATACCGCTTACCATCAGGCGGGCCGTATGCTTGATTGCCACCGTCGTAGTATAAAAAAAAACAATCCTCATGCTATACTAGCGACATTCCTGATAAAATAACTGAAATATTATGAACTTAACAATAATTTTTACAATAAAACATTTCTTCAGTCAAAATAGCACTGATTGCCTAGTATATATAAGACAAACTTGCAAGCAAAAATTAAAGTTTGCAATAAAAATGATTTCCTTTAAGAATTCTGCGTATTATTTATTTTGTTTTATATGAAATATTCTTTAACTCTAATTCTTTTACAATATAAAAAATATGAACGGTAAATAAGGCGAAGTTATATGTATGATTACTATTATTAGCTTTTACTTATATTTTTGATTTTTTTTTTCTTCTAGGAAGCCATTCAGGAAATATCCTATACATCGGAAGAAAGCCGTTTACTTATAGCCCGAGCAGACTTAGCCTTACAGAAAGGCGATATCGACAATGCTATAGACATTCTTAACGAAGTCAAACCTGGTCAGCCTTATTACTTCCAAGCTCATAGCAAAATGGCGCATATTTACTTGAAGGAGAAAAACGACAGAGCAATGTTTACATCTTGTTTCAGAGATATAGTCAACAATCATCCCATGACAGACGCTCATACGATGATGGGCGATGCTTATATGTCAATTCATGGTGAGATTTTTGTAATTTTTTTTAATTTATCATGCGCTATTTGTTTTATAAGTTATGGGAAATGAAAAAATATATTTACTCTCTTCACTACATATTATAAAACAAAATTCTTCCGCTGCTTCTGTGTGTTTGTCTGAACGCGATAAAATCAAAAACTGACAAATGACGATGATTGTTGAAGATGTCAGAAAAAATCATGGCGATTGAGATCTTTAATGCGCGCATCGCGTACACCGATAGTTATATGAAAACAATGTATTATGGAACTATTCCTCTTAAAAAATCTGTAGCAACGCTTACTACTAGTGAGTAAAATAAAATAATATAGTTAAAATGATATACATGACTACTGATCGAAAGTTACATTATTTATACTTGGTAAATGATTGATTATTAAGATGTTTTCGGTTTTCTTACTTACTTTGTCTTTCATGATTCTACGAGTAAATACACGCGTTATCCAATGATATATTTGGAGAATCAATATAAGGTTGCATTATAATTTCAGCTGTCAATACATCCCAACTTGTCGCAATTTTTTTTTTATTAATAAAATACTGACTATTGTCCATAACTAAACTGCTAAATTCTGTTTAGATCATGTGATTTAACGCCATTGTACTTTTTAAGAGATTTTTTTTATGTCCAAGGTTTAGGCCAACATAGGTACCTACTCAAGACCACTACTCGTTAAAGTAGCAAATTGAATGTGGCGCTTAACAAAATACAGCAACGTTTATCCGAAACAGTTATAGAACATTTCGACAAAACAATCCGTCTGTGCATGCTAACCGCATAACTCATTTACAGCATATGCATTTCCATATATAACCCTATACCATAGTATGTCTATAGTGTACATTCACTGTATGAATCTAAGAAAAAAAAACTATTTCTAAAAAGTTGTTTTCTATCAAAAATACTTCATGCACTAATTTTAAGATACCTATATATTATATGTATTTAGTCCTTTTTAACATCCCACTGTTGTTCATGGACCTCCTTCGATACCAGGGCGCTCAGGCTATAGTCCACCACGCTGCCCAAGTTGACGGACTTCAAATGTCTTTCTAAAACTTGCTAGGTTCTTTCGGATATGCAGGTTTCCTAACAATGTTTTCCTTCAACGTAAGACAAGTGGTAATCATGTTGGAGATGATTCGCACATGAAAATATCCTAGGTGCGTGATCCAGGATTTGAACCCGCTTTATTCGGTTTCCCAAGCGAGCGCGTTAACACTTGGCTGTCTTTTTTATACATTGTATACTTAAATTATTTTGTATTAAAATTTGATTGTAATATATATTATTTTCTCTATTATAGAACCCACGCAAGCAGTCGAATCATACGAAACAGCGTTTAAGGGAAATCCTAAAGATATTCAGCTGGTGAAGAAACTTGGGCTCGCGTTAGTGAAGATGCATGAGTATGATAAAGCGGCACTACATTACGAAAACGCTATTAAACTGTTGAACGATGATGAATTGAAATTTGAGTATTTGGAATTACTTATGAAAGTACGTTTTATAAAAAACTAGCAGCTCATTTCGTTTCACTCTGATCCTAACTTCTAATTCCGCGTATTTATAATAATTCTTTTTATATTTTTTAAATATCCCATGACAATCACTTAATATACTGTAATAAAAGTAATCTCTGAGCACAGGCCTCCCTTTAATACGAGAGAATCAGTCCATAATCCACCACGCTGGCCAATTGTAGGTTGGCGGACTGCATATGTCTTTGAAAAATTTGCTAGGTTCTCTCCGACATATTGGTTTCATGATGTTTTCCTTCACCGTAAGACAAGTGGTAATTGTGTTGGAAGTGATTCGGACATGAAAATATCAGAGGTGTTAAACTCGGGATTTGAACCCGCTTTGCTCGATTTCGGGCTAACACTGTTTAAAGACTTAATTAAACCATTGTAAATAATTAGAAAATGCAATACGGCGTTAATTTTGTCGTCTATAGTAGTTTTATGTTAAATGTATAAAATATTCTCTCTTTTTTAGCTAAAACAGTACACCAAATTGGATTCAATAATATCTTCGGAACTAAATCAGGTGTACAATAAAGAAAAAGATATAAATACTTTAAAACGACGCATACGCTTATTACTCACACAAGCAAAATGCCGTGATATGAAAGCCCCTCAAACCAACACAAACTTAATCTTAGCAGAAGCTAAAGATTTGCAAATGGCGGTCTTAAAGAGAACAGAGATAGAGTCGAGAGGAGATTTGGAGGAAGAAAAAAAGCGATTGTCAACGATTATATGTTCTTTGGCGAAAATTAAAAGTATCAAAGAACCAGCTGTTGCTGCTAATTTGTATTCCGAAGCGTTGATTCATGTACCACGAGATCCTAACACTTTGTTGGACTTAGCTAAATTATATGCACAAGTTAGTATGGAATTGTTTCGCTATGCTAATTACTAGCTTTTATCCAGGGCTTCTAAAGAAATCTATATCTATACTAATATTATAAAGCTGAAGAGTTTGTTTGTTTGTTTGTTTGTTTGGTTGAACGCGCTAATCTCAGGAACTACTAATACGATTTAAAAAATTCTTTGTGCATTAGATAGCCCGTTAACTGAGGAATGCTATAGGCTATATATCATCCCGGAAAAATGTACGATTCCCGTGGGATAGATTTGTTTTTGTCTAGAGACGAACCCGAAGCGAAGCGATGGTGAGTCGCTAGTGAATGAATAAAATAAAAACAAATCTGAAAAGGATATATGAAGAATTACCGGGATAAAGTGTTAATCCGACATTTGAGTTAAACTCTTTGCACATAAAAAAAGTGTTACAGTTACAAACTGAAGTAAACTTCTTTGAATAAATCCTTTCGGACCTTTTCGCTGATTTATTCCATCACGGGGAACTCCCGTGACCATGATCGCTGTAAAGCATTGGAAATGTCGGGAACTAAAAACCTAAATAAATGCGCAAAAGAATCCGAAAAAATAGTTTTATTTAAAATGTCAAATGTTCGCGTAAATCTAAGAAAGTATTATGTAAGCTGTTTCTTTATCTCGATTATTCAATGGCCCTTAAACCCAGATTAGTGACAAGGAATTAAAAATTAATTTTTGATAAGTACCTATACATATAGAAACAAAGTTGATAACATTATAGGTATTTGAACATGTTTTCGTGTAGTTCTATATTAGATTTACGCGAATATTTGACATTTTAAATGAAAATATCGTTTCGGATTATTTCGCGGTTTAATTTGGATTTTTTTTGTGGGTAGACTGTCTGTAACAACTATATAATGCCTTTGAGACATCTAACACCTTAGTCTCTCCGGTGACCGTGATGGCTGTAAAGCATTCGAAAGGTCGGGAACCAAAAATCAAAATAAATCCGCGAAACAATCCGAAAAGATAGTTTTATTTAAAATGTTTTCGTGTCTTATAATTATATTCTAATTTTAGAAATTGTTATAGACTATTGACTTACAATTATCTATAAGCTCGATAAGATCAATTAAAATCAAATCAGTATAGAGAATGTTTACTTTTTAATTAAAATAGATTTCAAAATTATTGTTTTTAAGGCTTAAGCCTTAAGAACAATAATTTGAAGGACTTTTTAAAAAAAATTTAGAAGGCACCTTTGAAGTAAAAGTTATTCATTAAAAAAAAGATTCCGAAGATTTAAGAACTTCCTCCTTTTTGAAGAAGTCGGTTGAAAACGAGTTTCATGCAAGTTGATACACAACTGGCGCGACTAGCGTAAGCGTGTAAATATTATGTACAAGTGAATTAAGTAGATACCATTAGCACCTAAGCTAATTAAATAAATTAAAAATAGATAAAATATCGCCTATGAAGATTTTCATTCCCTGTACATATATATTTTTTATGAAAACGAAACTTGTTTAAAATCATAATTTTTTTCTTCCAGATGAACAATCCAGAAAGATGTGAACAAACCTGCACTGTGCTTCTAAATGCAGACCCTAATAATGAATCAGCAGCAGTTATGATGGCTGATTTGGCATTTCGCAAAGTAAATATTTGTGAATTTTAAGACGAAAGCGGTTTGCGAAAGGTCTATAATAAAAATCTATAATTTTATGTTTCTTGTAACAGTTCTGTTAGCACTGATTAATATATCTGCTGCACATCCGGAGGTCCTGGGTTCGAGGTCCGCGTTGGGCCAAGTTTAGTTATGCAGTCTTTCTGTAAGATATTCTCAGTTGTAGCTAGGAGTTGGGAAGTTGGCGGTGTTTCGCCCCCGTGCTTGGAGAGCGCGTAAAGCCGTCGGTCCTGCGCCGACACCGTGTCGTCCCACCGGAGTGTGAGTGACAGGAATAGAGAGTGCACTTGTGTCTGCGCTCTCCCTCACACGCGCTACACTATAATATCTCCTGCGCAGTTGGCTAGTCTCAATGTGATTGACGTCCGTGGCCGTTATTATTTACTGAAATCATCAATTCAATACACATGTTTTTGCTGTTTTATTCTATACGTAAAAAAAAGACCTATTTAATTGACTTCTCGTGCTCGGTTGGAAAACCGAGGGAATCGGATTCAAACTTCGGGTGTCTCACCTCTGATATTTTCATGGGCGATTAATTTTCGATATGATAACCAATTGCCTTACGGTGAAAGAAAATATCATGAGGAAATCTACATATCTGAGAGAACGAAACTAATCGTCGCCTTAGTGCGTATTTATTCAAACCACCAATACTTGTTGTACTTTATAGTAGAGTTGTTTGTCTTCTTTAAAAAACAAAGCTTTATTTGTAAGATTTAGACATATATAGATTAAATAAATTTTTTCGGCTTTCTTTGTGGTGTAAAATGTGTATTTCTTAACACTCAATAATTTTGTATTAAAACTCTGTCGGTAAATTGGTCGTTTGGACAAAGAAGCACTGACACATAGAGTCGCAAGGCATATATTATAGATCATAAGACCGCCAACTCGCGTCAGGCACCTGGCTAGGTTAGTGGAGCATAGCCTGATCTCCTTGGCATTATAGGGACTCTTGCCCAGCAATGGGACGTGAAAAGCTAAAAAACTTACGATAATATAAAAAAATTTAATCTTCAGGTAGATTTAGAAACAGCACAACGTCATTTAGAGCAGATACTGTCAGTGAAGGTGACGAGCTGGGAGGCGCTCGCGCAACTCATCGAAGTGCAATGGCGACGCGGGAAGTTGGCCGACGTGGAACAGGTTATAGAAAATGCTAAGAATTTGATGGAAAATCAAGATGACACTGGTGAGATTTGTATTTCAAATTTCCTTTTTTTAACATATTTCCATCTTGATGAGGACGATAAATATAAAATACCTATTGCCTTAAATGTCGCCCAAAAATCTTTTTATTAAGGCTCATGTATATATTTAATTTAATACCGAATGAAAAAATAAACGCATAAATACGTATATATATATATATATATATATATATATATATATATATATATATATATATATATATATATGTATATATTTAAAGTTATAACTTCATATTCTAATAGATAAATGTTATTTTTTTAAAACACTATATATCAATTTCGGGCTTCATAAGTATGTGAACTCTCGGTGATAATACAATAATATGATAACATCTACTTAGTCTAACAAATCAAATCAATATATACTTTATTTAACTAGACTTTTACAAGCACTTTTGAATCGTCAATTTTACATTTTAAATTTAAATTAAATGTCAGTGTAGTCAGTCCGTGAGGAATCTACCACCGGCTCGGAAGGCAGTTCTGCTGAGAAGAGCCGGCGAGCAACTCAACAGTTGCTCTTTTAAAATAATAATTGTGTACAATATTGTAGTACATTGATTATTATATATTTATCCTACGTGAGCCCCAACCAGATATTAGTTCCACACATTGATATCTTCGAAGTATTCCGTGACTGTATAATAAGCTTTATTCGTATTCAGCCCTTTTTAACGTCCCACTGCTGGGCACGGGCCTCCCTTCAAGACGAGGGGGATCAGGCCATAGTCCACTACGCTGGCCAAGTGCGGATTGGCGGACTTCACATATCTTTCGAAAACTTGCTAGGTTCTCTCAGACATGCAGGTTTCCTCACGATGTTTTCCTTCACCGTAAGGCAAGTGGTAATCAAGTTAGAAAATGATTCGCACATGAAAATATCAGAGGTGCGAGACCCGGGATTTGAACCCGCTTCACTCGGTTTCCCAAGCGAGCGCGTTACCACTGGGCTACCACTGCCTATTATAAGCTTTATTCACTAATACATTACATCATTTTAATCACTAATACATTTTTAATAGAAAGATTATATTATAGAGTACTAAGGGGTTAATAGTGGAAATTTTCAATCAAATCTAAAAGTCTTACAACCTAAAGCTGATATGATTTGTTTTGACGATTTTTTGAGTACAATGTTCGGGTACAGTCAAAAATGTTATTAAAATTCTAGTGACTTACTCTCGCTTCGCTCCGATGCGTCCCTAGGTACATTTTTTTGAGCGGAACCCTAATTCATTTTCTAAAATAAAAGTAGCCTTAAAACATCAACTACCTGCCAGTAAAAGTATCGTCCAGTATCAAATTCAGTCCAGCCGTTTCGGAGGTTAACCGGAACAAACACACAAACAAAAATTATATATAATTTGTTTTTAGTAAAAAGCTTTTATATCGTCATTACAAACAGACACTTTAATTTTATTTATTTCTTTTTTAAACGTTTAATGTGTACCTGCAGGCTATTCATACTGTGTCGGTATATACTCAATGTATTCGGGCAAAGTGAACGCGGCTCTCCGTCAGCTGAACCAGGCGCGCAGGTCCCCTCGCTGGGCGCAGAGCGCGGCCAAGCGCATGGTGCTGCTCTGCCTCGAGCAGAACTCTCCCGACGCACTCAATGAGGCGCTGGTCGCTAATGATGAAACGTAATGTCTTTTTTTATTATTTTTTATTGAAGTAAAACTTCTTTACGCACGCTTGACATGGGGAGTAAGCTGGTGAATGCGTTACGAATAAATGTACGTACATTTGTTGCCATGGTAACCGTTGTTATTGTCTGACAAATGATGTATAATATTATATTCTTTCCTTAAATAATATTCTATAAATATATGATTGTAAGATATGCGTTATTTTTAATATCTCACCTATCCTAATCATTTAAAACATAAATTGAATTTCATAAAGAATACCGATAACCTACAGAAGTTTTACTCCTTGCGCGTGTACACATTCATACACGTATTCTTTATTTTTTTAATAATAATAGTTTCATCTTTGTTGTAGGGATGTGCAGCTTCTTTTGTATGTTTATTTTATATATATTTAATATTATTGTTTTTTATACAATGTATTAGTTGTAAAAGGGGGGAAATTAATATAGATACCTATATAAGCAAAAAAAAATACCAAATCAAATCAACATAATATACTTCATTCAAATAGATTTTTGAAGCACTTTTGACAAGCACTTTTGCATCGTCACTCTTACAATTTCAAATTATAATTAAATGTTGACATTTAATTTTAAATTTGACACCTAATATGTGTGTATGTTGCCGATAAAAATATACACACATTTTAAATGTAACAAAATAACGGATAGAAAACTGAGGTTTTTAAAAATTTTACAATACATTTTTAGGTTCTATCAGAATCGGTTATCATCATTTTCCCCATTTTCCACGCCTTTGGATTTAACCATTCACCTCCAATTGAAAAGTTCACCCCATAGATTCAATTACTGCTTCCAGCGACACACGTCTACTCGCTCTTAGAACAGCCGAGAAACTCCTAACAGAAGTTTCGCCGATGGAGCGTAAAGCGCTTCAAGCGCTTTTACAGCTCGCTACCAAACAGAAGTCCAGCGCTGACCGAGTGCTGAATGAAATACTACCACTGGCCACTGAGGAAGGCTATCAAGATGACCCCTACCTTATACTGGCTATTGCTAATGCGTAAGTTATCTTGGATTCCACTATAGTTTATATTATCTATATTTTACTAGTAAACTACTCAGATATTTAAAATATTATGATATATGTGAAAAATTGTTTGTGAGAGTTTTTGTTATTTCTTCACGCTTTAACGGTTCAAGGGGTTTGAGTGAAATTCGAAATGGTCATAGTTTATATGATGTACTAGCGGTCATCCGTCCGCTTTGCTGGGCGTTCGTGAATGTTCCTTTTGGTTTCCAGACGCCTTAATGTATATTAAGGTTTTTGCTTATAAATGTAACGCTTGTATTCATGTATTCAGCCCTTTTTAACGTCCCACTGCTGGGTACGGGGCTCCCTCAGTACGAGGGGAATCAGGCCATAGTCCACCACGCTGGCCAAGTGCGGGTTGGCGAACTTCACATGTCTTTCAAACTTGTTAGGTTCTCTCAGACATGCAGATTCCTCACGATATTTTCCTTCACCGTAAGGCAAGTGGTAAACATGTTAGAAATGATTCGCACATGAAAATATCAGACGTACGAGACCCGGAATTTGAACCCGCTTCACTCGGTTTCCCAAGCGAACGCGTTACCTTATAAAAACCTTAATGTCCTTTGTTTTTATTATTTATTTTTTAACATATAAATATTTATGAAAGTAAATAAAAAAAATTGTGAAGATTGTATGGAATTCAAGAATTTCGTAGATGATTGTCGATTGGTCAAAGTCCCATACCAATACGTACAGTAGTTTTTAAATCATGACGTGACAAAGAGAAAATCGTTTTTATTGCCAAATCTATAATATAGATTAGGGTATAAGTTTTCTATTGACCTATCCACACCGTGAGCGGACCAAAGCGAGTATACATTAATATCGTAATAAGTAAATCGTTAGATTTGAAATTCGGACTCGACCGATTCGGGTGAAACTTGACATTCAAATATATTATGACCTGGTATAACAGGTAGGTTACACAGATAGGTATAGAAGTAGGGGAACACTTCTAAGCCTTAAGATTAATGAGTAAACCTAAGTAATATTTCTAATTTAATTATTTATGTTTAAGGTACAACATCGTGAAACAACCAACTCGGGCTAAAAATATACTAAAACGGACGATATCATCTATTCCTTGGACACCAGAAAAAGCAGATGGTTTAGAAAGGTAATATCCCGCGGGAACCGTACATTTTTCCGAGATAAAAAGTATACTATGTGCTATTCCAGACTATAATCTATCTCTGTGCCAAATTTCATCCAGATTCGTTCAGCCGATCTGGCGTGAAAGAGTAACAAACATACATCCATTCATTCTTACAAACTTTCACATTTATAATATTAGTATGGATTTAACATTTTTGTTTACAGATGTTGGTTAGAAGTTGCAGATAATCAAATAAGTTCGAGTAGAATGGACGCTGCTAAAGAGATTCTGACTAAAATCATAAATCACAACAACTCCTGCGCAGCTGCATATCAATATTTAGGTAATAATTTTTACGTAACTATTCTAACACTTTAAATGCTAAAATCGAGTAGTGTTTAGGCTATTAATAGAAAAAATAGGTTAAAAAACAGACAGACATGATTGATGAAAAGGATATATTTTCAAACGACTTCCAAAAAAAGGAGGAGGTTCTCAATTCGATCGTGTATATATATATATATATATATATATATATATATATATATATATATATATATATATATATATATTATGTTTGTTCGCGGATTTTTTCGTCGTTTATGAATCGATTTTGATCATTCTTTTTTGTTGAAAAGGAGATATCCCAAGAGTGGTACCATGATAAGGAAACCAGAATCTGATGATGGGATCCCAGAGAAATCGAGGGGAACTTTCGAAAATTGTTGCGGCGACTAGTGCGTTTGTTAACATTTTCATTAGGTATTTTAAAGCGCTACTATTTAATAAAGGTCTGGAGTTGATCTGATGATGGACCCGAAAGACAGACGAGGGAACTCCTCAACGATTTACAGCAATTACCTGTTGTTTGGGCTTGATTAATTTGTATTGATGATCTACGTCTACACTAAAAACGGAAAAATAAAAAATAAAAAAAAAACGACTTCCAGGCACTGAAAAGTGAAAAATAACTTAAGGGGGGTTCTCATTTAGAATAGTTACTTAATCAGATATTTTCGAAGTCGGTGCCAGCCAATACAAATCAAAGCACACCGACTTCGAAAATATCTGATTAAGTATCTATTCTACATGAAAACCCCCGTTTAGTTATTTTTTTTTACTTTTCAGTGCCTGGAAGTCGGTTTTTTTTTTTTTTCAAGTTTTTATATTGATATGTATGGAAAACCACTAGGTACCTACTTGTTTTTTGTTAATATTTGACTATTATAATGTCCTAGCGATTGACGTAAGGCACCTCCTCTATTTAAATTTCAGCTCTTAAATACTAATAAACCGATGTTGAAATTATAAGGGATCCATTTTTGCCTTTTGGCTACCACCACCACCTTCCACATTCCAAGGGCGAAGCGTAGAGTACGATTTTGAATTTAAAACAATTTAAATAAATTTGAAAATGTAATAATTTCAACGTAAATTTTTAGGTTTTATTGCAGAAAAAGAGCAAAATTATAAAATGTCAGCATATAACTACGATAAGGCTTGGATACACACGGGTAAGAACGATTTAGCTGTGGGATACAAGTTGGCCTATTCTTATTTAAAAATGAAAAAATATCCAGAATGCATTGTCGTTTGTAGACACATTTTAAAAATTCATCCGGACTATCCCAAGATTAAGAAGGAGATATTAGAAAAGGCTAAAACTAATTTAAGAACTTAACTGTCAAAATTTCATCACAGGTGTGTTTGCATTTCATTAAAAACAAATATTTTGGCCACTGTTATATTATCTGTTGTAATTTAAAGTGAAAACTTTGTTCTGTAGTTTAAGCCGTCCGTGTATGAAATGTTTTGAACGCACATATATTTATATTGATTTTAAAAATGATTAAATTTTATTATAATAAAAAATATATATTTATTAATGTAATTTTTGCCAGAATGATTAGAACAAATAGAATATTTATTTTAAGTTTTTTTCATCTATTAAATGTATCTTAATTCTCCATTAAAATACTAAATAAAACACCAAGGAAATATACACAAATGTTTTTTTATTCGACAACTAAGAATAGTGACCTTGCACCTATTGCATTAAAATTTTGTATGCCAATACTGTTGCGATCTACACTACGGTTTATTCGAAAGAATACTTTTTTTTTTTAACTTTAATCATCATTTTCCTCTTGTTCGAGGATTGTCTTGAAGCAGAAAGGCTGGAAGATGTACCCCAGACCCGAGTAGAATTTGCTCATGAACTCCACCCTGAAATATAATTTTTAAAACTGTTTAGCTATTTGTTGAATTAAAATTTAAGTGCTTAAGGCACATACATTTTAGTATTAATATTAAAATTTCCAAACAATTTTTTTTTTTTGAGATAGTCAATATAATGAAAAATTCTCACTATTTAAAGGATTTTGATTTAGAGAAGTGAATTACAATAAAAATTTAATTAAATTATTTGTCCAATAATGCAATCCTTTTACAATGAAAAAACGTACACATGAAATATCAGTAGACCCCTTAATTATTGAAGTGCTATACAATAAATATTTGGTGGCCTTCTTATATGAAAGAAAAAATCAATAATTTGAATCGCTCATCTTTCTTTGACGTCTCGGACCTTAAATGCTTTTATGGCAAAGATATAAGTGAACAAATATACTAACCAATGCAAACGCAACGTATGCAAGAAAGCTGAAAGCCCCTCCATCATGACGAGGATGGCGAGCGTGAACAGCGACCAGAAGATGAACGCCACGTACAACTTGATGGCGCCCACGTAGTTGTGGTCCTGCAGACCGAAACTTAGCACCATGTTCCATAGTACCTCGGATAACTCTGCAAATATTTAAATAAACGTTTAGCTAAAAGTAACAATAAAAATATTATTTTTATTATTAGATATAACCTCTAGTTTACAATTTTTTTTATTTTTTTATTTTCATTATTATAGAAGTATTTCGCAAATAGAGTTCTATTCTACTTTAATTTCGAAAGTATGTGTGGTTGTATGTATGTTTGTTAGTCCTTCTCGCTGGAACGGCTGGATGAATTAGAATGAAAGTACAATTAGTATAAACTATGGTCTGGAGTAACACTTAGGCTAGGAGGTGGTGTACGCATAAGCACGTACTCCAAAATATATAACAGAATAATAACAGTTTGGTAGATAAAGAAGTAATAATCAAAAATATTCTATCCCAGTTAACATTTATGAACGAAGTTTCATATTTAAAGAGAATAAATTACCTGCGTGAGCAAGAGATAAAGCCCACAGTCGAAGGTACGAGGCAGTGTGAGAAATAGTACTGAGTACATATTCAATAGTGTGAATAGCTTGATGAATCATAACTTCGCTGAAGGGTTCCTCCTCGTGGTCGTGGCCTCCGGACGACTTGGCTTCAGGCTTAGGCGCAGAGCTGATGTCTGTTTGTTCCTGCATCTCAATGCCTTGGTTCACATTTCCATTTGGCTGTTCAGGCTAAAAAAGGAATGTTTTCTTTTCTTATGATACTGCTAATAAATATTGTTTCTTTGTTAGAATTTAAAGCGATATATTATAGAAATTTTTAAGTGGGAGGGTTTTCGTATCTATGGTTTTTCATTTTATCCATACAATAAGTTATAGAAACTTGTTTCAGAATTCTTTAATTATTTTCAAATTTCATAACAGTCTTTGTTAAACGATTTTACTTTCTTTATTGCGAGATTAAATAAAAAAATTATTTTAATCAAAAAATATGAGAAAGATCAGTTTACATGAAAATTCTATGCAAACCTTAGCAGGCTTCTTTTTCTTACTCGCACACAGTAAGTATAAGGGCTTGCCGAACAACATGACAGGAATACAGCAAAGCGACACAAGGACGAACACTCGCTGGATGGTGCCTTGACCTTCGAACATGAACTCCTTGCAGCCGCCTTCGGGCTCGGTGCTAGAGAACAGCATCATGTTGATGAATAGGATCAGGACTGATGGTGCACACCCTTGGGTATAGGCTATATCTGTAGAGAAAGATAATAGTATCTTGTATTTACATATCTAGATTTTTTGCTTTAAGACTAATTTGGGTTTATATATATATATATATATATATATATATATATATATATATATATATATATATATATATTCACCATTTAAACCATAAAAAGAACTATTTAATAAAATTAGCTAGTTTTGATATATAGTTCAAACGACTATCGACTTTCATTCAAGAAAAAATATCTAACAAAAATGAGTACTTATCATATAAATTTTTAAACTAATATAAATAATAGGGAATATGCGTGTGGTTTAAATAATAGTTAAATTTTTTTTTAATAATACCTATTTATTGCTTTTGAATTAAGCCTATATTAATATTTTTTAATGTAATTTCTTTTTAAGAAAATAATTATTAAAAAGTGAAATAGTGAAAATAATTATTAAAGAGGGAAATTCAAAGTAGTTGAAACGCAACGCCATTGGTTATACCGAATATGACTTCAGAGTATGTAACAACAGAGCGATTAGCGATTTAGTCGCTACAAATTGTTTAAGCAAAAGTAGTTATTTTTCTGTGTATCATGTACTTTGTTTAAAGTATTCGTATCGGTATAATATTTAAAAAAAAAATTATACCAAATTTTAGTTTTTGGAGCTGGATTTCTTTTTAACAATTATAGTAAAAAAAATTACGCATTATTGAATGGTCAATTTTTTTTTAATAAAGTGTAGTCATTTGTTTAGATTACAACTTGAATTGTTATTCCTATGGTGTGACTAACCTTCAGATAAAGTGCTGTAGGAAACCCACTTGTAGAACATCATGAACACCATGTACAAGAAGAGCAGACACAGGAACACGATCTGGGGGATGAACTCCAGGAAGATGGAGTAGCGACGCTTGAAGAAGCTGTTTTAATAAAGACATAATAAAAAAATTTACTCTGGAAGAAACCAAATTACCATATCGGTCATCAATGATTTATGCTTATTTTTAGTACTAAAATACGCTTATTTAATTTTTTTAATTGTTTATTCCAAATATTGTAAAGAATTGGTTAAGTTAATAATTTTTTAAACAGTAGCTTACTTGTAATTTACGACGCTCATGCAGACACCGAAAATCATGTGGACGACACCGAAAATGATGGACAGTTTCATTTTGTAGGAGTTTAGGAAAATAATTTTGTTATCAGCACCCTAAAAAATATAAATAAATGTTATGAATTTAAAATAAATTTAAAGTAGATAACATGAAAGCATTATTTATTTTCATTACAAGAGATGCGAAAGAACACATTGATATAGAAAATAGTAGGAAAATTTTCACAAGTGATGGTTTGATTAATTGAAAAACAACTTACTTGCCAAATAGGATCAATACCGATGAAGTATGGTGTATCGATATAAGCATCTTTTGGGTCCATGGTCAAAGCAGCGTTTGCTTCGAGAGTTTTATTGTCATACGGCACAATCCACGACGATCCAAATATATTCATCGATTTGGAGAATATATCGTTATATACTAGCCCAGTGTACATAGAGAAGCAGCCCATGAGCAAGATAATGTAGCGACCGGCGAAGAAAATATTCCAGATTTCATTGTTAGACTTCTTTGCAGCGAGGGATACTTCTTTTATTACCATCCAAGCACCAAACATAGCCATGATCAAGCCGTGGCCTAAATCTCCGAACATCACCGCGAAGAGGAAGGGGAATGTGATGATGGTGTAGAGTGCTGGGAAATAGCAAAAACATTACTATTATGCTTTTAAAATAGAAAAGTAGATAAAATATTTTGATTGATTACTCTTTTTTTCATTATCTACTGTTTTTGAAGACTTGTACGATCTAGGTTCTCAATTTTGGCAATTTTTTGTGACGTTATATTGTATTAATTGGTTATACGCTTTACACATTATTAACATTTTCAATAAACTTAAATTCATTTGACGTTGTTTCTTGTTCCTATATCTTTGAGTGTTGGATCATCTATTTTTGCTTCACATATGTTGTGGACTGGTTTATATTATTATGCATTATTATTACCTGGGTTACATTCCCTGTAGGAGGCAACACCGTACGAGTCGATGAGGTTCTGGAAGCCCCGCGTGAAGCGGTTCGTGCGATTGAAGGTAGGCGGCACTTCGTCGGTTTCGATGCAGTTTAAGAAAGACGGGATAGAACTTCCACTTGCGTTCTATGATATTTTAAATATTATTTTAGCAACGTACAAAATAGTAAATAAATTATTTTAAACTAGCGATTTACCATTGCTTCGTTCGATTGCGTCCCTAGGAACGTTTTAATTTTTTAAGCGCAACCCTAATTCTTTAAATCAATCAAAATAAAAGGAGTCTAAGTTTCTCCTTATAACATCAACTGTCTGCCAGTGAATGCAACGTCATAATTGGGCCAACTGTTTCGGAGATTAGTCGGAACAAATTGACAGAGTATATTTATAATTTCATATAGGTACATTTAATAAAAAGCTGTTATTTTGACATGACAAACAGACACTTCAATTTTATTTATCTGTATAGATTTAACGAAAATAATCTTTGAATAATAAATAATATTGAATATTGAATATTTGTTTATTTGGTCTCTACAATGTTATGTTATTATGAAGATGAAAGAGTTCAATCTATGTATATATATAATTGTATATATAATTGTATTGTGTTTAATCAACTTCAATTAAACTAGAAAACGTCTTTAATTAGTGTTTTGTTTGTCAGTCTATATTCTATTGTCTATCTTGCTTTTAACACTGTTGTAAATATGCTGTATTTGTTTACTACATTGAACTCGTGAATATATATGTATAGCTATAGCTTTCGTTGTAACTGCGTTTAAAAATACGTACCGATCCATCAGCGAGAGCTTTTTGTACGTTGGGTAGGTCAGCAGTCGGCACCCAGCATTCGCCGATAAGACACTTCTTAGTGACGTCCATGTTGAATAGATTCAGTGTGTGGTAAATAGCCTTCATCTTGCGGACCATTATGGACCAGCTACCGAGTTCCTTGGCTACGCTCATGAGCACACGTTGTCTGTGGTCCCGGGTTTGATTTAGAACCTGATAATAAATGGTATTGTTCAGTGACACAATAATGGAAACCATGTTATATCTTATTACAATTTATCTACTTTCCGTGTTTATTAGCTTATATAGGTACTTTTTGTGATTAAAAAAAAGTTAGTTTTGCTCGCATTTCTAATGAGACGTTAACTTCATCTAAATAAATGAAGATAATTCATTAAAATATAATGTGATTTTTCCATTTAGTGCTCAATTAGGTGTAAAAACATTGTGCCAGCTAAACATATCCCATAATGGTCGCCGACTGAAATATTTTTTCTAAGACAATAATTGTCGGTAAGGAAAAATTGAACGATGATTAAGGCACATGCATCGCTATTACATCATTGGCTTAACCAGATAACGTCATTTACTCCTTAGCACGTAATCTGCCGTCATAATAAAGAAGGCCCTAATTAACAACTTGGTCAAAAATGACTTAAATGCAGATTCGGCATCAGCAACAAAAAATGCTACTTGAAAGTCTCACTCATAAAGCTCTAAATCTTACGAATCCGGGGATACCATAATCATTTTTATCGTAACTACGTCAAAATTACTACTAAGTGCTAAGACAAAACTTTAAATATCTGGAAATCAAAGACACAGTTGCGGCCTTCTTTTTTATGACGCCATTAATACAAACCCATTATTTTCATTCATAACAAATAGTACCTAACAATAAGCCCAAAAAAGAAGATCACGCTTAAATAAATCACAATAGGACCCGTTCGTTATTAGAAGTCACTTGTCGTTCAACATATTAGAAATGAATCGTAACTCTATACTAATACCTTATCTGATTATTTCTAACCGACTTCAATACATGAGGTTTTTCAATTTAGGTTTTTTTAGAGTGTGAGTTACCCGATATCTGTACCAATTTTGCAACGATTTTTATGTTTTTTTTTTTATTTATAAATAGATCGCGCCCTTACGGTGTTCAAATTTAAATTAGAAAAAATACCACTATGTGATGTTAAAGTTGGTGTTACTTTTTAATTAAGAAGCCATCATAAACTCTTTATTTATATATACTTTATAGTTTATAGTAATATATTTTAATATTTACCATGTTAAGATCTTCCAAACGAGTCCTAACTCCCTTAACCATGTCCTGTCGCTCGGTGTTGGAGGGAGGGCATGGATACAGCGACGCGTGGAAGCCAGTGCATACTTTCTTGATGCGAGACTTCAGTTGTTCTCCTTGGAAGAACGCAACGAACACGGTCTTATATATTTCATTGCCCTAGAAATGTTACAAAGAGTTTAAAATGCTATTTTAATGTCCATATTACCTAGTAACTTTTTGCTCAAAGCTTCGCTCATGTGTGAGGTAAGTCGATAAATATAATAAACAATATCTATAACATATAATAAAGTGTATATTACGATTTACGTTAATCCACGATGTAAAGTTTCTCGATTTTGTACTTCACTTCAATCCGTGCAGCCATTAGGTACATCCCCTGTTGAAAAACTCCAATAGGATCCCATTAAAAGCGACAAAAGCCACATAGTACCTAACCGATAGATATTTATTGGTTTCTATGTGGCTTTTGTCGCTTTTGATGGGATCCTATTGGAGTTTTTAAACAGGGTCACGAAGAAGAAACACTCGCTCACAACATATTCTCATTTATAATATTAGTGACTTGAATATTGGACTTAAATATGTATATATAGTTTTAACTAAAATCTTACGTGCATTTAATAAAAAAAAAGATTATATCAAGTACTTTTCTCCAGTGATGAAGCTAAGAAGAAGAACATATTATAAATATAACACATCGTGATTAGGTGTTACCGATTTTATTGTAATAAAACTTTATAGATCGATAACATGAAATTAATAATTTATGTAAATTGTAATTTTAGAGATACAGGTACAGGTATTCATTTAACATAATTTACTACTTTATTTACTCCTTTCATATAATTCCAATATGAAATTATGACTGAAAAGTAAGAAAGAAATCTTTTATTACTGTGTTAGGATCTTCAAGAGGCTTTTCCAGTTCAGCTCGACGTAAAAATACATTGCCTCTCGATATACGCCACAACATGCGCTCAAAGGCAGGGACGCGTTCTCGTTGCACAACTCCCGCTACGAAGCCGAGGCGGCCGCGTGTGGCGGCTTGTTGGCCGGTCTCATCGGATATTAGCGACCTGTTTATTACATTTTGATTACCGGAATGCTGGATGAGTTTAAATTGTTGCTGGATTGTCTTATAATAATATTTTTTAACATGAATAAACTGGGTTTATAAAAAGATTCAGATTATACCAGATAGGGAAACATTTTGAAACATTCATTTGGGGACTATTCGATATTTCTATTCTATCTATGAAAGTATCAAAGTCCACCCCATTATTTTATTAATAACGTCTAATAAATACTTACTTAGTCAATGAATCTATTCCGATTTCTTCTTGAGCTACGAAGAAAGCCTCAGTTTTTTCCAAGACGTGTTTCAGTTCTGTCAGCTCAAGGTAGTTTTGCTTCAGGTTGATGGCGTTGTGAGATAACTCAAGAATTTCGTTTTCCGTCTTCTCCAAGTGTGCCTGTTAAATATATTTAGTGGTAAGAATACCTTTCTTTATATTTTGAACCATATTTCAAAAATAATTAAAAAATATTATCATTTTTGTAAATTTTAATTTTATAATTGTGTTTTACTGGCACAACTTTTACTTTTCTTTTACTTGTCTGTATACACACATACGTTCACCAAAACTACTTACTAGTTTTACATGTTGCATGTATAAATCACCAATTATCCTTATATACATATATGTATATAAGTCTTACCTCAAGATCAATAATTTCTCTTGGGTTGGGTGCTCGCGGCATATCCTTAACCGGTGGGACGTGCACCTTGTCTTTATGTACCTCAGCCTCGATGTACCGCAATTTACGTTCCATCTCATCGCAGCGGCGCACTTCGTTTACGAACTTACGTTGGAATGCGTTCACGTCAGGATTTAACTGTAAAGAAATGCTTTGCTTAAATATCTCCATTGAATCGTTCATTTATAATACGGGACTAAATATATTGAGACTTTAACGCACCGCACCATCTAGTTTCATGGTAAGCTACGAGGCTTGTGTTATGGATACCAGATAGTTGATATGCTACACATATATAACTTTAAATATATACATATTATAAATATAAACCTCCATGACTAGAGTACAAACATTCGTGCTCATCACACAAATGAATGCCTCCAGCGGGATTCGAAGCCGCGACCACTGGCACAGCAAGTAGGGTCACTACAAACTGAGCCAACGTGTCGTCTTTATAACTAATATTTCTTCCATAATTTAATTTTTGTTTATGATTAAAGCGAACAGGAGAAACGCTTTAAATTGGTATATCTAATTTTTAAAACTAACATTATAAATTTAACTCGCAAGACTATCTTTATCTAGAAAAGTGAATGCCATTTACCGACGCGTTCAGTTAGCGCGCCATTTGTACGGAGGAATTTATTTAATCATTTAGATTGCGTTTTTGCCAGATCCAGTGAATCCCGTTTTCCCAGGGTCAACAACTTGACGGCTTTAGAGGTGAGATGAACTTGTAAAATATTGGGACGAGGCGAGTGTTTCATTCTATTAAATAAAGCCTTCATAAAATTTTACCATGCGGTAATATAAATTTACCAAACCGGTAAAATATAGGTATAGTTTATAAAATAAATATATACACTATACATTCTATAATTTAAAAAAAAATGCAATGTATAGGTATGTAATTATATGATTTATAAATTAGATTTGCAATTAACAATCAGCCATTAGTTTATTGCACTTAATAGTAGCATTGTTTTTCTAGGTACTCGTAGGTCATGAAGAAATTTATAAAGAATCGCTCATAAAACTAACAAAGAAAGGAAGATTGCCGACTTGAATTTAGTAAAAATAATTTATTCAAATGACTTGAAATTTAAACTTTTTACTTTTATTCAAGTGTCACATAAATTGTCCTACGAAAGTTGTAAGACGTTCACCTTGTCCGATTCCACCTTCGAAATAACTTGTTAACCTTTGGTTTTGCGTGACTGATTGTCCAAGTTCATGCAATTTTGTATGTGACAGTTGTAATAAAATGTAAGAGAAAAGTTATGATATAAACAAAGTATTCGAATACTTATTAACTGTTTTAATCTTAAGCTGGAATAAATATTACCTAAAGGTAAAAGTAGTTTTTACTTTGATATTATTAATTAATTTAACGTAGATAACATCTCAAGTTCAGTGCCCAATTTATTAACTTTCTTAGTATAGGCCACTTTCGTTTCTGTCACCTGCATAGTATAGTGTACAATCTATAGTTATATGTAGGTGAAGAGGTATTCATTGGCAAATCCAACAATGCTCATATTTTAATTAAAAACAAAAATATGAACTAAGCCGAATCTGTACATTAAATATTTTTTGGAAAATCTTATTGAAATAGACTATTATCGATACAGACGCCGAATCTATAGTTTTCAGAATTTTTGTCTGTCTGTCTGTTACCGCATCACGGAAAACCCAATGGAGGGATTTTGATGAAATTTGGTATGATGATAGCTGATTATCCGGGTCAACAAATAGGATACTTTTATTGCGGGAAAATATCTCATCTCTGTGAAATCTATACTAAATGTTAAAACGTAAGTAGGGACGAACCCGAACGGATCGAGGGTGAATCGCTAGTTTTAAATAAATCTTAAAAATAATGGAACGTAATGATGCTTTTATGGAACGAGTGTGAGTGTTTAGACATAAATGTCTTTAAAGTAGATCAAGTGGATACTTAAGTGTTTTACATGTCCATAGTTTTGTAATTCACCTTCACAGTACCTTCTTAACACAAAGTAGCATTATCAAAATTTAAAACTTTCTGCTTCATAAGCACACCATATATATTAGAGAAAGTTTTAATAAGTATACCTGCAATAACTTCGAAAATAAAACTATAATATATTCAAATCGAAATAAACATTATAATCTTACAAAAAATCTGTGAATGACTGATAAACAAAGGGGAGATATTAAAGTTTAACTTGGGGAATGATAAATATTTACATACCATTCGTCCCGAGCGAAATATTTTTTTACTTTTTTCTCAAATCTGTCTCGCAAGTGCACACTTTTCACTAAATATGAATTTATTTAGGTTTTTTTTTTTATTTAGTTTTATTATTCGCTTATTAGAAAGTATTGCCAATATTACTTACATCTCTAAATTGTACAGTCCCAGCTTCCCCAAGTTCTGAAACGGAGGTATACGCCGCTTCAGGCTGGATGAAGAGCTGGCACAGCGCCATCTCCTCACTACGGAACATCGCCCCCATCTTGGTGTGGTCTATGTGTCCGTTTCGATTCTGAAATCAATAAATGAATTGGTCACAGAAATGACAATCCTATCACGGAAAAAGATACATTCAATCCTTAGTATTATTTTGTATACGAAACTATATTTACTCCTTTACTCTTCTTTATCGCAGCACCTATTAAACTACGGAATGGTGTATTTTTTTTCATAAAGACAGAATAAGGACAATAAAATGACGTAGACCCTATTTCATCAAGGGAATACCTATGGGGCCATGAGAAGTATGTATAGTCTGTTTACCTATTACAAAATTATATAAGTTCGTGAGTCACTACTAACTGTAGTAACACACAATTTGAACACATAGCACCTACCTACAATAACCAACAAATATATACATATATGTACTATGTAGCTGTTATTTTTAATTAACAGAAAATAAAAACATGGAAAGTTACTCTTATTGAAATATTGAAAGACTCCTTACATTATATTTCAATGTAAGTATTTTATTATCAGTAGGATAATAAAAAGTGAAACTCGTAAACGCTAATAAAGATGTTCGCGATTCGTTAAAACTTATATAAGTACATGTTATTCTACTAACTACCTGAGTTAACAATGTAAAATAGTACTATCTATTAATCTACTAATTTTACTCGAATCAGAGATTTTCTCAAACCTGCACATTCAAACATACATTTATTCACTTAAAAGCTATAATTTACGCAAAAGATACCTACATATAGCTAGGTATAAGTGTGATAAAACATGTACATAGATTACTGGTTCAGTGCTGAGTGTACCGAATATTATAGTTGTGGGTTCGATATGCTGGCGAAGCCAATTTTTGTATTAGCCATACATAATATGATATTTCAAACCGACTCTCAACACTGCACAAGATAAAGGTAGAATGCGTCCTCAGCCTTTCTTGATAATAGATATAGGTAGGTACTTGTACTAATACAAACATTAACCTACTATTATTATTTATTTAAAAGCAGTTTTGCTTCTCTTGTCTCTTCTTATCTTGTTCCGGACATGTTTAGGGTAATAAAAGACGTGTATATTGTTTCTAGTAAAGCCCTTGGCTCTTTGATATTGACACCTGCACCTCAATAACTTCAAAGGACATTATGGTCTAGATTTATCGGAATGGGGGCGCGATTGTACCAAGTGGATTACCTTTCTACGTCGCAAGGTTAGAAATGATTGCTTCAGTCATTATTATTGTGACGACCAACGACGTGATAATGATATAATGCGGTACGATAAAAACGGTGATCGAGGAGCTGTTTTTAACTTAAGATGGTATTAATCTTTAACAAAATAATCCAGTTACATAAGATGTACCTACATTATTTTGGCAAAATCGGCTTTACATACATATTATCATTTATTATTTAACTAAATTAAAAGCTGTTTATATCTTTACTAATAAATAAAGCTGAATAGTTTGTTTGTTTGTTTCAACGCGCTTATAAAGAGATAAGGTTAACTACCGGTCAAATTTATTTCTTTCTTTGCATTTCAAAGACCTATTTATTGAGCAAGGTTATAGGCTATCTACAAACGCTCCGATATTTGGGAGGGGAGCAATTACACATAAATAAAGTGTACACTTAGAAGACAGAGCTGTATACAATGTCATTAATATACATAATTTATTTTTAGGGTTCTGTATCCAAAGGCTTGGTACCGACGGAAAATAAAAATACAAGGAACATTTTTTTAACGTTCGTAATCGATCATCGAAGTTAATATACTACATACATAGAGTAAAAGTCATATTAATAAAAAGTATATGTACAATAGTACGGAACTCTTCGTATGCGAATTCGACTTGCACCTGACCGATTTTTAAGATTCTAATTTACCTTTAATATTATCACTCACACACTCAGGACATTTTTGTGATTTGTTTTTGCCCTCATTCTTAATACTTTTGAATCGGAATTTGATTTTAATATGTGCCTAATAAATATATCAGCCTTAGATATAATAGCGTCATAGCTGTGGGCTCTTAAATGAAGCCAATGGCAAGTCGAACCTTAACCTTAACCTTAACCTTAGACCTTCATTTTGCGTGATCTTATTTGTCAGCTAGGTATTATCTAATTGAAAAAAAACGAAGAAGGCAGTTCCGCTTTGCCTACAGACTTACTGCTGAGTTCAAAGTTCATGCTTTTTAACAAAAAATTGTAAATAATTAAACATCGACATATCGGTTTGGTAAAGAGATAAGTTATTTAATAAGAAAGGTACACCAACTTCAAAATCACTTAAAGGGAATTGTTCCAACTTTAGGGTGGATTTTTTTTTATTTTAAAAGGATCACGCGTGAGGTATTAATTAACCTTATTATTTAAAAAGAAAATGATGAAAATTGATTCAGAATGGTCGATATCGTGTAAAAAGCAAATCCACCACACAAAAAATACAGGCGAATTAAGTAGGTACCTCCTTTTTGAAGGCGGTCAAAAGATACATAGGTATAATAAGCACACGTATTCATGTGATGAATAATTAAAAAAATATTAAAGGGTTTGCTAGGTATTAAAAGTATGACAATTAGAGCGGTAAAATTTATTCATGTCTTTTGATAAACAATTTAATGAATAAAGTCATTTTATATCAAATAGCACAATTATCGACCAGTGTCCTCGATATGCGTTTTTTATTTCAATATTTTACGTAACGTAGTTAAATCATGTTCACTATAAAATTTTGTACATCGTAGGCATGTTTGGACTTCGCGAGGTACTTTTCAAGGACATTCTAATTATGCACTAGTTAATTGAAAATATGTATGTATATGTGCATAAATAATACCCATTTCATAAAGAATCAAGTCAAGTTGTCAAAATAAAATACAATCCATCCAATCTATCTTTTAAAAATTTAAATCTTGATTTAGCTTTGAGTTGCGTAAAAATCATGTAAACTGCCATTAAAATATGTTTAGTAGTTTCCCGTTTCCGCACTAAAACACTCAAATAACCTCTATGTTCTAATCTGCGATAGTACTAAAGCTACGTATTATCGGGACATGATTACTCAATATAGCTCACGTCTGATCTCCTTTTCTCCTAAACTTGTTCTGCTAATCAGTTCAGCCATTTTAAAAATTAGCCAGAACAAACAAAGAAAATTTCAATGACTATTCCGAAGATTGATATCTCGTAATTTGCAGATTGGTTAGTTTTATTTATAAGGTTTATATTCTACCTAGATTTCAAATCATATGTTTATACGGCTAAGTATTTATTTAGGTTTCTGCTATATTTATTACTTTCATTAATCGATGAAAAAATTAACTTTCGAATGCATAACTTCAAGGTCTAACAGATTTTTCAAATTTCGAATTTATACCTTTCATGTACCACTGCAATCGCCACAACTATCTATACCTACATATAATAAAATTCTAAGTCGAATCTGTATCTTAAATATTTTTTTGGAAAATCTTATTGAAATAGACATTATTATCGATACAGAGGTCAAATCTATAGTTTTTAGAATTTTTGTCTGTCTGTCTGTCTGTTACTGCATCACAGAAAAACCACTAGAGGGATTTTGATGAAATTTGGTATGATGATAGCCGGATATCCGGGTCAACATATAGGATACTTTTTACCGCGGGAGATTATCTCATTCCCACGGGAATACACGTTATAACACAACCCAAAAAATATTTATTATCAGAATTTCTTGAAACTTGGTATTAATGCTCTTCAATACAATTAAATAAATACGTGTTTTAGCGTTTTTTTGAAATTCATCCCATAAGGAGATAAAATAAGGGATGAAAATTTGTATGACACCTACCTTTTTAAAGTTTATTGTTGTAGTTTTAGCGCGAGCGAAGCCGCGGGTTTTGCTAGTTAAAAATAAAATTCAGATATCAATATCCCATCAAGTCCAACCGTTAGTTTCCATTTAATAGTAGCTAATGTATGGGCGAGTACCTACATATTTTTTTAATAATTTAATTTTTTTAAGAGCTCTTAGGTCACTTTAGACCCATTTTTATTTAGTTTAAGTACAATTTTTAATTTTTCCTCTTAATAAATTTTATAATACGATGAATTAATTTACATTTGATTATTGCAAAATGTGTTTTTGTTTTAGGTACTTAATTTGATAAGTAAATTTTATAATTTAAGCCCCTAGGGGCTCAACCTAAATCGCAGTAATAGAAATCGTATGTGCGGAACCATAAAAATCATTTGCTTACTAAAAAATAATAGAATTAAAAAAGTGTAAGCAATAGCGCGCGAGCCGTAACATTCGATTACTCGTGCAGATAAAGTTATTCATATAATTATCTCGTGATCATTATCAGGATCAACATTTAACTCTTAAGTTTAAACATTATTAATCTATATAAATAATATCTGTTTGGAAACTTTTGTGCCAATAGCAAAGAAGATCATAAGAAGATAGGAGCCACCTGTTATTTCATCTAAACGGTTTACAAACTAAATATATAATATTGGATATACGTAGGATGAACTATTAAATCATGTGTAGTGTATTTACAACCTCTTCGATTTATCTTTCCATCTAACTAAAATAAATGTGGTTAAATGTATTGTTATCATTTAAACTTCCGGCAAATTGTAAAAAATGTTTTGCAATAAAGTATAGCTGACAGCGTTGTAGTTTTTCTGTTACAATTATGCCATTGTTATGTCTAACTGCTAAGATCCGCTCAATGAGGCAGGAATTATTTCATGACCGTCCGGTCAAGGCCAAGTTTTTGCTTAAATCAAGCTTTTTGTAAATCAAGTCAGTTGAATCTTCAAATACTTTTTCAACCGACTTCCAAAAAAAGCAGGAGGTTCTCAATTCGACCTTTCATTATGTGTGTTCGCGGATTTCTTTGTCGTTTATGAACAGATTTTGATAATTCTTTTTTTGTGGAAAGGAGATATCCCAAGGGTGGTACCATGATAAGTAAACTAGGATCTGATGATGGGATCCCAGAGAAAAATAAGGGGTTTTCATTTAGAATAGATACTTAATCAGATATTTTCGAAGTCTTTGCCAGCCAATACATATCAAAGCACACCGACTTCGAAAATATCTGATTATGTATCTATTCTAAATGAAAACCCCCTTTTAGTTATTTTTTACTTTTCAGTGCCTGGAAGTCGGTTTTTTTAAGTTTTTATTATTTTTAATCTGAATATAATCTGTGTAGTAGGTAATCCTTACACGGTAGACAAAAGCCTGATTTATCTAGGCTTTACCGTTTGATGAAATCAATCAAATCAATTGGAAAGTATAAACGTTTTCATCACAATGGCTTATGTTGTCATTACGATTGTCTAATACAAAAAAAAATAATAATAATCTCAAAACAACAATTATATAATATCAGTTTACATGTTATATTTCGAGTAAGTGTATTTATTATACCTGTTTTAACTAAATTTGTATTCCAAGCACAAATGAAACGTGTGGGAATTTTGTAACAATGTTTAAAGCAAAGGTACGTAAGATGCAAAAATTATTTTCCAGATGCAAATTCCAATCTTAAAATAATCAACTTACAGGATAAACTTCCTTGCAACAAGTTATATGGCCACTAAACTGTTTGCAGACCGTACCTACATTCTATGAGAAACAAAGCAGCGTTTTGGGTATAAATAGGAATTGTTTTCATAGTCCTGAACAATGCCAGGGCAAGGACTACATTTACATATTATTATTGTTTAATGATTTTATAATGTATGTAGGTACTATGTATGTATATAATAATATATCTTTATAATAATCTAAGCTACGTATTAGAGTGACTAAGAGCGAGCGGGCAGCTTATCACAAATTCTTATTACACATAAATGGGTTTGATTTCATTTAAAGTAAATTTTTTCTAGCTTTTTGTTGGTTTTCTTCTTAGATAAATCCTTTCATTTGATATCCATATCATGGATGCATAAAATAAACAGACCGCTATTTGGTCACCAATTAGGAGTCCACCATGTTAGATTTAGAATGAGATCACTTATCTAACCATGCATTATCATCCAAACTAAACATGTATGCAAATTTCAGCTTTATCAGTTGAGGATAACTGCTTCAATTACAAGTAAAATAAAATCTTGTAAAATACATATTTTTACATAACATAATATCTACAAAAATATTCGTTGGTTAGTAACAACTAGTTGACTACACGCTTGGCTAGTGACCCTACTTGCTGTGCCAGCGGTCGCAGGTTCGAGTCCCGCTGCGGGCATTCATTTGTGTGATGAGCACGGATGTTTGTACTCCAGTCATGTATGTTTATATTTATAATATGTATGTATTTAAAGTTATATATGTGTAGTGTATCAACTATCTGGTATCCATAACACAGGCCTAGTAGCTTACCATGGATTTAGATGGTGCTGTGTGTTAATGTCCCATATTTATTTATTAACTTTAGCTAGTTTTGTTGACCGCAAACTTTATTTTCTTTATTATTTCCATTATTTTCTTACAGATAGATTTTTGTGTATTTTCTATAGAATTTATAATACGAGGATGTCTTTTCAAAAGTATTGTTTAAAACAGATTTAAAACTCACTAATGGGTTGTTTTATGTTGTGGTGTACGCTTAGTATACATATTGTTATATGATTGGCTACGATTGTCCGTGCCGTCTAATGTACTGTTTTCATTAGTAACGTTTGTCCAAACTCCAAATAGACAATTGGTTCACAATTTTTACGATCGCGTTGACTTTGAAAAACGAAAATATATCTCATTTGCAAAATACTTAACTTAAAACTTTAAAATCATTGTTAGGTGTGATTTTATTTATTACTTAAATTAGTAAAAAATTCAAAGTGTAACAAAAAATATATATTTATTAGACAATTTTTGAAGAATATAATTTTTGTATTTAAAATACTTACATGGTGTGTAAGGCGATTTGATAAAATGACAACTTTTTCTTGACACAGTAGATTGAAAAATATTCCTGTATCGTATTTGTGTCTCTTAAGACGCCTCACGCAGCTCCATAATATCAATTTAATATAACCAGTATTCAAGTATTATGGTATGTTATTGCAAAGTGAATATAAGTACCTACCTACGACATAATATATAAAATGAACTGCACACATGTATTGAGGTGCGACATTTAAAATTCATGTACGAGTACATACAGTATGTCGTTGAGGCCAACGGGCCGCGATAGTGGCTTTCCGGCATCATTTTCCCGTTTCCGATATTGTGACCTTTATCTCGTTAGTCCTGCTATTGACCTTAGTTTTATTTCTCCTACTCAAATACATTTTCTAGTTTTTTTTTTTTTGGGACATTAACACACAGCACCATCTAGTTCCATGGTAAGCTACGAGGCCTGTGTTATGGATACCAGATATTTGATACACTACACATATAAAACTTTAAATACATACATATTATAAATATGAACGAACACCCATGACTGGAGTATAAACATTCGTGCTCATCACACAAATGAATGCCCCTAGCGGGACTCGAACCCGCGACTGCTGGCGTAGCAAGTAGGGTCACTACAATCTGAGCCATACGTGCCGTCGAAATTGTATTGTATTGTATAATTTAGCCATTTAAGCTAAATGATACAAGCGGTTAGCATTGATGAGTAGTTGTTTTAAATAAGCCTGAATTTAAACGTAGAACAAAGATAATGGGTAAACAATTGGAACAGTATTGTAAACTATGAGTGTAGATACTAAATTTAGGCGATGGAGCAGGTATCCGACGATGACGGCATATTAATGGTTTAACGTTAAAATGAGTATTTGTGCCGTAAATTTATATATAACATATTCTTAGGAATAGTGTAGGATTTATAACTTTTAATTTTAATTAAATCCTGTTAGAAATTTAAAAAAATGTGTATTTGTGTAATGAGAGGATTTTGTAGATTATAATGTGTTCTTGCGATACAGATATAAACCATAGGTTAAGTTTTCTTATTGCATAAAAATATAATTTATTTTTTTCTAGCATTAAATGAAAAAAATACCAGAATGCTTATTGCTCTGCTGTTTATTAAATTATAATAATTTTAGAATCAGGGACCGTAAAACCCGGGTTTAGAGTTAAGCCTTATTAAATGGTTACCCATTCAAAATTATTTAAGAAAACCGACTTCCAGGCACTGAAAAGTAAAAAATAACTAAACGGGGGTTTTCATTTAGAATAGATACTTAATCAGATTTTTTCGAAGTCGGTGTACTTTGATTTGTATTGGCTGGCGTAGCGGAGGGTGAGTTGCTAGTAAGTATAAGTAAGTACCTATTAATAACTACAACACAGTAGGTACGATCAAAATGTGAAGGCAATAAAATTATTTGAAGACTAAGCAAATATTTGATGTTATTGGTTGATTATAAAAATATTTTTACTCAAATTATAAAATACTAAAATTTTATCAATATAACTTATATATTATTTTGCAGATTTTTCTTTTCATCAATAATTAGGTATACCCAAGGTAACTGATTTAAAAATAAAAACAAAGCGCTTCCTATGTTTCTATTAGGTACATGTGATGCCAATGTTAATAGTTTTGTTCATGAACAATAAAGTCTGTTCACTGCATTGTAAATTGGAATTGGAACAGAAATCCAATTGTGCTGCCGTCGCTTATTTATTTAGAACTATTGCATTACTTACACCTAAGTTGCAAACTATTTTATTTCACAACTTATGTAATATGTTATATGGATAGTTATACGGAAAGGTAAATAAAAACTGTAGGTATCGACTGAATACTCAAATATCCGTAGTTTAGACGTGAAAGTTTGTCTATCTGTGACCTGTAAACGGCAAGATCTATTTTAATAATATTAAGTATAGTTTAGTACCTAAAGATATAGTATTTAGATTTTTCTGTATAACAATCGATACGATTCTTTTTATTTCGAAAAAAGGAAAGTATTTCACGCCATATAATGTAAACAGGAAAATCTATTCAAATAATTTTTACTTTAGGTAACGATAGTTAATAGGTTGAGATTTACGTGTGTGTGTGTGTGTGTATCGATACAAACGCGCGTAACGGCGGACCGAACATCGACAGCACGTTAAAAGACGTTATGTGCATACCCATACCTTTATTTATGACAAGTCAGCCATTTTCTATAGGTATGTACCTGTGTCGAATCAAAGAGACATTGCACTCCAACTCCTATTTGTGACAATTTCTTCATTCTTGTTCGGAGCCAATAATAATTATATTAGGTTGCCTACTGTAAGGTTTTAATTAAGATAAAGGGTAGGACAGTTAGAAACAATATTCTCGTAAACCTATGCATAGATTGGACGCAAAATACCTGGACTGGTATTTTATTAAGCCGAGCCTTCATTCAATATTTGTTTTTAATATTAGTCACAGCTTTGCCGTCATACCTTAATCAAGAAGTAATTGCAGTACGTCAGCAGAAATAACTTGAAATGTTTTATTGCCGGCTATCAAGTTGGATTCTATTATGAAACTAAATGTCAATTCTTATCGCCACATGTTTACGCATAAACTAACTTAATGATTACACTAGTTATCGATTATTTAGTTAAGTAAATCTAAAAATCAAATTCCTGCGAAGGTATGATATGACATTTAGGTTATTACAGGTTCTGAGACTAACCTCCCCGCTCAATGTGCCTTTTGATGCCGTTACAGACTGCCCTCGGGGCGTCGCGTCGTCCCTGTTGAAAAACTCCAATAGGATCCCATCAAAAGTGACAAAAGCCACATAGAAACCAATAAATATTTATTGGTTTCTATGTGGCTTTTGTCGCTTTTGATAGGATCCTATTGGAGTTTTTAAACAGGGGTGGTTGAGTGCGTAAGCGATTACGCCCCATTAAGACAGGGGAGGTTCCGTTGGGTTTTAGTGCGTAGTACTAGTTTTGCCGGTGAGTCCCATATAACCACCTGAATGTGTGCGGGTGATATGCCTAAATGCATTTCTCAACGTTAAAAAAAAAGATTTTGCAACTAAAAGCCGATACCGACACCGACCGATAAATAAGAAAAAATAGATTATTCTGTAACAACAAACGTAAAAGAAATAATTTTTACGTTTTCAAGAACAAATCTTACATGTTAAGAACTAACTTATTTAAGAAATTTCAAATAACATTGCAAATAAGAATCGAGGCACACTCGGGATTACGGTTGGCAGTTAGCTCCTAATCATATCGCCGCCCCCGGAGAATAAAATGATAACTGCAAAAACACGATTTTTCAGGAAAAATAAAAAACCGATTTTTGACTTTAACTTGCTAAGCAATAAGTGTAGAGATATAAAAAAAAGGCTCAACGATAGCTAATTTTTAAACTTTATAATGTTTTAAAATATGTTATACTAAGGTTATCCGAACTAAAGATATTTAGAATTTAAAAAGTTACTAAAATTCTATTGTTGATTTTATTTACTAGTAACACTTAGCATTTTATTCTCGTTACTTTCAAGAGATTGTGAATATTGCATTACTGTTAAACAATAATAATGCTCTAATGACAGAAAAGAATAGCAAGATGTCTTTGCTCAGTCATTAATAATACTATTTACTAAGAACATGTTAGTCGCCGAGTCTAAGCGGATTTTTACGAGAACAAAATGATAATAGCTCTCACAATTATTTCGCCGATTTGTATTCCGAGAATATTATTGCAAAAGTTTTTGTCGTATCTTTAATGAAGAAACTGTTTCACTAACTTCATATAATATTTTTTTTCAAGAAGCCTGGTATGTTTGAAAAAGTGACGAATATTATTGCATTATTCTGTAACCTTTTGAATAATGGCTGGAAATTCACGAAAAAAATTGGGTAGATGTATTAGGCACCGTAGACTTCAAATATGGGATAACACTAAAACTATGGTAATATCAGTAATCATTTTATTCTCCGGGGACGGCGAATTTATTATTACAAGTTACGTACTTGTACATTATACCATAAGTACTGGATATGGTTATGGCTTAGTAAATCATTTATTTTTTTCAATTGAAATAACAAAAAATGAAAATAATATTTTCGTGTGTTAAGCACATTATGTTATTAAAATTTATGCTTCTCAAAATAAAAGTTAATTATTTAAATTTTAAAGCATTCAAAGTAAACTGAACACCGCTTCGACCGAACCTCCATCATTTTTTTGTATTTTTAGTCTCCTTACACAACTTATTGTTACTTACAGATAAGAATTTCTTAAACAAACTTTGTAAGTACATACGTGCCGTTCCTCCACCGATAAAAATTATTTATCAATAAGACATTTCTGAGCAAAGTCAGATAATAAGATGTGAAGATGAATTACCACTCAGCTTGTGATAAACTATCAATAGATTTATGTAAAAAAATGTTAAAGTTAATGATTACTTTGAGTGATTAGGTACATAATTTCTCTGGTTTTATTGGAAAGGAAAGAACTCGCTGATCTGTTTTAAGAACGATCGTGCTCCAAATAAAAAAAAGTAATATTAATCCTATTAATATATATTATAATCATGTTTGTTTATAAAAATCTTTCGACGTTTAGTTCTAATTTTTTCAATAGATGGCGCAGACGAATCAGGAAGCGCGAAGCCGCGAAAAACGTCATTTAAATATTTTACGAATGTACGACTGGTGGTTTTATGGAGAACTTACTATTTTATCAAAATTATAGATAACAACTTGCAGGAACCCAACTGGGTTACTTTTTTATAATAATAAGAAAAAATAATATCACGTGATAGATCACGTAGGTATACAATAATGCAACTATATGTATAGTTAGAAATTAAAATGCTGCTTTGATTCATGACCTTATAAAAGTTCTTATCTTAGTCAAATTTATCTACTTATATCTAAGTAGTAAGGGCATAATAAGTAATTAAAAATCAAAAGCAACTAACGATTAAGCTACTTTAAATATTCATGTTAATTTGAAACATAAACACATATGTAATACTAAAAATTTCCACTAATTACCTGCATTAAATCGGTTAATTTTGATACAGAAACAAAAACAATCTAAAAAAAAACATGTATTAAAGTTATTTTTAAGGCAATACTTTAAAGAAAATGTGTGCATGTCTAAGGATAAAATTTACACGCACAAAAATTGTGAATATAAAAAAATATATATACGGTCGAATTGAGAACCTCCTCCTTTTTTTGGAAGTCGGTTAAAAAGAGTTCCTATCGGACTGTTTATATTTTCAAATGAAACACATAGTTAGGTATATCATATGATAATATACTACACTCAACTAAGTTATTAAATTAAAGTTAATAATTTAAAAGTAATAATATTTTGGTTAGACAATAAATTCGAACGCGCGCTTCTTCGTGGTACCTAAATTATTCCTTAAACAGTTTTGATAAGAGTTGTATAAAAACTACTTTTCAGGCAAATATACATAGATAAATAAGTCAGCGAGATATAAGGAAAACATAATTTTCTTTTTATAATACGTACTTAAATCATTTATAATGTGAAGTATTTTAAATAGAAACACTTAACAAATTTTAAAGTTAATTAGTTATAACGAGAGTATTAAGTCAATAGATAAAAAAGAAGAATACAAACAAATTAATAAGTCCATAATATGCTTAATTTCAATTTAATTAAAAGTAATGTGTACCTATATTTAATTGTACTTAAAATAAAATGTGCCCTAATAACTAGATAATTAGTGTGAAAATAAGATATAGTAACGCACCAGTTATCGTGTTTTAGCGTCGAGGTAAGATCACACAGCACGTACAACGCGACGGACGCGCGAGAACAAACTGAATGGTTCTTAATATTATGTTGGTGCCCCCGAGCATGTGACCGAGCCAGCTTCATAATGTGATCATTACATTTACGTTAATTCACTCATTGACGAGCTTGTTCACGATTTTACTAACTGAAACCATGCTAAATTGAGGATGAAATATCGATTTTCCACACCATTAGAGGTTTATGCTCATATTTAAACGAAGAAAATGATCTACAAAAATATCTTAATGCTACAAGTGAATTTAAATTTGCTCTCAGTTTTCCCGTGATCAACAAACAAACGACCACTGAAAGATATAATAAACTCGTTTTAAAACTATATATAATATGTTAAAATCTACAAAATTACTTACATTTTCAATTCTTAGGCCACACCAACTAAAGCTGAACCACACGGAGTTTCGTGTGCGAGATATTAACAAGTATCAGCTGATAAGGAAGATGAGATATCTCGTGATCGCTGCCGTTCGCCGTATGTTGGTAGCACTGCTCCAGCGCAGCCTCCGCGACCTCGTCGCGATTGTGTAAACAATGGCATACATTGCTGCGTTAATATCACACACACGATTTAACTTTATAGATTTAAATTAAATGATTCGCAATTTATAGATGACGCAACTGTGTACTAATGGTAGAGTATACTTGCCTATAATACAGATCATATTATATAGTACCTATAAGTACCTACGATTCATGTACATAATATGTACATATGTCTTATAAGTAATAGCATAATATCACTATTACTGAATACTAAATATTCTCTCTATCTCTTCTGTACTGTGTTGCAGTTTAATCCAAAATCTTCGCCTTTAAAAGAAAGGTTTTAATTTTTGTTTACATAAATAAGTAGTTAGTAGACGTGTAGATGTTCAGAAAACTTATAATAGATACTTACATAATCAGTGTACTGAATCTCTCTCAAACATGTGTTATTAACTTAGTGTCATATAAAGGTACATTTATGTCTATTTAACTTTGTCATTATGTCTGTTTTTTTTAACTTAGCCACAATTTTTGCGGCATAATATAAAAAAAAGAATAGAACAACCTTGTGTCCCACCCTATGTGGGACCACAGATTTGGAGGACTAAATCTGTGGTCCCACATATAACGGATATCCATACTAATATTATAAATGTGAAAGTGTGTTTGTTTGTTTGTTTGTCCTTCTTTCACATCGAAACAGAGTGCCTGACGGATTGACGTAATTTTTTGTGTGGAGATAGTTGGAAGGCTGGAAAGTGACATAGGCTACTTCTTACCGCGAGAGATCATCTCATTCCCACGGGAAAACAAGTTAAATCAACCCAAAAAATATTATTATTCTGCTAGTTACAAATAAGTTATTCCATGCTTCGAAACATAGGCACTAAGAAGCCGTGATTTAAGATGGTTAATTCAATTTCTCATAAGAGGAAGATGAGTATATTATATTTTAAAGAAAAAATACGGCAAAGGCGGTATTTTGATTTCCTTAACAACCACTTAAATTAAATTACAGGTCAAACTCATAAACCTCCTTTGGGATTCGCAGCAGTCGAGTAAAAAAATATATTGCGCAAGACACATCATAAAAAAAACATATAAACCCAATTTAAGAACTCACTTTTTTGAAGTCGGTCAAACGATACATGTTATAGAATTGCTATATTATCTTACTAATATTATAAATTTGAAAGTTTAGATGTTTGGATGTTTGTTACTCGAACACGCCAGAACGGCTGAACGGATCTGGATGAAATTTGGCACAGAAATAGATTATAATCTGGAATAGCACACAGAAATATGTATGTACAGTTCCTGTGGGATGTTTTTTTATAAATTATATATTTTTATATATTAGTATGTACACTTATTTCATAAAATATATGCGATAAAGTTGATTAAGAGTAGATTGTACAATCTTTTTTACGGTTCCACACCGTCAAACAGGAAAATTGAACCCTAACTTAGAAAATTAAATACTTAAGTCTCTTGGAGATGGAAAAATTCCAACTTCGTCAACGAAGTTAATATATACGGTCATTTATATCACTTATTGTTTTTAAATTCGTCAATTCACTAACCTATATTACATATATAGGTATCTAATCGTTCATCATAAAACGTCATGATTTTTAGAAAAGAGAAAGAGATCATTAAACATATTTTCTTTTTAACAACAGAATAACGATCATGATGTAGACAGAGTAATTATGTATATTGTTTTAATAAACTTAATAATTTTATGTTTGATACTAACCGTTCAAATAGGTAGAGGCAAGCGCGAGTATCTTGTTGTTTTTAGTAATAAATTCAAAAGACGTTAATAAAAAAAATGATATAAACCACAAAATACATTAACTGCGTGTATATTTTTTGCAGAGCAAAATTAAATAATAAATACTCATGGGCTTGATGACACCTAACCTAATTCGAGGTCATTCACTTATATGCATTTAAATGAAAGTAAAACATTCCTTAGTAACTGATAAACCATAATGTTACATTATCTTTATCTGAAAAATATATTTTCAAAACGTAAATTTTTATTTAAACTAGAAGCACGAATATATTTTTAACAATTTATAAGGATAGAAGAAGGAAGTAGGAAAGAAGGATATAGGGAAAGATATTATAAGGAGACTCAGGATATGGGAACAAGACAGACGGAGCATGTAAAAGTAATATTAGATGAAAATAATTAGTCTAATCCATCTGGGAACGAAATATTTATTGTAATGTAATTTTTAATATTTCCCGATCAATTTTTTATTTCACTATAATATGCAAAATAATATTGTGTTTTTTTTTGCAATACCTACGGTCTCGATCGCAGCCCTTGAAACTGCGGCGGGCTACATTATAATTTATAAACAGCTAAATTATAATATAATTTCAACCTTCAGTCATTTTCTTGCGCTGCCGGCTTATCTTATATTTATAGTTAGTAAGTGAAATAGTATGTATCAATTTCTTAATTCTTGCTGACCTCGCTGTTTCTGATAAAAATGTGCACTACACCAATGAGTATTACGCAAGAAGTAGGTTTAAATAAAGCTAGCCAGTTAGCATCAGTTATTTATACTCTAATGAAGATATTACATTTAATTATTAATAAAATAAAACTAAATTAAAATCGATCCATCCGTTTGAGCGCTACGATGCTACAGATAAACATGTTAAACTTATAACACCTCTTTTTGCGTCGGGGGTTAAAAATATATAATTAAATTAATAGAAAACAAAGTGAAAGAAAAACGGTTTTTTTTAGCAAAGCAATTCAAATCGTATAAATATTTTTTATGATTCTAATAAATAAGGAACAACGTATTTTGTTTTTTGAAATAACAAAGATAACATCTTTCAAAATTTGGAGATGGAAAAACCATGATGGGGAGCATCGAGCTTACAGAATCGGAGCAAAAAACAAATCACTAACTAAAATAAAACAAAATTGTACAGTCAACTGAACTTATATTTATTTATACATACACCAATGACTATATCTATGTAAAAAAATATATAAAAAAGTTAAGTAAATTATGACACAAACCAATAAAATAATAACAGATAATAGTCAAATAACAATTTCTCCTACCTTCAAATAAATCTAATACCCAATCAACTATATGCTAAAATGGAACTAGGATGTTGAGGTAGCATGGATTTGTTTATCTGAAACAAAAAAAAATCAAATTATAAATACACTAAATAGGTACTACTTTATTAGCCTTAGAGATTATTTGTTCAAATTGCCAATACTTTTAAATAAAAGTATCTTTTCGGATTTTTACGCGGATTTATTTTGATTTTTTGGTTCCCGACGCGACGTTTCGAATGCTTTACAGCAATCATGGTCGCGGAAGAGACCATGATTGCTCGGTTGATGACGGTGGAAATGGGAAAAAAATCCGAAAAGACAGTTTTATTTAAAATGTTAAATATTCGCGTAAATGTAAGAAAGTACTAAAAATACTTATTGTACTTCACAATAGAGAGTCTCTGTATTAAAAACAAAGATTTATTTCTAAAATTTATTTTATAGTAAAATGTGCATTTAATGTTTATATAATTGACATTTAAAAGTTTAAAAATTCTGTAATAAAAACTCTTTCGGTAAATTGATCGTTTGGATAAGTGAGCACATAGATTACTAATGGCTAGTATCTACGCTTGCAGATCCAGAGTTAGTGGGTTCGAGTCCCAGGTTGGAGTGTTTCATCCCCTTGACGCACAAACTCGACAGACAGCCAGAAGTTTTTTTTTAACTCGACAGCTGAATCCGCGTACACATTTCATACAGTAGTCTGAAATATAATGTTGTCTTTACAGAATAGTACTACTAAATCTCTCACTGTGAGTGTCAAAGTGTCATCTCACCGATATTTAAGAATGAAAGGTATGCACTTGTGAATGTATACTTGTTCACTATCACTACATAAATTATTAAATAAACTCCCCTGTCTGTCTGAACGCGATAATCTCAAAAACTACCGAACGGATTTTCATACGGTTTTCACCATTAAATATGAGGAGTGATACATGGGGAAGGGTTAGGTGTATAATTCATTTTGTTTTTGGGTAAATTGGCTGAAATATGATGATAATTGTTGAAAATGTCGGAAAAAATCATGCCGACTGGGAGCTTTATTGGCGTGCGCCCCGTAAAGTTGTAAGGTTATATGAAAATATGTAATGTATTTTACAGAATTACACCTCTTCAAAAGATCTTCTTATTAAATGTAGCAACGCTATGTGTGACACTGGTCTTTAATATTGAAACCTAGGAATGCACTCGAGCAAAACGAAAATAAGTCACTAGTAGATAAATAAAATCTACACTTTTAATTTCAACTAATCTCACTAACTGCTTTTTAATAATTTTACTCACTCACTAAGCCCGGTATTTTCATAGCCCAAAGTAGAGTGTGACTGCATTTGACCTTAACTTGTTCAGAACCGTCGAAGGCATTCGAAGTGCTGACTATACCACCATACTTTAATTGTTGTTTGTCTGTAATAAAATAAGATTGGATGCGATTTAAATATATATGGAAATAAATTGAATATAGGATGATAGTATAAATGTCATTTTTTTGATAAAATATTTCAGCTACTATTATTTTATACAAGTAGTCTTTCACCATCTGAAACGAAATTCAGTTCTATACTTAGTAAGATCTATAACCTGTACGACATAAAAGTCGCATTAAAATCTGTTCAGTGGTTTTTGACTGATATATGATTAAGAAGCTATAAGTAGAAAAAAATTAAAAATTATAAAAATAAGTTTTATTACGACCAGAATCTGCAAAATGCAATTTACAAAAAATATCTTCAAAAAACGTTGATTGGTTGGTTTTATTGTATAGGTACTAGCGGACCCGGTTAGCAAGGTTGCTTTCTTAAAAATCATTTAATTGCAAAATTAAAAAATAATATCTGGACAATAGCACCATCTACCGGGTCCAACTATAACTAAGAACTTTTAAGAGAAGCATTACGAACACACACACACGCACAAAATTTTATATATAAAAAAATATTAATATATTCACCTAAATTCCATTTCAATCCACTAGTAGTGACATTCTCGCAAGCTTCTCCTATGGGTATTAATGCACACCAAGATTTCTTATTCCCTCGACTTTCTTCTGGCACGTCTATGATGTGGTCTCCGGGCTCCAACAGCCAGGATATAGAGTCGTCTGACAATATGTACATCTTTGTTTGTGGTTTCAACAAATTATTTTCTTTGACTAGATACAATGTTTGAATGTTGCCTAAAATTTGATCTATTCTGCCTGAACTTTGAACTAATGCGATCACATGATCTAACTGTAACAAAGAAATATGATATGTATTATTTTAAATATTTTCTTTTAACTAAGGAGATTTTTAAGTATTTTTTTTTTTGTTGACGACAAAGTTTTATTCCAAAAGTATTAATAGAAAAAAAATTAGGCATACTTACGTCTATATTAGTTTCTAAACAGTGGTTATTCAGCTGCATCAATGCTTTCGTAAAATCTGTATGATCTTGGTCTGGAGTGTGAATTATCTGAAACATACATCATATTTTTATAATCGAACACGATCGTTTGGGAAACCGAGTGAAGCGGGTTCTATTTAATCCCAATCTCGCGCCTCTGATATTTTCATGTGCGAATCATTTCCACCATGATTACCATTTGTCTTACGGTGAAGGAAAACATCATGAGAAAACCTGCATGTCTGTGAGAACCTAGCAAATTTTCGAAAAACATGTGAAGGCCGCCAACTTGCATTTGACCATCGTGATGGACTATGGCCTGATACCAATCGTATTGAAGAGAGGGGAGGCCGTGCCCAGCAGTGGGACGTTAAGGGCTGCATACATACAATACATAATACAAGCCTATTCGAAAATTATTTCAGATTTTCTGTTTAGGTTATCTTTAACCTAAAATAATCTTTTATTTTAATTTGAAAGAGCTTTTACAACAACTTGGAACTTCGAAAATCTAAAAAGAGACGCGAAACATATGTAGAGTAATTCAATTTCATTCTACAAACGAGGAGCTTTTACATTGGAATTGCCAGGTTCTTTCCAGTACTCGTATATTATTACTTTTGAGTACGGACATACGTCTTAGATAGTATGAGATAAGGCTAAGTGTAACAAAGATTGAACTATTCTAACTGTATCGGTGTTTTCTGCTATGCTAAACCCAAACTAATATTATAAATGCTAAAGTAACTCTGTCTGTTACGTTTTTACGCCTAAATCACTGAACCAATTTTAATGAATTCTGGGGACTACCTAGGCTACCTTTTGCCGCGAAAATAAAATTTAAAGGGGATGAAAAAGTCAGTTTAAATTTTGTATGGGGAACCAAGTACAGCAAGAGAGAGGGTAGTCGGTATTACTATGAAGAAAAAACATATTATATATAAATTATCGACATATCATTACCATTATGATACTGGCCTTTTATATAAATTAAAATATACACTAATATGATAACTTGAATCTTTTGTAAAACCAAAAATTCTTCTAAGTATATTATAAAATATATTTAACCTTGGCCTGAATATAATACAACTAGAGATTCTCGCTTCGCTTGGTGCATTTTAATTTTTTGAGAGGAATACTTTCGAATTAAAAAGAAATTAGGAATTCCTAAAATAAAATCAGTCGAGTTATTCCTTATAATATCAGCTATCTGGCAGTAAAAATCCAGTCAAAATCAGTCGTTTTGGAGATTAGCCTGAACAAACAGACAGTTTTTTTTAAATTGTGTTTTTCTTATAAGTACCATAGGGGCCGTTCATAAAATACGTCACGCTAAAATCAGCTTTTTTCGACCCCTCCCCCTCTATTGTCACGCTGTGTCACACTTTCTGTGACCCCACTAGAAATATTTCGTAACAAAAACTGCTAAAGCCGCGCCACAGAGCTAGCGCTCATGTCGAGAAATGATGAACAGCGAACGTCATTTTGCCATAGACCCCCCTCTCCCCCCTTGTCACATCTTGTCACACTCAGCAAGACGACCCCCCTGTTAATTGAATTCTAAGAAAATAAGCCTGTTACAATTTCAGAAAAGGTATTTTCTACATTGTATATCATCTTATAGGTCTTTAATGTGTCTTGCTTAGTCATAATATCTTAAATTAATATCACCTTACAACCTTTCTTTTTGTACTTTTGTAGCGTTTCTTCTGTGACAGAATCAAAATCTCCTGTGATAAAGTCTGGGAGTTTCAATGTCTTTTGTTCATTATCTGGTAAACTAGTAAGAAATTTGTCCCAATGAACTGTTCCACCATCAACAGTTATTCTTAGGGTTGCTAAAACACAAAATTTATACACTTCACATTTCTATAGTTATAGTATTATAATTAAATTATACAATTAAATAAAACTATCTTTTCGGATTTTTTCGCGGATTTATTTTGATTTTTGGTTCCCGATTTTATTATTATATTCGCTTATATTCGCCTGATTATATTTGCTTTGATAGACCCCAAATCCTCGCGAAAGAAAATCGATATCGCCCTAGAATGATTCGGGAAGCCATAGAAATTAAAAAACATCCAAATTTCAATAGGGAAGATGGCTGGGTACTATCATCGTCGTGGGATCCTGTTATTGATATTATAAAATCTAATAATAAATCTAAACCCAACAGACAGTTAGATGTAGTAAGTTCTTACTGTGTGGATCAAAAATAGCAGTATTTCAAATTAGTATTTCAAATTAATATTTTTAATTGTAAATGTAATTTTTAATTAATTTTAATTTTCTAAAGTACAAATAAATCAATTGTATTGTATTGTATTGTATTCAGCCCTTTTTTTTTTTTTTTAACGTCCCACTGCTGGGTACGGGCCTCCCTTCAATACGAGGGGGATCAGGCCATAGTCCAACCACGCTGGCCAAGTGCGGATTGGCGGACTTCACATGTCTTTTGAAAACTTACTAGGTTCTCTCAGACATGCAGGTTTCCTTACGATATTTTCCTTCACCGTAAGGCAAGTGGTAATCGTGTTAGAAATGATTCGCACATGAAAATATCAGAGGTGCGTGACCCGGGATTTGAACCCGCTTCACTCGGTTTCCCAAGCGAGCGCGTTACCACTGCGCTACCACTGCCTTATATAAATCAATAATGTAGCTTAAATAATTAATATTTTATTTTTTCTTTATAGTTTAAATATAATAATAGCAACACTAAAAAAATATAGATTACTAAACAATAAAGTTTTCTAAAAAATTGTAATAATTATAATAATAATAGCTAAAATTATACAAATAATATTTCATATTTTAAGTATAAAATAATTAAAATTACATATAAAATGTTTAAATTAAATTAACAAATATTGTAAGGTACTTTTTCAAAATTTGAATTCATTGTTGTTATTTGTGGGTGGGCTGTCTGTAACAACTGTATAATGCCTTTAAGACATTTAGATGTCTAACACCTTAGTCTCTCCCGTGACCATGATTGCTGTAAAGCAATTGAAACGTCGGGAACCAAAAGTCAAAATAAATCCGCGAAAAAATCCGAAAAGATAGTTTTATTTAAGTGTCTAATATTCGCGTAAATCTAAGAAAGTATTAAATTATACAAGTTATTTTGTTCCTCATGATCAATTAGGAAATTATATAATAACTCAAACTTCTTTTTTGTGAATTATTATTTAAGATATACATTGCACATTCTAGTTTAAAAATGAATTAATTGTCTTCACTGCTTACTTATTATTTTAATTTTGCTGTAAAATAATTAAGGAATTAAGTAGCAACATCGAGACTATCGTAAAAAGCTTTTAATACTTCCATTATACATATTATATCCTAAATTCATGATAAAAATATCTATAATTACCTAAATACATACCTACTGAATACATATCTAGCATATTAAAGTTATATATAAATATAGACTTACCGTTGTTCCAAAAGCTTTTGACAAAATCTTGGTTTTGTGAAATAGTCCGATTTAAAATAAGAACAGCATATTTTGAGCCACATTGGTTTCGAATAAATTCATAAACATTCCATTTCCAGCACCGAACCACATTATTTGTGTGACAAGGGCTCTGTTGTAGATAGAAGATATTAAATAATTTATGTACCTACAAAATCATAAAAAAACTCCGATTAATTGAATGCAAAGCATGATATCTTAATAATTTTGTAAAGAAAAAGACTTTCTAGTGATATTAACTTTACATACGTTCTTATTACAAATTTACTATTTCATCATCTGCATATTAAAAATAGATCATGAGATAGTAAATTTGTTTAAATATAAATGCTCACAAAATATTAATTTAATTTTTATAGTCACTGCAAGTATTTCTCTACAAACCTTATTTAACATTCCATTTGAAGACATTTTTTAAAAATTAAAGTATTTTTTTTTTAATTTTGGATATATAAAATTATGCATAGAATAATTTTTACAATTAATTATTTATAAAAAAATTCGAAATAATTCTGAATACAGACAGAGATCTCAATTCACATCATGGATGACATAAATGTGACACTGACATTGTCATCAATAACATTTTTTAAATTTATAAATGTCAATTGACAAATGACATTTTAAATTGTAGTAAAATCATTTCCTACACCAGAAAGAAGTTAGCGTGTAAATTATTTTTTTTTGTATTCTGCTATATGCTAATAAATTGCTCTTGAAATGCTCAAAATACACAATAATTAAATAATCACTTGAGACGTGGAGCAATTTGTTTCAAAATAATTATTGCTTAATGCAATCACCGAACCTCCCCCCAGTTGCCTACTGTTTAACCAATTTTTGTATGTTTGCAATGAATGAACTCAAAAACTACTGAACTGATTTAGATGAAATATGGTAAAAAGATAGTTTGTCACCCTGGGAAGGACATAGGATATTTTTTATTCCGGAAATCATCCCTTAAGAGGTTGAAAATGTGGATGAAAGTTTGTATGGGGAAGCAAGCTAGGGACGAACCCGAGCGAAGCGAGGTGAGTTGCTAGTAAAGTATAAATTTATAACTTCAAAGTGCTCACGTCTTAAGAAAGTTTGGATTTTTTCCAATAACATTCGGCTCAACAATATTTTATATTTTATTCTTATTCTTCCCAGGATATATTTTTCTTTTAATTTTCGAATTTTTATTTTCACATATTTTATTTTATTTTTTTAAATATTTACTACATACGCACTCGTGAAAAATAAAATTGACACATGCGCTCCATAAGTACCTATCTGAATAATAATTGAGCTAAATCAGCAATGTTAATTAAACAAAAAAAAATATAAAAAAGCAAACATTTATGAGTATTCAAAAAACTACTAGAAACAAGAAAAATTATAAATTTTGATCGATTGGGCCATTTTGAGGTTACATTTTTAATTAATTATTTATAAATAAACTATTTACGAACAAACAATTATTTATGGCGAATAATCAAGAACAAACGGCGAACAAACGATGTGTAAAAATAAAAATTCAAAAATTAAATGAAAATTGTTGATTGAACAAAAAATAGGCACTTTGATGATAGAACGAACGTACTTGATAAAAGAAAAAACATTAATGAATATTAAAAGACACCTAGTAATAAAAAAAATATATATTTCGATTGAGGGGGTGCAGGAGAGGTTACATTTTAGTTATTTTTTTTATAAATAAACGATTTACAAACAAACAATTATTTATGGCGAATAATCAGGAACAAAAGACGAATAAATGATATGTGAGAATAAAAATTCGAAAATTTAAAGAAAAAATATCCTGGGGGCCCAAGTTTGGTAAGCCTAGCAGGTTTGTCTCTTCCATGCATCGAATAAAAAACATCGATGCTTACTCGATGTTGACGTATTATTAAAACATCGGGTTGATTCGATGTAATGAGACTTTACATCGAGTGTTTTTATATATATATATACCCATATAACTATCCCTATGATATACTACGATATATCGTAGTATATCATAGGCAAGTGACAAAAATATATAGATATTTATCGTATTGATATATTTTAACAGTATCGATAATTATCGAATGAAAAATATCGATATATCGTCAGTCTTCCCATGATTATTCATACATATTCCCAAAGCATTCAAAATTCTTAAAAAAAGAATAGACATGAAGAAAATAGTGTTTTTTATTAATGCTCGAGCCTAAACAATTATATGCAATTTAATCAAATATATAGTCATCAGACAAGGACGTTAGAAGCACCGTCTTTTTGATGTGCTCACCTGTCAAGCGGTTTCTATTATCCAAAACTTTTAAATTTCCGCCTTTAAAATATCGTGGATACGCTTGCGCTTACGTTTTTTTTATTTTTTACATGTGTGTATTTTACGTTTTTTTTCGTAATTAATTTGTTGAAAAAAAAAAATGATAATTGTTAATTGTCTGTTAACTTCAGGGTCACACTGATGGTATTGGTTTAATATTATTAATGTTTTCGTGCCCACCTCTAATAGTCTTACTGTTATAATATTGCATTTCATAAAGATTGTTGTGAGTCTTTTTAAAATTAACAATGCGCGATTAGCATGCAAGGAGTATCGAGTAACAATAAACACGAAACCAGAGTTGCGTTAAAAAATATATCGAAATTGATATGAGATCGATACTCTGAAATAAATGTTGAATATCGATATTACGATTAAAAATATCGACGATATATCGATAATTTCTTGGAAAAATGTCGATATTTTTTGCCAAGCCTAGAATATCGTACATCCCTAGTATAAACTAAAAGTCAAATTTGTTGTGATTCGGGATTTTAATCAAGTGTTAAAGAAAACATTTTCAAGCATTTTGCTTAATAATAAGCGTTAAAATGAACCGAATTTTTGGTAGAGGAAAACCCAAAACTCCAGGACCAAGCATTTCAGACTGCATCAGTAATGTACGTAGCATGTTCTTTACAATGACTTTTTTAGTGGATGATTCATCTTCAATGCGAAAAATTATTGTTTCAGATCGATAGCAGAGCGGATAATATAGAACAAAAAGTTCAAAAATTGGACACAGAATTAAGAAAATATAAAGAACAAATGGCTAAGATGAGAGAGGGACCTGCTAAAAATTCTGTAAAGCAAAAGGCAATGAGGGTCCTAAAACAGAAAAAAATGTACGTGTTAAGTTTTTAGTAATTTTTTAGTGCCTCTAATTACAGTATTCGTTGAAAATATTAGAAATATTTACACTATTACCTTAATAAAAAAAGATATTCTTTTATAATTTATATGATTAAAACATAAAGGCCCAATATTACTTACTTTATTATAATTTATATTACTTGACATAGACTCATTTTATTAAAGGTATGAGCAACAGCTTGAAAATTTACGAGGTCAGTCTTTCAACATGGAACAAGCTAATTATGCAACACAAACTCTTAAAGATACTCATACTACTATAACTGCTATGAAAGATGGTGTAGCTTCTATGAAAAAAGAATTTAAGAAGATTAACATAGACACCATCGAGGTTTGTATTTAGTTTGATGGTAGTGGTTGTTGTGGATTTTTATTGAATTAAAATAAAATTTATATTAAAATAGGTTATTGAATTGTAACAATTTTAATACCAATGCAATATAATTAAAGTTAAAAATTCTTGTATAAAATGTAAAACTTAAAAGATTATTTTTAAGCTATACTTTTGGGATCTTTGGAAAAAATTATGAGAGTAAAATTTTTACAATTTTGCACATGCACACCTACAGCCAAAAAGTGACATGATGAAGTTAGCTGATTACTGTTTGTTGCCATGGTAACCCTTGTTATTGTCTGACAAATGATTTATAATATTATATTCTGTACTTAAATGATATTCTATAAATATATGATTTTACAAACAGTTGTGGTATATGGGTTAAAATATTTAGCTATTTTTGTTCTGTTACACCAAAGAAGTATAACTTCTTTTTTTTAAATGTTATAATGATGAAATAACATTTTTTCCTAGGATGTGAATGATGACTTAGCAGATATGCTTGAACAAGCTGATGAAGTACAAGATGCACTTGGCCGTCAGTATGGAATGCCAGAGATTGATGATGATGAGCTGGCTGCAGAACTTGATGCTTTAGGTAATCTTCAAATATTATCATTTAAAATTTTATCATATACTCAGTTTGGGAGAGATTTAAGTAATATTGTTGTAAACAGAAATGCAGATGTTACTTGGTATGATAAAATATATAGGAGGAAAAGATCTGAAGAAGTGCAATGTTTGCTGTATATCAATTTTATTTGTTATATTGTTGTTATTGTTTATTTATAAGTTTATTTTGCAAAGAAACTTAATATCATGCTTATATAATATTAAGTTTTTTGTAAGATAAGGTTTGGGTGTAACAGAATATTGCTTCAAATGACATTAATTTAATTAACCGAGTGAGCAAAGCGAACAAAACATGTCTGCTTCAAGTCTAGCAAAATTTGCTTTCTTCTGTTAGTTTGTTGGTACTCCTCAACAGATCGTAGTTTACAACCGATCTAGTCGAAACTTGGGATATAGGTTTTTTGTCATCTGGGATTTTTAATTGGAGGGAGTACCCCTCCAATTAAAAACCAAAAAGGTGCAAAAAAGTGCTACTGGATATCTCTGCCTTATGAGATCCGATTTCTATGTTTCTTTTTTTATTTAAAAGGTAAAAGGTGTAAAACTTTAAGTTAGTCTTATAATAAATAATTTTGTAAAGATCTAATCTAATCTTTGGTGTAATGAGCAGAATAGCTCCTCAGATATAGCTCTTCACTCTTCAGTATAGAGTGAAAAGTCAGATAGTATAGATGTAATGGAATTGTTTCTTTAATTGATTAACTTGGTTAACTATTAATTCTGATTATTAATACTGTTCCTGTATCATAATTTTAGTTTTCATTTATGTTTCATTTTTATTAGAAATTTAAAGAATAACTATTTTTTAATATAAATATATGTTTTTCTATATCAGGTGATGAAATAGCCCTTGATAGTGATACATCATACTTAGATGATGTAGTTAAAGCCCCTGCCGCTCCAGACAAGGAACCAGGAGCAGACAGCGTTAGGAACAAAGATGGTGTTCCAGTTGATGAATTTGGTTTGCCTCAAGTACCAAACCCCGCCCAAATTTCACGTTGACTTTAGATGTTAATCTCGCCACCATTTTTGTTTATGTTAAGAAGATATTTGTTTATGTAAAAATGTCTATTATATTCTATTCTCTGATTAAAAGAATAAGATAGATGGAGTGGCATATAAATAACCAAATAAAGCCATCAGTGGGTAAGTGAATTTCAAATTTCTGTGTAAAAATAAAAAAATCCTGTGTAAAAGTAAAAATCTTTCTTTTCAAAAACTAAAACTACTGATAATATACCACACACAAGTCTCCTTTATTCTCTGGAAAAGTTAGTGCTCTTTATGGCAACTCCAAACTTGTTAAATTTTGCTTATACAAAGTTAAAAAAACAAAATAATATTATTTTTAATTATATATTGAATGAGATTATACTTTTTTTTTATAATGTAATTAGTTTGTAAATTTACATATTATGTACATTCAAATGCATGCTCTCAAAATTGTGCGCAAAACCCCTGGGAAATTGGAATAGTGTACTGAAAATTATAACCATTTTTTGTATTAAAGTTTTACTCAATCTATCTTAATCTTCGGTCTGACGGTTGTCTGTAGTTTTCATTGTAACAATCTCGAATATGATGGGCCAGCGAAATAGACTTATTAATTAGGTATTTTGAAAATGAGTATTTTTAGTATTTTGAAATAATATTTAATAAAATATATTTTTAAATTTGCAGTTTTTTTAGTAAAAGGTTGTGGAATATATTTATTGTAACTTGATGGTTAAAAATTATTAATATTTTGCCCCACATATTTTAGAAAATTATATGAATTCTAAGTTATAAATTATTTTTATTATTACCTGTATAAAATACAATAGGTTTTTATGATGAGAACTACAGTCATAATTATAATGATTTTGTTAATATCATAAATCATAATATAATATGTATATTCCTCATATTTTGTAATGCTTTAAGGTGATTTTTCTTTATATAATGTATATATGTATAAATATATATCAAATGTCACGCGAATAGGTTTAATATTCATTAAAATATATACTAAACACACTATAATATGAATACAAAAATATAAATTACACATACATACATTAAATGAACTAATCACATTAGTTATTTCTAGCAGCGCAACAAGAATAATAATTAAGCAAATTTTTATCTAATAAAAGATACATAGCACTATTGATATTATTGTAAAAATAATAATTAATGTTATGAGGGTATATACTTACAGCTAAGTTGAATGTTTATGGATCATAAGAATATTATTTTTGTGTCAACATGTTTTATGTCATTAAAATATAAATGTTAGTGTGCAGATCTAATATCGTGAGCAAAATACATACGTGTTTAAAATCAACGCTTCAACATTTGTCAAACGAAAATGTAATCTATTCATGTTTATAATAAAATATAAAATGTTTTATAAAAAAAATTGGAGTTTTTACTATCCTCAATGAAAAATGAGAGGCATTATAAGTTTACCGCCTATTACATACTTTGTTAGAACAATTTTTGAAGTGAAGCTTCTTTGCGCGCATTAGAGTAAAATTTCAAGGCCGCGTCATGAGAAATCGTCACAAAAAATCGTCTTGCGCGTGACGTTTGCATTAGGTTGCCATAGTAACCGTTGTTATTTTCTGAAAAATGATATATAAGATATTTTATCCGTTGCTATCTTAAAAGATAATAATTATTTTTTCTAATTTATTTTAATATGTAAAATATAACTAGCGGCTCACCCTCGCTTCGCTCGGCTTCGTCCCTAGGTACGTTTCAACGGTTAATATGGAATAGATAGAGATGTATATAATATAAATAACCAATGACGTTTCACTTCTAACACGTGTACAAATACTACTATTACTAATAGGACAGGATATTTGGGCAAAATTGGATGATCTTAAAATAAAACAAATGCATTAGGAAGGCGAATTAACCTTTAATAACAATAATAATAATTTAAGAACATTATATTACACAGTCAACTCTAAAATACTGCTCATCTTACTTTCAATACATCTGAATACTGAATCACAGTAAATGGTAACGTTAAACGGTAAGGAACGCACTCGGTGTCAACCTCGCGAATATTCTACGGACAATAAATAATACTTAGTCCACATATTTACATCTTATTATGTACACTCACTTGTGTTCTACATTGACAGTCTAATTGTACTAGCTAGCTTTGAGTAAACACTAGGGATTAATCGAGCGCTTCTTGTCCTGTCTTTGGCAAGAAGAAGCAGAGAATGGCAGCAACTGAAATAGGAAAATTATTAAAATATAAACATTAATCATATAGGAAAAACTAGCGAATCACCCTCGCTCCGCCCGGGTTCGTCCAACTACTTAACGTCTAGTGTATTTCTCAGAGATGAGATATTTTCCGGCACTAAAAAGTATCCGATATGTTGACCTGGATAATCAGCTACTATCATACCAAATTTCATCAAAATCCCTCCAGTGGTTTTTTCGTGATGCGGTAACAAACAGACAGACAAAAATTCTAAAAACTATAGATTCGGCCTCTGTATCGATAATAATGTCTATTTCAATAAGATTTTCCAAAAATATTTAATGTACAGATTCGCCTTAGTTAGAATTTTATTATATGTATTGATTATGTACTAGTTTATTAGTTTTTTAGTTTAGTAATTTTATTTAAAATTTAGTTTATCTTACAATTAGTTGTAGAACAAAACTATATGTTCGGATTTTTTCACTGATTTATTCAAAATTAAATTTAGTCAAAATAAATCCGCGAAAAAATCCAAAAACAATTTTATTATACTATGTCAAATATTCACATAAATCTAAGAAAGTATTAACTTAGTTGTTTTATTAAAATACTAGCAGAACTTTCGGCTTCGCTCGCGATCAAACTACGAAAAATACGAAATTTCATGCAAATATGTCCAAGGAATAAAAAGTTTCTTACAAACTTTTATTTCCTATGTCACCCCCTTGGGGGTTGAATTTTGAAAAATCCTTCCTTAGTGGATGCCTACATTATAAGAGGAAAACGTGTGCGAAATTGAAAGTTTTTAGCCCTAAGGGTTTGGCCTGTGCGTTTATTTAAAACTTTCATCCCCTACTTTACTCTCTTAGGGGTTGAATTTTAGAAAACGCTGAAATACGTAACTCAGTACTCAATTTATACGAAATTTCATGTAAATATGTCCAAGGAATAAAAAGTTTCATACAAACTTTTATCCCCTATTTCACCCCCTTAGGGGATGAATTTTGAAAAATCTTATTTAGTTGATGCCTTCGTTATATGAGGAATACGTGTGCGAAATTTCAATTTTTTAGCCTTAAGGGTTTGGCCTTTACGTTGATACATCAGTCAATCACTTTTGTCTTTTATGTAATACTAAATAGAATATAGATTACCGAATTATTTTTTTTTGGTCAATTTTACTTAGTTACATACTGAAGTATTTTGTACCTGCTAATGCTGGTTTAATAAATTTTTATTAGCTTTACAGGTTGTACTTACTTAGTTAAATGAAATCGATTTTAAGCTACTTTCCTTTCCTTGTCGTACCTAGTAATTTGAAACTTTGTATGTGAAATCCAGACCACAATCAGGTGCGGATATAGAGTTTTGGACAAGACCGATAATTCTATTCACATATTATACAGTTACTGTAGCATAATTTCTGTTTCCGTTTTTGCGAAACGTGATAATATCATCAACATCAATCACAATATTTTGATGGACACCTAATAGCAGTAGCTTCCCTGTTGAAAAACTTCAATAGGATCCCATCAAAAGCCACATAGAAACCGATAAATATTTATTGATTTCTATGTGGCTTTTGTCGTTTTTGATGGGATCCTATTAGAGTTTTTCAACAGGGTTTATCTTTATAGAAATTGACCGTTCTGCTGTTGCCGCACTTTGTTTGGGGAGGGAGGCGGGGGAGGAGAGCAGGTGACAACCCCCCCTTCTATATCCCCCCCCCCCCCCCCCCCTAAGATCCGCGCAATGCAATGTTTTGTCTTATTCGGTTTATATTAACGAGACTAATTATTATGCAATGATAATTGAATGAATTAGGATTTTTAATGTGTTTCTCATTTACGCGTGCTCTGATAAAATTAATTTATTTCTGCTTCAGGTACATTGTTTTATATAAATGCCATTCAAGTTATTGGTTTTGGGTGGTTTTTGGATCTTTCTTTAGTAGGTACTAGTAACTATTTATACTTTATAGATTTATACGTAAACAATACTTACTGAACAGGAATGCTGAGAAAACTACAATAGGTATGACACAATTGATGTCGATCAGATAACCGAAGGACAAGTTGCCTATGAGACCTCCACCTCGACCAGCAGTTAGTGAAAGGGCGGCAGCCATTACCCTGTAAATTAACATGAAAATTAAAAAAAACGTACTTTTCTGTGTATGGCATGGACGATATCGACTCCGTATGAATTTGCAAACTGTAGTTATGAGTACGTTAATCTAAGTATGCAGCATTTTATTGCTAATTGCCTCAATGGTCTGGTGGCTAGCATATACGCCTGCAGATCGTGGGTCCTGGGTTCGAATAACAAGTCGGGCCAAAATAAGTAGGTATTTTTTTTTTCTGTAATAAAATACTACCACTAGCAGCTCGGACTTAGAAAGATGGTGATTGGTGACTTATTCGTTATAAAGTTTCCTGTCTCGTTAGCTAGCCTCAGTGGGTTTGCCTACGGTTACCCAGATCGGGTAGGAATTGGGATGACTTTATTAATTGTTGTTTTTCCAAAACTATATGTAACTTCTATATTTATATTATGAAAATAAAAGATAAATACAGAATACATCAACTACATTAGATTTTTTAATGTAAATTAGATATTTTACCTAAGATTTGTTGGGAATAGGTCGACCAACACGCAGAACACAAGACTGATGGCGAGCGAGGTGAGGGCTTCGAAGATACAGGACAATACTAAGTTTTGGATGGAGTTCTGTACGAAGTATAGACCGACGGTCACCACACCGGCGAAACCGAGTGAGAAAACTGGAAACGAATAATATTAGTCAGATATATCATTTACCTATAAAAATATATTAATTTTACCACCATTTTATTAATTTAAAAGTCATAAATTAAAATTAAAGATTGTCCCAATTATGGCGTCTTGTTATATAAATTATTATAAATAGATTATATTGATTAAGTATCCTAATATAAATGACTGGTGATATTAGATTTCACTAAGTATCTTTCACGGGCGTAAAGTCTATCAACTAAAGTAACTTAAGAAGATTTAAACTTTATATTTTAAGACGGACGGATTTTAAACGGATTAAGATGGCATCAATATTTACTAACTTGATTTTTTATAAGGTTTTTATTTAACCCTATTATAAATGACACAGATAATTAATACTATAACAAAACTCTTATATTTCAAAATTTACTTACTGAGGAAGAACTTAGCACCAAGCTTGTGCACACAGAGTGGCAACCACAAGGAGGTCGGGATGCAAGCGAGACCGACGATCAAGGTATGAGTGTATACACTCTCGTCGATGATCTTCTCGCAGTCGTAGGGGTCCCCGTTGCTGTCTTCCTTCACTACAATACTGGACACGTCGCAAACTGATGCAGATTGATTTGGGAAGCGGTGCTCGAATTCTTCGTAACGGTTAAACAATTCAGGGAACCAGATCATGAGGGTGTAGTAGCTGAGAAATGAAGTGTAAAACATCGGTTATACATTATTAAAACAAATAGTTATATATTGTTCCAAATGATTACTACCTATCTAAAACTAACATACCTTGTAGTTAAGCCAAATTGGATGAGACAAGTGAGTATTGTATATTTGAGGTAGGGAGCTTTGCAGAGCGCCTTGGTCTGACCCCAGATTTCGCTGAAAAGTCGTTTTAAGTCCTTTCGTTTACGCATGCTCAGGCTTCGCACGGATTTTTGAGAGCTCTGCGATGCCACAGATATAGTACGGACTTTCTCCTTCAGACTCTTAATCTAAAATGAAACATGAAATAATGATTAGATATGTAATATCACGTATCACAATATTATATTAATACTATATTAATACAGATGCCTCATCCCATACAAAGGAATTGGTCAGCGCTAGTTCGGACTATTCTTCGGGTTATTTTTGTTTGTTTGAATAGATAATAGATGTCGTTGAATCGCAAATAGTTAAACTGTTTTATTTTATGAATTGTATGTGCAAACTAACGTATGGAAAATAAAAAAATATTGTAAAATTCATTTTGCATCCGAATAAAAAAGCCTGTGATTTAAAAAAAAATCGGTTACAAACAATTGATAAAAAGTAAAAGCGCCATCTGTGAATATACACTACAAGCCGATCTGATTGCCGATATCTATACAGATCAATAAAATTGGAGTGTTTGTAATATTAAAATAACCGCTTTTTACTAAATGGCGAAATGCATATGAATGTATACACGGTACATATACCAAAGCCACATTTTTTTACACAAGCCACAATTTTTGTCTGTCTGTCTGTTTGTTTCGGCTAATCTCTGAAATGGCTAGACTGATTTTGACGGGACTTTCACTGGCAGATAGCTGATGTAATATGGAGTAACTTAGGCTACTTTTATTTTAGAAACAAAAATAGGATACCACGAAAAAAAATTAAAACCAAATTAATTAATTAATTTTGTTTTGAGAAGCAACAAAAAGAGTTCAATATATAATCAGTAAAATTACTCAAATTTAATTTACGGGCGCGATATTTCTTAACTTTTAAAACTATAATATACCTTTTTAGGATCTAATTTTTTATCTTTTGTTAATTTAACAGAACTTTAATAAAAAATCGATACATGTAACGTCATCTATCGACATTTATTTGTACTAATTTTTCTTTGTTCGTGACATGGGGTCTCATCACGAGAATCTGTACTAGTATAGTTTTATGTGACCTGTGGTTCGGGTGAGACCCCGTAATAATACCACAGATCACATAATACTATACTATATAATACATATTTATTATATTTACCTGTAACTATAAAAAATCTTGAGAGAATTATAATATTTTGGGGGATTTAAAGTACCGATATTAAAATAAGTAACACACAAAGTTTAATACTTACTATCAGTTTTAAAACTGATAGTAAGTATTAAACTTAAAAATGAATAAAGAATATGACTTTTATCAAAGAACTAAATCGTGTTCGATTAAAAATGGGTTTAAATGGTTTATCTCAAAGGGAACAGTTTGTTAACACCTCTTGGATAAATTCTAAGAAATTAATTGTTAACCACCGGACCACCGGTGGCTCGGCGGTCGTTGACAGGTTAATCTAAAGTCGTACTAAGTTTTATTTTGATCGGCAGTATAACTCAAATTATATAGGGGACTTTCACAAAATGTCATTTTAAAATAGTTGAAGAATAGAAAATAGAAATCTAAAAAAAGGATTTCCCATAGGAATGATAATATAACGATTCTATAACAAAATGACGTCTTATCTAAGCCCCCAGCTAAGAAGTGGACCGTCACCGGCTGTGGTAAGTTAAAATACATAATTACTGGATAATTATCAGGGTCATCGCCTGTGTTCTGTTTGTAGATTTGTTTGAGGCAGCTAAGAGCATCGTCGTAATCACCGCACTCCATCATGAACTTGGGGCTCTCTGGGAACGTGAACAACCAGAAACCAAGAAAGAGGGACGGTAAACCGCACGCGGCTACGAACCAATTCCACGAGTCGTAAGAAAAGCTTCCACTTTCAATACGTATGCCCTGGATTGGGATGATGCCCCATGCAATCACTGTGGAATAAAATATTGAATATATTATGTAGATATTATGATAGAAAAGATTTGACTACAAAATAAAAAAATACTGATATTTTATTTTTAGCTTAGTTTAGGTTAATTAATGAGGACTGGTACACTATTTATTAAAGAATTATTTACTTCATTGAGTGCACTTAGGTAGCTACCTATAAAATAATCAAATAAGATCGTATTTAGATTTTTTATAAATATTTAGATTATTTATAAATAAATAAAACTTACAAGGAAGTACGATGACACCGAGGGTCCAGAACATTTCCATCCAGCACAGAATCTTTTCTCTATATTTGGTCTGCTGGAACTCTCCTAAGTAAGGGAAGCAGATTCCCATAGCGCCTGCAACACTGGAATAAAATAGAAACATGAAAAAATGATCATCACTATGGTGGTCAATATATATCTGATATTGTTTCCGATTTATATAATATGTAATATGCTTTAATTATTGCTCTATATTCTTATTTAAAAAAAGTTATGGTCCTTTATTGTGTTAAGTGTTTTGTAACCATTGTTGCTAAAAGTAAATCGTTAGTATGAATATAAAAAACTTACGCAAAACCGTTGATAAATCTGCAAGCCATGAATACGGGCAGAATTTGGACGAAGGAGGAGATGATTCCGACGAACCCGTCAATAAGTAGAGTCGATACTAACACAATTTTACGCCCTTTAGTGTCGGCTAAGCAACCCCAGAAGTATGAACCTAGCACCATACCTGTCGGGGAAAATCATTTTTTAATTTCTTTTTAAAAGCAGACTAACATTTAAAGAGGTATTTATAATTTATTTCAATCTCTAGTATTGTAAATTCAAAAGTGCGTTTGGTGTGCGCTCGTTTATTTATTTTTTATCAATTTAACTGTTATCGTGGAATATTTCGCATTTGTGATGAGCTCCGCTGGATTTATTTTATACTTATAAATAGTTATTTATCTAGTATAGATATATATTAAACAAATAAATAATTAATTAATTGAACAAATGCCGAAAGAAGAAAGTAGTCGATAGGCACTTAAAACAATTAACTCAGGTAGATACTTGACACATAAATGCCGCTAATATATCAATGAGCAACTTTAATCCTTTCCAGGAAATGTTCTATACACTGACTGACTTTGTAATTTTATTTACATACTCCATAAATCACCAGTTCTTTTTTGGATTTAAGGTTTTAATTCAAATATTTTCACAATGTCCGCTGATGAAACACGTTTTAACGTAAAGAAATTATTAACACTTAATGTATCATTACATTTAATTATTTTAATTGCCTCTCATGGAGATGATTTTAACGATCGAGTAACGGTCAGAAGAATTTCCGGGAAAAAAAACTATTTGCCAATTTACAATCCCAAGTTATGCTAATGTTAATATTTGAGCTAATGGGTTCCTTAGGAGCTCTAGATTTCCCTGTAATGTCAGCAATTACGTCACAATCGAAAGGAATCTGTATACTAAGTTACTGAAAAGCTTACCTAACATAGGGGCGGCGGTCAGCCAGCCTTTATCGGAGGATGTCATACGGAAGTCGCATGTCGCCGCGGGCAACACAAACGAAATAATTGTAATACCGACGGCAGTATTGGCATAGATCAGCCCTGTGATCGCCAGTAGACAGAAGTGGAAACGACCAAAGCCTAGAAAAATAAAACACAATATGTTATATATAAATAAATATGTTAGGACATTAACACACAGCACTATCTAGTTCCATGTTAAGATACGAGCTACCATACTATTTATAATATGTGTGTATATAACTTTAAATACACACATATTATAAATATAAACACCCATGACTGGAGTACAATCATTCGTGCCACATAAATGAATGCCCCCAGCGGGACTCAAACCCGCGACCGCTGGCACAGCAAGTAGGGTCACTACAAACTGAGCCAAACCTGTAGTCAAAAAAAATACTCACTCAATGGTGTCCTATGCAGCATGCTCTATGTTTAGGGCACATGAAAATTGCATACACGGTTTTAGTTATATAATGTAATAAAATATGAACGTAATCGATTTTGTTCAAAGAACTTATTGCTTGGCAATTAGTGCAAACATGACTAAAACGAAAAACATGACTATTTTTTACCTGTTTGTGAACAGTGTACTTTGATTTGAAAAAAATAGACCTATCTAGTATCTATATTTTGAATGAGGGTAACACCTTTTTTGAATAATTTCGATCCTTTTTGTTGATATTTAATTTAAGGCAAATAATTATAAATGTTTTAAAACGCTTTTATAAATTATTTATTTTTATTCATATGTCTGATCGCTCACTAATAGGCAGCTTATACCTTAAATCATTTATATCATACCTCAAAGCGTTTTGACCTAACTTTTTTTATGAAACAAGTGTCGTTGTCTAATTTTTAATTGTTCCAAAAAGTAAGATATTAGAGGTGTCGAACAGTTATGGTATTCTATTGTAATGCTATAAAGAAGTAAAACTTTAAGAGCACTGATGCAGCTAAATCAACTCTTTATTTGTTTTACATATACGAAGCTATATTATATCTGACTTAAAACGCTACTTCAGGGGCCGGGACCCTTATACTAATACTACTTGTGCTTATGTACAATACCTAATAATTATAATTAATTATGAATACATAATAACTTCTTTGAATCATCCATTTGAGACATTCTTTCCATATGATAAATGGTTAGTAAAAAAAAATTACTACTATAGGTTATGTTCTAGAAAATACATTAACTTACCATATTTGATCAATATGAATGCATGAAATGTAAAAAATGTAGTTTTATCATAATGTATTGTATAATAAAATAAATACGAAAGTTTGTATGTTTATCTGAGCTAAGTTGAATTGATCTTAATGACATTTCATAGGGGTTTTCTTATAAAGCGGCCGACAGACCCATTAAGGTGAACACGGAATTTGTCCTTTCCTTTCTTTATCCCTTTATATATTTCACGCGAGTAGGTAGTCGCGAGAAACAGAGAGTTATTGTCAATCTATTTCGATATTATAAAAAAATATTATTTACTTACCGGTTGCAGAAATCGCGGCTTCAAAATCCGCCCCATGTTCTAAAAAGTCTAAACCTGTAACAAGGAATAGAAGTATAAATACACTATCACAAATATTGTGTACTTATTAATTAATCTAATAATAACGTTATTTGCTTAAACTTAACTGATAACACAGGTCTAATACGCCGTGTCACTGTAATATGGGCTTCGACAGTCATTCTTCTTTAAAACATATATATTTGTTTAAATCATAATTTTCATTTCAATTTTTATTTTATTGTGTAGTCCGTGATTTTTAAACCATTTGTTGCTGTTTAATACCACAAGTGATGAGCAGTTTGAATGTCAATTGGAAAAATAGCGGAAGGACATAATGTAATTTCTGACTACCCACAAATGTAACAATTAATAAAAAAAATTATCATGATACATGATTATAATTTAGTCATGTGGCAATAATTAAATCAAAATCGATATAATTTATTTATTTCTATTGACTGTTAGAAATAAATTTTTGGGTTTAAATATACTTAATAATTAATAGAGAAGAGTTCATAAAATCAGAATTCATGTAGTTTTTTTACCTCGTACCTCACCTCATATGAAAAAATTATTTCAAAAGTAATTATTCTATAATTAGAGGAAGAATTGTAATAATTTTTTTAAGTTTTTGGTGTTCCATGAAGTATATACAGTATATAATCACGTAATTAGTCTATTCATAAAATATTGATTCATTTTAGAGAAAATATTGCACAACATATTATGCATTAAAAGTATATACTTGAATTTAATACTGCGTCCTCCTCCTTTCCATAGTCCGAGATATTCTCGGCAATTTTATTTTTACCCACTTCGTGCCGTGGTTAACAATTGAAAAATACATATTATGTAACTAAACTTTATTTAAATCTAAACAATTATGCCTTATTGTTCTATATTCCTTATCATTTTTCGGTATAAGAATATATCGATATTGTAGATAGTAAAATCACGGAATAGGTAAAAAATTCTTCTTTCATCAATTCTGTGAGTAAAACTGTCAACAAGTTCGGAAGCGGCCACGATGACATTACTTTTGAAATGATATCGATACCAAGACGTGGCAAGCACACTCAGAAAAATCATCTTATCAACGTAGCGGTGGATTTAACATTTAGTTTTATTTTATCACAACGAATGAAATAACGACAAATTTTTATGTATGTATATACTATTAAGTAGCCCGTTGAGGATCGCGGGCGCACCGGTGTGCCAGTTAACAATTAATTTCTTAGAAATTATCCAGGAGGTGATATCGACTTACTCTCGCTTTGCTCTGTTGCGTCCCTAGGTACGCGGATTTTGTTCATAATTTCATGTTTTTTTTTTTACTTTTTTTTGCGCGTTTTTTTCTAAAATAAAAGTAAGCCTAAGTTACTCCTTAGGTATAACATCAACTGTCTGCCAGTGAAGGTCCCGTCAAAATCAGTCCAGCCGTGTTGGTGATTAGCCGGAACAAACAGACAGACAGACAGACAAAAATAAAAAAATATATGTTTTTTTTTATTAGTACCGTATATATGCTTTCAAATGCATTCAGTAAAAAGGTGTTATTTTGACAATACAAACAGACACATCAATTATATATAGAAGATTTCAAATATTTCAATTACAAAGTACTTGTACCAATCTAGTTTCAGGTGTTTATACTTTACATAAAACATCCTTAATTTGATTTAAATATACTTTAATTACATTTTGTGTATTTACTTGTGAGTTTTTATTTACGTAGGTACGTTATTTTCATTAAAAGAAGATCTCTAATCAAGCGCTGAATAAACTTGTACTCGAGTCGACGTTATCTTATCTTATTATACTAGTAGCATTATTTACTAGAATTGTATTATGGTAAATCAATTTTATATAATAAGAGAAGGGTTTTACCATTGTAAATAAATCAAGCGTTGACATGTCTAAACATATTATGTGTTATCAATTACCATGTGTGCACTTCGCTTTGGGGCGGCAAATACAAACGGCGGCGGCGGCACGGTCACTTTATGGCATTGTATGTGCCTCAAGGTGTTTTGGTAACTTACACAATATAAATAATATTTACAAAATTCTTTATAAAACCTTCCATTGTTTTTCTCGTCTGATGTGACTTATCTAAGATATTTCTGACTAGTTCTCGATAATTTCGAGATAAACAAATTCGTGTTTTTCGTGTTGGGAAATATCTAAAGATTTTGTTACTTCAAACAGTATTATCTTTATATATTTTATATAAGCTTTCCTAAAAAAGCTTACGTCGATTATTTATTTATCTCTTCTTTAAAAAAGCTTCTGTAATTAATCTCTCATCATTTAATCACTCAATTATTCCAGTTTTTAGGATTTTTTAGTAACATTATTACTTTTATATTGTCTTAAAAGTTAAAATGCTTGTTCCCGGTATGATTATATATTTTTTAAGGAGCAAACTTTGGTTTAAAAACGAAGTTTTTATAACATTGAACGTATGAAGAAAATATATTTCATGAGTCTGTCACAGATTCCTGCGAATTCTTAACGTAAAAGTTGAAATTCGGTATAAATATGTTGATGTTGATTTTGGTACATATGGACTTAATGATAAATGTTAGCATATATTATTATTAATAATTTTATTTTACCTAATTTGAAGGTTAGACTTAAGTTGAGTAAAAACTTTAATCATATATTAACAAGTGCATTATATGGTATATACAAATAAAATGTTTTTAATAAGAAGGGAAGCAAATATATTATTTTTATAATGTAATAGAAAACATAGTTAAGGAGATTTTATAGAACGTCCAAAAATCCAGACCTATTGAATTAATGTTCGAAAGTCGTAATTATGTCTCACGAGACGGACTTGTACTTTCGTAGTTTTTGCTAGCTTTAGTATGAAAAAGTTTTTAATGAGTAATGTATATGTAACTTGTAGCGACGCGATTTTTCTTAGGCATACTATCACCCCTAGGCTATAGAACGGGTCGGATCATCGATAGCGATCGTAAAAATTTAAGATTTATAACTAAAAAAAAATTAACGAAGTGTTTGTTAATTAATGATATCTACTTTTTTTACATAAATTATTTTCTTTTAATGACAATTGAGCAGGCCTGGCGAAAAGGATTTTGTTAGTGTTTATTAGTTGTTGGGTTTTATTCTAGGCTATATGGCTTAATGTGCTAGTTAGGACGTCAAACCGTCCGTCCATCTGTCTTATCTTCAAAAAGTGCTAAAAAATGAAAAAGATAACAGGAACAAGGGAATCTAGAGAAATAGAAACAAAAAAATGTTAATGTAGCCTATTTTCACTCTTTATAGAAATTTTATTAAAAAGTTTAGAGGCTACAGTTTAGTACATGGAACGGGGCCTCTGGAGGAGTGGGTGGTATTTTTGGAAAGGGGACTACGCTACGCTTCGCTCACTTCTCGTTAGATCTTCTTTCAATTTCAAAACCATAATCCCCAATATCATAAGTGCTATGTTGTTTTAAGCTTAGTGATAGTTTCGACTCGAAAATTTTAGATATCGGACAGTATCAGAAGAATTAAAACTTCAAGATGGTAGCAAATGTCTTAATCATATATGGATAGATTGAAAATTTAAGTCTCCTTAACTTTTGACTGCTTCATTTCTTTAAAATATATTTTATACATTTAGACTCCATATCACCTTCACCAAAAATACCACCCACTCCTTCAGGGGCCGCATCCCGTAAACTAAACTTGTGCCAGCTTCGATCTAACTTTAATAGAATATATAGGTGAATGTATTTTTCTCGTGAAACTCAGATCTTAATATCAAGAGAGACAGGCCCATAATTCATTAAAATATCTTAGTGGATCTTTGAAAAATACATTTATTATTTAAATTAAACTAGTGTAGTAAATTATATAAAATTGAAAAATTCTACAAGAAATAGATAATAAAGGTCAGAAAAGAAGAATATTTGTATACGTTATTAGAAGTTTCATTTTGTTACAAGTATTTTTAAATTGATTAAACAACGACGTTATTCCGAAAAGTATTAAAAAAATAATAATTAAGAATATATAGTTTTGTGATTTCGACGAACGTTGAAAAAAAGAACTTATATAATTAGTTAGAAGATATGTAACATTATTTTGAAGGTTAAAAAAATAAATATTAAAAAACAAAAAGCTTGCAAATTTAAAATTCATTAGCGTTTATAGTTCCTTTTATGTCTGTCAATTCTTAAATTATTCTTAGTCATCCTGACGGCTGCCTTTATTTTCGTGAGAACAATGAGTAAAATTGTAAGTATCTTAAATATTAATTTTAACAGATATTGTTACAAAGTATGAGTGACAAGCGTATGGCTTCCCATTTTTGTAACAAGCGAGTTTTCGCTGACATTGTCAGTTCGTCTTTGTGTGTGAGCAAACTTACTGAACTTTACTATTCAACGGCATTCATATTATATAAAAATGCTAATGAATTTTAAAACTCCAGAGATATATGTTTACTTACTAATATCTAAGTGGCTAGGTTAATTATTTATGAGCATAATTTACAATATTTTATTAAAATGTATTAACTTTTACAAATATTACTTATTAAGTAATTAATGTACAATTGAAACTTAGCAAAAAAAGAATAGGTACATTCATGACCAAAAATCCAAGTTATCTAATCCTTAAGTGATGATATATTAAGTTATAATTTAAGAAACATCGCATAAAAACTTACGAATTACTATTATAGAAAAAAACTATAACATATACAACTTACCCATCTTTAAACAGTATTCACTTCACTATTCAATATAATGTCCGGTTGAGATCAATCACTTATATGGCCTACCGGCGTTGCATCGTCACCTCACGGTGCAGCGTATGCGCAGGCAAGAGCGCTAGTACGCTGCCAAGGATGTCGCGTGTCGCCCGCAACGGCTTCTAAGCGAATGTCGGCTCACTACCGGCTCCTACTGAAGATTCCTTCCATGCTGATAACGATAAGGTCGGTCGATCGCTCATCTTACGTTATCTAGACGGTGACCACGATCAATCTCTTTGTGTGACTTCTAGGCCGCGATTCCGCCCGTAGTTATGTAAGAGAGGTGTAAGTCTTCAGGCTTTGTATCTAATTGCTTTAATTTGCGTCGTATTTACTACAAACAGTTCGATATCAATGCATGAATTAAGTTTATGGGGTGGATTTCTTCATTATAATTATATTGATGGTCACTCGCTGAAGAAGTTACCCCTTGGATAGATAAAATGTGAGCTTAACAATATTTAATAATGATAGTTTGCTGGCTGAAGAGTAAAGAGTGATATAGGTGACATTTTGCTTTAATAATATCTTACAGTTCCCGTGGGGTTTAGCTCTTGCAAACTGCTAACTAGGGTTATGCCACTAGGGTAACAACACTGTCGAAGAACAAGAAAAAATATAGAATAATTACGACGAACATTGGTAATTTTGATTTTGTCACATTCATTAAGATATCATTGATGAGAATATTATAAGTGAAAAACGTATTGTATATTCTTGGCACATCCTACCTTCTTATTGTGCTTATTAAAGTTTAAGTTTGGAAAGTGTGAATGGACTTAACGGCGGAAATCTGCTAGCGAGATTATTGACTTATTTTTTCATATTATTTTTTACTAGCAACAGAAATTACATTTGATTATTTTCTTTCATGGAATTAAAATGGTTACAGAGTTGCGCTGGACACAATATAAATCTTGGACAATAGAAACTTCTCATAGCGTGTGATATTTAATGAGGGTGTAATCGTGGTTATTTTAGAAAATCTCATCATTGTATAATCTCCTGTAATACATTTTAATAAGGACACATATGCTCTTTCTATTCATGTTCAGAAAGCGTAATTTTCCGCATGTCTATTATTATAAAATATAACGTCATTTTTACTGTGCGTTTACGTACTTGTAATTTCAAAGTCCCTTTTCATATTCATGTACCGGTGTACCGGTGGCAGGACTCTTTCAAGCCTGAGGAGTCCGACTGGATGGGTACCACCCCCTTATCTATTTCTGCCGCCAAACAACAATGATTGCATTATTGTGTTCCGGTTTGAAGGATAAGGTAGCCAGCGCAATTACAGGCAAGAGGCATATCATCTTAGTCCTCACAGTGACAACGCACCTGTGGTTGTGCATTTTTGTTACTTAAAACCTAAGTGCATGAACCGTAGGTGTTATGGGCGACAGGTACTGCTTTCCATCAGGTGGTCTGTCTGCTCGTTTGTCACTGAATCGCATAAAAAAAATATATAAATCGTTTAGTATATTTTTGGTTACGATAACCTGTAAAACTCAGGTTGGATTTAACATCTGAAAAGCTAACGTTTTGCAAGTTTCAGAGATACCTAAAGGAGACAGGATAAGGAGACCGTTCTTGTATCATAATATAAACCTTTTGATTTCCGAAATTCCTAGTAATTAATATTGTATGTCCAATAAAAAATCACAGGAGTTTTCGTAGAGCAGAACCAACCGTACAAAAACATATTTTTATAAAAACATTGTTAAAAATATCCGACATTATACCCATATTCTTTGTTAAGTCTTTTACTTTACAATCAATTTAAAATGTCTCAGTTTTAATCAAGCAAAGTTATTTCGTCCCAAGGCGACCCGGAGACCGAGCTGTAAAAGCCGCAAATAAAGTCTAATGAACATCAGGATAAGGCGATTTGTTTCTCTTAGGAATATACTATTAATGAATAGGAATCTATATTTGTGTCAACAAGGACATTTAAAACTGGGCTTTAAAATTTATAGGTTATAAAATTTATTATTTAACTAGCGACTCACTCTCGCTCCGCTCGGGTTCGTCTCTACTTACGTTTTAACGCTTAGTATAGATTTCTCAGAGATGAGATATTTTTTCGCAGTAAAAAGTATCTTATAGGTTGACCCGGATAACCAGCTATCATCAGACCAAATTTCATTAAAATCTGTCCAGTAATTTTCTCGTGATGCGGTCACAGATAGACAGACAAACAGACAGACAGACAAAAATTTAAAAAAAATATAGATTCCGCCTCTGTATCAATAATAATGACTATTTCAATAGGATTTTCCGAAAAATATTTAATGTACAGATTCGACTCAGGCATACATATTATATGTATGCGCTTACTAAGAGTTAAGAAGTACGAACAAGAAGTACACAAGTGCTCTTTAAATTTTTTTACTATCCACTTCCCAGATTTTTTATCAAATATTATATTGTAATTGAGCGTCAAAATAAAATTATTTAATTTCAATTCGACGGGTTTAAGCCATTTAAGAGTTTTACCATCCATCTCTTATATACTACCATCTATAATCATCAGTCATGAAATCAGCTCATTAGTATCTACCAAAGTTTTACCGTCCGAACTACCTACATGGTTTCTATTCATTTCCAGTGGGTAAAATCGGCTTTCTAGACAAATATATAAAAATTTTATTATTATCATTTACCTATACTAAAGATTACAAAGCTTCTCAAAAATTGAAATCTAAATTATGGGTGGGCAATCTAAATCTGCATCTATTCTGAAATTGAGATTGATTTTAAATAGCAAAGACTGACCGACTGACTGACACTGATACACCACGCCAATTATAATTATTTTTGGTAGCTTTATCCAAAAAAATGGATTAAAATTTTCTTTTACAATAAAACATTACAATTAACATTTTAGAATGTAGTATAAAGTAAAAACATTACATCTTTGTCAAACTATTCGTACATAAAACAACATAATTATTAAAATTTAAATAGGGCATTTAAAATATAAACAAAAAATACGTATTAATTTTACGTCTTACCCCTATCTCGTCTAGCCTCAACCAACATAACACCTAGGCGACCTTTTGTCATGGGCGTTTTTAATAATAAAAATAACTAGGTAGAATTGAAAACATTCGTAATTATAGGGGCTCATGAATTACTTTTACAACTGCATATAACAAATGCATGAATTTGCTACTGTAAAGGTTCTATGTTGTTAAAAACTATTTGTAGCAGCAGTGAATCATGATTCTATTAAGAAAATTATTCAAAATATGGTAGACGAGACAACTTTTATATAAAATCTGCTTAATTAAGTTGAAATATTATGTTATAGTATAAGTATAGAATTTTTGTTTTGTTCGACGAAGTCAAGACAAAGTTTAGTCTCCAATTATCGCTTATATTTTTTCTAAATCCCATCCACCAAAAAATCTCAAATACAACATATGAATTAAGATATAGATTCAATTGAATGGTTTAAATTAAATATTTTTACAGTAAATTGTGTAGATCACAATCATAAAACGCATAATCGAAAATGCGTAGTACAGGCTACGACACGACTCAGGGCCGTGCAAGGCTTCTCGTCGGTCAAGTGCGTCTACCTGCCTTGTTTAGAGATGTAGGTAGTTAGGCTACAGGAAAAACATTAGCGCCTTATGAAGTGCTAAACTATCGATATATCGATTTTATATTGCAAGGTACTTTAAGGAAAACTGTATTCGATTCTCTTTTATACATATGTACTTAGAGGTGTTATATAGTTTCACTATTATCGAGAGCGTTTTGTAATAAATACGTCAGTACTATTATCTATTTTGTGACTTAAATAGTTCGTTATATAAAGATAGAGAGGTTAATAGCTTACTATTGTTATTTTTAATAAGGATATACTACATATTTTTCATTCCACTTATCTATTTACGACAAAAACTTGCCTAGGAAAATTAAAGTCTTAGAAAATTGATTTATACTTCAAATCATGCACAACTCAGGTTTTGTATGTAAGTTTTGTATATTCTTCTTAGTTTGAAATGTAAATAAAGAAAATATCCACTGAGCTCGGAAGTGGGGAACGCTTTCTGCCGTACAACGTTTGTGGCGTCTTTTAGTGCCGAGAACACAAAAACTTACTTTAACTTTTAACTAGTGAAAAAGGTGCATTATTTTGAAAGAATTTTTTTATCTTTGCATTGTTACAAGACTAATGTTACAAGAACCACTTGGTGCAATAAGACAAAAAATACCTGCTCTACAGAAAGATGCTCTCCAGCGACTATTTTCACATAAAAAATATACACCGATATCAAAATCACTTCAAAAGAAATTATTTTTTCTTAAAATATTTATTAAGATTTATATACAAGATATGGATAAGATCAATCTTTTACCACAAGCACATAAAAAAGGAATTTAAAATATCTTAAGTAATCTTAATCTTAGGTACTGCTAAGTAACCTTATTATGTACTGCTGTATGCTAAATTTTATCAAATTCATTTTAATTGATTGGTAGTGGAAATATAATAAAACGTTGCTTCATGATATGTGCTCTTATTAATATAAAGTGTTGTGTATATGATTTTTTTATTCTTATTTTAAGGTTTTAAATGAATAACTTCAAATACATATTTTACGAAATATAATTAGATTCATTTAAGCTCTATAAATTATTCAGAAAAAATTTCAAAACAACTTTGCAAGCAAAACTTACGTCCTTCAATATTATTATAACTTTATATAATATTTCGTCACTTATAGTACAGTACTATTAAAAGGGGGAAGGAAAATTCTTAGGAATCCAGCTCTAAGCATCACCCGAAGTGCTCTTGAACACTTTGAGTTACATTTAAAGTTACTTACTACTATACAAAATTAAATACCATTCACGTAAAGAGACCAAAGGACTCTAAATAGCAAATCTTAATTTGAATTTGTTTGCGATTGATTCATCAACACGCCGACCATATCTCTAACAAAGAGAGCTAATACTTTGGCAGTTTATACCGATAAAGCCGATGATTTATCAAAAACCCGTTAAATGTACCCCTCTACATAATAATTGTTTTAATATCCTTTCGGTAAAACAAATAAACCAGAGTATCAGGAAAAGGGCATTTATCAAATGTCAATTTTTCTACTACAAACAACAACAACAATGACAAAGCCGAGACAGGGCACGAGTTACATACTAGTTCAATCAAGTTATAAAGTGTTACAATTATAAATATATCTATACTATAATAAAACTGTTGAGGTTGAATGTCTGTACATAGAAAAAAAATTATTAAAAACCAAGTCAGGGGATGTAAGAAGACCATTTGAACAAATTCAGATTTTTCAATTTTCAATTTTTTTGTTTCTCTGTCTGTTTGTCTGTTTGTACGGGCTAATCTCCGAATTTGCTGGACCGATTTAAATAAAATATTGCATGGTGGTAGGTACCTTATATCCCCGGTCAACATCTTAGATACTTTTCATCCCGAAAAATTAAAGAGTTCCCGTGGGATAGTTAAAAAACTATAGTAACTTATATAGCTTAATACACAAAAACTACTGACTGGATTTTAATGAAACTTTGCAATAATATAGTCCATATATCGAAATAATAAGTAGGTTACTTTTTATCCCGGAAAAATATACGGTTCCCGTGAGATTTGTACAATAATAACACAGTAACTTGGCGAAATCTGTTCATGAAATATTTTTAAAAAAAAACGACTGTAACGTATTTTGTATACAATATAGACCCCAAAACAACAGTTATTTTTTTGTCTGTTTGTTGTGTATGCGCGTTTCACGCAAAAATCAATGAATTATTTCAAGGAAATTTGCTGAAATGATAACTTATTACTCGGATCAACATTTAGGAAACCTTTTACTTCAGGAAAATCTTTCTTTACCACATGAGATCACAATAACTGGTTTTATCGAGTCGTTCTTTTAGAAACCTTTCGCTGGCTAAATCTTAAGATATACATCAAAACAATATATAAAAAAATTGTAGGCCTTGAAAAGGCCAATAGAAAAATCTGCCACAGAAAAATCTCTTAAGGTACACTTACAATACCTGTTCTTATCTATAACCTACAATAAAAGATCCACAGATTTCGTGTTTGCCACGACCTTCGAGTACATTGAAAATGAATCTTCAAATGAACTCAATTAAATAATTACTAATAGAACTCGCGGTTTTACCCGCGTTCAGAGTTTAAAAAAGGTTTTTGGTTTTATCTTATAACTAATATATAATTTGATGGTTGTAATATTTTCAAATGTGTGAGTATGATTTTGACATGCACATCAAGAGCTCCGTACCGCTGAATATTGTGTTGTTTTTACTAACATAACATTTATAAACTAAACAAAAACTTTTACTCAATAGATACTTTAGTATTTCTTAAAGGTATTATGGAAAACCAATTTAATTTTAGCTATCGTAACTCAAAATATCCAGTTACTTAAAAGATATTTAACGTATATTCCGTACCAAGGGATGAACCCGAGCGAAGCGAGGCTGAGTCGCTAGTATTTAATATATTATGTATTTTTATAGTAGAGATATTTTAGGTATTCTTTGCTGCGACCATCAAAAGACAGCGTAAAGTTATACTATTGGTAATGCCAGTAAAATATGCACGTATGCACGTTCGTATATTATTACAATTACATGCTTCATTAATATAATATATAACATATAGCATTGCAATAAATTTTGTTTTTCATTAGATTGTCATTTGTATTGGTATGCAAAACGACTGCTACCGCGTCCTTTGAGATCAGTTTCAACATACCGTGAATTTAACAATCGACGTCCTCAAGTCGCTCAAAACAAAATAAATCATGGAATGATACGACCAACATACGTTTAATTCCTTCTTATTTTGAATGAGGGACACATGTTCCAAAGCAGAGGTCAAGTTACTTCTGTATATTTAAAGGATGATTCATGGAAACAAAAAAAAGACCTGACGATCTATACAAGATGTCATTCTGCAATCGTTGAAGTATAGAAATCTAAAATATATATATATACATACTACTTATTAAAATACAAAAAATCTGACGTTAAATGGACATTTCGTACATATAATCATCCTAATGTTATTAGGATTTTCTAGTATAACTTACAAAATGTATAATTCAAAAGCAAGTTAAGGCTTGATCGAAATGGACTTTAAGGTTTGCAGGAAACACCTTAAAGCAAGCTCAAAGAGTATCTTAAATGGAGTCGAATTATGTAACTTTACCTTAATTATTCAGCCGCTTGTATGGATAATGCTTGCTTGTTTATTTGAAGGTGTAAAGAAATTGGTAATAAACATGCCACGTAATCGGAGGGTCGCTGTCGCCGCGGTCGGAATAATAAAATCCGTAAAGGAAACAAACAGTTTGGACCTCGACCTCTTTGCTGATTACAACACAAAATTCCTACATATAATAATCGGAGATATCGTTTTCACTTTTTCCTTGGAATAAACTTTTTTTTGATTTACAAAAAAAAAAAAGATTGTGCAATCTTTTAATAGAGTCGGATGAGCTCTTCTTTAATTGTTTCGTATATGAATTAACAGTTTTAAATTCAATAATGTAGTTTTGTTACATTTTAGTGTACATTTTAATTAAGGTGGTTTTGTTTAATATATTTATATAGAAAATATCGATAACGCTATTTTTTGCTACGATCATAATAGAATATTTTATACTATCACACACATATTAATGTTTCCCTTGCAAGATGCACCGACTGGGTAAGTAGATAAAGGTAAACATTTGTAGTGATATCTTAATCATTTTCCCATAACGCATAAGCAAAACCTTAAAAATGTCATAAAGCATACCAAATATAATTTTCAAGGATCTATATTCAATATGAGATCGGAACTACGATGCTTTTAAATTTAGGATTGGTGCGAACCCATCAAGACCATAATTGGCCTTGTAAAGAATAATTGCTTATTGTCTCTATTAACTTCCACTGTGTTATTAGTTAACTAGCATTCATCTCTTGCTTCGCTCAAATTATGTATATATTAAAACAATTGGATTTTAAATTTAATGCGAAATGTCAGTCTATATGCTTTAGTGATTACATGGTTGTCTACTCGAAGGCCATGAATTAGTTGTATTGACGCATTAGTTATTTTTTAAATATAACTATAAATAAATCTAAAGACTTCAACTTCAGGCTTCAATACAGTTGTTTGAGAGACGTGTGCACAAAGTGTGCTCTATTTACCCAACTGCGCAACGTAAAGGAGGGTAATGTGTTTATCAGCCTATGTATGTATGTACGTATGTATGTATGAATGTATGTATGTATGTAGGTTTGTACTTTCGTGGCACTATTAAGTCCAAACGCGTGGGCCGATTTTGATAAATGACACGTCGTTTGATTCGTCATGAAGGCGTGAATGTTATAGAAAACATAAAAATAAACATAAAAAGGAAAGGAAAAAGGAAAGGAAAAGAAAAATTAAAAATGGCAGTATTTTGACGCCTTAATGTGAAAAAAAAAAGAAAATCGACGAATTATATCAAGTGGGGTATCGTTGAATAGGTATTTAAAAATAATTTTTAGGTTTCTTACATCATTTTTCATTTTAAATAACAGTTTAGGATAAATAATGATTTAAAGTTGGTTAACAACCATTTTAGCTAATTTTCCTCTTTAAAAATATTTAAAAAGCTGTAAATGAATAAATATATTATAAAAATAAAAAACCGACTGCATAAAAACTGACTAGAAAGATGAAAAAAAGTTCACTAAGGAATATAGTATTATGCAGTCGGAAACATACATACGTTTTATCCTTGCCGCGAGATGTACATACTCGTATGTATGTCTACGACTGCATAATAATAATAATAGGGGTTAAAGTATGAAATTGCCGTTTTATTGTAATAGGTACTTCGAATTGACATAGAATCTTCATGGTTTGAGATTTTTGAGTGAAACTTTTTCACATGGTACCTATGTAGTTCTTCTTTTAAAAAATGTGTAACATTCGATTATCGACTTTCAGTTTTTTTTATTCAGCTTAGACAAGAAATATGGATACTTCGAAAATTCGAGTGATTTTTGAATACGAGTTCCGACGCGGAATTAACGCGGCAGAAACAGCTCGCAATATAAATGTTGCGTTTGGAGAGGGGACTGCTAATGAACGCAACGTGCGATTTTGGTTTAAACGCTTTCTCGGTGGAAACTTTGATTTAAAGAGCGAACCACGTGGAAGACTGCCCACACAGGTGAAGAAAAAGGAATTGAAAGAGATGGTGGAAGCCGATCCGAGCCAAACTACCCAGGAATTAGCGGCATGGTCAACAATATTGACTCATTTGCGTCAAATCAATAAAATAAAAAAAAAATGAAAAATGTGTGCCTCATGATTTGACTGATCTGCAGAAAGAAACGCATGTTGAAACTTGTGTTGCCTTGTTGAATCGTTACAGAAATGATTCCTTCATTATTTTTATATATTATATTATTGGATCGAATAGTGACATATGATGAAAAGTGGATTCTTTACGATAAGCGTCAGCGAAAGATGCAATGGTTGACCCCAGGTCAAACGCCGTAACTGTGTCTTAAAACAAAGTTAACCAATAAAAAGGTAATGGTAACTGTTTGGTGGTCTCAGCATGGTGTTATTCACTATAGCTTTCTCCGATCTGGTCAAGCAATAACGGCAGATGTCTATAGAAGCTCCGACTCATAAATCGATCTTCACCATTATTGCTCCATGATAACGCAAGACCTCATACAGCACGAGAAACCGTTTTAAATCTACAGGAACTGCAATTAGAAACCATTCGTCACCCTCCGTATTCGCCAGACCTTGCTCCAACAAACTATCATTTTTTCGTGATTTGGACAATTTTCTACGTGATAAAAAATTTTCTTCTCGGGAGGCAGTACAAAATGCTTTCACACAGTTTGTCGAATCTAGATCACCATAGCTCTATCGCAAAGACATAAATGACCTTCCTATTAGATGGCAGCAATGTATAGATAATAATGGTAATTATTTTGATTAAATAAGTATGTTAAATGAAAAAAAAACGAATTTAAATTTTTCAGTACAAATCGGCAATTTCATACTTTAACCCCTTTTATATTCCTTCGTACACTTGTTTTCATCTTTTTAGTTAGCTTTTATGTAGTCGGGTTTTTTATTTGTAGAATATATTATCATTTTATATAGAAAATAATATATGGGACCACCTCAAACTCTACATATTTTAATGAAATACAATTTTGACTAGCTAGATCTGTCAAGTAGTCACCGAGAATTCTGTGAATGTATGCAATAAAAAATATATACGCGTCAGACATACTATATTCTATTTTTCGATGTCTGTTAAAATATACATGTATTCCAAAACCACTTAAAATATATTTTATAGAAACTTATATGAACTTATAAAAATTAAAAATGAACACACAAAAAAAACTCCTGAATTTACACCCGAATTGAGTAAGAAGTAAGAACCTTCTATTTTTGACGTTGATAAAAAAACTGTGAAACTTGGAAATAAAGACGTACTAACAAGTTGATTATATATATAACTATCCAGATTAGAACCAGCTGGCGTATTAATCTCAATTACTTAATAATCTCTATACTGTCAGTAATGCGACACTCGCGTCTCATACGGAAGGATATCAAGAATAAGTATCGATGAACGTTATTACTTTAAATGGATGTATGTAATGATTATATTTATATCTCCAAGAAGCTCGCCCTATTTCCTTTCGGAAGAAATTGTTTCCGTATTTTATTAGACAACGAGTAGGTATTTATAAAATCAACGATATATTATATACTAGCAATTTACCCACACGTCGCTTGCCTTTTATATTTATAATATTTTACATTGGTAGCGCCACCCTTTTGCTACGTGTACTAAATTTTATCCAAATTTGTCCAGCCATTTCAACTTGAAAGAGTAACAATCACACATTTGTACAAACTTATCGTCATTAATTATTATTACTATTATTAATTAATATAAATACGAAAGATATTTGGTACTTTTTTTACACAACAACGGGATATCAGATTAATTTTTGCATAGAAATAGGATTATTTTTAAGTGCTTTTTTTACTGTTACATTGTTTTGACTAACTGATTGTACTAGTGTCTTTGATTTTTTATTATAATTTAAAGTGCTATTCAAAAACTCATGTTGGTGATCCTAAATAAATAAATATGCTGGGACATTAACACACAGCACCATCTAGTTCCATGGTAAGCTACGAGGCTCGTGTTATGGATACTAGATAGTTGATACACTACACATATATAACTTTAAATACACACATATTATGAATATAAACACCCATGACTGGAGTACAAACATTCGTGCTCATCACACAAATAAATGCCCCCAGCGGGACTCGAACCTGCGATTGGTGGCACAGCATGTAGGGTCACTACACACTGAGCCAAACGTGTTGTCAAAATATAAAAAATAAAATTAAAAATTAAAGATTTAAAAGTGTCGTAGAGTACTTTTAAATCTTTAATGTAAGTTTAAGTGATTCCGTGGGACGGCAAAAATACCCCTGGATTGAATTACATAAAACTCTTAGCATGTAAACTTTATAATAAAATATTAATTTATTTTATATTACCTACAAAAAAGCATAGCAAATAAAAGTAATTAAATATTTTTTGCTAGGTATTCGTTCCCTAAGTTGTGGTTTGCTTACAGATAAAATTCCATGGTCAAAGTTAACATTGACCGTATAGTTGGAATAGATTGAACCCGTCAACTTAGCCCGCTTGTCAATATCAACTTTCCATTATTTGTATTGTATGTACAAATTCAGCCCTTTTTAACGTCCTACTGCTGGGCACGAGCCTCCCTTTAATACGAGGGGGATCAGGCCATAGTCCATTACAACAGTCTAATTAAAACGCATCGAACAAATGTTTAATATATATAAACAGTTTGTTCATATCATTACGAGTATATTCACATGATATCTATTGAATATTGATGTTGCTATATACGCTCCAGCGAAGATTTGTACATGTTTCATACATTACTATACTTTACCTTCATATGACAGTTAAAGCTATTAGTATATAACTGAACTAGCGACTCACGCTCGCTTCGCTCGCGTTCGTCCCTAGGTACGTTTTCGCGGTTAGCTATGTTTATACATAAATAGTAGCTTGCTACTTCTAAGATATTGATTTAAATTATATAGCGATTTACCCTCGCTTCGCTCGGGCGTGTACGCCGTACGTGGATTTTGTTCACAATTTCATGGTTTTTTTTTTTTTCGTGGAACCTTGATTCTTTTTCTAAAATAAAAGCAGCCTAAGTTACTCCCTATAACATCAGCTATCTGCCAGTGAAAGTCCCGTCAAAATCGGGGCCGATTTTGACGGGACGGCTAATCGCCGAAATGGCTGGACAGCCGTTTCAGCGATTAGCTGAAACAAACAGACAGACAGACAGACAGACAAAAATTGTAAAAAATGTTGTTTTGGTATATGTACTGTGTATACATCTATATGCATCTAGTAAAAAGCGGGTTTTTTAATATTACAAACAGACACTCCAATTTTATTTATCTGTATAGATAAGGCAAGGTAAAGTCAGTAAGTACTCTAAATCAAAGAAATTACAATAGAGAAAATATTTTTTAATCAGTGGATACCATATCTTGTCTTATATATTTTTGATTACGTAAACGAGGCGTAGTAGGCGTGTGACGTACATGTTGTAGTTTAGCCGAGTCTGATGAAGCCCCGCGACCTATAGATCCTATTAACACACGCTTAGCTACTTTTAAAGCCGTCTATCAATAACATACATACATGCATATAAATAAGATATAAGTTGGTTGGAGGTATTATTACTGAAGTATAGCCTACAAGGGTGTTTCCTCTTGTAATGAAAATTTTACCTTTTGTAAGCAGTTATGTTTAATCAATCTATACATATAATAAGATTCTAACTGAGTCAAATCTGTAAATTAAATATTTTTTGGAAAATCTTATCGAATTTTTATTTGTCTATTTTTATATGTCTAAACGTAAAAACGTAACTAGGGACGAACCCGATCGTAGCGAGGGTGAGTCGCTAGTGTAATATATTATAGGACCGTCTATCAAAAAACATAAAAATCAAGTATACACAAGAATTTGCGCTAAGCTATAAACAATATTTTGATTTGTCACGTATTTTAATCACTTGTAAAAGAGATGTATCCAGGCTATCTTTAAAAACTACATTTTAAGATGCTTAAATGCTTTTCAGTCATTGCCAATCTTTCAAATCTCTTGCCATATCAAATTGCATGCCAAAATAATAATCTAGTATAATCTAGCTTACATGGGAATAATAATCTACGAACTGCAAGGAACAAGAACAAAAACAACGACCTGCTTTTTGATATAAGAAAGCATGTGGTCTGGTGTTGACTTTTGACCGTAGTCAATAGTGACATGAATGGAGTTGGGTTATGTTAGTGCCGAGTCTAAAGCCAACTACCATGGGCAATATGAAACAGTTTAAGATAGAATCCATAGAACGTGAAAACTAAATTCTTATGTTGTAGACACAATAAGAAGACTAGCGATTACCAACGGGGTAAAAATTTTGAAAGAAGTTAAAAGAAATATTCTACACAAATGAGATCGTATCACAAGCTGTAGTAGTATCATTCAATCAACAATTTTGGCCTCTGCCAAATTATTCACTACGAAAAAAAACATAAAGTAAGTAATTGTACCGAAAAGACATTTTGAATCATAATCAGAGGGTAGAGCATCCCCAATTAGTTGATCCAAAGCGAATTTATGCAGGATCCTAAAACATTTGCCGTCTTACACGACCACGAAGTCATAAGCGACGTCAAGTAAACATGCGTCATTTTGGATTCATAACAAACATATTATCTAGGTACTTAAACATTTATACATTATCATGACAGTAGATAAATATATGTTAAAAAAATATTATGTGCTCATTTCGGAAACCCAGTTTGGTTTTTGAAGACTAACGACATCATGCTTACTAAACGCATTTTAAAATTTAAAGCCAAAGTAATAAATTTCGTAATGTTATTAATGTGACAATAACTATATTTATCTGTTTGATACCTTTTCCAGACATTTTAAATAAAACTATCTTTCGCGATTTTTCACTGATTTATTTTGATTTTTGGTTTCCGAAGTTTCGAATGCTTTGCAGCAATCAAACCAAAAAATAGTTTTATTTTAAAATGTTAAATATTCGTGTAAATCTAAGAAAGCATTTTATTTTTTTATAAGTAATTATTTTACCATCTCCAGTTTTTAAACAAATTCGGCAAATACATAGGTTGCACCATGGGGACAGATATAGTCTAGCTTTGACTTCCCATCTTACCATGCGATGCGAGAAATGGAGGGTAAAAATTAGTATTCATTCCATATAGTAAAAATTCTTGCATATTTTTTTGTTATAACATCTTTAATGCAATGAGTGTTTCCCGGAGAATGTGTGGCAATATTATTATAAAAGTTACTTAATCAACTTAGCGACTGAACAAAGTAGTTTCTGCGACTGAAAAAAAGTTTTTTTTGACAAGTTAACTTAAAAATAATAAATTTCTAAGTTCATTTATCAAATTTAAAGTTCTAAGTTAAAATATAAAAAAATCCAAATTATAAGTGGTCTAATTATTTTATACAATTTCATGCAAAACAGGAAGTAATTTATCAGCTACAGCATTTCACATTGAATAGTGTCATATCGTTCTTATAAGGATAAAGTTTTGTTTGGTTGATTTAATGTGACAAATCAAATTAATTCTTTGAAAACAATCATATATAACCATGTTACTGGTTAACTGATACAATGGCGGCATCTTAGTTCATTATTTGTCGACCTAACAACTATATTATTATAAATAGCAAACAGTTATTATAAATAGTAAGATTGTTTAGTTAAAGTTGCGATTATATCTAGATGATGTCTATGAATGATTTTTAATTTTATTATATTTTTCTACATACATGTTCGGTTAAATAGCTGTGAATGTGTCCTAAATTTGGTCACAGTTTCTAATACTACAAAATACTAAAAAAAAATCTAGAATTTAGTTTCATAAAGCTTTATAAATAATTTGAAGGATTATTAAGGGATCAACAACGAGTGTACGTAACTAATGTGTGCTATAATAAAATTTTGGAACCTTTTAAGAATAAACAATACATAATCTAAATATTGAGGAACTCATATCGGCGTTGATAAGCTAAAACTCTCCCTGTTATCATTGTAGTCGAGATGTCGCCTGTCAGCGTTTGATTGATTCGCGAGGCCGACTCTGAGGAGCTATGGAATTGTTCACATTCGAGACCAAGGTTATGGAGACCGTGAATATCATGAATGCTAAAATTAAATTATAATGCCATAGCAAATTGTTTAAGAATGTTTTGAGAACAAGTGTTCCTACTTCCTGAAATAAAAGTTTCAAAGGTATGAAAGCTTAATGATGATGTAAATAGAAGAGCTTTTAAGCCTCACATCCATAGTGAAAAGCTTATATGAGTACATTCTAGAGCGATTAATATTAATTTTTAGCTTCCAATAAGTGGATTCTGTGGTAAATTAAAAATAAAATGCAAAAAAATCAGTGCACGGTAGTTTGGAAATAATATTTTGAAAATGTACTCATCGAATTAGACCGATGATTTTTCTATAGGTATGTTAATTTTATGTTTTTTAATCAATCAGGAGCAAGTCTTCCTTTTCATGGTTTAATTATATAACGCAACAAAGACATTTAAATGAGTCTACGTTCGAGACTATGTTTTTGTCACGAGGAGGGTTGGATCGTGTTGAAGGCAGCCTTGTAGACTATCACTATTGTAATTAATACAATTCAAATTTAAACAATGAATCTTCATGCAAATAACGCTATGTAATTTATAACTGGTAAATAGAATGTGTAGCACTTAAAAAGCAGTAGCAGAAAGGCTTTTATGGAGTTTTTGTTTGTATTGCGCACGCTAGACGATTTCTCGATGAATGTTGGTATAATTAATGGAAATGCTAGAACAATTTTTTATTAAAATCTTATTTGTGTTGTTAATATTTCATAATAATTATTTCGCAAGAAATCGACATTATTGTTTTTATATTTAATATATAAAGATAATATAACATATGTTAAAGTGTGCATAATGCAATATTTACTTTTTGAGTAAAAGTACTAAATCATTTTTTTTTAATTCACCCTTAAAGAATCGTCTGTCCTTTTTGAAATTTATAATGATCCACCCTTGTGTTAGGTATAACGAAATAAATATACTAATTATGGAAATTTCTTTATGATTAATAATTACTCAGAAAAAGTGTGAAACAGAAATAGGTGTCTTATACATTTATGTAAATGTATGAGTGTTTTTACTAACCTATTAATCGTTGAAGCAATCCGTTGATATAACTGAGTATAAACATAACAACGTCTCCGAGTTTTTAAATTACACATTTTACACAATTTTTAAGAAAAGCGCTGAGCAGTAACGATACTTAATTTTTTTCTTAAAAAAATTAAAAACATTGTAAAATACAAATATTATAAAATATAAAAACATCTATTATATCACAAAATGACATATTGATAAGGTCTGTCTATTAAAATGAAGCATTCATTGTCCGATATGAAACCTCTTTGGCCCTAAAGTCAGTTATATTATAGCTTTCTAAAAAGACTGGACTCTACATGATTAAATATTATTTAGGTAAACCTATTGTTAACAACAAACCCTAGCGTCGATTTACAGTTTTTTTAGCTTGTAAATTTTTACTGTAGGAGTATTTGCAGTTAAAACACTACATACATACCTTGACCTGACCAAAATAAAAGGGGTACTTTGTCTTGGAATTTGGAAATGAGATAAGCATACTTTTATAATAATAATAATAATAATAAATAAATATGTTGGGACATTAACACACAGCACCATCTAGTTCCATGGTAAGTTACGAGGCTTGTGTTATAGCTACCAGATAGTTGATACACGACATATATAGAATTTTGAACATAGACATATTATAAATATAAACACCTATGACTAAAGTACAAACATTCGTGCTCATCACACAAATGAATGCCCCCAGCGGGAATCGAACACGCGACCGCTGACACAGAAAGTAGGATCACTACAAACTGAGCCAAACGTGCCGTCAAATGCCTTATGATATTAAAATACTTAAATCACTATACAATTCTATTTGATTTTGACCAGATTTCTGGTACTTTGACGTCCAACATCCAATTTCAATGAAATTAGATGGGATAACCATGAAGTTTAATTTTATAAATCAGTTCATACTCAAGGAAATTATTCCCAATTTGTTGTAGTTATTCATTCATAAAATGAATATACGAAACAATACATTGACGAAACAATACGTTTGGCTTAGTTTATTTAACCTACTTGCTGTGCCAGCGTTGCGGATTCGAGTCCCGCTGGGGGCATTCGTTTGTGTGATGAGCACAAATGTTTGTTCTCCAGCCATGGGTGTTTATATTTATAATATGTATGTATTTAAAGTTATATATGTGTAGTGTATTAACTACCTGGTATCCATAACACAAGTCTCGTAGCTTACCATGGAACTAGATGGTGCTGTGTGTTAAAATCCCAACATATTTATAATTGTACCTAGTCTCTTAAAATAAAAACTGCTAGCATTACTCAAGTCATAATACTCATATGTAACACAATAATACGTTTATCCTTATTTCTGACATGCATATCGCCTGTCGAGATTGATTAAATCTTGAAATATATGAAAATATACGTAAATATACCTAAAATAATATATCAATTGTTATTTTCGTCATCGATTTTCCTTTTGCGATAGTTTTATCTGTCAATGTATTGATAGAAATTCCTTTCTCTCCGCTATGAAATAATAACGTAATATCTATTTATAATTTTATGGTTTATATAATATTAAATATGTGTAACATTTAGAAATATTTTTTTATATGAAAACCCACAAATGCTATACTAAAAACGAAAATAAAAAGAACAGATATTTATTACACATTTGTACAAACTCATAAAACGAATATCCAATAAAAGTGAAACACGAATAGAATGAATCGATAAACAGTTTCAGTACGTCTTCATTTGTCGTCTTTACTTTACATTACGCGTGGGCAGGGGGCAAGGCATATAACAAAGAAGGCAATAACTGAAACAACCAGATTGTTTATATAGGAGAAAACAATCTCTCGCCCCCTGGGATGCAATAAGTGTAATCCGCGGAGTCAAAGATCTAACGTTTATTTGAAGTGACTTATAGATATTTTTCTTTATAACGCTTTTTACTAATTTTATATTTGAATTTTTTTTATAAACTATACGGAAATCTCTCCCGTGACCACGATTGCTGTAAGCATTCAGGCGGCGGGAATCAAAAATCTAAATAAATCCTCCAAAAAATTCGAAAAGATAGTTTAGTTAGATTTATTTAGAAAACCAGTAAATAACAGCGCATTAAATGTATACTTTCTATTAGGATCAAATGGTCAAACGATTTTTTTTAAAATAAACACAATGAAGTTGTAGTAAGTGTAAATACTATTTATTACGTATCATTTATATCATCTACAAATATCCACAAATATTTTTTATGCCGAAAATGGACTTACAGCTTACTTCTAGTTGTAGCTCATATGTACATTGTACAGTCATATCAAACATGCAACAGTATTCTCTATATTATCTATTCGAATTATTTATGAAATATAATAATTTTTAATAAACGTAATACTTAAGGTTTCATGCAATGTAATTTCAATTTGATCTGAAAGTCCCAAAATATGTTTAGCAAAACGTCAATTTTTTACTGTTAGATATACAGAATGAAACAAAAGAACGGCACATCGACGTTTCCTTTGACTAAAACCGTCCCGTTCTTTTTTTTTTACCCTATATACTACATATTTAAGACACATAAACTAATTTAAGAATTAAAGAAAAATATGTTTTAAAAGCTAGTAAAAATAAGAAGTTCGTAATGTTATAACCGAATACCGCTCTATAATGTACATACAAACATAAAACATCTTACATGATATGTGGTATTTCTCGTAATAATTGACATATAAGTCACACCCGTGTCCAAAAAACACTTCAGCGGTTAAAACACAAAAGGGCTCTTGAATTAATGCATTGGTGATTGTTGTCTTTGTATATAAATTCAGGCACTGGTTATTATTACCTTTCCTTGTCTAAGCTTTCAAGAATGATGAAAAATACCATATTATCATAGTTTGACATGTGTGTAAATATGAATGTATTTATTATTATTTGAACACGTGATATTAAACAAAGTTTAAATATTTTATGTAAACAAATTATTGAAAATTATGCATATTTGTAGTCATTATGAAAATACAATTTTCTTGTTAATTACTTTTGAGCACAGATTACTTTGCCAATGTCATGTAAAATGGAGAAAACACGAACGATACGTCTACACTTTACGAATTAGATAATATGTATTGTTGGTATTTGACAAAGATTATTTTATGATAATTTTTCCCATACATTGGTAATATTAGCCCTTAAGATTATTCATCTTATTACAAAATACCAAGTAAACTTTCTTATGTGATAGCGCTGCTTTTCAATTTGAAAAATCACTTTCAAACTTTTGAAGAAATAAGTGTTTCGTTAACAATATCTTGTGACAAGAGAAATTGAATTTTGCACGTTTGATGTGACCTAAGAGAATAAAATATACATATAAAATATTATATTAAAAAAAAAAAACAAAATAAACTTTTCCTTATCCATTAGTGTGTAATATCAACCTTAAACTAACTTACAAAAATTCATGCTATTTAGTTATATTTCTCTTTATTAAATTTTACAAGAAGACTTGTTTTGAAATCACTTTTTAACCATGTCACATCTAGTAGAGCTCTATGATTCGTATGGGCGGTAGGGCGGGCGGCCGTGACGGCGGGCGGCGCGCGCGCTTCAGTCTCCTTCCGCTATGCGAACCCGAACAGTCTAACTGCCGACTAGTGGACTAACCACTTCTCTCATTATTTACTTCCACACGATATCCTGAAAAAATATATCTCTAAAGTTATCGTCAAGTATTGTTAGTGGTTTAGAAAACAACAAAGTTTTAAAAAAGTTTATAAAACCGCGCTTAACTGATTTGTTCTTATTTTATAATCATTTTAAAGTTCACCATATGTAACTTTATTATGTTATTAAGTACCAAATTAAAAGTTAAACAATTTGTGATTACACAATATAGATTAAAAATAAAATTATAAAAATTACTATCGTTTAAAGCTTGTCATACTGAGTAATGATATTATGATTTTCTTGTAATCAAACTTATTTAAATTATATTAAAATGGCTGACAAATTAAACGAATATCAAGGAGTGACAGGTAGAATACATTCCACGAGGGACAAGTGTAAAGAGCGCTGGGCACAATGGAAGGAAGACCATCCTCAAGGGGTGAGGGAAGCTGTAAGAGAAGCTCTCTTTGCTATACCATCTTCGGATGAACCACCTGAACGGGTTGTAAAAGAGGGTGAATACAGTGATTTATTTAGGCAAGTTTATCTATTTTTTGTTATAAACTACCTGTTATTTATTGTTGACTTTAGGATAGTCTCTACTTGATGCATGTTAAAAATATAAAATATTTTCGCTCATTATCTGCTTTCTATTATTATTACTATTATTAACATGTTGAAATATCGTTTATTTTGTTTTAAGCAAACCTGGCTAAATATCAACACCAAATTTTTACTCCGTCCAGGATCTAAACCAGTAACCTCCGACATGTTCTATTACCGTTCTTATTATTTGGTTTAAGAACTAATATATTTTTTATTCAAATCAATGATTTAGTAAATATTAAATTTTTATAATAATTCATTGTAATATACTTTAATGGGAAATAATTAAATCCATAATATTAATTAAAACAGGAGAAAAAACAAACTTGAATTAATGAGAATATCCGCAGCGGTTATGGGCATTGAGTTTTCATATGCTGGAGAAACGGCGTTTGTTTCTCCAACACTTCTTCAAATAGGAGTTCCTCATCAACAAATGACTCTAGTGTGGGCTCTCTCACCACTCATAGGATTCTTTATGACTCCTTTATTAGGATCTCTCAGTGATAGATGTCCATCAAAGTATGGAAGACGGAGACCGTTTATTGTTTTAATGTCGATTGGAGTATTTTTAGGTAAGAGCAAATATTATACGAATATTTATCTAATATCTATGACTTATCACTTTAATCACATAATATAAAAACATATAACATAACAGCTTAATAATTTCATTAAAAAATACTTGTTAAATTTATTTACATTTAATTTTATTTACAGGCTTAATTTTAGTTCCAAATGGCGAAGATTTAGGTTACGCCATGGGCGATGAAGGGGCTGTTAATAGGACAGTGGTTCCCTCAGCTTTAGGGCCTAGAAGTTCAGCTCTTGATGTCCAGGGCAATAACCACCACCCTTGGGGTGTGTTTTTTACAGTGCTGGGCACAGTATTATTGGATTTCGACGCTGATGCATGCCAGAGCCCCGCCAGGGCGTATCTCCTTGATGTGACTGTTCCAGGTCAGTGATATTGATATATGTATTTTTTTGTGTAATGTGCAGATTTTCAGATAACCTACTTAGAATATTGTGACCTACTACTGTGACAATAATTATACTACTCGTATGTACAGTCAGAATTATTATACATTGCGTTTATACGAATAATCCTTTTTAAATAATTAAAATAAAATTATTTTTTAACACCCGACCAAAAACGATGAGGTGTTATAAGTTTGAGGTGCCTGTGTGTGTTCTGTCTGTCTGTGGCTTCGTAGCTTCCGAATAGATGAACCGTTTTAGATTTTATTATTTTTTTGTTCTAAAGGAAGGTTAGTCGGGAGGGTTCTTAGCTATGTTTGATGAAAATTGATCCAAGATGGCCGCCGTCACAAAATGGCAGTTTACATTTTTTTCCACAACTTCCTCAATATGGGTATCAAGTAAAAGCGTTTGATTAGTAGAACTATACACTATGATATATTTCAAAACCAAGATGGCCGCCACCACAAAATGGCGAATTACATGTCAGGTTTTTTTAAATTTTTAATTTAATTAAATTACACAACTTATGATTTTACATCAAGAGTATAAGCGAGTCACACTCTCCGTCAAGGTTTCTTTAATGTTTAATATTTTTAATGTGATCCATATATTAAGTATGAATATAATATAACATCTGCAATTTCGAAAAACAACAGTACAAAACTACACACAAAGGCTTTTTGTTAAAGCAATCTTCTTTTATACATATAGTGATGATTTTTTAATATGTTCTTACCAGTAATAAGGAACTTGTTAAATTAAATTATTGTTAGATCTATATTCTCAATTATGAAAATATAGAAATTACTAATTAAGATTGATAGCGATGAAAATTGAGCAAGACAATTTACCATAAAATAATATCATTCAAAGAAGCTGATTTACATTGATGGTGGTTTTTCATCATTATGAAAATATTGTAAACAAGCGGTACATGATAATATTTTAAGGACAGGAATAAAAGGATTTACCGTTTTAAGGAAGAATATATAAAATGTAGAATTTTGTCTTTTGTGAAAAGATAATATAAATAAAGCTTTACATTTTAGTACTTAATATAATAGAATATAAGTTATAAGTTACCGACTTGGGCAAACATTTTATTCGTTAAGACTTTCTAGTGAATTTTTCGTAACTTATTTAAATGAGTTGCATCGCAATAGATTATTTTGTAGTTTACTATTTAAATTGAATGTTCTTCACCTACTTTAATAGATATGAGCATTTGATTTAATTAAATATTTGTTTAATGAAACGTCATGACATGTGACAAACACGTCGGTAGTCACGCTGCGGTCTGTGCTACATAAAATGTACCGAAAAAGGCGTTCTTATCAAATCCTCTCACTCTGATTGATTTTATCTTAACTAATCATATATGTTTTAATAAATACATGCTGAAGCAAAGTTCAATCACATTCTGACTAATATTATACAACATTTGCTCTACGTAAATATGTAAATGATATTACGTGATTTCCCTTTTTAAAGAAAAAAAAATATAAAAGTTATCACTTGATATAATATTTATTCTTATTTTATTCTATCTACATTCTATATATGTACCTAAATATGTTACTTAAGGAGGTAAAATTTTTGAGTTGGGATGTAGAAGATACACTCTAGATCATTCAATATTCTTTCACTACTAGAAAGTTTTATTGTTATGCGATTGAGTGATAAGCTGTTATTATTATTATATTTTTAATTGTGTGTGCGTGTGCGCGAAACGGACTCTAGATGTAGAGCTTTAGCGAATCAACGTTGGGCAATTTGTCTAATTAGCATGTCTTGGAACCTATGGGATAATTGTCAGTTTTGAACTCCATGTTAGTGGTATGGTATTGTTTCTCTCCGAACGTGTTGAACATTTTAATCTATTTCGCATCATATCAATTAGTTATTCTTATACTAGCTACGTGGAAGAAGCCCCTCGGAAATAAATAGTGTGTACGTAATGTGTACAATATTTCACTTGTACATTGTGATATATTTATTTTATTGCTTGCCTGGTTCAGATATAGTGCAGCTATAGGAATCGACGTATCAAGGTCATATAATAACAATAACAGAAGTAAAGCATGGAGATATTTAGCCTGCAAAGAAAAAAAAAATATAAATTCTGATTTAAACAGCAGTCTACTTCCGTAATAACAATAAGTTGGCTGTATAATATCGCCCATCCACGTGTTACGAAGCCTTATAAACGGAAATTAGCTTTAAACATTGATTCTCATGGCGCTATATATAAATAATTTATGAAGTAATAGGGAGTTGAATATGATTACTGCTTCGTGTATAATAATAAGCAACAACAAGGTGATATTGTATACTTATAATTTTTAGTCCGAATGTCTTTGTATATTTTCTCCCAATCTACTATGTATAATAAAACAAAGATGAAACATATACATCTATACATATAATAAAATCCAAACTGAGTCGATCTGTACATCAAAAATTTTTTGGAAAATCTTATTGAAATAGTCATTACAATAGAAAGGCCGAATCTATAGTTTTTAGAATTTTTGTCTGTCTGTCTGTCTGTCTGGGAACGCATCAGGAGAAAAGCACTGGACTGATTTTGATGAAATTTGGTATGATGCTAGCTGGTTATCCGGGTCAACATATAAGAAATTTTTGACTGCGGGAAAATATCTCATCTCTGAGAAATCTATACTAAATAGGATACTTTTTTTTCTGCAGAAAATATCTCATCGCTGAGAAATCTATACCAACGTTAAAACGTAACTAGGAACGAACCCGAGCGGAGCAACGTTGAGTCGCTAGTTATATTATATAGTTCAATGTGCAAATCACAGACACATAACGCTTTAAATTGTGTTAATTTTAAAAGTAATAATTAACTATTTCTGACAAATGATAGTGAATAACATTAGTGAGGTTAAATAGCAGTTGTCAAAATGATAAAAATCTTTTTGTAATTATTTACTTGTGGCTAAATTTCAGTAAGGTTTATATTGAACAAAGCAAATGTTTGAGGACGTAAAATATTTACATTACAACTGAAAGTATTTTACAATTATTTGAATGGTATTTCATTTTAGGTCATTAGTTTTGCGAATATCAAATACTAAAAAGATAATATTTGACCATGAATCGTAGGAAAATAAAAATATAACCTTCAGATCTACATTAATTAATTATCGAACTAGACTTACACACTTACTTAACTTAAACACTTGTTTTTTCTTTATCTTTGTTTTTAAGGTAGAGCACAGTGACTACTTATTACTAGAGATTATTCATAATTCATAATAATAGGGGTTAAAGTATAAAATTGCCGTTTTATTGTAATAGTGGTAGCCCAGTGGTAACACGCTCGCTTGGGAAAAGCGAAAGATGCAATGGCTGACCCCAGGTCAAACGCCGCAACTGTGTCTTAAAACAAAGCTTACCAATAAAAAGGTAACGGTAACTGTTTGGTGGTCTCAGCATGGTGTTATTCATTATAGCTTTCTCCGATCTGGTCAAGCAATAACGGCAGATGTCTACTGTGCCGAACTCCGAACAATGATAGCAAAACTAGCAGTGAAACAGCTCCGACTCATGAATCGATCTCCATCATTATTGCTCCATGATAACGCAAGACCTCATACAGCACGAGAAACCGTTTTAACTCTACAGGAATTGCAATTAGAAACTATTCGTCACCCTCCGTATTCGACAGACCTTGCTCCAATTGATTACCATTTTCTTCATGATTTGGACAATTTTCTACGTGATAAAAAGTTTTCTTCTCAGGAGGCAGTACAAAATGCTTTCACACAGTTTCACACAGTCAGTTGTCGAATCAAGATCACCAGAGTTCTATCGCAAAGGCATAAATGACCTTCCTATTAGATGGCAGCAATGTATAGATAATAATGATAATTATTTTGATTAAATAAATATGTCAAATTAAAAAAAAACAAATTTCAATTTTTCAGTACAAATCGGCAATTTCATACTTTAACTCCTATTATTATCACATTGTTTTATCCAAATTCAAGAATAAAATAAGATAGTATAGTGGATAATTGTAAATAAAAATAAGCGCTGCTTGAAATTTCAATCTCAGCAGCATGAGCTGACTTACTACCTTTTGCCATAGTAATAAAAAATATACTAATAAATTCATGTAATTGGTCATTAAAATATTATATTGTTTTTATTTTTTATTCTTATTCTTTTTAGAATGGGGCTCTAAAATACGTTAAGATTTTAGAATGCACTTGATTTTATCATAAAATGTGTACAAAATTATTTATAAAACCTTTTCTCATGTAGAGGATCATGCTAAGGGACTGAGTACGTTTACCGTGATGGCTGGCCTGGGTGGATTTATGGGCTACGCTCTAGGAGGAATAAACTGGGATGAAACTTCTTTAGGTAACTCAGTGTATTATTTTCATTAGAAGTCATTCACTTTCCATTCAGCCATCATTCGTTATTTTTACATATATTTTTTTATGCAGTGCTAGAAAATATCATAATTTATACTTTTCAAACTTCTTTGTAGCTATTATGAGTCTTGGTATAACACTATGTGAATATTTATTTCACTTGATGACAGGTGCATTGTTTGGAGGTCATGTCAGAGCAGTATTTTTCTTAATCACCATAATATTCATAGTGTGTGTAACGGCTACCATAACAAGTTTTAAAGAGATTCCTCTCAATGAGATAAATGAAAGTGATAATTACAAAAAGTTAAATGATGATCAAATCGAAGAACACTTTAAAGAAGGAGGTGATGTGGAGAAGAATACTTTGAAGAAAGACAACGCTTCATACGGTTCTTTAAATCAACCAGAGCCACCGGTACCAACAGTACCGACAGGAGAGGATGATATTAATGTTGGTATATCTATAATTTAATTATTTTATCTTTCAGAAGAATATGTGTATGTGTTTTTTTTTCAAGAGTAAAATATTTAGGGAGCTAGAAGTATCATCTATTTATTTATCTGTGTAGTTGAATATTAACTTTAGATTTATTTTGTTATTTACTAAGGAACGAGGCTTTGTGTCCCGAAGCTTAAATATACGTTAAGCTAAGTTTTAACTCTGACATTTGAGTCCCTGAGTAGTTTCCAGTAAAGCACTTAGAACTCAGAGTCAATTCAAATAATTTAGCAAAAGTGATGTCAAAAAGACAAATAAATCTTACAATATGTATGTATATAATATATTTTTATTTATTCTATTTATACATAAAATAATATTCACCTGTATATTATAGACTTAATTATACTGTTTTAATATGCAATAGTAGTAGGTTACAATTTTAGTAGTATTTTTATTTCAAGGAAAAATATTAAAATAATTAAAGTTGAATTTATTTAAAAATAATTTCTTGAAATGAAAAACGGGATATCATTTCTTAAGCGTTTTCGCTCGACTTCATTACTTAGCTAAAATTGTTGGTCGTTTTTACGAGATGAGAAATTTAATACAGATGGCATGGAAATGGGTTTTTTTCATTTCTTTACTTATATAAGTTAAGCGTAATATCTTAGAGTAAATCTACTACTGCTAAAGAGTGGGCACCAGTGTTGTGTGATGTGGTTAGATGTCTCTATATTTTAACTTGTGCTTACTTATGTAGTTAAAATATACCGTAGTATTTAGTAAACCGTAGTATTTTTTTATTAATAACACTAAAGCTCTGTAAGCTCTGCTGCAAGAACGATAAAAAATGAAAACCAGTTGGCAGAGGAGAAAAAGGTACTGAACTGTTTTGTCTTTTTCTAATTAAACGTTATAGATAATACTCGTATATCTCAAACATGAATTTACTAACTATTGTAGAAATTCCTACATTTAGGAGAAAAATAACAAAAAAGGCTTAAAAATTTTATATTAAATAAAAAGTCCTATGAATGCAGAGTTGAAAATTTAATTTGTTATCCTGTCACTTTAAAACTTAAAAATTTGATGACTTTGATTTATTTAATTATTACAAAAACGCTGATTTATAACTTAATAAATTATTGTTTAAGAGTTAAAAAGACGGAAAGTAAAAATTAACACTCAATTTACAATCAATATTTAACTATATTTAAAAGAGTATGTACAGTATAATATATAATGCTTTTCCTATTTTCATCTTGAGTATTGTATTTCTAGAATGGCGGTATAACATTGACGGTGCCAGAGGGTCACGGAGAGCCTCTAACACTCAAGCACTATCTCAAATCTATTGTCCTAATGCCAAAGTCGTTAAAAATCGTATGCCTCACTAACCTGTTCTGTTGGATGGCGCACGTCTGTTATTCTCTTTATTTTACTGATTTTGTCGGCGAATCAGTTTTCGGTGGTAATCCTGCAGTAAGTATCAATATGCTATTTTTATTGTACGTATTTTAAGCACAACAGGTACAAAATTACGCTTAAATAACGGTATATAATATATTTAAACAGCAATTCTTGTATATTTATTTATTTCTACCGGCAATCTCGGAAACGGATACCGGCAATTTCGCTGAAATTTGGTATGCGGGGGCTTTTGGGGGTGAAATATCGATCTCGATTTGTCTCATGTCTGGGAAAACGCGTGTTTTCGAGTTTTCATGCGGTTTTCTTTTGCATTATTCCACGCAAAATATGGTCGATAATTTCTTACACTCAAGTAAAGTTTTTAATTTTTTTATATAAAAAATACGTCGTAAAAAAAAGAACTCCGAGCGAAGCTTGGTCGCCCAGGTACTAATTAACTAGTACAATCATCTCGGACTGTAATTGTACTGGTAGTGTAAGCATAGTCCTTCAAATCATGCTTTGCTACGTCAAAATGAACATTAAATAATGGAATACTCTTACATTATTCAGACTAGATTTCGTCCTAAGACAAGGACTTTGCTTGACTTGTATGATCAAAAATGTTAGTCACATCTGAATATTTCACTCTATATTAAAAGTTACTTTGAAATGGGTAAAGCATTTTTGCTCAATTCCACGGAACCCTTGTTTCCTTAGGATTACTTTTCATAATATGCCACAATGATGTGAATTCTTGATTTATATTAGATCCAAAGCAATGGTTGCCCAGTGGTAACGTGCTCACTTGGGAAACCGAGTGAAGCGAGTTCAAATCCCGGGTTTCACACGTCTGATATTTTCATGTGCGCATCTTTCTAATATGATTACCACTTGCTTTACGGTAAAGGAAAATATCGTGAGGAAACCTGCATGTCTGAGAGAACCTAGCAAGTTCTCGAAAGTTCCCCCTCGTATTGAAGGGAGGCCCGTGCTGCCCGTGGGACGTTAAAAGGGCTGAATACAGTGGACTTTGGTATTGTATAAATAACGGTGTGGGTTCATACGAAGAAGTCATTTAAAAATTGCAGACAGATTTTTCAATATCAGGTAGTATATACATATATTGATAAGCAAGAGCCGTGTACTTAAAAATGACAAAATAAGCCCATTCTAGGAATGATAATGTTAATCACAATATATTTTATTTAGAAACAGTTTTATGATGTGTAAGTAAACATTTCATTCAGTAGGATGATTCAGTTGTAGACATAGTTAATTTATAATTACATTAGCTAGAAAGGAGATTAGCGAGTAAGAAATGGCTTCACAGATGTTGTCACTGGATTATCTCTATCAACATGACTCATTGAATTTGGAAGATCACTTTTAAGTTTTTTTATAGCCAGTATAAAAAATGCTTTTGAAAAACAATTCATATCTTTAATTTATATTATTAATTTAAATATTTATTTACGTACCATAAAAATATGTTTAATGAAACAATGGTAACATTATTATTAGGACGTTTAATTATTTCCTTGAAATATTTAAATAGAAACAAAAAAATATAAATCTTGATGAGCAAATATGTCTAGTGATGTAAAATCTCGTCGAGTCAATTTAATTGTTTTTTTCATAAATGTTTATTCTTTTTTATTAGAACGCACCAATCACTTATTTTTTTGAAAAATCTTTGCATTTAATAGCTTATTATTAAGGAAAATTATAGGTCATCTAACACCAAGCTAAGATCCTTAGGAGATGAGTAATTATACATTAATTAACTACGCGAGATGAGCCGTATGAAAATTCTCGGTTAATTTATAAAATCAAATTACACAAAGAAAGCATTCATAGCACCAGACTTTAATAAATTAACTACCGGTGGTAGGACTCTGTCAAGCCTGAGGAGTCCCACTGGATGGGTACCACCCCAGCCAGTAGCCAGCGCAATTACAGGCAAGAGGCATATCATCTTAGTCCTCACAGTGACAACGCACCTTCGGCTCTGTATTTTTGTTACCTAAAACCTAAGTGCATGAACTGTAGGTGTTACGGGCGACAGGTACTGCTTTCCATCAGGTGGTCTGTCTGCTCGTTTGTCACTGAATCTTATAAAAAAAAAAAACATGTAGAATAGACTTGTACATTAAATGATATCTTATGAAAAATATAGGGAGATAGGGAGTAAATGAGTGTAAATTGTTATTCTGTTTGTTTAATTACACGCCACGTCAAAGTTTCTAAATACGCTTATATTCGCTTCGTCGGTATTTAAATGATTGTAATTAAATATTGAAAGTCAACTTAAACCTTAAAAAGTATGAGAGGTACTGGAGGTAGGTATAACAATACAATAATTCGTTGCCATAGAACTAATCTGATGATGGAACTAGACCCAAGGGGATAGTTGAGCTCTTCAAGGAATAACTTTTTGTATTTGATAACGAATTATTTGATCGGAGATATCGGTTTCTATGTGGCTTTTGTCGCTATTGATGGGATCCTATTGGAGTTTTTCAACAGGGTGGCTTGTAGATTTAATAAAAACACAGACGCGTTAGAACCGCATTCAATACTGTGTACTTATAAGTTTATTATAATATTTTTAAAACACATTGATATAAGTTTTTAAAAGTAAGCCCAACTGATAAGTTATTTATTATTAACATTATTGCTACTATTAAAGCACAGTATTTTAATTGAAGATTTTTGGTTATACTAAATGATTCACGAGACAAGATATCATGTTAATTTTAATTAGTAGGTAGCTATTTTAATTTAGGACTATGTACATATATAGACTATGTAGTCTACAAAGTCTCCTGGATAAAATTTACTTTAAAGTATTGTCTTGAATTATTTTTTTGATTTATTTATTAAGAGGCATCACCTAGCAAAATTTAATATTTGAAACACTTTGTTTTGCTTTTCAGATGGTTCAATACCGCATTTAATTTTAATTAGAAGCGCCTAACAAAATAATAATAGCATTTACATAGCTTTGAAATAGCAAGTAATTAATTACAGGCACCTGTAGGCAGTGAAAGCCGTGTAAACTACGAAGCCGGCGTTCGTTTCGGGTGCTGGGGAATGGCAATGTATTCATTATCCTGCGCTTGTTATTCTACAGTTATTGAGAAACTTATAAAAATGCTAGGGTAAGTTTATTAAACTTATTAGGTATATTTAATGTACGAGTAACTTTTAAAGTCGCAGAAATGTATTAATATGTGTCATTTTTATATATATTGTAATCTTATTGATTGATCAAAAATACTGCAATTGCAAGGCATTTAAAATAATTTTATGGACGATTATCTTTTTGAATTTGTACTACTATTTTTATTAATTTTTTTCTCACGTATAATTAAGAAATAAAGATTTCTACAAAGCGACGTAGTTCTTGTTGACATCACACTTAAAAGTAATAAGGGTTCAACCTGTTAAAAAAATATCCACAGTTGTAAAAACTTCATTAAGTTAAGATAGATATTACTATGGATTTCATTACTTCTGAAGAGGTTTAAGTTGCGCTTCAACGTAGTCTCATTTAGGAGTACTAATAGTCTTGAAAACCTTAAAAATATTTTATTTCACTTATGTTCATGAAAACATTTTAATTTTATAAAAGCATCATATATTACATTATTAGAAGAAGAAAACTAATATTATTCTTCTACTATATATTTTCATTTTTTACAATAAAGAAAACCTATAAACACCTAATTATTATATTATTATAAGTTCAAAAAGTCGTTAAAATTTCTATGCAAAATAAAGGGCAAGCCACCGTAAGCTTCTTAGATGATATTAATAACCTATATTACTTATTTGCATTATTTACACATACGGAAAATATTTACCCTTCAAACATATTGACTTAAAGAAACAAAAGGGGTATTTTTTTATTTACCCTTCAACTTGACTAGATGCTACTTCCTAGTAATGAGATCAGACAGCCCTTGACTTTCAACTCGGACGCTTGAGAGGTTTCCAGATATAAAGGCGCCTTCAGAATTTAATGCTCTTTGAAATACTAGGAGTTTTAGTTCCCATCAGGGCTATTTCATTAGTAATGTTCTTTTGTGTGTATTATCTTAGTAATGTTTAAGGTACTTTATACATATTTTAAGAAAAAAAATTCACCAAGAATGATGGATTTAGTTTCCCATGGTCACGTGCAGAGCTCACCTATATCTCATTACCTTTTAAATATGAGTATAAAACTGTGGATGTATATGTAGATATGTATTAATATTTTCATAGTCCTTTTATTGAAAGCTTTAAATTTTTACATTTCACACTTATTTACATTACTGTAAATATTGAACATGATATTCATTTGTCTAAACTTCTAAATTCATATGTAAAAAGAAATAAAAACTTAAAAAATATAAAAATAAATACAAATTACATTATTATTAGCTTATAATTTGTGCCAATCAAGTGGTAATTGATTTTTTTTTGAAACCTTTGCACATCACACATATTTTTATATGGAGAACATTTGTATGATTTAGACTAATTGATTTCAGAGCGAAGAAGGTGTACGTAGGTGGACTGTGCACGTATAGCTGCGGCATGCTCATGCTCTGCCTGCTGCGAGCGCGAGCCGCTGTGCTGCTGTTTAGTTGGACTGCCGGAATCATGTACTCTACACTATTCACTATGCCATATTTACTCGTCGCACACTATCACGCTACTGGCATGGTGAGTCCCTATTGAATAACTCCAATAGGATCTCATCAAAACCGACAAAAGCCACATAGAAACCAATAAATATTTAGTAAAAAGTTAATATTAGAAACAGACACTTCAATAATACTTTCTTAGATTTACGCGAATATTAGACATTTATATAAAACTATCTTTTCGGATTTTTTCGCGGATTTATTTTGATTTTTGTTTCCCGACGTTTCGATTGCTTTTTATTAATTTTTTTTTATTTAAAAGACACTTCAATTTTATTTATCTGTATAGATAATATACGAAGCAGATTTTTCGTCAAGCAATATATACGAAAACATAAAAAAATATAATAATTGTTATTTTAAGTAAATGTTTGTAACTGTTAAAATGTAAAAAGATTGAAAAAAGTTACCCGAGAAGCCACATAGAAACCAATAAAGATTTATTGGTTTCTATTTAGTTTTTATTGGTTTCTATGTGGCTTTTGTCGGTTTTGATGAGATCCTATTGGAGTTTTTACATAGGGTTACAAACTTTATGAAATACAATACAATACATAATATAAGAATGGCATGTATATTTAAATCACAAATTTATTTTCTACTAATTAGCAGACATAATAGTGATTTAAAATTACTTTTATAGTAAAGTCTATTCTCATGTAACTTATCGAAAAGTAGGACTAAAATTTTACAGAGACCAGATAACCTACTAATTAAACTTTAAATTTTTACATGTTATCTCTTCACATTTTTTTTTTAAATAATAGCATTAACTGTTTTTTACACTACGTCAATAATTACAAAGTTTTAAGATCGATAACAACAACATTACGTTTGTTACTTATTCTAAACATATCTATTTAGATAGATTCTAGATTTAACAAAAAAAAGTGAACTTTTTAACGTTATTGTTTTACGAAAAAAAATTATTAGCAGTGTCCTTCTACTGTGCATTACATAACGACGCCCCAGCTTTCGATCAAATTAGGCTTGCCTTAAAATTTTTCACCACACTAACGACGAGTGTGGCAGTCACTAATATACTTACAGCAACTTTTCAAATATAACTCAATTTCAACAATCGTTGTTTCTCTCGATTCCAGTGGGACAGTGAAGGCGGGGCAAGCGAACAAGAACGAGGTATAGGCACTGATGTGGCAGTGGTCAGCAGCTGTGTATTCGTGGCACAACTCCTCATCTCAGTGATCATGGGGTTTGCTGTAAAACTAACAGGCTCTACAGCCGCAGTGGTCGCCGTGGCCGCCACCCTCGCCGGAGCCGCTGCCTTTACAGCCACGAAAATAACTTATCTCGATTTGTAAAATTATATATAGTAGTGTAATCGTTAATTTGTAATTTAAAAGTTTTTCGTACAGTCAGCTCGGGTAACTTTTTTCAGTCTTTTTACTATTTTAACAGTTACAACAATTTACTTAAAATAACAATTATTATATTTTTTTTATGTTTTCATATATATTGCTTGACGAAAAAATCTGCTTCGTATATTATCTATACATATAAATAAAATTGAAGTGTCTGTTTCTAATGTCAATTTTTTACTAAATGCATGTGAAAGTATATACGGTACATATAAGAAAAACACAATTTTTATTTTTTTGTCTGTCTTTCTGTCTGTTTGTTCCGGCTAATCTCCGAAACGGCTGGACCAATTTTGACGAGACTTTCACTGGCAGATAGCTGATATTATAAGAAGTAACTTAGGCTTTAATTTTAGAAAAAGAATGAAGGTTCCGCTTAAAAAAATGAAAACGTACCGAGGGACGAACCCGAGCGAAGCGAGGATGAGTCGCTAGTAAATAATATGTTATGTAGTGTAACTTAAATCTTACTTCCATACTTTACCATCCTTAATAATTTTGATCGTTTTTGTGACACTTGCGCTACTTCCATTAATGTTTTTAATTATTATATTTTGACTTTTTCATATCATGTCCAACTTTATAAAACAATTTTTTGGAAAACTATTTTGTTTTAGAAAAACAAATAGTTGGATTTAATTTTTTCTCCTTTTTATGGTAGAAGAGGTTCTTGTTTAAAGTGTGAGCATATTCTAACATATTTATTTATTACATTTGTTGTTATATTCTATTGTTCCGTTTTGCGCAAAGTTTATCAATTTTGATATTTTGTTAAAAAAGTTTATTGTTTTTAGAGTTCTTTTCAAAGCCACTCTGGACGACAAAGCTATCCGAGCTGATACACCTATGTGTATATATATGTTTTTACTACGGTTTTTACAATTTATTTAGCACAGACAAAATAATGTTAAATTGTTGTAAACTTTGTTTACTTTATACCTAATTTCATTGTTATAATTATACATAGTTTAAAATTTAAAAATAGGTTAAATTATCCTATTAATATTATAAATGCGAAAGTTTGGATGGATTATTATAAAAATGTATATGATTATATCATTATTACTCATTCACTCTGGATATTACAAATCAATCTGGATGATGTTTGGCATAGAGATAGAATATAGTCTGGAATAGCACATAGGTTACTTTTTATCCCGAAAAAATGTATGGTTCCCGTGAGATGTATTTGTTCTTGTATATCACGAACCTGAGCGAAGCGAGGGTGAGTCGCTAGTGAAATATATAATCTGTGTTAACGTTGTAAAAAAGACGCTTATATAGTAAAGATAAGACAACATATACGTTGTTCAACTCTCTATGTTTTAAATATTTTATAAATACTATATTCAATTTAAGAAAAAAATATAATCATAAATAAATATAATTGTAATCATTGAGACGATATGATATTTATTATAGAAGTTATAATGTACGTGATGTAATAATAAAATTGGTTAGTAAAATGATATACATAGATATAAATAAAATACCTTTAAAGAAACTTCGGGAATAAGGAGCATCTGAGTAACTAGAAAACTTTTGATAGACAGAAACGTATATGCAATGAAAAGTTATAAGATGACTCTGAAATTTTGCTTTTGTCTTTCCAGAAGTTAAACATTAATAACTTACCAAAGAAAACATTATGCTTCTTCTTACTTATATTACCTATACTTCATACCTATAGTATATTTTATATGCTTAACTAAATAATATAGGTATTATGACTTGCTTTTATGAACTTATGAACTTAAGCACAAGCTTCTACCTTAATTTCCAAGATTATTATTTAAATGAAATATTTCTATAAATAGTACATAACAGTACAGTCTAATATATTTTTAATTAGTCTTAATTTTTTGTCGATATGTGAAATTTAGGTAGAGTAGCACCAAAACATTTTTTCAGCTTTACAAGGCTGTAAATTTTTGCGTAATTAGGCTCAGTGAAGCAAAAATGTATTTACAGTAACCTTGTGGCATCTAGTGCTGATGCTCTATTTGGCCCATGGCTTATTAAATGGTAGTGTGAAAATTAGTAAAACAATGTTGTATTATATAGATATGTATTTATTGAATAGTCGGTTTAATTTGTCGAGTTGCGAGTTCATCCGAATGAATAATATTTCTTATAAAGGTTACGGGAAATTGAAAGCGCCATAAGTTTTATAGTAGCAAATTTAGAGCCAGGTGGGGTTAGAGAGACGATCCTGATTTTTTTCCAATATAGCTTGATGAGGGCTTTACGGATATTGTACGGCTGAATGGTTATATCATCCATAAAGATGGATGGTTAGTTCCAGTTTGGTTAAAGTAAAATGCAGCTGCTACACACTGTCTCGATACTGGTAAAAATTAAAAAAAAAAAACAATTTGTCTTAAAGTGAATCAAAAAGTCTTTGTATGTATGAAAGCGAATCATGTCTAGAACTTATTATTAAGTTCATAATAATATATTATATCGATTTTGTGTAAATGGTTGGAATGATTCGAGAGTATAATAATTTTATTTTAAGTAAATAAAAACACACGTTTATTTTTAAGTTATACAAAAGAACTTGTCCATTATAAACTTTTCCTCACTGAATTGATAATAATATATGTGCATGCGCTTAAATGTATTTTAAATATTTTTGTGACATTTTTCCTCTTTAGTTAATATTGAAAAATTATGTATAATATATTAATGTTATTATAATGTTGTACTCATATATCTATACAAAAATATGTGATAAATTCGTAAATGTTAAATAAAAATTTCATAAATTTAAATGCAATTTTGATTTTTAAATGGTTAGTTAGTTTAGTTTTTTTTTTTGAGATTCAGTGACAAACGAGCAGACAGACCACCTGATGGAAAGCAGTACCTGTCACCCATAACACCTACGGTTCATGCACTTAGGTTTTAAGTAACAAAAATGCAGAACCACAGGTGCGTTGTCACTGTGAGGACTAAGATGTTATGCCTCTTGCCTGTAATTGCGCTGGCTACCTTGTCCTTCAAACCGGAACACTACAATGCAATCATTGTTGCTTGGCGGCAGAAATAGATAAGGGGGTGGTACCCATCCAGTCGGACTCCTCAGGCTTGACAGAGTCCTACCACCGGTATAGATGTAATGTTTTTTTTTTAAATTGTTTAGCTTTAGTCTTCAGTGACAGTATATAAATATTAAATATAGAGTGCCATAGAACTAAACACGAAGACGAATAATAATAATGTTTTAAAATAATATACAAACAGCAATTTGTATATTATTACATCTGCAAATATCTATGTTTGTATTATAAATGTGAAAGTTTGTAAATTTATTCGAAAAATGTACGGTTCCTGTGGTATAGGTTTGTTCTTGTTTTCCTAGAGGCGAACCCTAGCGAAGCGAGGGTGAGCCGCTAGTCCAATATAATTTATAGAAACTATTCGTTTCTAGAATGTCTCTCACATTCAGTATTTCCTTTAACAGCAAAAATGGCTGCGCGCTTCATCTTTTATTATCTAGGCTTCAATGGAAAGCGAAGAAGATAATGAAATATTACAATGTTATTTTTGTCTGATCTTTTATAATTTGGAAGTTAAAAATAAAATACTTATATATCGTAGTTATTCTCCTAAGAACTTACATATACTAAAAATGTTTGAAATTAAATAACTCAATAAATAAAAAATGAATGTAGTCAAACATAATTCATATAAAATAATAGTCGTTTATATTTAATAAAGCTTTATAAAATACGTTGAAAGGAATTCAAATAACATACATTATAATACATTTAACGTTAAAGTTATATAAAGTTGTCGGCACATTGATAAAAGTAAAGGTGAAACTTCACAAGTCTACTAGAAGCTAGTTAATATCATATGCTAAGGGTCTAGTGACGCTGAAAGTTTCAAGAACTTCAGATTATTAGAATACTGTAACAGCTACAAACAGATATACCTATATTTTATATAAACCCTTTTAAGAGTATGTTAAACCCTTAAATCACGTATAAACAGACTTCGCTTTCGAATTTCAAATTCTTTGTTTTTCTTGTCTTGTTGTTTTTGTTGTTCTTGTTTGTTTTTCTTGTCTTTGTAATAATTATACCGAGTCTTTTTTATTTTTTTTTAAATAGAAAATAGTTACAATGCTTCCAACATATACATATGTATGTATATGTGTGTAAGTGTATATCAGTATTGGTCGTATTTGTATATATTTGTAACGCTACCTTCACGCCGAAAAAGCTGGAATGATTTCGATGGAATTAACATACAAATAGAATATAACGTAGATTAACTGGTCACTGTGAGAAACCAATGGACGCGCCCGAGCGAAGCGAGGGTAAGTTGCTAGTATGTATATAATAAACTAAACTTTAAGATCAAAAGCAGTGCTTAGTGCAAATTACGTTCCTTATTCAACGATGTGATTTTTGCCATTAGCAAAATTGTCTTATTTAGTTGACTTGATGAGTGGAGCCACCTAGGTCATAAGATTAAATTAGCTGGAATTTTTCTTATGGAACTACTAAACCCATGGATTTCACTAATTATTTTAATGAGCTTAGGTTTATTTGGTGGAGTCATCACAAATTACCCTAAGCTCCATCAAAGTTACCTGTCAGCCATCGGAAGCCCGAGCTCAAGTTCAAGATATCACGTTCAAAATTGTGTTTAAATAAAAAATTGACAAATGTAGTGATAATCTCTATGTGTATTAGTGTATTAATTTTAGTACTCTCCAGATTTTGCATATGATAATAACATTAGGTGATAATAAAACAAGAGGTAATAAGTACACTTAGTATTTATGTACATACAACACTAGCGACTCACCCTCGCTTTCGCTCGAGTTCGTCCTAGGTACGTTTTAACGATTAGTATCGATTTCTCAGAAATGAGATATTATCCCGCAGTAAAAAATATCCTGTGTCCTAGATAACCAGCTATTATCATACCAAATTTCATCAAAATCTGTTTAGTGGCTTTCTCGTGATGCGTTCCCAGACAGAGACAGACAAACAAAAATACTAAGAACTATAGATTCGGCTTCTGTATCAGTTATAATGACTATTTCAATAAGATTTTCCAAAAAATATTTAACTCAGAATTTTATTATATGTCTAAATTTTCACTATGTATATTTTCTACCAATATCTGTTTTTTAAGATTTATACTTAATATTATAAAGCTGAAGAGTTTGTGTGTTTGGTTGAACGCGATAATCTCAGGAACTACTAATCCAATTTGAAAAATTCTTTTTGCATTAGATAGCCCGTTAACTGAGGAAGTTTATAGGCTATATATCATCCCGGAAAGTGTACGGTTCCCGTGGGATAGATTTGTTTTTTTCTAGGAACGAACCTGTAGCGAAGCGAGGGTGAGTCGCTGGTTAATTCAATATAGTTTTGAGGGCATGGTAAGACAATTAACTCGTAATCAACGTTGGATTATACTAAACAATATAGATGATACACAAGAGCTTAGTTAAAGTGATAAATGGTATAACAGCTAGAAAGTCCTAAAGTGTCTCACTTGGGTGATTAATCGTAAGCACACGATAAATGTATTAAGTTTTGTACTTTCTATTTATAATAATGTATGAACTACTTATTTATCTAGGAAAGCTCATCGGATTCAATCAAACTTGCTTATTTGTTGTATTCGACCGAATGCTAAAATGGAGAATGTGCTTTGTTGTGAACCGATTTAATGATTTTGTTTAATAAATTTATAAGAGTTTTAAGTGTGGTCTGTCGTGGTGCTCTTCTATTCCTTAAGGGTAGAAATATCAGGTAGTTATGTTTAAGTTGGTCCTTTTAGATAGGAATAAATTATTAGTGCTCTCTGCTTTTAGTGAAAACTTTAAAAACTTGTAGATTATTTACATGTACATATATCTGTACTACATTTGATACAACTCAGGCCCATTCAGGCCATCAATAATCTTTTTTGAACATTCTGCTTTGGTATTTTTGGGCTTTATGTTGCACCTTCGTGACAATACAAATCGTCAGAATCTATTATCATTTTGTTTCTTTAAAATACTATTATTATTTAATATACAAAAGCGTACGAGACTTACGTAAGTATTTATTAAATTTTCCAAAATACACAACATGAATAGACGAATTAATTTCTTAAAGCAACTATCATAATATGAATCTGGTGAAAAATGTATTTATCATGATTTTTCTTTTTAAATTTTATGCTTGGAATAAACTTTTGAAGGAAATTATCCTTCAGATCTTAATTTTTTTATTGTATCAAAAGGAGATCAAAAAATATATACGTCGCCTACACTGTACCATGAAGATTAAGTTTGGTATGCATGTATTTAAGATATTTTCATAATCTCCCGATCTTGAGTGCTCTTACTGTTAATATTTATATAGCAAGAGACAGGTACATTTTTCTCAGTTTTACTGGCGAGAGTACCACGTGTGTAATCTAGTATTTTTATGAAAATATTGTACCTTGAAAATTATATCTTAAAAATAAACCGTTAACATTAATTTTAATTTTATTTAATTTTGTAGCATTTTTGTAACTTTTTGTCTTCTTCTATGACATTTTGTTCTACAGTATACCAGGATCAAAGAAAATTTTTTTTTTGCTATTTACATACCTACGAGTACATCTATTAAACTATTCTTTACAGGGTGCAAACTTTTGAGAGTTTCTTTTTGTGTTTCTGTTTTCAGACTGTTAAGTTAATGAATCTTCATAATACAGAAAATTCGCAGATCAAACTCTGTAATAATAATCTGTAAATCTCTACAAAAGATAGCGAATAGTGGCAAAAATGTTCAACAAGAAAATTTTATATTAATTAATTCTTTTTTTATTTTTAATTTCCATTCAAATACAAGATACATATTTAAAAATAAATTTATTTATCTACTTGATACTGTGTAAAAATTACTTTTACAAATATTTGTAGAGACTAATTTTGTTTATTAATCAAAGCTCCAATCATTGAATATTATTTACAAAGCAAAACAACTTTGAATTATTTATTAAGTAAAATTTTAACAAAAAAATTAGAATTAGTTAATAATTGAAATATGTTAAACAAATTATGAATTTATGAAATATGAAAAATTATTTAACACAGTATAAATAAATATGACAATTTATTTAGACCTATAGTTCTTAAAAATGTGCAACAATTAAAGCTATAGAACTGTAAAACCTTATTTTGGTAAAAAATGCTTATTTTAAATTGTGAAAAATTAGTCTTTACTTCCCTTAAGGAATAAGGAGTATCTTCTCTTTAGAGTTATCTTTGCAGAAAATCTACAGTGCTTCTTAGCGTAAGCATTTTCAAGTGCTAGCTCTCGAATTCCCTAAAGTGTCACAATGGCTGACGCGTCTTAATGTCTTAAAATTTGACCATCGTAATATATTTTTTAAGTAAAGTCCCACTGAAATTAAAATTCGCTAATTTAGTAGTATTAGTTAGTATACGGTTATATTTTCCCAAAAAGATCTAATAAAAAACGGTAAAGAATTTCATATTGTAATTTCACTAAAATATGACTCAGACTCTATAGAATCTAAAACAATATTAAATTACATAACTTATTAAAATAACATACTATAGCAATTTTATTTTTAATAAAACGATAGTCTCCTTTACAATGTCAAATATTCGCTTAAATAAAAAAAATATCTTTTCATAATGCGAATTTTGCATAATTAATGATCTTTAGAAGTATAAGTTATCAGTAAGAACTCGCTGGCGTCGGCTAATTCATGCCTTTTGCCATTTCACTGAGTTAATTGCACTTGTTCCATAAAGTATTCAATCATTCTGTTTGCCGTCTGATCGCGAGCCGGCGATAGCATGCATAATGTGGACACATCAAACAGATTTGTATTTAATCAGCCGCCATATAATTACCTTCGTCTGCTGAACGAATATATGTTAGCGTTTTAAATTTCATATCTGTGTTGGTGGTTTCGACTTCAATTATGTTTAATTTCAGCATTCGAAAATATTTAGAAGTATTAAACAAATTGAACTAGTTTGGGGAAACTTTAACAATTCTATAAAAAATGCATTATCTTTAAATAAATAAATTCTGCTGCGTTTGTTAGGTTTGTCTTTCTTTAACTCAACGAATCGATGTGAGTTTTCCCATCATCATAATTTATGATGACGCAAAATCTACTTTTTATGGCAATATATCAAATGGTTACCATGCGATGTACATATCTAAGTAGAATACTTTTATTATCAAAACTCTTGGTTATGAACTAAAAAGTCTCTCCGACTTTAAATTTGTCTTAAAAGCTATTATTACTTGATTTTTAGAGATGGAATTTATTCGTGAATATAGAATTCTCTTTATATTCATAAAAATATGGTTAACTCTAATGTTTAACGTAGTAGAGTATTTACTGCACGGTTGACTCTCAAAGTACTAAAAATGCCCCAAATACGAGTAAGACAAAGGGTTTTTTTAATATATATTTTTAATATATAACTAATTTTATATATGAAAAGAATATATGCAAAATGTAAATACAAAATATGAAGAAACAATTCAGTCTGACAATCGTTTTCGAGATTAATGTTTAGTAAGTAAATATGAGCATATTTGAGAAACTCACTTTAAATAATCTTTGCTTTACATTTGCTGAAAGGATGAAAATTCTTGCTTGTGGACAAACTCAGCTTGCTATTAAGCTTTAGAAAAGTCACGTAGAAAGTTGGGCAAGGCAGTATCAGTTTTCTAATTTATTTCTTTTCGAACTTTTCTTAGATAACGATGCAATTTATCTATACATATAATAAAATTGTAACTAAGCCGAATCTGTACATTGAATATTTTTTGGAAAACCTTATTTAAATAAACATTATTATCAATTCAGAGGGCGAATATATAGTTTTTAGATTTTTTGTCTGTCTGTCTGTCTGTCTGTTACTGCATCACGGAAAAACTACTGGAGAGATTTTAATGAAATTTGGTATGATGATAGCTGGTTACCTGGGTCAACATAAAGGATTCTGTTTACTGCGAGAAAATTTATCATCTCTGAGAAATCTATACTAACCATTAAAACGTAAGTAGGGACGAACCCGAGCGAAGCGAGAGTGAGTCGCTAGTATTATTAAACGTACTTCTTACATTTGAAATATCACATGCAATCCTGTTATATATTATATATTTTAAAGTTATATAAGAAGCCATTTTCTATTTTTAAAATAATATAATCATAACCCTACCATTATATATTTTTATTAGATTAGATATTTGTAATGTAGGAAAATTATAAGTTCTCAGATGTACTCGTAATATTTTGTAGAGTAAAATAGTTTCAATTGTAAAATATTTTTCTTTCTTTGACATTTCTCATTTATACTGTTAAATTTTATACATTTTCGCACATGGGTGGTAACGTGGATAGAGAAACGTGGAACTTTTTGAGAGTTTATGTTAATATATGCGTTTGAACTTTATAAAGATGAAATCATAGTTTCAATATTAAATTGTTTTTATATGTATATGTTTTTATTATACTCAATATACTTTATGACTTATGTCAACTGTATTATATATGTATATATATTTTTTCAAATATGGAAACAATTATAAAGTAAGACAAAAATGTAAATTGTAAGCATAGTTACGTACGTAGTTAATAAATAAACATAAACGAAATAAATAAATGTACATAAACTAACTTACATTCTACAAGAATATGGTGATTTTTGAAACTTATTAATCTCAAATTATATGGAAGCATTACGCTTATAAAGTTAGTCCCCACTTTCTTTCACAAAGTTTTGACAAATTCTTTACTACTTGTATTATTTAAAAAAAACCTTTCAAGTGTTATCTTACAAAAATAAAGCTCTCTTTAGTAAATATTTTTTTATACGTTACATGTAATATTTTCAATCAAGGTAAATAGTTTCTATCTTATTTTGTACTTTTCCAGTAAAAGTGTGCTCATCATCTCTCCTTAAGATTTTTGAAGTGAAACTTCTTTAGGATCGTTGTAATTTGAAATTCGATGAAACGGAAATGCGACACTGAAAAGAGACAAACACATAAATTTACAGGATTAACCCGGCGAGAGAATGAGATAGAATACATTGCCATGTTGCCATGGTAACCATTGTAAACCATTGTAATTGTCTGACATATATATATATATATATATATATATATATATATATATATATATATATATATAATATTAATAGCTTCATTTACTTTTGTTTTGACGATTTCGACAAATTAAAGCTGGTAGGAGAGTATGACACTTTGTCTGTTTAAACGATGTTAAACTGTGTTTCTTTAACTTCAATGCATATTCTTATACTATTTTTTTGAAATAAATGAAATATAAGGACATTTTCACTATACATTTCTGATATTAATCAATTATTCCTTTTGAGTTTGAGTCGTTAAATTGAATACCCAATGCCAGTAATTAAAACAGATTTATAGTTATACATCATCTAACGTGTAATTACTAACCCATATGTAGTTAATTATTATTCCTCATTTACTGTTTTCATTGTCACTTATACATAAAATCTGAAATTTGCTTCTTTTTTATATTTCTGAGTGTTTAATAAATACTTTTAAAGATTAGATACATGTATTAAATTTTAATGATACAAAGTTACACTACAGTCTACTAATTTAAACAGTCAATGACGTGTAACCGACTGTCATACTTATTTTTTCATGGCATTCGGGAAGTGACTTTAGGGAAGATGGATAAAGCTGTATATAACGTACCACTTGATGGCTCTACACAGCTTTTTAACTTCAAAACCATTTGTCAAGAAAACTGGTATTTTTGACAGCATTTCCTTTTAAATTGGTACTCGCTCACTATCTGATTTTTTTTATATTGTGGTTATATAATCTACTAAAAATAATGTTTAATTACTAACTGACAAGGACTTTGGGTTATAACAAAAATCAAATTAATAGGTTTTTGATTTTTATTATTTCCGCAAATCAACTTTTAAAAATATGGATGGTAAATTAAATGCAATAAAAAAAACTAAACACTGCCTACTGTATATTTTATCTTACTTACCTCTTTCGGTGAGCAATGGAAACAATGTCGGTAAGTACATGTTCATAGATAAATGAAGAGCTTCTTGTCCTGCACACATTTATTCAGGCTTGTCGACAAAATGAGGTTTCTTTATAATCTCTGGATAAAAGCTACCCAATGTAAAGCTTTGGAACAATCAAGCGGAAAGCTGGAAACTTTGTTTTTTGAAACTGTTTATCGTGTGGTATACATTGCAGGTTAATTTATTCTTAAATGATGTTATTCCTAAATGATGAATGGTTTAAAGCTAAAAATATCTAATATTTCTTGTTGGAAGAATACCAAAATTTAAGCAGCTCTTCTTAAAGCGATTTACGCGTAAAATAGATATTTGATTCTATAATGCATATATGCAATTCGTTTGATAATTACGACTGTAAAATAATTATTATTACTTACGATTTTCTTTTTCTTGACGAATTTATAATCTTATGATATTACAAATACATATTCATTTAATATATATATATTAAATAAATATGTATTTGTAATATCAATATATATATATTGAAAATATTTAAAATATTAACACAATATATTCAATTTATTATGTTAGACTACTTATTATTAATCGTTATAAAGGATTTGTTTATGCAACCTTAATCAATAGAAAAGTGTCAGAAAAATAAGGTTTTTTTTCGCACTTTCTTATAAAATGCAGCAGATGTCGGTGGAAACGATTTTTGTTTACATTAGTCAGAGATAGATTCATAATTTTTGTCTGTACCCAGTACCCTCTATTATTACCACTATATATATTTTTTGTAGAGAACAAAATAGTTGTGTCATCAAAACGAAACTACTAATGATAATTCAGCTTCATAGAAATCATTTCCAAAAATGAGTAGCTTAGAATTCTCTGACAACATGTTATTGTTTCAGGATTTGCCATCTTAGATAACAGTATTTTGTACCAAATTTATAGTGGAATTGTTAAGTTAACGGTGGTTTCACTTCATTTCTGTGAAACATGGCATTTAATCAGCAAATCAACAAATTTGGATGACATTATTGACAACATTACTGTTACTTTAATGAACTTCATAGCCCTTTATAGGTATATTAATATGGTAAGTGTCTTATTTCAATTACATAAAACAGACAGAGAGTTTAAACTTTTTAATATTATAATTCTATTTTTTTTAAGATAATAAGATTTTATTTAACAGCGACGAAATATATCTACGTATAAAAAATTGGCATCTGCTATGGAATCTCCATATTTTGATACTTCTACAAAAAACCGTAAAAAATTGGTTAAATTTTGGGCTCAAAGAAATGAAAGATTTATAAAGTTGCTGCTGACCTTAGGTTCCTGCACTTTGGCTGCTTGGTAAATAAACACATTATTACGCTTTCAATTGATAATAATTAACTAATTCAATATTCGATAAAAAATAATGATTCTAAAATTAAAATAGATATTTTTATATTTTCAGGCACATTTACCCATTAGTAGATGACATCGAATACAATTTAATGATATCAGCTCGCTTTCCTTTTAAGTATCAAACACCAGATCGCTATCCCATATTTTATTTTGTTGTTTTTATTGCATTTAACTATGGATCTGTGTTTGTGATGATCAACGACTTGATCATGCAAGCTCATCTGATGCATCTCTTGTGTCAGTATACCATATTGGCTGATTGTTTTGAAGAAATCATCACAGATTGTTTAGAGGAGAACCGTAAGAATACATTCAATTTATTACCAAAATGATAGACTTACTTAAGCACCTATATTCATTCTAACGTTCAAATGTACATATTATCTTAAACATATGAATATATTTTTCTTTTTATTGTGTCGGTATTTCTCTGAAGTTTATTGTAATTCTTATTTTATTCTATGTTTTCATTGAATTTAAAAATCTACACATCACATATTCGTTTAATGCAATAAGAGGTAGATGACAAAGGTGAAGTACAAAGATGTTGATTTCAATTCTTCGTAGATGTTTAATTATCTTCCAATATAAACATTCTTATAACAAAAACAATTACTATTTTTTCAGATTTCAAAAATTCTAACTTAATCAGAACACCCCAATTTAGAGAAGTATATTTAATAAAACTCAATAATTTGGTGGAGCAACATAAATTTATTTTAAAGTAATATATATTTTTTATTTATAACATATTTTTTCCAATATTATAGTTATAATATATTGAGAAATGCGTATATTATGAAATTAATCTGATTAATTATGATCACAATAAGTTTAGTGTTGATACCTAATTAATAAACGTTGGATGATCAATATGACATTTTAACGATTTTAATACAAAAAACGACGTTCATGATTAAAATAAGTTTCACTTAATGGTATGTGCACTTATTTAACTGAAATTAATTTAGTGAAATAATATTTAAGTAACACAATGGAGCTCAAGAAATCAATTAGTACGCCAATGCTAGGGCAATTGGCAGCCAGCGCACTGCTTATATGCTTCGTTGGATATCAAGCAAGTGCGGTAAGTTAATGAATCTTCTTCTTCTTCTCTTTTATATAAAAATTGATGTGTATAGGTATGGTCCGCATGGACTCCAAAAGAAAAAAAAATCAGGTAATCTTCAGATTAGCTCAGCGAGTGATCCTGTGAAGTTAAGCGAGGAACTTAGAACGCGGGCGAAGTCACGGGTACTGCTAATACATGATAACAACAAAATTATACCGCAACCAATACATATAAAATGTTTTAACGGATGTTTGTAATGTAATGTAATAAAAGACCAATTTTTCGTTTTTATAACTACGTCTGCGATCTTAACATTGTTTAGTTCCTTCCAGTGTTTTAATTTTTCGTCTACAAACTTTTGATCTAACTTTCTTTAATAACTTATTGGTTTTTGAAACCTTATTGAATAATTTTCTAAGTTTACAAGTAACTGCAAAATACAGAAAGTCATATTTATTTCTAGAGATAATATGGTGTGAAATGAATAGTTACTATTATAAGCTTCTTTAGATTACTAGCATCTATTGTAAAATTTGATTTGTTTTGACTCTGTAACATGAAAATTAAAATAGCTTATAACACTTCAATATAATCACTACATATTATAAAACAAAGTCCTCCGCCGCGTCTGTCTGTCTGTCTGTCTATCTGTTCGCGATAAACTCAAAAACTACTGCACCGATTTTTATGCTGCTTTCATCAATGGATAGGTGTCGGAAAAAAATAAGCCGTCTAGGGGCTTTTAACGAAAACACTGCCTAAACCCTTTGACATATAACAAAATAATGTATAGTGGAATTGTGTACGTTATATAGGTTTACAGAAAAGTCCGCGATGACATATATCTATCTCTTTAAGATAACATACTATATCTAACGTAACTAGGGACGAACCCGAGCGGAAAGAAGGTGAGTCGCTAGTAATAGTATAATATAAGTATAAAGGACACAATTTTCTACAAACAAACTACATACAACAAATTTTAACACTATATACTCGTACATGTAAGTGTAAGGTAAATTCCCTAACTAAACTCTTTAAATCGTAAAGTGTTGAGAACTTTTACGTCGTTTTGCTGAATACTTTTCAGGCAAATCGATTTGTCGTATTTGTGTTTGCAGAGCGCAGGACCGAGCAACGTTAAGTTTTTTATGAGTCTCCTCTATCTCATGTATAATCTGTTTGAACTTTTTATATTTTGTAAGTGGAGCGATGAAATTAAAATCCAGGTATGTATCTTTTTACCAATAAGGTTTAAATGTCACTAGTTATTTTTATAGTATCATCATTTCGTACTATATGACGTATTTATTATATTGTATTGAGCTCTTTTTAGCGTCCCACTGCTGGGCACGGCCTTCCTCTTAAAGCAAGGGAGCTTGCCCTGCTAGTTAGGTGCGGATTGGTTGATTTTAAGTGATTTTCGATTTTTCCTTCACCGTAATGCGAGTAATAATCATTTTGAAAATAATTTAGATTATCACAAGTTCGAGACCCAAATTTGAATTCACGTTACTTGGTTTCTTAAGCAAGCGCGTCACCAATAGGCTATATCATGTAAAAAATATTATTTTTTTAGAAAACTATATAAATATATACGAATTATCATTATTTTCAGAGTGAGAATATCGGCAATTCAATATACTGTTCAGGCTGGGAGCGAGGCCTCATGGCAATGCCGGGTATTCGCGCACGCCTGTTGCTGGTCGCCATCCGAGCTAGCAAACCCGTTGTTATGACAGCTGGCAGTTTGTTTGATCTATCCCTCTCCTCTTATACGACTGTATGTAATCTAAATACTAATATAATAAATTATAATAAAAGACTAAAAGAGTACGACACACTAAAAGAGTACAAAGGCTACTGTTTTTCATAAGTTGAGTCACTGGGCTACTATTAGTAATAAAATTTGCTCAGCTGTCAGCACTGCCTATAGGTGAAGTGTACCTAGGGACGCATTCGAGTGAAGCAAAAGGCGTTAATGGTTCAAATAATAAATTATGTTACAAATGAATATATTATGCTATGTTATATTAAAAATTATGTTATATTATGTTAAAAATGTTATATATTCTGACGTATGTGTCCTTTTTAATAGTTATTAGAGTTATTAGTCTCACTTTAGTTCTCGCTTGCAGTAAATATTTTTATAGGACCTTTGTTAATAATTTCTTTGTTCTGTGACTGCGTTGTTTTAGTTATGCGTTAATGAACGCAGAAAAAGAAAAACAAAGGACAAAGTCGTTATTATTTAAAACAGTGCTAAGTACATGACACATATATTTTTTCATTTCTATGAATAGGTATATGACCGTAATACTCCGTGAAATGTGTATGTTTTGTGTAATAAGTCGATTGGTAAAGATTTTTCACCGAACGTTTTTTCTAATCAAATGATCCGTGAATTTATTTTAAGAACAAACTGTTTCGCTACAACTTCATATACTTCACAAATTTGGCGGATTTCGTAATATATTATAATTATAGTTTATAGTAAAATTCATTTGTAATTACTAGAAAAACTAAAAGAATATTCGATTAAATTCGCGAAAAATTCGAAAAGATATATTTATTTATATTCGCGTAAATGTAAGAAAGTATTAAAAGTACAATAAAACTTTTTTGTTAAAATGACCTAAGCTCTGTGTGAATTTTAACATTAGTCATTATCTTTTTTTTTATTATTAAATATATTTTGTGAACAACCGATTCAAAGTGGTCTTTGGACTACTTACATATAAATTTTGTTGTAAATTATAGTTTTAAGCTTTTAAAACTGCAAGCTTTTCAAAATTATCATACAGATTTTTTGGTTTTAGCTGGTGAAGACCTCATATTCCGCTATCACAGTTCTGCGAAGATTTGAGAACAGTTAAAATCTGATGGACGTCAATACAACAAAAAACTTATAGTTATGTTAAAGCTTGAACAAAAACGTAGTTTTCGCACGCACAAACGTTGTAGCTTATACAAACTAACATTAATATATTTTATATATCTAATAGTGAACTAAAAATTGGTTTTTATCTTTGAAAATTTTTGGATTTTTTTAGTTTAGTTCCAAAATTCAAAGTTATCATTTAATTAAAGACAACTTATTAATTAAAATACAAAATCATAACGTATCTACGTTAACATGTTAGATGTATTTAATGCTTAAAATTATAAAAAATATGTATGTGTCTTAGTAATATTTAGTTCAATATATTAATAAATATTTCAGCTAATATTACTATTTACATTTTATATGTTATTTGGTCTTAATTAAATAACAATTTCAAAAATTTCTCTTAGACCTATCCATCTAAACCTCAACCTAAGTATTGTGTTACTTCTCAGGCTTTAATAATGAATATTGGTGTTGTTTATTGAATAATTTAATCATGCGCTGTCCAAACGGATTTAAGCCACCTTGAATAATTTGTGCGATTGAAATGTAATTATAGCTTTCAAATTGTGTTTCCATTGCTAAGAATTAATAAATTGAGTATCAACATTTTAATTAGAAAAAAATACACTACTTTTTGATTTACATTAAGGGCAATCCCCTACCAAAAAGCGGTTTAGGACGATATTTAGAAGTGAATGTGCCAGTATTTAATAAATGTAAAATAATAAAAAAAATATTATATCTATCTTCAACATTTTGCAGTCATATTACACGATTAATGTAGTTTTTTAGGTCATCACTACTAAAGAAATAAAATTCTAAAGTATTGCTGTAATCTTATTTTTTTTTTTTTGCATCAACACATGAATTTACAACTCATATAAAAGTATGGTTAACACCATTTGATAGATCATTTCAAAATAGATATTTTACACGTTTAGAAATTATAAGAATATTTTCGAGTGAGATACTGCGCAGGGGCCGGGCGGCATGCCTGTAAAAGAATGCTCGTAAACTTTAGTACATGTAACAGAAGTGACAAACACAATAAATAATATTTATAATAAATAAATTAAATATTATACATATATAATAAATAATGTTATGAAATAAAAATAATATTATATAATAGGCATAAGCAGCCACTTTCAATAACTTGTAACTCAGTTATTCATTGGCATTAAATAACAGTAATGTACAAATAACGCCTGATCAGTACCGGCATTACTATAATTTGGCTATTTTTCGTTGCATAAAAATATTATAACTATCTATAATTTTATTTAATTTTTCCATCTCAAAATTCTATAATAGAGTGCATTCTCTAATGGCAAATATGTTAGAACATAAATATTATGTCATTTGGTGTGTGATTAACATGATCTAGCCGAGGTACTAAATAAATAAATAAAATAAAAATAAAATATTTTTGTTACGGTTCAACGGTGAATATTGCACTACCGCCTCTATAAATTCTATAGTCTATTTTTTTATGAGATTCAGTGACAAACGAACAGACAGACTACCTGATGGAAAGCAGTACCTGTCGCCCATAACACCTACGGTTCTTGCACTTAGGTTTTAAGTAACAAAAATGCAGAACCACAGGTGCGTTGTCGCTGTGAGGACTAAGATGATATGCCTCTTATCTGTAATTGCGCTGGCTACCTTATCCTTCAAACCGGAACACAACAATGCAATCATTGTTGCTTGGCGGCAGAAATAGATAAGGGGGTGGTACCCATCCAGTCGGACTCCTCAGGCTTGACAGAGTCCTACCACCGGTGTAAACGGTTTTATGACATGTGTAATATTGCTTTAACTGTTATTCCAAAGATGCCGCTAGTATTTATTACGTTCTTTTCTAGAGGTGAGGTGGGGAAGGAAAGAACCTTAATACATTTTATTTCCTATTTTATTTCCCATTGAGTCTACATTAGGTTATATTAGAGCTGTTTACTACAGCTCTGTTGATTACTTTACATCACAATAGTCTAAATAAACTAATTAAATTAACAATTTGTTTTAAAATACCGAATACTTAATTTATTATCATCTTGGGTACTATAACGTTTTACGATATTTTCCTTGTGTTATGGAAATGCATCAGATTCAGAGACTATTTAACAGGTCGAGTTGACGTTATATTATAAGTAAGATTTGATATTGTTCAAAACTTTAGTTCAAACTTGTTGAAGTAAAGAATCAACATGAAGCTCTTAAATATGGCGTGGAGACAACTAACAAACACCGATGCTTTAAGATTAGCGAGTGGAGAGCTTGAAATTCATTTTTTTGAATTTTTATATAGGGTTTTATATCTTTGCGGTATGTTAATTTATTATTTTTTGTGAAGGCATTTTTAATTTTGAACTTTTTACCAAAGAAAACACACAATTTTATTAATTACTTCGCTCGCGCGTACAAATTTTCATCCCTTATTTTATCTCCTTATGGAATGAATTTCAAAAAACGCTAAAACACGTATTTGTTTAATTGTATTGAAGAGCATTAATACCAAGTTTCAAAAAATTCAGATCATAAATATTTTTTGGGTTGTGTTATAACGTGTATTCTCGTGGGAATGAGATAATCTCTCGCGTAAAATGTATCCTATATGTTGACCCGGATATTCAGCTATCATCATACCAAATTTCATCAAAATCCCTCTAGTGGTTTTTCTGTGATGCGGTAACAGATAGACAGACAGACAAAAATTCTGAAATGTCTATTTCAATAAGATTTAGCAAAAAATATTTAATGTACAGATTCGGCTTAGTTAGAATTTTATTATATGTATAGATACAGCGTCTAACTTGCATCTTACTAATTAAACTGCAAAGTGATAAATCGGGGCGTCTGCAAGACACTCCTCGAAGAGATACCGCCACAACCTAGAGACATTTTTCAAAAGTTGAAAAGTACCCTCATATTTTACTTCAAAGAATTCAATAATTCAGATTTTTTAAATTTCTTCGAGTAACTATTATCATCGTGCATAAATATGGACAAATCTTTAATTTTTTGTTTAATTAACCATAATATTTTTAGGTCTCTCCATTGCGGACTATAGCGTGGCATACCGTATCTATAGTACAATAGTTAAGATGCTATTAATATTGTTGACTTGTTGCGAGGTGTGGCAGTTCTTTAGTATAACATGGACAATCGACGCAGTTATCGATGGGCTTAACCTTCTTCTTATACAGTTTGGGGCTTTGTGCAAGTACACAGTTATGGTAATCTTATTTGTTGTATGTACTAAAGTCCAAAAAAGTAGATTGAATCAGTTAGTAGCAGCCGATTGGTAACTCGCTTGCTTTCAAAGAAAAGTGAAGTTATTTCAAGCTTGAGTGTCTCACTTCTGAGATTTTCATGTTCAAATCATTTAAACATAATTACCACGCGATAAAACGCTGAAAGAAAAGAAAACGTAAGAAAATCTTTATTCTGAGGCTAGTGTCGTAGTCTATGGTTCGGTCCTTTTTGAGAGGTCGACAGCTAAACTTCTAAATAATAGTTATAAAAATTATTACTATATTATTAATTTTAACATGAAAATTAGAGTATAAGGCAAGTCAAAATTCAGTAATGGTGGAAGGATGTCACTATTCTATTTAATTTTATAGTCCAGTAAAACGCAAATCCGATAGATCAGGAGCAGGACCGACGGCTTAGCATACTTTCCGAGGCTTGAGAGCTTAACATCGCCAACTTCTTAACTCTTTGCTGCCAAGAGAAAGAATTTCATTACTGAAAAACTAAATAACTACCAAGTACAGACCTTAATATAATGTGCGGCTTTTCAATGTAGCACTTAACTAACTAAAAATACTTCAATTTTTCTTACGTTACTTCAATTTTAGATTGGAAATAGGACGGTGTTTAAGAGTTTAGCCTCTTCTATGGAATCGAAAAATTTTGATCTCTCCACAAATCAAAGAAAAAATATTTTAGGAATTTGGCGTAAAAGTAACGAGGCGTCGCTTAAACTCCTTTTGGGTTTAGGAACTTGTACTGTAATTTTCTGGTAAGATAAATTTTAATATCATCAAAGATTACATTTTTTAATCTGTTTTATTTACATATTTTGTATTGTAAATAACTGTAGATACAGACAGTAGTGTAGGTATAATTTATATTTTTTTATATACAATTGAATCTGTGTCCTGTTATATTACATTTTTAGTGTACATTTAGCAGAATAAAAATATCATTATAATGTATTTGTACCTGCATAAAAATAATAATTTTCTGTGGATTAGAAAAATGACTTTACTCAATTCCATATTTCAGGCTAACCTATCCTCTTGTGGATGATTTAGAATATAATTTAATGGCTTTCGTCAGACTGCCATTTAACTTTGAAACATCTACCCGATATCCTCCTACCTACATGTGCATGATGATAGTCTTCTCCTACATGTGTTACTTTGTGATGGCTAATGACCTCATAATGCAAGCACATTTAATGCATTTGCTCTGCCAAATTGCTATTCTTAACGACTGTTTTGAAAATATTCTAACTGATATACTGTGCAATTTTGAAGGTATAATATTTTCATATTAGAGTGTTACTTTAACTATGTTTTTTACTAATATAGTATTATATGATCCGTGGTTTTTATATATTTTAGAGTAATTTTAGCTAAAAGTAGTTTAAATGTTATAGGTTTGGATATAAGTAAATTATACATGAATGAAAATTTTAGAAAAGAATACAAGAAAAGATTAGGAAATTTAGTGAGTCAACATATGTTTGTTTTAAAGTAAGTTTTTACTATATTTTAACATCTATTTTTACAATAAGTAGTAGTCATAAATAAATTTTGATAATCTATATGCATATTTGGCAAATATGTATAAATTCTTGGCGAGCTTGTGCGTACGGCAGGCGAAAATAATTATAATAAAGTTAAAAGTAAAATATCATGATTTACATTATTCTATTTAGTATTAATATATAAGAGACCTTTTTAGATTGTATCGTTACTAAATTTCACTTTAAATTACATTTACAGCAATATCCTGAAGCTTCGGGATTTATTGAGTACGCCCATGTTAGTTCAGCTGGCCGTTAGCACAACGCTTATTTGTTCTATCGGTTTCCAAGTTGCAACGGTAAGCTTTATATTATGTACAGAAAAAAATTAAAGCTTCTATTTATATTTAAAATACTATACAGCAATGTAAAAATCCTAAATTGTTATTATTATAGTTTAGTAGCTAATGTAAAATGTTCCGTTTTCAAAGAGTTAATAAAAATAATTTAAATGAATTGCATATGTTACGGCGTTGCTGTCGTATTTGACAAGGGTTTCAGTTCAATCTTAAGTGCAGTTTTTTACTTAATAACAGACAAGCGGCTAACCCTTGTTTCGCTCGGGTTCGCCTCTAGGAAAAGAAATACAAACCTATTCCACGGGAACAGTACATTTTTTCGGGATAAAAAGTAGCCTATGAGTTACTCCAGACTATAATCTATCTCTGTGCCAAATTTCATCTAGATCTGTGCAACGAACGGTTGCCTGAAAGAGTAACAAACATACATTTATAGATCCATACATCTATACTCACAAACTTTCACATTTATAATATTAGTATAGACTAACTTTAGTCTGTGGCTCCACTTGCATAGTTTATTTATATAGAGTATAATTCCTTCACTCAAACTTTTTCATTAGTATAGATATTTATATACGAGAATGATATGTATATAAATTGTAAGGATACTTTTGTTTCAATTTGTTTGAATATAATCGAGGCTGCCATCGTAAATATGACCAAACTTTTAATTTAAATTTCATGATTTCATATGCTTTCAGTTAGGACTTTATTAAATTTTTAATAACGTCAAGATGTCAGCTATTCATCATAAGTGCTTTGAAACATTTGAAGTAATTAGAATTTTAGTAGATATCGAAGTAATGATCAAAAGATTCAAAGTACAGTTTAAACATAAAGTTAAATAACTTTATATTAAAATTGTACTTTTAATTTTAATAAAGAGTCGGCACCATATTAAAACCTCTAAAATTGTAGAATGTATTAAAGACAAACACAATAATAGATTATTTCATTATATCATATCTAATATGTTTAAACGAGCAATTCTTGTATATTTATATCTTTATATCATTATTTATTTATACCACCGATCTCGGAAACGGCTCTAACGATTTCACTGAAATTTGGTATGTGGGGGCTTTCGTGGGCGAAAAATCGATATAGATTAGTCGATTAGTTGATATAGATTTTTCGGGTTTTCATGCAGTTTTCTTCTTGCATTATTTCACGCAGAATATGGTCGATAATTTATTACACTCGGTTGTAAGCATCGTGGTCAAGCGGTCAACGCGTAAGTTAAACATATATATCCGGGATCGAATCCCAGTTGGAATACAAAGTTTTTTTACTTTTGTTTTTATTCAAGTTTTTAGTTTTTTTTATCTCAAAATAGGATACAACAAAAAAGAACTCCGAGCGAAGCTCGGTCGCCCAGGTACTGTACTATAATAATTATAATAATAAGCCCCCAAGGCAGGTTGTGGCGAGCTGTATGTGAGTGGCGACAACACGGACCTGAGACGTCCTGGGGGAACACCATCTGTCTCCTGCCTCTGGCTTGCCTTTATAGGCCGTCCAGAGTGGTGCGCAAGAGCCAAGTGCTCGAAATGGTGGAAGTACCAATCTGCATAATATCGGGGAAACCCGCTCACGAGCACTCTCGTGATGGTAAAACCGGTGCACACCTGACCGATGTTGCGCCCACCCAAGGCACTGTGTTTTGTGGAGGCCCATCTAGTGGGAGGTGACTGTTGAGAAGGCAGACGTCCGCTAGTCTCATCCAATAGCCCAGTTTTTAACTCATCCAAACTCCATTCCATAGACCCTTTCAGTTTTCCATTTTTTCCGTAGTCCCTACGCATTATCCAGAGACTATATTTGAACAATTTCCTAGGGGTTACTCAGAGATGGAAACCAGCTGATGCGTCACGTCGTCGTCGTGATACTATGTCTATACGTACATGTGTCAACATTTTAATTAAAAACAGAATTTGATTAACCTTATGTTTTCAGTCGGTGAATGTAAATATGACCAAATGGTTTACAAGTCTACTATATTTGGGATACAATATGTTTGTTTTATACATAATATGCAGATGGTGCGAGGAAGTAAAAATCCAGGTTTGTATACCAAAAGTATTTGTCTGTTTGTTTAGAGCGCATGCGCTTCTAAACCATTAATTTGCCGATGGCAAGAAACTTCAGTAAATTGTTGTGAACTCGTCCAGAAAAGTTTCTATCATAAGTCTTACATACTGGGCAGAGTTATATAGTAGCTTATTAATATGGCTTAAATGTATACTTAAGAGAAATTTGCTGTGGTAACAGTAATTGTTCTCACAAAACCTTTATATTAAGACTTGGAGTTCAGTATATTGTGTGAGATATTACTATACTATATTCATTTAAAATATCTTAGACTACAGACTTACGCATTCTATAAATGTAAGTGGATAACGACAATATTACAACAACATTCAATAAACAAAATGATGAAAGTAAAAAATCTTTATTCAATCAGTATTTCATTATGTGCGTTAAAAACTCTACCAGCAGCTAGTAAAAAATGTCTCAGTTCTAAAAAGAACTACCGAAAGAATTTCAGTAGAACTTTAGAAGTTTTCATGTGAAACATCTAATGCGGCGGGTCAAACCAGTTATTGGCATGGCGATGCGTCGCCACGTCGCTACTCGCTCTTAACTCTCAGATTCTTTCCAATTAATATATGAATAGTTTGGACGTTGCACATCTGCCAGGCGTCCCGCGATGGCTCTATGTAATTTGTTTTATAAACTTTATTTGAATACTTATAAAAAAGGTAATTTTTCTTCTGATATTGGAACAGACTTAAGTTGATTACATTACAATTTTCAAATAGAATAGCGAGTGAAAAAGAAAAACAAACAAAATAATATCAACAAACGCGTTTTAGCATTTTTTTCCCCGTAATCACTTCGAATTGCGTTAACAAGCGTAAATTTTGCCAGTACACAATACACGACGTATTGTACTTCACATTTATAATAAGAATATTTTTTTATTTTTTTCTTGCAAGTTATTTATCCGTTTTAGAATGAAAAGACTGCTGAAGCTGTGTACGCGTCAAGCTGGGAGAATGGCATCGTGAATGTACCAGGTGTGCGCACCACCATCTTCCTCATCATGGCTCGAGCTAATAAGCAAACGGCTCTTACCGCTGGAGGAATGTACGATCTTTCTCTAGAATCGTATGCTAATGTATGTACTACAAGTTCTTCTAAGTGGATATTAGATATTTTAACACTTACTCTAATAATATAAAATATAAATCCATAAATCATGTCAAAGTCTACCAAATTTTCTGATAGAATTTTCCCTTTAACTTCCACGGCAAATTCCTTAGGATCTTTTCTTTTTTGCGGTAAAAAGTATTTTATTTAAAACTACATATTATAAAAATAAAAGCTACACCTGTGTAAAATATTGTCCATAATAAAGTAAGAAAGTGGTAGCGACAGTCAGTACCGGACTCAACCTTAGCGCCGTCCCTGGCCACTGTAAAAAAAGCCACCTCAGTATCGAAATTATGCATGAAATGGATAAAGTTTCGATAAAGTTTCATATCTTTTAATTATTAATTTTTCGAAAAATGCAAAAAAAAAAATATATTTATGTTTAAAAATTTTCGAAAAATATACTAGTATTTTTTTTTAATTAATATTTTTTTGGAAAATACAAAAAGAATTTTCGATAACATCAAGATATTATTTATTTTACTCTCATGTAAATCCAGCACTGGATACAGTACACGTATTTTACTTCTTTTAATATTGTTAAAGACTCAGTGGGCATCGTTTTTTAGAATTATTTACGTATATCAGCGACGTATTCATAAAATTATAAGAATATAACTATTTTCCAACGTAATGCCAGTGCACCTTTATATGTTGACAAAAGCTTTGGCTGAAACTTAGCACATTCTGAATGTATGTATTTAACGGTTAATATGGAATAGATATACTATATATATATATATAGTCACTGAGGCGATGTTAGCCCAACTGCGGAGTGGGGCAGGGTCCTCGGGGAACTAGCAGAAAAAAAAAACAGTATTTAGATATAAGTATTACTAGTAAGATATGTATGTACCTAGATATAAGCACTAGATTATAATTCAATAACAATTACCTTTACAAAAAAAAACTGAACAAAATTATAAAAAAAAATACAAAAAAAAAAGAAAAAAAAAAACAACAAAAACATGTTCATCAATAACCAGTCAGTGTCGGACCACGTCATTTAATCTATAGCTTTAAGTACCGCTGGCTCTGAGTATAAAATAAAAAAATGTAATCGCCAAATAAAAAAAAAAGAAAAATAAAATGTATAAAAAGGGCACGGGCAACTAAAGCCTGTGGATGTAATGTTATTATAAAAAAAAAATAGATATACTATTATATATATACATAGGTATGATGAGTTTTATATTCCTTACTTGAGAAAAGATTGATTCTCCATAAAAACTTGAATGCCCCATCTCACCCCCTTAAAGGATGAGTTATGAGATAGAAACTATCCTAAGTTCTTTCCAGAGTCTCAAACTATCTTCATACCAAATTTAATCTAAATCGGTCTAGCGAATTTTTAGTTTATCCATTATAAGCAAACATACAAACATACAACTCTACCAGCTCTATCAGTAAACAAAATAATATTTTTTTCCCTCTTAAATATATTTAACAAACGTCAAAAAACAAAATTTGAGGCTTACTAAACATATTCTAGACATTAAAGCCATTGATTTAAATTAACATTTAAATCAAATTAAAATTTTTGTTCAAATGGGCCTAAAATTTAAAACGAAGTTAAATTTAAAATTAAATATTGTCCATTACTAAATTACGTAGTATATTTTATCTTTAAACACGCAGAGTACATTGAAACCAAAACCGCATGATTTTGTTCAATTTCAGTGTTTATTATATTAGTAGGTTTTTTTTTAATTTGTGGACAATATTTTTTATCGTGTCAGCTTTTTTAACGTTATGATACTCTGCCAAATATGAATATGTCCGAATACCCATATTCTTTATATAATGAGGATAGCTTAGAATGCTGGTAAATGTATTGATGATATTCTACTAGTATTTATTTTTCTGACTTATTTCACTAAAAGCTATATTATGATACGTAAGGTTTTTTTAAGTCATAACTCACTTTTAATTAATATTGACTTACATTTTTTAATTATAAGATATATAGATACAATACTAGGCAGTGGTAGCCCAATGGTAACACGCTCGCTTGGATAACCGAGTGAAGCGGGTTCAAATCCCGGGTCTCGCATCTCTGATATTTTCATGTGCGAATCATTTCTAATATGATTACCACTTGCCTTACGGTGAAGGAAAACATCGTGAGGGAAACCTGCATACCTAAGAGAACCTAACAAGTTTTTGAAAGACATGTGAAGTCCGCCAATTCGCACTTGGCCAGCGTGGTGGACTATGGCCTGATCCCCCTCGTATTGAAGGGAGGCCCGTGCCCAGCAGTGGGACCGTGAAAAGGGCTGAATACATACATAGATACAAGTATATGTTCGAGGTGATTTTATATAGTACTTACAAGATCTTATATAAAATTGAGATGAATTGAGTATAATTGAGTATTATTGACTCATATGCGGCCTATCTACATGTTATATTAATAAAATAAATGTAATTTCGATATTTAAAAGAGCAACTGTTGAGTTTCTCGCCGGCTCTTCTCAGCAGAACTGCTTTCCGAGCCGGTGGTAGCTTCCTCACGGACAGACTTCACTGACGCTTACATTAAATTGACGATTCAAAAGCACTTGTAATAAGTCTAATTGAATAAAGTTTATTTCATTTCATTTCATAATAAATATTTTTGTCACGAATTTATTTACTCGAACTCATTAATTATTCGGATACTAAGCAGTACAAATAACATGTATGCATAATAATCATAATAATGACTATTTTAGTGACTATCTATATAAATATTTTATTATTTTCAGATGGTGAAAACTTCATATAGTGCTCTCACAGTTTTGCTTCGGCTCCGTTAAAATTCATTGTGTATTTATGCTTGTGATTTCTACCTACGCCGCACCTTATTATTGCTGTTTTTCTCACGGTCACTGTAAGAAATCTCTTTAAAAAATCATCCTTTGATTTTTATAGATATATTATATTCCTTGTTATACACAAATAAATAAATATATAATGTATATGATAAGATAAATAGGTACATATTCTACACTTGAGTATTTGTCTTCATTACGCAAATACTTGTTTTAATAGGCGTAGTTTAAATCAACATTAGAGTTATCAACGATGCTTATATTTATATTAGAAGTGTATGGTTGATTTTTTATAAATTTAACTGTATGTTTCTCACTGTAGAGTCAAATATAGAAATGATGTCATTTTTTGTTCAAGCATTTATTAAATTTATTAAGACTAAGAGTTCTGTACACGAAGTGTCTAAAAAGGGGCCGATTTCATAGGTTACCCCTGTCCGTTATTTTCATTTCTTTTGAAAATAACCCATTATTATGGCTAATAGTCTAAAAATATATAAGTAAAAGAAACATGCTTAAAAATAAAAAGAATCTCTACATAAAAACGTGTTTTAATATTTTCCTTTGATTCTGTTACATCCTAACAATTGAGTGTGAAAAGTATTTTATCAAGTAAAACTACAACAAAAACTAGCCAAGAATGAGTCAGACTTGCGTTCAATCAAGTCCAATTTAAAATAAAAAATATTAGAGAATATATTCACAAATACATGTGTATTGTAATACCTGGTTTTTTGCTCATTAAGGTACACATTATCACTATGGTAAGTTGATAATGAATTTTATGTTAGCACACAAGAACATGTAGGTAGTTTAATTTTAAATACACATAGCGTACCTTTTATGACGGCAATATTTTAGATAAAAAAATGTTATCGTATACGCAATTAAGTATAATAAAAATGTGGAACAAAGACCATAAACCCTTTTGAAGATAGTAAGCTTATATAGTAAACTAAATATGGATATTAAAATATATTTAATTTTTGCGGCTATATTATGTCACTGCGACCATTTCTGGTCTATTGTGATCGCCACATTATATACTAGAGTGAACCATTAAACCCTGCAGATGTTAAAAACTGCAGGATTTTCTTAGGGTTACACTCTTTTATTTCATCTATTCCTAGAAATCGTTTTCCTAGATGAATGCTGAGTTTGTGCATGAGCGGTCTACATTCCCATAAAGAGATGAGATGAAGTGGCATTTCGTCTGCCTCCATGCATATTCTGCAGGCTCGCGTTTCGCTCAGCCCCAGATTGAACATGTGCTTGTTTAAGCAGCAGTGTCCGGTAAAGGTCCTTACCATTATTCGTAAGGTTTTCTATTTAGCGCTAGCATAAGGTTGTTAAACCTTTTGTCATAGACTTTTGTCATTAGTGTCTTGGAGTGAATCATTCTATTTGATTCATTCCAGCCCTTGTTTGCAGTCTTGAGACATGATATCATTAGGGTTCTTTGAGCTAAACTCTTGGGTATTCCGCAGAAGGGCTCGGGACCCTGCTGCATGCCAAGAGCTCCTTCTCTAGCAAGCTTATCGGCACATTCGTTGCCAATTACCCATTAATTATATATTAATTAATTATATATTAATTAATTATATATTGAAATATAACTATAATGTAAACTACTCGTATGTTTTTATTTCGGCGTAATAGATGTAATTTTCATAATTTAAATAAACATTTTACTAGGCAGAGGAATTGAGTAGGTTTATTCCCATATAAATTATAATATTAATCTCGTATAATTATTTTAAAGATACAAATATACGAGGAGTGAACAAAAAAGGTGCTTCTCTAATTAGTACATACAATTTTCTAAATTTTATTTGGTTGTTACATATTTTCAATTACACCTTTCAATTGATTTCACAAAAAGAATGTTGTTAGTGTATGTTTTATACTTGTACTAGCGGCTCACCCTCGCTTCGCTTGAAAAATAAAAACAAATGTATACTCCGGGAACTGTAGATTTTTCCGGGATAAAAAGTAGCATATGTGCTATTCCAGACTATAATCTACTTTTGTGCCAAATTTCATCCAGATCCGTTCAACCATTCTGGCGTGATTGAGTATTGTTACTCAATCACGTCAGAAAGGTTCTACCATCCAACTATTCAAATTTTCGTATAATTACTATTTAATATATATACTCGTATAATATCAAGACGTTACGCGGTCTCTTCACCTATAGTAGACGGATTTAAATGATTATTTTAACGAATAGGCTGTACATTGAGTGTTTTTTTTATTGAAGTTTTAAGAAAAATATCGGCATTTAGGGTGGAATAGGTGTTATCGTACATGCCAGCGTGTATGCGGTCCTCGAGGGGTTAAATTTAAAATAATTAAAAGTCTATGCTATGTTTTCTTTTTCTTTTGTTACTGATTAATATTAAATTATACGATTTATCACAAAAGTCATAAAAATAGATTCACAATTAGCGAAGATACACAAAAAAATATACACCACTCTTCTTTAACGTCAGTTAAAAGTACTGTTTAATTCAAATTGCGTAGATATGAACAGCTTTAATATGAAATAACCACTTACTAAAAGCGTTCCGATGAATAAATATTGATACTTACGATGCTGATATACCAATATAGGATAAATAATAACAAACGGATGCGCAAATGTTATTCTACTGAGTGAATCTCTTCAAATAAAGATAGTATTTAATATTTATACCAGCTTGAAAGAAACTTGAACGTTTTAGACCTGCTACAAAGTTACCACAAACTTGGTTTAATAAATTGCTCAGTGCGCTGCATTGAAATTAAATTTTATTAAAATTGTGTTATCTTTAAATTTTGTTTAAGCTTGATACTTTTATTTCTAAAATGCGATTATCCATTTTATTACTATATAGGCTAAGAAGTACAATAACCATTAAAAAGGGACCAAAACATAAGGGCAGCTACAGGAAACGCAACCACGTGAGTTTATCGTATTCGCGACCTATGGCGCAATCGATAACTCCCGTCAGATACAATACGATTGACATCAATAAATAACTACTTATATATATCTGCCTGTGATTTTATCATAAGTGGTTCTTGTTCTAATAATTTTTATTAAAATTTACTTTACTAGTTTGATTTGTGAAAATAAATCCACACGAGAGAAGCCGCGGGTGTAGAGTATGACTATGGAAGAGTTAACTATTGCGTTAGATTTAGTTCCATATAAGATAATGTAGTATGTTGCAGTAAATGGCCTGGGTCCATTAGCACAAATATATTGGTGACGTGTCTATAATTATGAAAGAGGCCCTGGATGTGACACAGTCGTCGGCGTTCAAAGCTCTTAAAATAAATTCTGACTTCCGTAGCAGATTATATTTCATAGAGTTAATATACTGGGATTTAACCTTAAAATTGTTTACTATTTAATGTGTATATGTGGATTTGTTATACACAACGTACGTAAGGTACGTAAACTATTTGTTTAAGCATTTTTTGATAATTTGATGAGATAATTTTAAAATGAGTCATGTGAACATATGTTATTTAAACAGACTAGTAATAAAAAGTTTTACCAAAACTCATTTAGTTCTTGTCGAGGAAAACGAAATTAAACTTTTAGAGTTTAGCATAGAGGCAGTGGTAGCCCAGTGGTAATGCGCTCGCTTGGGATACTGAATGAAGCGGGTTCAAATCTCAGGTTTTGAACCTTTGATATTTTAATGTGCGAATCATTTCTATAATGATTACCACTTGTCTTATAGTGAAGGAAAACATCGTGAGGAAATCTGTATGTCTGAGATAACCTAGCAAGTTTTCGAAAGATATGTGAAGTCCGCCATTCCGCACTTGGCCAGCGTGGTGGACTGTGGCCTGATCCTCCTCGTATTGAATGGAGGCCCGTGCTTTGAATGAAGGCTGAAGACATTATTGAAATCACAACTTTGATTTTATTATAAGGTTATTTATTGTATGTGAATAACCACGATAAGACAAAGTAAATCGCGTAGCATGTTCCCAAAATACAAGAACTCACAAAATTAAATGTGACAAGTTCATTCTTTAATTTATTACTTAAATAACCTATTAATCTTTTAACGAGGATAATATTGTAACAATAAATTACCAAGTGAAGATCCACATGACCATGGAACTTCATAAATAATTGTGAACTAAGTTATTTATAGCATTTAATTGCAATTAATTGATGGTATGTTTAGTTAAATACAACTTATGCATGACACATAGTGTACACTATTTAAAGTTTTATAAATTTTATTTAGATAAGCTTTTTCGAAAATGATATATTCGCTATCCACTCCGTCGCCACGTTTTTAACGATGTAAAAATTTTGTTTGGGGCGGTCTCTTTGTTAATGTGTTTTGCCATTTAGATATTATGCAATCACTATTGTTAATAAGAAACTGTAAAGTGTCAGGATATGAAATATCTAATAATTAGTTCACAGTATAGGAGGTCACCAATAAAACTTCAGATATTCCTTACATCGTTTATATTTTTATATTCAGTACTTTTATAATCGTCAGTACGTTTGTCCGTATAAAAGCTACTGTTCTGCTGAGAAGAGTCGGCAAGAAACTCAACATTTAAGCTTTTAAATAATGAGTTACATCATTTACAACAATGATTTTCAGTATTACAAACAATCCATGACTACAGGATGGACAGTCACTACAGGATGGTACCGAGATCTGCCCCCCTGTCAAGCGCGGAAAACAAAACAATATCCGCGTCCTTTTTTTTTTAAATAATATATAAATTAATAAAAATATATATTATTTTCTATTAAAACGCTCAAATATAAAAATACAACCTTACAACAGTAACAGATATAAGTAGTTTATATATTTAAGAAAGAACTAGTCGAGGGGCCCAAATAGAAGTTCTATATAATAATAAATCAGCCTTTTTTATTGTCCCATTGCTGGGTACGGGCCTCCCCTCAATACGAGGGTCAGAGTCAGTTTGAATAACTACTATATGATTTATACAATTTATACATAAACTTATACCATGGGGCAGAAATTAAAGCTGCGACGACCATTCTAATAATATTAATTTATATGTGCCATATTGTTTAATGGCATTTGTCAAGAGAATCTGATTAGTATAGTACTGAACCATGATAATTAGAAAAATACACTATTCGGGTATATATTTGTATGCATGAATAACGTCTTTGATCGTGGATACCCTACCCTTGACAACCCTATTGATACAAAATTCATTTCATTCTCTCTATCCGTTTGCCCTTACCATATTTTCTTTAAAATAAATAAACGAAATAGTTAAAACTAATTTTTAAATTTAATTTTACATAAACCTAGGAATGGTAATTTCATATAACGTTTATTGTAAAGCGACTTACCCCTTTTAATAAAGGCCCCTTGCCTTTTGTCATACATTTTATTGTTGTATTTCAAGCTCTTTAGGCGGCGTACGCCAATAAAGCACCTGACATTTTTATTTCAACTTCAATTATAGTTATACAATTGTTGACAGTAGAACGATTTTTATTGGATTGTATAAGTAGCTTACAGCATTCGGTAGCAACGTAGATATTAATGAAAGAATTTTCAGAATCGGATCAGTCGTTTCAGAGATTATCTCCCACTTAGATACTTGCAAACTTTACCTCTTTGCAATACATATTAGTGTAGACTTAAAGTGTATACTATTATTTTTTTAAATAAATTAAAATTACGGATGTATTTTTAAGTATACCATCACAAATTATAGGCCTCGGTGTAAAATATGCCATTTATAAATATTTTCTTATATAAGAAATTCGAGCATTCAATTTCATACATTTAAATCATCATATCATTTTATATATATTTTTGCAAAAATCAAAAACACTTCAAATTAACCTTCAAGGCTTTTGTAGGATGTTCAAAATACATATATGCACATACTCTTACGTTAGGCTGACACTTGGGCGTGTGAAGTACGCGCGCACATTTGCAAACCAAATTGCTAGAAATGATCTCTGAAACACGTCAGGTACTCGTAGCGCTCTTTAACATATTTTTTAAACTGGGATTTACTGTAAATGCTACGTAAAATGTTATGAAATGTTTTTAAAGAATGACAAATGTAATATGCTACTTACCAATTTATTATGTTTCATCTTCGAGTCTTTGTTATGATTTCTTTACTTGATTCATATTAACTTTTAACTTAAATTTTTACTAAATGCAATTTCATTTAACTAGTTTTTGACCTTCCTAAAAATAAAAGATGTTTACAAAACATCTGTTTCTACCTATAGTCTATATATTTTAAAAATTCATCCAAACGCTTATTTTCCATTGATATGCTAAAGTAAATTATTATGCACACTTTGGACACGTTTTTTGTAATAAATAAAACAAAAGATTCGAATCTCATAGCAAGGAACCGTATCCGCTGGTAAAAAGAATTATAATAGCTTAACAATTGAAAAGTTTCTTTTTAAAATAAGGTAAATCATTCCGAATTGGCAAACGCCAATTATAAATACAAGAGAATTGTCACAAGCCTCGCATTACTTAAGTTTGAAAGGAACACAGTATACGAACACTCTACTCGAAAATGAATCTTGTTGGATATTTGATCACGCTCACTAATCTTCAGGTAAATATAATGATTTCTGAGAATTTTTTATCACCTTTGATTATACAGATATATTTGTGTACCGTAACCGGTAATTTGTGTTTGTTTTACCAATTTAGTAATCAATATTTGCACGTTGATTTGATGATGTCTCATACGTCTACTTTCTTGTTGATAGGCCAGCGTGATAAAGTTATATAAATGTTACTGTTTTATAACCATGTCAAAACATTCTACCACACTAAAGGTAGTAGGTTCAATTCTCACACAAAGGGAATTTTTGTATTACCTATACATTTGGTCGTTGGTTTTCCTCGTTAAAACAAAGAACGGCAGTTGGGTGACACTGATTTATAATAACGTACCAAATATAAATCTGGTTATTATTATTTCGCTTGATTTCAACGTTGTTGTATGTTTTTATAGAATTATTATGATACACATGAGAATATAAACAACGTATCAATCCGTGTTGCGGAAGTTGGAAAATTAGCTGATGAAATTTTAAGCAACCCCTTGATTTGGGGAAAATTTAGCCAAAATGGATATTATCGAGATGGCAATATTGGGAAGTACATAACGAGAAATATTCTAGAATATATTTACTATGGTGAAGGAAATCCAAAGGAGTCAGGTATTATGTTAACTTTGCATTTTAGCGAAAACTCTCCTTTGATCGATAGTGGACCGCTTGGTATATTTGCACACGAGAAAGATCTTCACCCAGACATCGTGGAAGCGGTCGAAGATTATTTTAACGCTGGTAAAGTAGGCCGCTAGAGATAACCTTTACAAAAATTTATATTTGTCTGCTGAGTTTATTTTTAAATATTTTTTTATTTATTCTAAGTTAACAATAAAACTCCACAGATTGTGTTAAATTTTATTATTAAACTGAAGTTTAACTATAGATGTAGGTAAATATTTCTAATTTTACTATTCATTATTTCCTGTACTTAGTAATAAGAAACTTACAGGTACTTATTAAAGTAATATAGTAATATGTAAAAATATTGTGTTGCATGAAAAAGTATAATATAAATTAATAGTTCAATATTTTATATTCATTTCCAATGAATTCTTTAATAATAAATTAATTATCTGTGTAATATGATATAACTGAATGTGCATTTTTTATTTTCCTAGAATTTGTTAGTAACAAAAACACATGCTTAATTCTCAGCAGATTTCTTTACAGATACCGACTTTACAGAAAATGAAGATAATTTGTCATCATTTGCTCTGCATATGTTGATTATTTTTCATTGAGTGATTTGGATTATGGACTACAAAAAATAATCAATAGATATAATTAAAATTAATATTATTAAATATTAATTAAAATTACATAAACAATAACATATTTCATTAAAGCTTGTTGATTCCCGCCGTTTTGTTCGGATTGTTCGTCGACGAATAAAAACCTATTATTAGTATTATACTAAGAAAAAAGATACATATGTATAATTTGGTTCTATTTAACTGGAAAACATTATGCTACAAATTCTTAATTTTCTCAAATAAATATATGATATACAGAAACAGAATTTAGGTAATTATATTTCAGTGAAGTTGCTTACGCATCATCATGCATGTATGGAGACCCTTCTACGGCCAATTAGTAGAGATTCCTGTACGCTACCAATTAACTACAATCTACACATTAGTAGGTATAAAGTATAAACGCGTGCTATTGTTCGACAAGCAAGGTGCATTCAATAGCAAACACAAGTATTTCTTACAGTGATGTAAATAAATATGTAACCTGAAACTTTAATTTATTGTTTAATAACTGAGTACTTGGGCGACCGAGCTTCGCTCGGAGTTCTTTTTTGTTATATTGTATGTTTTAGATAAAAAAAAACTAAAAACTTGAATAAATAGAAAAAAAAAAACAAAAGTATAAACTTTGTATTCCGACCGGGACTCGATCCCGGGCATATGGGTTGTCTAACTTGCGCCTTGACCGCTTCACCACGATGCTTATTACATCGGAGTGTAAGAAATTATCGACCATATTCTGCGTAGAATAATGCAAAAGAAAACCGCATGAAAACTCGAAAACACGCGTTTTCCCAGACATGAGACTAATCTAGATCAATTTTTCGCCCCCGAAAGCCCCCACATACCAAGTTTCAGCGAAATCGTTAGAGCCGTTTCCGAGATCGCTGGTATAAAGAAATAAAGATATAAATATACAAGAATTGCTCGTTTAAATGTATAAGATAATATTATAAAAGCGAAAGACGAATAGATGTATGTTTGTTTGTCTCTTACACACAAAAAGCTCCGAACAAATTTTGATGAAACTGTACAGTAAAATAGCTTATATATCAGAGTAATAGGCCACATTATTAAGCATGAACTATGTGTGCGAAGTCGCAGGAAAACGCTAGTAAGTACATATTTATGTATGTAAAAAAGTAAATGTCTTTCTGCTTTACATATATTTATTATATAAATGGTATTCTACCATTTGCGACTTTTATTGAATTGTCGTGTCTCTGCTGGCAAAGATTTTTAACATAATACCTTCAAAACAAGGTGGCGCACAAGTCATATCGAATAATTTATGAGAATGTATATAACACATACAACCAGTAAATAATTTTAGGTGGGTTGTAGTTTATAAGAGTACCTTATGTTACGAAAATATTTTCGAAAATGTGTCAGCTTTTTTTGAATTTGTTTTTTTTTGTCTGAGCAGTCTAAGCTATAAACAAAAGAATTTTAAACAATCATTTATAGCATTTTTAAAGAACTCTCAAGACTATCTACTACAAAAATCTATACATATAATAAAATTGTAACCAATCCAAATATGTACATTAAATATTTTTTGGAAAATCTTGTTGAAATAGACATTATTATGGATTATGGATACAGAGGCTATATATAGTTCTTAAAATGTTTGTCTGTTTGTTTTGGTATAATGATATTTATATTGAGTCGCAGTCAAAACCCAATAATATATTTATAATAATGCAGTGCTACATAATGACTCTGTAGGTATACAGTTAAATTAAAATCACTGAGTGATGAATTATGTGCAGTATCAAATTAAATACATGAGCTTTATTTAATTAGGACCTTGTAACACGAGACAACGTATTGTTTTATTTTTCTTTATAAATCCCTTGTTTCATCAGCAATATTTAACTTTTAAGCGTTATGCACAATGCCCTGTATTACAATTAATTTTTTTACAAGTGAAATAAACGAACACCGAACATAATGCATATTGTATATAAATATATAATTTAAAAAATTAAACAAATTTTAAAATAATTTACTTTGCGTAAAGTATAAATATGAATATGTTTACCAGGAAAACACTTAATATTAAACAGATTACAGAAGTAATATTAAAAATTATTTTATACATATATGTATATATATATATATAATATGTTCAAAATGCAATTTATGAATAAACCGTGTTCCGTGATTCTTACATAAGAGAGCAGTCTCTTTTTAAAAACCCAAATGCGTCTACCTTCTTGAATCGTACTACTCGTACCTACTACTCGTCATGCGGTTGTTCCATATAGACGGGCACTCACAGTAAAATGCGAACTTGATTGTGGAGTAAGAACTCGTATGTACATTTATTCAATAACATTCTCACAGATAATATATAAGGAAAGTTGAAATACTCGCCGTGAGCACTTGCCTTTAAACGAGCAAGCACGAGTATGGACTTACATTTCAATTAGCAATTTGCCTTCACTTACCATTACTTACAATATTCCGGTCACTCACCTAACTTACACAGAGGACTCCTTTAGTAAAATTAATAATGGTCACTCGACATCCTTGTGATTATTGACGGTGAATATTAACTTTGAATATATTACTTTTATGAGAATAGCAGTAGCAAGTAACTTATTCATATTCATTCCCCAAACATTTTATCGGTCTATTTTTTCTAAAACATAAAAGCGGTAAACTTTTTATGTCGTAAGATATTGGCATTGTCACGAGTTAATAGCTTAAATTCCTGAGACTTTGATTTCATTTTGGCAAAAAAGGTCGACCCTTTTATTCACAGCCGCAGAATGTGTATTTTTGAAATTTTAACATAACAATACATGTACAATAAATATAGAACAGTAATACAGAGGAAATGTTAGATACTTTCTTGTAATAAGCCAAACCCTTAGTTCGAAAACTTTTAAGTTTACATAAAAATAGAGAAGTAATATATATAAATGTATAAAAAAAGAGTAGGACAAATATTTTATTTACTAAATATCTTTATTTTCATTATACATGCACATATTACGCAACTAGCAAGGTCTCTCAATTCAATTGAGGCCATAAAATATATAATTACGGCGGGCAAGACGCGAATATGGCGCGCGTCGCCCTTTGTTTACCAGTGACGCATGAGGCGGAGCTCAATGCAATCTATAAAGTGCGGAGTCGTTTACCTTCCGTGCGGCGAGACAGCCGCCATGTGCGTAGATGCGTGAGCGCAGCGTGGCATGCGCCGGCCAGAGAGGCGGTGCCCGCGGCGGCGCGCGGACGATGGCGCGCTGGCTGTGGGCGACGACGCTCCTCGTAACACTCGCTGCCATCGACGCCTGGAAACCCCCTGTGCAACCCCTATTGATACCCCCTGGCGCATCGCGTATACGAGTGCCCCGCCATGCCCATGGTTCCTTTCATCATCTCCACATACTCGGTTGGCACCTTGAACTGCAAGAAAACCGCGCCATTCGTTCTCCATATTACAATGAGTGCCAGTTCTATAAGGGTAGAGTGCTCCATAAAGAAGGGTCAACCGTGACAGTAACGGAGTGCGAAGGACAGTTGTATGGGCTACTTCAAGTGGATGGAGAGGATTTCGTTCTGCAGCCAACTCGCACGGACAGTGGTCATGTGCTGCGACGTCGTGATGTACTGTTGTCGGAGCAGCCAGCGGCGTACAACCTCACCGGTGACACGGTCACTGACCTTGACATTGATTTCGAGGAAGATGAGCCAATGTCTGTAATGCACGTGCATCCACGACATAGTGACCATTCCGATGTTGATTATTTTAGAAATGTCCTTCCCGTTACGAGACCGGTCTCAGGTGTGTGTGAGTGAAGTGTACGGGACCATGAATGGTAAAGCAAATGATGCATTATTGTGTTTATTGTTACAGGCGTTAAAGGATTATGGCTCGAATTAGCAATAGTTGCTGATCATACGATGTTGAAATTCCACAGTCAGGAACGGGTGAAACACTATATCTTAGCCATAATGAACATCGTAAGTACAACCATAATCGTACATCTCATGAAATGCGATACTTGAATTGCAATTAATTACAAGTGCACGATCGTAATTCAAACGATTTATGTAATACTTTAAAGGTCAGTGCCATCTTCAACGATCACTCTCTCGATTCAAACATGACTCTTGTCATCAACAAGCTATTTTTGTATGAGGAGAAGGACCCAGTAATAAAACATGGCAATGTGAAAAAATCACTTGAGGCTGTAAATAAATGGAATTACCGACATCTGATGAAACTACCGGCAGGTATGAATTTAAATGTTATTTGTAACAATTCAGTATTTTTTCATATAATTCATATAATTCGATGACTCCATTATTTTCCTATACAATCAAAAATCAGATTATGTGATTCGACTAAGTTAATCTGTCAAGTAACTAATCATGTACGACCAAAATGCATTAATATACAGCTCCTTTATTTGGGATAAAAAATTAGCTTACTACTTGTAGCTGTCATCGTGATTTTATTATTGTGATTCATCGTCTGCCTTTTTTTATAAAAACTTGACAAGTTTTATTATTACTATATTGATCGTCCTTTTTAAAGTCTAATTATTAGTAATTTATTCAGTACTACATGTAAAAAACATAAGATAAAAACGTCACCTCTTGCGGTTTTAGAATATTCACACATATATTTTAAAGGACACAGACAATCATCATACATCGTAAATATCATACAAAATATATTTAAAATAAAAATGTTGTATTATTGTTATATGTAAAAATAACCACATTATGTTATAAAACATTGATTTTTAAATTATACTCTGATAATATAACAGAATATCGATACCACAGAATTCTACCGTGTATACATCCATATGCATTTAGTAAAAAGCGGTTATTTTAATATTATAAACAGACACTCCAATTTTTTTATCTGTGTATATAACTAAAAAAAAACACTCTTTTGGACCGTCTGTAAAGCATGGGACTCGTAAAAACGAAACGAAGGTTTTACTAGATGTCATTGTAGGGTTCGACACTCCACCACCTGACTTCGTCATCAGCTCGGTAATATCAAAATATTGCATTGTATCCCGGATTTCGCACAAAAAGTTCAAATATACGATATCATACTATTAAGAAAATCAACCATACAAGCAAGATGTAGTTTAAAACTGACTTCCAATATTTGATAAATAAGTTAGGCTTAAAAGCACGTTTATTGTTTATATAACGAGGCCAGCTCGAGTTTTTCTTTTGAAATTATAAAGTCAACAGTTCATACAACGTGAAAAATTCAGACAACTTCTTTGCTTTTATAACAAACTAAATTACAAAAATATTTTTAATTTAGAAGTTTTTTAGCTACATAATAATTTATGAACTAACCTAGTTTAATAACAGGTACAGTAGACTTATCCATAACAACTTATATAAGCTAGAAGTATGAATTATACATTTTTTTTTACAAAAACCAGACTAGTAGTCGTGTGTTCATGCAATATTTTTAGTTATTTCCATACAACTCTATACCACGTGTAGAGTACGTCGTAAATCATTCTAATTACGCCATGGTTAGTTTTACGAGTACTAAATATAATTTTATAAGTAAATAAAATGAAGCAATGAATTTCATTTTCGCTCCGGCTTTAAATCTCTATTTATGTATTTTGACTCAAATTAACGTGTGAGAAGTATTTTGTTTTTTACTAAGCAACTTTTAATATGAGTACATACCAGATTTTAAGGATGTTAAATATGTTTTATTGATCGATTTCAAAAAAAGAGCAGGTACTCCGTTATTTTTTTGTGTATATGTTACTTGATACTTTCGCTATTTATAAACTAAACAACTTTTATAATTATTCAATTTCTATTAAAAAAACTATCTCTCAGGGTGCAATAATAAAAAAAAAAACATTTCATATTGAGCTGACCTCAATCTGAACCTAAATGTATCTTTTAATTAAAAAAATATATGCTTTTTGTATAAGGAGGACTGTCATTTAATTTCAGAGTCTGCTAATTACTATTATAATAAATATATAAATACTATTATAACTGCTAATGACGACACGTTTGGCTCAGTGTGTAGTGACCCTACTTGCTGTGTCAGCGGTCGCGGGTTCGAGTCCCGCTGGGGGCATTCATTTGTGTGAGCGCGAATGTTTGTACTCCAGGCATGGGTGTTTATATTTATAATATGTATGTATTTAAAGTTATATATGTGTAGTGTATCAACTATCTGGTATCTATAACACAAGCCTCGTAGCTTACCATGGAACTAGATGGTGCTGTGTGTTAATGTCCCAACATATTTATTTATTTATTATGGATGGCAGAGACAGTAAGTAGGTTCAACTCTACCTGAAAGAGAATGCTATAATAACACAGAATATTCATTTACTACCTGACACATATTCAAAAGTTTGGGCGCAATACTAAATTACCAAAAATATATACCTACAATTATATAAATTTTAGAAAAAATCGAAAACGTAATTATTCTCTTGCATAAAATTGATACATCGTCCCACATCAGCTGTTCCTCGATGTACCTAATTATGCCTACCAGCTATCTCTTTTGCTACTCTGATAATAACGTAGGTACTCATAAATTATATGATACGCCTATCAAACATTCCGTGTTTACTATATACTTGTTTCAAATAATTGCGTTCATTACATAAGCTTAAATTACTCTTTGAAGGTTTAATACGACTTTTAACTCAGACCAACAAAATTTATTTACAGAAACTTTTTGATTTAAAAAGTTCGGAAAGTGCTTGAATGAGTCCTATTCTATGTAATACTAGCGATTTACCCTTGCTTCACTCGAGTGCAACCTAGTTGCATATAACATATAGGTTTAGATCTATCCATTCATGCAAATCCGTCCTGCTGCGTTAGTATGGAGAAGTAAAAAACATACATACATATTTGTATACAAATTTTTGCCTTTATAATAGTAGTCCGATGAAGAAGAGTTACTATAAATTGATTTTAATATTTTTACATTGTAGATAGTACAGGTTGGGATGCAGCGGTTTGGTTAACTCGGGCGCAGCTCGGAGGACCCTCGGGCTTCGCCCCCGTTGGTGGAGTGTGCACGAAAACTCGATCAGCTGCTATAGACCGCGATGAAGGGCTCACCAGCGCTTTCGTCATCGCTCATGAATTGGGTCATCTGTAAGTATATTTTCTTGTTTATTCCTAAAGACATATGTAGACAGAGAATCGTGTTATTTATTATTAATTTGAATTCATTAAGTAGAAAGCTCTATTTATCTTTATTTCAAATTTTCTCTAAAGATTACAAACTTAGAATTTTGACGATCATTATCAATCATTTACCCGAAAATCAAACTTGCTATAAGGCAGTATAAAATACTGCTATATAAAATGTAGGAGACCAGGCAAAAACAAGCCACAAAGGACAAAAAAGTTAGCAAGAATATCGATACGTTAAACCTACATTTATAAAGAGTATTAACTTCTTCAGTGCGGTTTCACTTCGGTGAAACTGAAAAGATTGTGTTAGCATTCATACTGTAAAATATAAAACGAAGATATCTAATCTCATTTAGATTGGTCCCTATAACTGAGAAACGATTTGCATGTCATTGTAACGAGAGTTGTTTTATTGATTGGTTTTTTAAATACACTTTTTATACAATACCAGCAACTTACTTGCGCCCGGGTGCGACCTTAGGTACGCGAATTTTGTTTGCAATTTCTTAGGTTTTCTTTTTTTTACGCAGAGTCTTAATTCTTTTTCTTAAATAAAATTTACCTAAATTGCTCCTTAAAACATCAGGTATCTGCCAGTGAAAGTTCCTACAAAATCGGTCCAACCGTTTCGGAGATTAGCTGTTACAAACAGAATGGCAGACACACAGACAAAAAAATTTAAAATTGTTTTTTTTTTTAATTATAAGTACCGTATATACTTTCATATGTATTTCGACATTACAAACAGACACTTCAATTTTATTTATCTGTATAGATTATATTATTTTATTATATCGATTCAAAGGTTCACTAACTTATATAAGCGATATAGCAAATTATGATACGAGTAGTACGCCAATGTAGACTTAATAATATTATCAGATAACTAAAGTATCGTATATGTCAATCATCATGTAAACTTCCTGTAAGCGTTGAACCATTGATTACGTTCAAACGTACTTTCTAAAAATACTGAAACCGTTATACATTTATAAATAACACCGTTCCCTTTTCTCATCCCAACATATGGGTCTAAGCTTATTAAATATTGTAGAAGTGGTAAATTGTATAAAAGGATTTCTTATTTCATTAATCTTTATAATATTTTAATCGTATCGCAAAAACATTTTGTTAATGCTTCATTGAATTTAATCTTCCATAATAGATTTGATACTCCTTTTTCTCTTTATGAACGGTAGTTCTGAGAATATTCCGAGGGGATAAGAAACCATAACAATTAATGTAACGTTTTTATTTGTGGAGTGGTTATATTGTACCTAATACTAGCAACTCACCCTCGCTCCGCTCGGATTCGTCCCTAGTTACGTTTTACGTTTAACTCAGAGATGAGATATTTTCCTGCAGTAAAAAGTATCCTATATGTTGACCCATCTATTGATATTGAGTTATCATCATACCAAATTTTATCAAAATATCTCCAGTGGTTTTCCCATGATGTGGTAACAGACAGACAGACAAACAGACAGACAGACAAAAATTCTGAAAACTATAGATTTAGTTTCTGTATCGATAATAAAGTCTATTTCAATAAGAGTTTCCAAAAAATAATTAATGTGCAGATTCAACTAAGTTACAATGTTATATGTATAGATTTTCCCTTTGTACATTCTTGCAATTCATATATATTAGTATTCAGAAGTATATTATTATAATGCACGAAAGGCTTTTAAAAATTTAAACATTTATATTAGAAAAGGTACAATTGAGAATGCTATTCAAATAAAGCATTTTAATTTTTATTTATAGAGTCACTTCTTTATTAAACTATTGAACATACGAAACTCATTTAACTTAAACTTTTCAAATATAACAAGCAAAACTTTACAATTGATGGTGTTACAAATTTAAAAAGTGCTATTTTATTGAAGTAAAATAAAATATAAACAAAAACTGCACTCTGCACTAATAGAAATATCTCTCAAGCACTCTCAAACACTGGGTAAGGGAATCCTTCAAAGCAAAGTATTCTGTAAAGGGCACTTATCCTTACCAACTATTGCAATGAGATGCTTTAATCAGACCTCTGTTGTTTCTCATCTCATTTACTTTGGTACTCTCATAGTTATAAGTTTATCACTACGTAGTATAAAACAAAGTCACTTCCCGCTGTCTGTCCCTATATATGCTTAGATCTTTAAAACTACTCAGCAGATTTTGATGCGGTTTTTTTAATAGATAGAGTGATTCAAGAGAAAGGTTTACATGTATAATACAGGCATAATATAGTAGAGAAACATTGATAATTTTAGAGGTTACTAATGTGATGCCGTAAATGAACACATTTTTTGCGCTTACATTGCAAACGCAAAGGTTTACGAAAAAGTCCGCAATGGCATATGTCTAAAATGTAATATGTTGTTATTCATAATTATTTATTTACTTGTTAGGTAGTTTTGCCAATACCACTCGAATTGCACAATAGTCTAGTTTTGTTAGTGAAAGAATTTTTAAAATCTGTTCAGTAATATCGTATGTTCATGGCACTATCAAAAACACTAACTCACAAAGTATTCATTTAAATAAATTACTAATATGTATAAAAATGCATACGTAACAGACAAACAACATACAATGTGTTATAATAGATTCGCATTTCGGAAAACCTCATACTTATTTAAAAACTTTATTTGAATTACGAACGTATTGTGCGATATAAAACCTTTTTATATGTAAATTATTGTTATATTAAATTTTATCTTGAAGAACCAGGAATAAGTTTATATCTTCACTTACTGTAAAACATCTGAGACATAGCGACGTCGTGAATACCGCAAATTAGGTCGCGAGAAGGTAACCCGTGCTCACATTTACAGAGTTAAAATAGATCTCTACAATCAAAGCCATTCACATATACGTCTTCTAATTTATGAATTTCAAAGCTTGACTTAATGTGTTATAAAATATGGAGTTTAAGTTAATTTAAGCAAAATCTGATTAATTGTTTGATCATTATAACTATTATATACGGAAAACGTACATTTATTTGATTCAAATACACACTACTACATATAAAAAAAATGTGTTCGTAGTAAGATAATTTGTTTTTACATATTATGTTTAAAGTATCTTTAAATTAAATAATGATCTGAAATATAAAAATTGATAGAAAAATTGAAGTATTTAACCTTAAAAATAATTTAAATAGTTCAAAAAACATTTTTTTTTCGAACAAAACAAACATTAGAAGAAAATCAGTAATGAATAAAATCGAATCTGTACTTTCTACCGTATATTGGATGAGGTTGGATAGTTGTATGGTAAATTCAACTAGATAATCGATTGGCGATATATTCAAGTGTTGAAATGCCTGTATGACGCCGCAACAATGACCGTCCAAGTCCAGAACCGGCAGTCTGAACCTGAGTCGATACTCGTTATTAAATATTGATTTTAATTTTATTTACTTGTACTTTTTTATCTACACTTAATATTATAAAGAGGAAAGTTTTTTTGTTTGTTTGTACCGAATAAGCTGCGAAACTACTGAACCGATTTAGATGAAATTTGGTAAGAAGATAGTTACCCCATGAAAGCTAGTAAGTAGTAGTATCTATATATTTTCGTCATTGACTCTCTCATCTTAATTCTTATAAGCAAAGCTTAGTTCAAAGTGTCGCCCTTTCTGTCTAAAGGTCAGCGTTTTCTAAATATATATGACTATATATAAAAGGTGTATTTTTTAAAGTTATATTTGGAATTTGGCATGTTACATACTAATATTGAATTGAAATAAGTTGAACTCATCCACCGTGACCTGGATCGCTGAGAGGATGCAGATCGTGTCTATTTCGATTCGATTGATTGGGCGTGACGACATCTAAGCTATATATATACCCTTGGATGTAATCAGTGTAACTGCTATTTTCAGTTTGTTTCTGCTGACTTATATTTGTTTTTTTTTTTCGTTTAATTTGGGACAAAAAAACATCGTATTTACGACATATGTATATTTGTTTATATATGTCTATTGTTTCGTATTAAAAATAGCTTTGATTTAGTTCAAATAAGTATAGGGCGATCTTACTCCGGATCTTACACTATAAACAAAACTAACTTTCGATTTGCCAACAGAATAAAAGTACTTGTATTTGCATATGTATTTTGCAATCAATTTCAAATATTTAGATATTTAGTCAGACACTTCGAACAATAACAATAGTTCGCGTAGGCTAAAATAAAATTTATTTATTGAGGTAATTACTCCTTAAAAGAGTATTTTCAATTTAATTCAATTCAATTATTTTATTTCATGGCTTTTAGGAAAAGAGTATTCACTCACTGTCTTCTAACTGTATGGCAAAACCAAAGAAATATTATGTCAAATATGACGCTTGCAACGATCCTGGAAGTAGGTACTTTTTTACGAAACGCTACCTTGTTATTTTTATGAGCAATATTGCGGTTGAGGAATTTTTAATTGACCGTAAAACTCTCGTATCTGCCAATAAAATGTACGTGTTAAATGGAACAGTAAACCTGTAAATGATTTTTGTACAGCAGCTAAAAATAGTATTTTTTGTTTAGGTATTTATATTTTTAAATTTCATTTAACCTTTGAAAATATTTTAAATAGGATAAAATGACAGAAAGGTATTGTAAAATATGATATGTATGATATGAATATATGAAGCAAATTATGATTTACTAGTGATTCACCCTCGCTTCGCTCGGGTTCGTCCCTAGCTTGATTTCCCATACAAACTTTCACCCCTATTTTCACTCCCTTAAGGGATGATTTCCTTAATAAAAATTATTCTGTATACTTCCCAGGGTCTCAAACTATCTTCTTATTAAATTTCATCTAAATCGGTTCAGTAGATCCAGAGGTTACCCCCTACATTGTTACAAACTCACAAACTTTACCTCTTTATAATACCAGCGACATATCCTCTCATGGCTTGGGTGTCTCCCTAGATGCCTAACAATAGCTGTTAAAATGGCTCTAAGACCATTCTTTCCGACTTCAATTAATGTTATTATCATTATTGACAGTAAACTCATTTGAATTGATATAAAAAAGTAAAAAATAACAAAACGGGGGTTTTCATTTATAATAGATACTCAATCAGATTTTATAGAAGTCGGAAGTTTCAGTGCCTGGAAGTCGTTTTTTTTTTTAAAGTTTTTATTTTTTCATTTTTAGTGTAAACGTATCACCAATACAAATTAAACAAGCCCAAACACCAGGTAATTGCTGTAAATCGTTGAGGAGTCATCAGTAGTCCATTAAAATACCTAATAAAAAAGGTTAACAAACGTACTAGTCGCCGCTACAATTTTCGAAAGTTCCCCTCGGTTTCTCTGGGATCCCATCATCAGATCCTGGTTTCCTTATCATGGTACCACTCTTGGGATATCTCCTTTCCAACAAAAAAAAGAATTATCAAAATCGGTTCATAAACGACGAAAAAATCCACGAACAAACACACATATATATATATATATATATATATATATATATATATATATATATACGGTCGATTTGAGAACCTCCACCTTTTTTTGGAAGTCGGTTAAAAATAGCCTATAGCACTTGGTGGTAATATAGCTTCCTATTAATGAAAGAATTTTCAGCATCGGATCAATAGTTTCAGAATTTACCCCCTATATAAAAACTTGCAAACTTTGTCTCTTCACAATATTAGTGCAGATGGATAATTAGTTAGTATGAAATATATTTAGTATACAAAAATCATACACCATCACAATCTCAAGTTAGCTATCTTATAAGAGGCTTAGTGAACAATATTATGTCCATACAAAAAATAATAAAATACTTTTCCTTTTCAATTACCAGTATTTTACACGTTCCCTACATGAAATATATCCACGAACGTTCTTTATAGAGACTGTCTTACAAATATCATTAAAATATATTTCCACCGTAAATAAATTAACAACACACAACACAGCCACATTAAAGGCGCATTACGAACCATTACCTTTGCGCGGTTCATTTCACACATCTTCTTGTCGTAAAAGACATTCATATTGTAATTCCAGTAAATCTATCTAATAAATAAAATTTTTACGTTAAAATAATGATTAATTCATCTATATACAAATAGGGAAAAACAAAATAGTTCAGTACTCTTTTCTTCTCTGTTTGTCAACCGTTTTTTTTGTTGAGTAGCTTTTGACGAGCTTGAGTGTTATAAATAAAACAAAAAAACGTGTGTGTGTACTTATGTACGCACGTAAGAAGTTATACTTCTTTGGCGTAACAGAACAAAAATAGCTAAAGATTTCATCCATGTCACAACTCTTTGTAAAAAATGCAGCTAACTTCATCATGTCGCTTTCAGCTAATTTTATCGTGTCGCTTTTTGACTGTCGGCGTGCGCGCGCATCGTAAAAATTTTACTTTCATATTTTTTTCCAAACGTGCCAAAAGAAGTATAATTTCAAAAAATTGGAAACAGATTTTTTTTTAAATAGATAGGTAAATTCTATTCATACTATGTTCTTCTCAAATTTTCTATAACGATTATGGTCAAATTTCAGCTACTGGGCGAAATTAATATAAATAAAATTTGTATATTATATCTTGTAACATTAATAATAACAGGCAGTCAGTGTAGCTCAAATCGAATGCTTATTTCGAAGTCGAATCCCCTTTTCTTAGTATTCCTAAGTCGGCGAAATATTACTAGCAACAAGAGCTGCAACTAATTAGAGCACGATTGGTTTGCAAATGGCTTTACATGTTCTGTATTTTTTTTTTAAATATATGAGCTTTTGCTGTCCTTAAACAGAGAGATATACGTTATTCTTCTTATATAAATTTCAAAAATTTTCATTTTTTCACGAATTTCAATGGATGAATATAAATTATGCAATAATTCAATGTACATTTTTTAACAGTCTAATATGTAATTGTCAAATGACTTCATCTTTTCAAATCTAATATATAATTTTTAAATGACCATTTGCATTTGACAAACCTCTGTTTATTTATTTCATTTATTATATAAAATAATTAACGTAATACTTAAAAGAACAGCTATAGGTATCATAAACAACTAGCGACTCACCCTCACTTTGCTTCGGGTTCGTCTCTAGACAAAAAAATCTATTCCACGGGAACCACACATGTTTCCGGGATAAAAAATAGCCTATGGGCTATAATCTATCTCTGTGCCAAATTTCATCCAGACCGTTTAGTCGTTCCATGAAAGAGTAACAAACCCATCCATCCTAACGAACTTTCACATTTATATAATTAGTATAGATGCATGAAATGTTTTTAATAGGTTAACACTTTATTTAAATAGTATTAAACAGAGTTGGAATAATGTCGCCTATTTATAAAGGACGCAATTGGTAGAAAATAAGGGTCACCTCTCTTCAAAGGATATTGTTTTCATATCTACAACATTTTTTTTTTTAAATATGCTGGGACATTAACACACAGCATCATCTAGTTCCATAGTAAGCTACAAAGCCTGTGTTATGGATACCAGATAGTTGATATACTACACATATATAACTTTAAATACATACATATTATAAATATAAACACCCATGACTGGAGTACAAACATTCGTGCTCATCACACAAATGAATGCCCCCAGCGGGACTCGAACCCGCAACCACTGGCGCAGAAAGTAGGGTCACTACAAACTGAGCCAAACGTGCCGTCAAGTTTTATGCTTAGTTGAAGGGAAAATGGTATTAAATAAAAAAAAAAACTAACATATATATATATAATTATATGACGTTTTTTCATTCTTCAGATATAATTAACCAGGTAGTCCTTTTATCCAACAAGGCAACTTCGCATATTTTAGAGTATCTAGTTATTTCCAGATTAATAAAATAAAAAAGATTTGTAGGGTAGTCGTATCCGCCATACTTACGTCTACCTCCGTAATGCGCTCTGTAAACGTCTCATTCTTTTTTCTTGCGAGGCAACGTTCGCACGCGCTCAAGTATTAACAGTAATAAGTGTTTAAGAAAACTAGTAAAGGAGTACATATTCATAATGCCGAAGAGAACTAAAGTAGAAAAACTTAAATATTACAAAGAAAAAGTTAGAAAGCTAAATGAAATAAATAACCGAAGAAGTATACGTCGTAGAATTATACAATCTGAGTCATCTGATGAAAATTCAGGTAAGTGACAGTATGGTTACTGTTATGCAATATAAGTGTGACTGCGAGTCAAAACACACATATATACGTATGTATATTTTTTTCCTGAGTTTAGCCGAGAGTTAAACAAAGGAATACGTTCTTGAATATTGGCCGAGAGTCAAATGTCAAGACGTAACGAACATGTTAAAACATGTTTTATTTGTATTGCAGATGTCGAAACGCAATCGCAATATAACCAAAACGAGGGCAGTTCACCACGCTCTGTAATTATAGACAACGATGTAATGGATGCTGTGGATACTCCTCAGATTGAAATGGAGGCTTTAGAGGTTGCATCGCATCCTGAACTAACGTCTGAATACTTGCAAGCTCTCGGGGACGCCGTCGATGAGGTGCCGCAATATGGAGAGGAAATTCATAGTAACTTAGCGCAAAGGTGGCTGCCATTACTGCGTAAGGGCTTGCCAAAGGATACACGAGATCTAATATTTAAGCCGTATATAATACCAAGTAATTGTAAATTATTAAAAGCGCCTTCGTTAAACGCTGAAATATCGGCTGCTATTACTGAATCACTTAAAACACGAGATAAAAAATTAGAAAATTATCAACAACAACTAGGTATAGGTATTACTGCCATTAACAGGGCATTGACGTTATTACTAACCGGTGGTGATCAAATACAATCAATAAAGATATTGTCAGATGCATCTCGTATTTTATGTGATTTACACTATCTAAATACAGAAACTAGGATTAAACTATTAACGCCTAGTTTGGACAAATCTTTGTTAAACGTTATCGAAAATAATCATGATGAGACGCTTTTCGGTGCCAACCTATCAGAAAAAATTAAAGCGGCAAAAGTTATAGAAAAACAAGGGCTTTCTATTAAGAAAAACGTGCCTGTTACGAAACCTTCTACATCTTCTTTACGAACGCGGCCGGGAAACTGGACAGGCCCTCCCCGGTTCCTGTCGAACAGGGGGGGGCGTACAGCACCGCGGACTGGGACGATGACGTCAACGGCGCGACGCGCATTGGCGGGGAACACACCACTACCGCCGTCGCAACCGCGCTTCAGCCAGACAAACAGGCAACGTGCCTATCCGACGCATCGACGTTAACACAGGTACACGCAGGCCGTTTACAGTTATTTTATAATTGTTGGTTATCCATTACAGATAACCCAGTCATTTTGAAATGGATTCGCGAAGGGATTTCTATACCACTTACCTGTCGGGTATTCCAAGGTTCCCCTCCAACTTATACGTTAGGTAAATCAGAACAAGAAAGTATGCAATCAGAGATTGACAAATTATTAAGTTTAGGAGCTATATCTGTATGTTCTCCAGTTACGGATCAGTATATTTCAAAAATATTCTTGGCACCAAAACCTAATGGGCAAAAGAGGTTTATTTTGAATTTAAAGTCTTTTAATAAATATGTTATTAAATCTCATTTTAAGATGGAAGACCATAGAACAGCAGCTAAGTTAATAATGGAAGGAGCTTTTCTAGCAACAATAGACTTAAAAGAATCGTATCTTTTAGTACCCGTAGCACACAATTATCGTAAATTTTTAAGATTTAATTTTAAAAGTTCTAATTTAAAACAGTTCACCTATGAATTCAATGGTATGCCTTACGGTTTGTCAGTAGCGCCAAGAATATTTACAAAAATAATGAAGGAGGTAGTGAAGTACTTAAGGAATCTAGGATTCATATCTGTTATTTATTTAGATGATATACTGTGTATCGGCAGTAATTACGACAATTGTTTGAAAAATATACAGACAACATTACGAGTTTTAGAATGTTTAGGTTTTGTTGTAAACTATGAAAAGAGTTGTATCGAACCGAAACAAAAATGTAAATTTTTAGGTTTCATATTTAACACTATAGATATGTGTATCTCTTTGCCTATGGATAAACGAAATAGTATAGCACAGTTAGTCGATAAATATTTACAGTTACCAGATTGTACTATTCGTGAGTTCGCGCAATTTATTGGAACCCTTACTGCAGCTTGTCCAGCAGTTAAATACGGCTGGTTGTATACAAAATTATTCGAAAGACAAAAATTTCTAGCTCTAAAGAATAGTCACGACTATGAAACTAAAATTAAACTTTCTACAGTTATTTTATCAGACTTACTATGGTGGAAATGTAATATATATCGAACACATCATTACATGAGAAATCAAAATTTTGATTTAGAAATTTTTTCAGATGCTTCTCGAACTGGCTGGGGCATTTTTTGTAACAGTCAAAGAACAAACGGGCTTTGGAAGGATAGTGAAAAAATATATCATATTAATTACTTAGAATTGCTTGCAGCCTTCTTTGGTTTAAAATGTTTTGCTAAAACTAAGACTAATTGTGCTATATTATTACGTATTGACAATACAACCGCTGTCAGTTATATTAATCGCTTTGGCGGAATACAATATCCGCATTTAAACAAATTGACTAAGCAGATTTGGCAATGGTGCGAGAAGCGAAATTTGTGGTTATTTGCCTCTTATATAAATACTAAGGATAATATAGAAGCAGACGAAGAGTCTAGAAGACAAAATCAAGATATAGAATTTGAACTTAGCCGTAATTTTTTCAAGAAGATAGTAAAAAGATTCGGACATCCACAAATAGACCTATTTGCTTCTCGTACCAATACCAAGTGTAAAAGCTATATATCTTGGAAACCAGATCCAGAAGCTATGAATGTCGATGCTTTTACAATTAATTGGAAACCATTTTTCTTTTATGCTTTTCCACCTTTTCCGATAGTTTTAAAATGTTTAGAAAAAATCATTTCTGATAATGCAAGGGGAATTTTAGTATTCCCTTATTGGCCTTCACAGCCTTGGTTCCCTTTATTATTAAGATTAAAGAAATCAGATATTTTCATTATTAATAATGGCCTTTATATTAGGTCGCAAGAGCAAGGGCAACGCCTCTCTCCTACCCTGGGAGCAGCGATACTTTGCGGCTCGCATTCTCCAGGCGTGGTGTGCCCGACCAAGCACTAGATTTAATCTGCGCATCACTATCTGCAAACACGATTCGTCAATATAGCGTAACATTTAAAGTTTGGTGGGAGTTTTGTATTCTAAATAAGTTTAATCCCCTGGAACCTTCAGTTCATGTTGTAATGTCATTTATAACACATCAATATAACCGGGGAGATTCCTATGGATCTATTAGTACTCATCGATCGGCGTTGTCTTTACTGCTAGGGCATAACATAGGTACAGATGACCGTATTTCAAGAATATTAAAAGGTGTATACAAGTTAAGGCCCAGTGTACCTAAATATAAAAATACATGGGATCCACAAGTCGTGTTAAGTAAATTAGAAACGTGGTATCCTAATTCTGAACTCAGTTTAGAAAAACTTACAAAAAAGCTTGTAATGCTCCTAGCTTTGTGTACTGCACATAGGTTGCAAACATTTTCTTTGATAAAAATTAATAATATTAAATGTTTTGCGAGTGTGATTAAAATTTATATAGTTGATATTATTAAAACATCGAGACCTGGTAAAGATCAGCCAATTTTAAGATTGCCTTTCTTTTTAGAAAATCCAAGTGTATGTCCAGCTAAAACATTACAGGAGTATATTACTAAAACAATACATTTAAGACCTAGTAATGTAGAAAATTTATTGATTACTTTCAAACGACCTCATAAAGCTGCCACTGCCCAAACTATCGGTCGTTGGTTAAAACAGACAATGGGGGAATGTGGGGTGGATGTGGCGGTTTTCAGCGCGCACAGCACGAGACACGCCGCCACCTCCGCCGCACACTCCTCTGGCGTCTCTGTTGACGTGATACGTAAGACAGCCGGTTGGACTGCTACATCTCAAACGTTTGCTAGATTTTATCAACGACCTGTAGAGGAACGGGACAGCTTTGCGAGATCTGTCTTTTTTTCTTAGCCTTAGTTCATGTATGATATTCATTATAATCACTTGAATAAAACATTTCTAATTTCATTATAAGTTTTATTTTTATAATAGCAAAACTTATTAGTATTATCTATAAACATCTACCTGGTTAATTATATCTGAAGAATGAAAAAACGTCATATAATAAACGATCAAACGAACTTACCAAGTGAAGTTCGATCATTATTATATTAGTTTTTTCATTCGAAGATATAAATACCCACCCCCCCTAACCCTAAAGTTTTGCTACGTTACATACTATAAAAAGAATGAGACGTTTACAGAGCGCATTACGGAGGTAGACGTAAGTATGGCGGATACGACTACCCTACAAATCTTTTTTATTTTATTAATCTGGAAATAACTAGATACTCTAAAATATGCGAAGTTGCCTTGTTGGATAAAAGGACTACCTGGTTAATTATATCTTCGAATGAAAAAACTAATATAATAATGATCGAACTTCACTTGGTAAGTTCGTTTGATCGTTTAGTAAATTATGTAGAATTTCAAATAAACCTTTTTAACTAAATAGTATTAGATACAAAAAACTACGAGATTCTTTGTTCAAACCTAATAATTTAGTTAAACATATATACTAGCGACTTACTTTCGCGTCGCTCGGGTGCGTCCTTAAGTACATTTTAATTTTAGCAGAACTCTAATTCTTTATCTAAAATAAAAGTGGCCTAAATAAATCCTTATATCATTAGCTATGTGCCAGTGAAAGTTCTGCCAAAGTCAGTCGAGCTGTTTCAGAGACAGACAGACAGATAGAGACAGACAGACAGACAGAAGGACAGACAGACAAACAGACAAAAAGATTTAAAAATTGTGTTTTTCTTATAGGTACTGTATATAATTTCATATTATGCATTTAGTCAAAAGCTGTTATTTTGAAATTACAAACAGTCACTTCAATTTTATTTATCTGTATAGAGTATAGATAAACTACATACATAATATGTATTTAAAAGCAAATTGTCTAAAGACTGATTTATTGATAGTAATTGTATATATGAATAAAGTAATGCTATTGTTTCACTTTTATATGATAAAGTTTTTTTTATGGCTAATTTTTATCTGATGATTCTTCCAAGTTTATTTATGTATGTGACTATCTAGTACAATAAAGATACAAAAGCTTATCGTAGTCGGACTACTATTGTAAAGTTAGCATGTTGGGCATGTGTAGATTGTGTATGTTGGTCATTTCTTCATGCTAAAACAGACAGCTGGACAGGTTTGGGTAAAATTTCATATAAAGATAGGTCCTATGCCCTGATGTAACACATGGGGCACCTAGGGAATTACCCGATTTAAGCGAGGCTACGCTATATTTAGAATATACTTTAGTAAGATGCTGATAACAGTGTTTTATAAAAGGCGTAGTTCAAGAAAGTTCAAGAACGTTTAATACAGATATATGGTACTTAATTCCTTAATACTTAATATATTTTTATATTCAATTAAATTATATATGTACCTAAGTAATCAGAAGTTAATAAAAAAAGTGGCAATTAAAGGCGCTTTTAAAGCAGAGCTATTTAAATTATTTTATATTTATTTTATTGAAATTGCTAAGTTGATACTTTATTATTAGAAACATTTTATAGTTCAGGGAGTTTATTAATATCGAGATTACATGTTTAATAGTCACATTTTTATACATATGTATATAAAAAATCTTTGAAGTTTATATTATTACATAATATTATTATTTTATTACTATTACTAGTAAATTACCTTCGCTTTGCTTGGATGCATCCCTAGGTACATAAACGTAACGTTGCTTTAGTTTAATAGATCCTTATAAGGGAAATAATTTCGTAATACATTGTTTTAATATAACTCATTGGTTTACGCGGCGTACGTCAGTAAAGCTCCCAGTCGGCATGACTTTTTCCATCTTCAACAATCATCGTCCTATTTTAGAAAATTTATACAAAACTTAATAAATCATATACCTACCTTCCTTATGAAACACTTTGTCTATTGGTGGAAACCGAATGAAAATCCTTTCAGGAGTTTTTGAGTTTATCGCGTTCAGATAGACAGACGCAGTAGGGGGACTTTGTTTTATAATATGAAGTAATATTATTTATAGAAAAAAGTTAAGTAAGTAGTAAGTTAGTATAGTTAACTAAACTTGTGTTAGTTATTTAATATTTATATATATTTTTCTTTCAAGTCATAATTACGACACCAGATACATTATGAAAGTTTATGAGTACTCACACAGTGAGTGAGTAAGTGAACGATGTTTAAATAAACGTGCTTTTGCGTGTACATTTATAACTTCTTTACGCTGGTTCAAAGCAGCTCTAATCTTGAATTAATATATATAATTTATTGTTCATTAATATACCTTCCATGTGAGTAGAGTCACTTATAAAAATTTATAAGTATATGTTTGAAAATCAATGATTAAGTACATTTTAAGATTTTTAGAAGTGTAAATAAAAATAGCAAACGCGCGCGTAATGCACTCCATAATATGAACTTTCCCACACAGCATGTTCTGTTTTTTAATAAGGCTCTATTACTTTCTTTATATGGCTCGATGAATTCATATTTCAACAAACCTTATTTGTGTTCTTGATAAACAAGTTCGAGATTCTGTTACGTAAAGGAGTGTAAATTTACTATAAAAACAACACAAACGTAAAACCTAATATTGATCATTTTTATTTATCTATCGATTTCATGAAAAATGTTTATATGAAACATTTTCTGTTTTTAAGCAACTTATGATTTTTTCCCAGAGAAACACCAATTCTCTTCGGATAATTATTTATCATTACAAAGAGGCTACAAAGGTTAAAAATTTTATTTTCCTTTTCCTAAAAATCATTATCAAAACAAAAGTCTTGCAAGTTATTTCAAAATACAGTCTCTTAAGTTAATCCATTTAAACTAAAAAGATCCTTATTTTTAGAGCAGAGAGTACCGTTTCTACTAACAGGAAAATTAAAAGGTCAGAATTCTCGGCGTTCTGTTGTACACACGAGTAATTAGCTTCATGACTTTCATTTAATTAATTTGCCGAAAGAATGACGACGAAATGTTTAGAAATATTCCATCCATTACAAGTAAAATGAACTTTTCATTTCCAATTATAACGACAGTCGTCAAGAAAATGTTACTTGTTTAATACGTAAGACATATGTAACTTTTAAACTAAGATTTTGTTTTATAACGGTTTATTTTACATAGTCCTGTATAATAATAAGTACATTACAGAAGAAGTATAACTATCTTGATTACCTTGAATCATATTCTAAATATAGAAACCAGATAAACGATAAAAAGGAATAGATAAGATAAGTATTAGTTAGGCAGTGTAAGCTCAGTGGTAACGCACTCGCTTGGTAGCTGCTTCAAATCCCAGCTCTTGCACCACTGATATTTTCATATGCGAATCATTTCTAACATGATTACCACTTGTCTTACGGTGAAGGAAGACATCGTGAGGAAACCTGTATGTCTGAGAGAACCTAGCAAGTTTTCGACATTTGAAGTTCGCCAACCCGCACTTGGCAGTGTGGTGGACTATGGCCGGATCCCCTTCGTATTGAAAGGAGGTAAAAAGGGCTGAAAATAATACAATACAAATATAAGTTTTAGGGATTTGTTGTAAAACTTGGACTAAAATATGCCTAAAACTTGGGTAATTTTGATCATTAAAACGACAATTATTTCTCGTCCCATCTAAAGTTTTACAACCTTTTTATGATCAGATTTTGATAAAAATTGCATTTTATAAATAGTTTTATTTTAAGTGTTTACTATTAACAATATAATTTACTTTAAAGTTCCTTAAAATCAGACTAAACATAAAGCTTGTAAAATTTAAAATAAACTAAAAATAAAACCAAAGCTCTATAAAAACTGAATCTCTAAAATTAAAGCTCTGTATAAATAAGCGAAGCGTATTCCAGAAGTAATTACAAGTATTTGATATTTAGTCAAATAAAGTAATAAATTCTGATTGCCTGTAAATTTAAATTAAGCAAAGATTTCAAAGAAAGATTAGAAATATAATTCAGCGTTTCAAGTGTCGGAAGGATTCATAACGTTTATAAGACATCGGATTAAATTAAATGTCGCGTTATTAATCTTTAATTAACAACATAACCACTTCCCACTCAAATATTATTTTAATTAAAAAAATAACTCACAGATAAAATATTTGAATTACAATTACAATTCTACCGGTGGTAGGACTCTGTCAAGCCTGAGGAGTCCGACTGGATGGGTACCACCCCCTTATCTATTTCTGCCGCCAAGCAACAATGATTGCATTGTTGTGTTCCGGTTTGAAGGATAAGGTAGCCAGCGCAATTACAGGCAAGAGGCATAACATCTTAGTCCTCACAGTGATAACGCACCGGCGGTTCTGCAGTTTTGTTACATAAAACTTAAGTGCATGAACCGTAGGTGTTATGGGCGACAGGTATCGCTTTCCATCAGGTGGACTGTCTGCTCGTTTATCACTGAATACCATAAAAAAAAAAAAAAAAAAAAAACTATAAAAACTTATTCGTTATTATAGAATTGTTGCTAAAACATAAAATAATACCTAAAAATGTTTGACATGTTGGTAATATTTAGCTACTAGACTATTTTCTAGTAGCTTTTTGAGCTGCAGACAGTAGCTAAGTGTCAATGTCAATAGTCAATAAGCAATATCGAAACCTATAACAACGTTTTTCATTAATGCGAGATTGATCAGAGCGAATTTCCGTTCTTATTTATCAGTTCAATTAATACAGAGACTCAATTTACCTGAATCTATCCTAAGCCATAATTACATAAGGCTTTTTATTGAAAAAGGAAACCAATGAATTAAACGAGACGCGTCTGGTAGTACTCGTAATTACTCTGGGAGTGACACAATTATCTTAGTTATAAATACCGCACGAGTTTTGCTCGGCGGTACTTTGATGGTTTTTATCAGTTCGCAAAAGCAATTGGCCCCGACTCGAGCACATCATCACATCTCAACGTATAAAAAGGCATTGTGCGTGGCTTAACATGAATCATCGCCATGATTATTTGATTCCTTATTAATCACATGATTGGTTTAAGAACGGAATGTTTTATAAGCAATAATTAAAAAAAAAAACATTTACAGTGTAATGATTGTTTATATGCATTAATCGTTTTTTTTATTTCTATTTATAGCTACTGTATAAAATAAGACTGCCTCGGTGGTGTAGTGGCTAGCATGTACGGCTGCACATCCTGAGGTCCTGGGTTCGAGTCCCGGGTCGGGCCAAGTTTAGTTATTGAGTCTTTCTGTATAGTAAGCCTCAGTAAAACAGCCCGGAGTTGGGAAGTTGGCGGTGTTTCACCCCCGTGCCTCGGAGAGCACGTAAAGCCGTCGGTCCTGCGCCTTAACTCTCACCGGTCGTGTCGAGTAGTCATCCCACCGGAGTATGAGAGTGACAGGAATAGAGAGTGCACTTGTGTCTGCGCGTACACTTGTGCACTATAATATCACCTGCGCAGTTGGCTAGTCTCAATGAGATTGGCCGCCGTGGCCGGAATCGGTCAGGAGAACATCATAAAATAAGACCTTTGCCTACTTTAAAGAAACTGATAGTTATTAAATCATTTTTGGTGGGAAAATAAAACTGGAACCAAAATATTTTGTAAAACGGAAATAACTACTATTATCTATATACATATAATAAAATTGTAACTAAGTCGAAGCTGTATATTAAATATATATTTTTTTAAATGTTATTGAAATAGAAATTATTATAATATTATATATAAAAATATTAATTATTATACTATATTAGATACAGAGGCCGAATCTATATTTTTAGAATTTTTGTCTGTCTTTCTGTGTGTCTGTCTGTTACCGCATCACGGAAAAACCACTGGAGGGTTTTGATGAAATTTGGTATGATGATAGCTTGTTATCCGGGTCAACTACTAGGATACTTTTTACTGCGGGAAAATATCTCATCTCTTAGAAATCTATACTGAACGTTAAAACGTAAGTATGGACGAACCCTAGTTACCAATAAATTATAAAGTTAAATATACTCTGGAAAAATTGTTAAAAACAGTTTCTACTTAGGTAACATTGTATTTTATGTGAAATAATAAACGTGCAAGATAGTGGATTGAAAAAATTATAAGCAGAAATTTCTTGGTAGCCGTAGATAATCTGACTGGCCGTAATTATTATCTTATGAGGCAGAAAGCAATAAATTTACTCTACGTTCTAATCTCTTCTATTACAAGTACTTAGTGTATTACGCTATAAATGGTTTAAAAATAAATATTCTAGGCAGCAAAATTTGCAGCATAGACATGCTTAAAAGTAAAACCGAGGCTCGTATTCATTTATGCACATGCACCTTTGATAAAATTAAATAATAATAGGTTATAAAGAAAGCATTGATCGCAAATATGATGATGTTGTTAACAAGTATTGCCAATAGGTTACTTGAATAAAAAGCAGCCATCCAACCCTTATCAATATTTATGACGCTCAGCCATTTTACATTTGAATTGTAAATAATCCTACTTAATTTTCATTGTTCTGCAATAAATAGTAGATTTTATTATTACATAATTGTTTAAATGAAGGGTTATATTTTGTTTATAGCAAACTTTACTACCTTATTATTACCTAATCGAATTCTTTGTGTAAACATTTACAAAAGATTTTGTTATTATATACAATGTACATATCTATTATGTACAACTACGACAAAAGGGGAAAGTATCTCACCCGGTTTGGCGGTACTCACAAACGTGAGCTCTCGTAGAGTTAGTGCTTTTTTCTATACAATTTTTGGTAGGATCTCAAAGAGATAATAATTTAAAATAAGACATAATATGTTTGTCTGCAGGTTGGGCTTAACCCACGATGGTGAAGACCAATGCGAAAAAGAAGGTCTACGTGGGTCAGTGATGGCGCCCACAGTCCTCGCTACGCTACATAACTACGCCTGGTCCTCATGCTCGAAGCAACAATTCCATGAAAAATCCAAGTAAGTGTATGTATAAATATTGGTGTTACCATGGAGTAAATAGGTAAATTGTGAATGCATAAAAGTCTTCACTTTTTACAGTAATCTTATTTAGCTCTTTTTAAGGTCCCACAGCTGGGCACTTGCCTTTCCTTATTGCGAGGGGGGGAGAGGATATAGTCTTCATACTGACCAAGTACGGGTTGCCTTTCAAAAAATAGGTTTTGAACAATTAAAACAATAATAGTTAAATAAAGATTAAAGATAAGATAAGAAAGGCTTAAAAAAAGACAAGGAAATTGGTATATCTTTTTACTAACAGGACCCGCGGCTACGCCCGCATTTAATCTACAAAAAAAACTTTTTGGCTTTATGTTATACAGCAAATCATCCTCGCTTCGCTCAGGTTTTTCGCTATATATTTATGTCACTATTTATATAATATTGTTCATACAAAAATACTAAAATCGTGATTAAAAAACGGGGAGGTGGGGGTAAGAGGGTGAAAAATACTTTACGACCTATTGTCATACCTACCAACTATGCAAAAAAAAAACATTCAAATCGATTAAGCCGTTTCGTAGGAATGTGGCCACAAACATCGTGACGCGAGATATTTATACATAAGATCATTTGTTAAAAGATTTAAAATTTTAATGATTATTTATTTAATCCACAAAAAAATTTAAACATACTCACAAAAAGAATAATAACTCTGTGTAAAAGATGTAATTTTTGAGTTTAAAGGTCATTAGTATTATTATTATCTCAACAAAATAATATGGCTTGTTAAATAAGTTATCAAAAAAGTTCGAAAAAATTAATAATATCTGATAGCAACATAAGTGTTAGGACTATCTGTGAGCTTAATTGAAATATTTTAGCTTCTAAACGGATGAACAGCTTTTCAGTTTTTTAGCTTAGCTTTTTTCAACTCAATTTAATCGGAATATTTCTTAACTAAACTTATTTAGAGAGATATGAGATTGTTATCGAAAAAAATCTTTTTAACAAAATAATTTTATCATATAAGCAACGTTCACTTGTCAACTTATTTTATACGCCATTTACAATAACAGAATTATTGATATTACATACAATACATAAAAAATCATTTCAGAATCCTAGAGCTTTATATCTGGTATTTCATTTTGTTTAAAGGTTTCTGAATCGAAACGAGTCGTCGTCATTGAGTGATAAAATAAGATGACACTATAAAAGAAGCTTTGTGAGATTTCCAATCGTACTTTCAATAATGATAATCTTGCTTTGACATATAATGATATAAAAATATTCTAGCATGTCATCTATTCAGTCAGAGTCTTTGTATTTAGCACTTATAGTAATTGTAAATAGAAAAAAAGCAGTTTTCTATTGGTATTTGTAGCTACTTAAATAAGAGTTATAATATGTGGCCTATAAATTTACTTAGGTATTAGAGTAAAATTTAAGATTTGTAAAACGCGTTTCAAAGGGTTATACTTGGCGTCTGATTAAGGGTGCGGTAGATTGAGTTGTATCGATATTAATTAAAGACTTTCTATCAACAATCGACTCGACAGAATCACACACGGTACGTGCAAAGTTCTGGCTTAACTCAGTCAGAGCACTATCACAGATCACATAATACTACACTATTTTTCACCACAAGTCCCACTTGCACTATGACTCTACTCCTCTAACCGCCGCCCTTTTCATATACATAAACAAAGATTTTGAATCTTTTCTAATTTCAATTCCTTTCTCGTAAATATTTAGTTCCTATCTTACACACGGCAATTTACAATTAACTATTTTTGTCTGTTAATTGTCATGTGTCGATGTAACTTAGAATGTATAAAGCATGCTTCAGATGTGCCATTTTTAATTTTTTTTTTGTGTAATGACGTTACACACTTCACTACGCAACAATATCATAACTGTTAATGTTTTGTTCATTAAACACGTATAGGAAATGGTGGTGTCTTCATCAGCGCAGCCAAGATGAGGGCGTGGAATTAGGAGGAGCTAAGGAGCTGTCTAATTACGTATTTACTATGGATGAGCAATGCCGAACGGAATTTGGTGAAGGGTAAGTGTTTTTTTTTTTTTTTATATAATAATATTATACATTTTCTAATGGCTCAAGTGGCACCCGAACGTCAACATCCAAATACATAAATGGTGTTGACTGAGAACGAAGAAACCAATAAACACTCCAGCATTAAATAATATTATTATTGGCAAAAATGAAAGCAAAGTTGACCCCTAGCCTGAGCCTTAAATATATTTATTATTTAAAAAACGACAAATTGTAATGTTTTAAGTTAATCTATATTAATATTATAAATGTAAAAGTTTGAAAAGTTTGAAAGTTTGAGGATGGATGTTTGGATGTATGTTTTTTACGCTTTCACGCTAAACGGCTGAATGGATCTGGATGAAATTTGGCACAGAGATAGATTATAGTCTGGAATAACACAGGCTACTTTTAATTCCGAAATACCGAAAAAATGCACGGTTCTCGTGGAATTGGTGTGTTTTCGTATGTATTTAGTATATTTCAATTAAATTATGAATTTAGGTGAAAGAGACCATAAATGCATTTTTTAAATTTTAACTATTATTTATTATTTAATTAAATTATTGGAAAATACTTTTTGCTATAGAAAAAAAATTATAAGAAATATGTAGAAACAACTTTTTATTAAGTGATTTTCTTATTTATAAAAAATTTTACTATTTGTCGGTGGGTTATATATCTTAACAATTAAGTTGACAACAGGGCATACTGAATAATGTAAAAGGATGACAAATTAGCCAAGTACTAAGTACTCTTAATAAAGTAATTAATTATAACTTTTGAAAAGTTCCTTTTTAAAATATTGATATTACTTCTAGTTCTGGGCTAAATATTTTAATCATTACTGTAAAGAAATTAGAATTCATTAAATAGCCATTTAACCAAAATATCAGTACCATACATCAGTATCATACAATAACACTCTATTCTAGGAATTAATTATGATATTCCCATGTTATGGAGAATAAAAACTATTAAGTATATGATTTTTTTGTTTTATGTATTCACTAAATGATATCCAATAAGAGTTTGCTTACGCTTCACATACACTATACAAATATAGCAAAATAAATGATGGACTTCCATGCGAACTACCTATTAAAGTCCTTCAGAGGGTGAACGATAAAAATTCGTCTGTAAAAAATGTGCTCACAAGTGAACCATGTAAATTTCCATGCTTCTCGGTTTAGGTTTGGTTTGTGCTTTGACGCCAGTGAATTAATAAATTAATATTTTTTACTAATATGGGCAATTTTTTACCATCAGTGATATGATATTCCGCGGAGACGAAACCTCGTATTTGCTAGATTTTGCTACATAAAGATAATGTACATAAAATTCCAGATAGTATAATACTATATTTAGCGTTTAAAAATAAATCATATTTCAGATTTTCGTTTTATTGTTAAACTTAAAATATAATTCACCTTAAATTCTTCAAAAATGTACGCAAACCGCATAGCACCCATTCTCAAATAAATTGATCATAATTTTTAATAGAAAAGTTTTATAAAATTATTTCATTTTTAAAGACATTGACGTTTTATAAAATAAGACAAATAAATAATATCCGTTTATAGGAGATTTAAGCAATTTCAAAAAATGCATTTTTTCTTAACTATGCCGTTGCAAATAAAGTTAAGATTTTAATGGAATAATCAAAAAAAAAATTAGGATTTTTTTTATATATATTTGGTTTCAAGTTATCAGGGCCCAAAAATGGGTTTCTCCTTTTCGTGCACTTTGTTCCTTGATTTTCTTGTAAAGATTAAGCGTATTAATGTTATGCGAACATTGGTTAAATCTTTATTGCGACATGTTTTTAGGATATTTAATTACTTTGTTTCTCTTCGATGCGTTTGGGGTAAAACCATACGGGGTAATACCGGGTGGTATCCGGTTTTGTACCGATATAAATCTTTTTTTTATTTTATGTTATTTTCTATGATAAATTGTTACACTTCACAACAAAGTGCCACGAAATTATAAAAGAATGACGAACCGACAATCCAAATGTGGATATCGTTTCGTTTCTCGAAAAAAATCCAAGAAGAAGAAGGCTTCAAACGATAAATGATGATTAGTTGTAATGTCTTAAGTATAAGGATTGGGTCCATGAAGGCTGTATTGGTTGGAACTGAGATGAACTGCATAAGTTCCATTGCTTCCGTTGTTAAGGGGTAAAGTCGGTTATAAAAATATAAAAGTAAGTTTTGGAGTAAAAAGTTAATTTTTGAAAAGGATAGTTTTTTTTATTACTTACAATAACGAAAACAGTGATCTTGTTGACTAATGTGTAATTAATTAATTAAAGTAAACGAAGTCTAATAAATTTAATTTGTAGAGGAGCAGGGGGAGGGGGGGTTTATTTAGTATAATGACTGCAATATAAGTTTTTAGCCAGGGTCGTGAGAATAATTAAAGAAGTTATGACAAGTTTAGTTATAAAATTCTCCTTTATTTTTTCTTATCTTTTTTCCACTTGAGGAGATGGTTTGACTTTTGCATAAACATGGGAAACAAGCAAGTATATTATGATGTTCAAAAGATTCCTTTGAAACAAATACTCTGAATACTCTAAACAAATATGTTGAAATAATTATATCAAAATATTTATAATCTTTTTCCTGCTGAGGTAAAATCTACGGTTTGTTTGCCAAGTAGATGTTGCATTTAAAAGTAAATACTAGAAATACGGCGAAGTTCTGAGAGAAAACATTTTATAAATATTTCCAGGAAGATGTTATATATTTATTCTGGTAAACATTTAATAGTAAATCTTCCTGGTATAGTTAACTTTTCAATATTATGTGCATACATAAAACAAAAAAATCTTAATATATTAAACAAATTCTATCCTGAATCATAGCTGTTGCTAAACCTATCTACAAAAATGGCAGTGGGAAAAATGCCAATCATTGATTAGTGACAATGTACATTTATTTTGGGCCCAAAAAAAAGCTGCTCGATAAACGAAAAAAATAATCGGGTGGTTGGTGGGTGAGCAATGATTTTAACTATCAATATCCAAAATGCTAAGCAAAATATTTAAAAAAAATCCTTACTTTTTATTGTCTCTCGTCGAAATCTATAACCATCTGCCATCAAATTGAAGCGTTCCGGAAATTAAATGCAAAAACAAACCAATAGAAAAATGTCGATTAATCAAAGGAAATTAATAAAGTGTTCTTTTATTGTAAATTACGTAACTTCCGTACGTAAAAATTTACCTGAACATTTTTAGTGCATTAAAAGTATAATACAGTATATTGTAAATAAGTATATTGGGTAAATAAAAATAAATAAAAATAAAATTGGGTAAATATAAATAAATCACTAAAATCGCAGTATTTCCCTTTGAAGTGGTTCATTCTCTTTTTTGATTTTTAAATTTGAATATCAATAGTAAATATATAAACATGATCTATCGTTTCGACAAATAGTGTGAATTTAGATTTTATTAGTTTAGCCTTTAAAAGAATCAAATTAGTCATAATCACAATAGTATTCTAATTAGGTGTTCATTTCGCAACATTAATACTTATAAATATTTAAAAAATGGAATGCATAATGAGAAAAATGTTTTATAAGGTATTATGATACGCTAAAACCAGGCTGTGCGGTTTCGTTTGGCATAATTCAATTCAGCCCATCTTTTATTAATGAAATCACAAGGTCGCAATCGGGCAGTCGTTGTCAGAAATATTTTATGGAGAAAATTATTTTCAATCAGATTGTCGTTACTGCAATGATCATATTATTACGTTATGAAAGGATTCATTCTCATTTTAAACTGAAAGCCAAAGTTATATATTGAATTGCGGTGATATAGTGGCTAGCAAGTACGGCTGCACATTGAGAGGTCCTGGGTTTCAGTCCCGGGTTGGGCCAGGTTTAGTTATTGAGTCTTTCTGTTTAGTAAGCTTCAGTAACAGCCCGGAGTTGGGAAGTTGGCGGTGTTTCACCCCCGTGCCTTGGAAAGCACGTAAAGCCGTCGTTCCTGCGCCTTAACTCTCACCGGTCGTGTGGAGTAGTCGTCCCACCGGAGTATGAGAGTGACAAGAATAGAGAGTGCATTTATGCGCGCAGCGTACACTTGTGCACTATAATATCTCCTGCGCAGATGGCTAGTCTCAATGAGACTGGCCACCGTGGCCGAAGTCGGTCGGAAGGTCATTATACTGAATATGTTTATTAAGACCTATGCTTGTTTTTTTTATTTTAATTTATTATAGGGAAACAAACAGTATTATAGAACATACAATTTACAATACAAAAAATACACACATTTAGCAGTTAAGTTTCCACAAATAAGAAAAACGTAATTAGAAGTAAGAGTAGAAAGCATTAGGCTAAAAGATGATACATACGTGTACACATATAAATATACTATAAACACAATTAAGTACATGAAAATATTATGAAAATTATTGGACTATGTTATTAGTAAATTTCTTGAAATTTAAAACAGCTTTTTTTTTTCATCAATAAAATATATAGCAGGTAATTGTTATCACAAAATATTTATGTTTTTGTGGCATCCTAACATATAAAAAAAAAACAAGTTTTGTAAACAAAAAAATATGTTAAAAACACAAATTGGCGCCTAACATCCGTCTTTTGATTTTTGATAATATCCATAAAGATTGTAACACTCTCGCTATTAAGACGAATCTAATAACGTACCTATACATCATCAAAATTGGTTAAGCTATTTAGGTATTACAAGGGAACATAGGATCGAACTTATACATACACAAACATACATACTTCGCTTCGCTGCAGTCGTGTAAAATACGTATAAAATATTAATATCTTATTTCACATAGTTTTGTCATTTTTCACTTTATTAACCCACTTCAAGAGGAGGACGTTCTCAATTCGTCGGATTTTTTTTATGTATGTTCACCAATTACTCGAAGACGTCTGAACCGATTTGGAAAATTCTTATTGTTTCAAAGGGTATACTCCCCAGGTAGTCCCATTTAAACTTTATCGAAATCGGTAGAGCGGTTTTTAAAAAATCAACAATAAATTATTTCTAAATAAATGGCTTAATCGAATATGTTATTAATAAGCTCTTGTCTTACAAATTACCAGCTAAAATGGAAAAATAAAAACTTTAAACGGGGGTTTTCATTTTTAATAGATACCTAAACAAATATTTTCGAAGTCGACGCCAGCCGACAATACTTTAAGATATGAATGTCTAATAGGTAAATATGACAAGGTATGAAAACTAATTATAGTTAAAACATTATACATCAATTTGTGATGTATTTTACGTATCGAAATAGATTAGATTTGCTTTGCATCGATTGGCACCGACTTCGAAAATATTGATGAAGTAACTATCTATTTTAAATGAAAACCCCCGTTTAGTTATTTTTTACTTTTTAGTGCCTGAAAGTCGGTTTGTACGTACGAGAATCCAACTAGCATTTTTTTTTATGGTACTCAGTGATAAACGAGCAGACAATCCATCTGATGGAAAGCGATACCTGTCGCTCATAACACCTACGGTTCATGCACTTAAGTTTTATGTAACAAAAATGCAGAACCGCCGGTACGTTATCACTATGAGGACTAAGATGATATGCCTCTTGCCTGTAATTGCGCTGGCTACTTTGTCCTTCAAACCGGAACACAACAATGCAATCATTGTTGCTTGGCGCCAGAAATAGATAAGGGGGTGGTACCCATCCAGTCGGACTCCTCAGGCTTGACAGAGTCCTTCCACCAGTAAGCATATAACTGATTCATAGTATTATATTATATTTCTTCAAAATTAAATTGTGTTTTTCAAACAAACAAAAGACTTAGTATAAAAGTTTTACTTTTATAAAATTATTAAATTATTCAAATGAAAAAAGAAACAAAATTGAATATTTGTGAGTAAATAATAAATATTACTTATAATTGTTAATGTATATACATATTTATTATTATAAATCGCAGGTAATTCTTTTTAGTTAGATCATATGTATAGAAAACTGAAAAAATATAGGTAGGTTATTTCTGTTTGATATCGAAATGTATGAATATAATGGAGTAACGACGAGCATTGACGATTTTCCAATAATCCGTTTACTGAGCATCCAATCAATTTCAAAGCTTGGTTTATAGAGTGACTATCCAAACTCTAAATGAATTTAATATTATATTTTTAAAAAGTAAAAAAAAATTATTCCACGTAGTAGCGAAACACTAGCACTAGGTCTGCGGCTTTGCCTATATGCAACGGTTTAAAAAAAGATGATGATCATATTAGATACGTTTTCCCAAATATTTCTAAATTAGTGCTTTAGTCTTAGCATGGGTGAGCAAATTTTCCTTTACTATTCCATACTTTTTCATGCAGGAAGTATTTGATGTTTTTCTATAAATTTATATTCTAAATAATGACAGATTTAAAAAAGGTAAAGATTAAATAAAATCTGTAGTATTATCATGTTGTTCCATTTTTATATAAAATTCCAAATATTGAATCTTTCAAAAATAAAATTAGGTATCGATATTCGTTCAGCGGCCGCCATCGATTCATTATTACAAGCATCGAATACAGTAGTCGTAAATGAAATGGTACATTAAGCTACCATACTTAATATACTTAGCTTAAATCATGTTACAAATGTTGAGTATTGCATGCTTTTTCATACGATAAGGTATTTTAACTGTAATATTATTTGCTTTACCTTTTAGAAGGTCCATATATATATAAGAGTAATATGAGCTTCTTTATTTACTTCGGTATTAAGTAGGTGTATTAGTGAAGCGAAGGCCTGTTATTAGTTAAATATTAAATAAATAGTTACTAATATATCATTTTTTTTAAATAAAGTCCATCACAACAAACTTACATTGTCTACATGCTCATGGTTCTATTTATATTTACGTGAAGCTTACACAAATGACTAATGCAGGTCGTTCCTGTTGGGGTCCAGTACCAACGATTTCTTGCAGTATTAAGCTTTAAGAGGCCTATTACTTTATGACCGTAATTTTTCAATTTAATGCCCATTCTTGGCTTTCTTATTCAGAGAAACTGAAACTCTTCGACAATTTTGACTTATTGTATGTGGATCATAGCGGCCTCACTTTTCGGAAATTTCCATTGTTAATTGAAATAAAGCCAAAATTCCGAAGCAAGTTTTAATAAAATGCGCGACGGCACTTTTTCAAGCTCATAAATCGAAATACTATACTAAGCAAACGAAATGAAAAATATATAATAATATCTCGTATATAGTGGTTGAGTTTATAGCGGCCTCTGAATTTGAAAATATGTATAGGATTTCTACAAAAAAAAATCCTTTTCAAAATCTCAAAAACTATTAAAAACGTTCAGAATTAGCTGTAAATATATCCTAAATATATCCTATATATCAGAACATACGTCTGTTCAAAAGAAACGTAATTACATACTTTTTTTTTAAATAATTTATTATAAAACTTTACACAGAAGTAATTACAATTGCAGAAAATGCAAGAAACAGCGATGCGTTGGCTGCTCGAACTCAATACCATAGAACTTACATTTTGTGATAGGCCTCTTAAGCGAAAATGAGAAAAATCTATCAAACTTTAGTAACAATCAAACTACAGGGAGAATTTATATTTTATAGAATTCGACCACGGCGACCCATTAAAATGAAGAGTTACCTTTATTTCAAAATTCTAATATATCCTGAACCGTAAAAAAAGTAAACTTTTATAATTGTTTTAGTAACTTTATTGGTTATACTTCTATGTTAAAAGCAAAGTGGTCGCAAGCGTTTTAACTTTATAATCACTTTATTTACTGAAGCCAGGAAAGCTTTTAAGTTTTAACTTGCTTCTTCGTAGCTGCTTGTTTACATTTTAAAACCAATAGTTATTAGGTTCTTATTGTCTGAAGTCGTAAATGAATCCAATGCACAAGTAACTTCAAAGATGCTCTTTCTCATTGTAACTATATATATGATATTAGTCATATATCAGAGTTATTGGCTGACTTATTTTCGGCAAACAATATTTTATTGTATCAAGATCTGACAATGTTCCAAAAATAAGAATCCATGTATTTGTCTCTAATATTAATGACCTTTTGACCGATTTTGATTACGGCCGATCTCATTGGGACTACTCCTTTAAGCGAGAAAACTCTAATCTCCAGGCAGAAAACCCCTATAAATATTATGGGTTCAGTCGGGATTTGAACTCAAGACCTCGAGGAACTAGACCAACGAGGCTGTCGTCTTCGAGACGATCTTCGAGCTTAAATCTTTATAACTCACACTTCACTACAAACATTCAAACTTTCTCCATTTTAATACATTTGACAAATTTAAGGTTTTATTGAAATCCTTTTTATATAAAATAATAAAATAAATAAATAACATAAATTATTACCTATATTTGATATTTTTCATAAATCACCATAATAATCTTTAGATTATTTAATATAATAGGTGGATTATATGAACATTTAGAGAAACTTTACTTTCCTTTTATGACAAAAAAAATCTTATATTTCCAATTTCAGTCTAAAATAATATTGAATAAGTGAATTCAGCTACCATAGTTTATACGATAATATAAAGCAGATGCCGCTCGTTTTCTGCGATAACTCCACACTCCGATAACGAAGTCATGATTTATGTTCTCTATTTGATCTTTTGATTGACTGCGTCTAAGTAATTGGTTTTGTTATAGATCGTTTTAATAGTATTGTACGTTCGTTGTGCTTATAAATTGAAATTAATAAAAGTATTGGTAATATACACTCGCTCTTATTTTCAGAGGTAATATTAGTTATTATTTTAATAGTTATGTTAAATTAGTAATAGCTTACAAGTTTTATTAACAGTGTTAATACACTGTTAACAAAACGTGTAATCAATATAATCATCAATTTTGTATTATAATACAATGGACGTCATTTAAGTCAAAGGTAACTTACATAATAATTATTATTGTAAGAATTGTTGCAATTCGCCTGTAAAACATAAATATTTTAAATATGTTTCTGCAAAAGCTGCTTGCGCTAAAATTATTGACATCTGATTTATAGAATAAAGATTTATTACAATACCTTTATAACTGACTAGCGACTCACCCTCGCTTCGCTTCGGGTTCGTCCCTAGACAAAAACAACTTTATCCCACGGGACCCGTTCACTTTTCTGGGATGATATATAGCCTATAGCCTTCCTCAGTTAACGGGCTATCAAATTCAAAAAAAATTTTTCAAATCGGATCAGTAGTTCCTGAGATTAGCGCGTTCAACCAAACAAACAATATATATTGTATGTATATATAAAAACTAGCGACTCACCCTCGCTTCGCTTCGGGTTCGTCCCTAGATAGGAAACAAATCTATCCCACGGGAACCGTACATTTTTCCGGGATGATATATAGCCTATAGCCTTCCTCGGTTAACGGGCTATCTAAAGCAAAAAGAATTTTTCAAATCGGATTAGTAGTTCCTGAGATTAGCGCGTTCAACCAAACAAACAAACAAACAAACTCTTCAGCTTTATAATATTAGTATAGGTTAATATTAGTATAGGTTAACAATTATTAATTAAATTAACAATATATATATATATATATATATATATATATATATATATATATAATATGTATATAGATAAAAAATACAAAATAAATAAATATTTTTAATGTGTAATATTATGTGTTTGAAATTCCAAGCAAGTTTTTAGTTACAAAGAACTAATCAATATGTTAGATCAATCCTGGGTCCTCCTTGTTCCTTTTCACCCCATTGAAAAGTTACTCAATCGTTAGATAGTTATATGTATCAGAAATTTCTCGTTTGCGTCGAACATGTTCCCAATTATTGCGAACAAAAGATAAGAGTCTATTGATATATTGATTTACTAGCTCTCTCTGTTTCGCTCAAATTCTTTATGGTTTATTGTCTCATTTATCTAATAGGAAACCTTATACTTTTTATACATGTTTTTTACTTATTTACTTGAATGAAGCTATTAGTAAAATAAAATACTATAACAAAAGAAAACCAATATTATTATAATAATTTTACCAAAAAACATACATAAAACATTATTTAAGTCAAATAATAATCCCGAAAAAAAAAAATTCTCTTTGATTTTTCATATCACATTATCTACTCATGTATATTGTAGAAATTATAATAAGATCCTGTGATTTTACACTCAGTAGTCTGATTATCGTGAGTAATAGGTGTGTTGTTACTGTCTTTCATTATAAATAACAGAAAAATCAAAAAAAAAAATATGTTTTAGGTACATAAATAAAAATTATACCACTTAAAAATCTATTAAATTTTATTTTTTCTACAGGTTCTCAGTTTGCAAGTCGGTAAAAGTGAGGTCAGCGTGCGCTCGGCTGTGGTGCGCACATCGTTCTATGCCTCACGTATGTCGTTCGAAAAGGGCTCCACCATTAGAAGGAACACCCTGTGGTACTAATCATGTGAGTATCTGAAGCAAAAAATCAGGTTCATTGAAAATAATAAGATAAAATTTAGCCGTCCGAGTCAATTGTTAAGAACTCATCAAAAAGGATCTCCCTTTCTGATTGATTGAATTATTTACTCTAATTTACCTTCATTTTATTAATACGTAATGTACGACCCATAAAGGCACGAATAGGTTAATATTAAAAAAGAAGAATATAGTAATATCTGTACATATATGAGAATCTTGAGAATGAACTCGAGTTTTATACCATTAACAATTCTGAAAGAAATAATAAAACAATCGTAAAAGTTCTTATTTTTTACTATCGCACATAAAATACGAGTAAAAAAGCTCAACTTAGAGATCAAACGAATTCCTATCATAGTGTATCGATGTGAAAGATTCAAGAAGAATGCTTTGCTTTGGCAGAATGCTTTGCTTTGGCAACATCTAAGCTGTTCTTTTTGCACGCCACGCTTAGAATAATGTAATGAAAAACAAAGTATATCTTACGTCCTAATATTGCTACTACTTTGTTTATTAAGCAAAAGTTGCTAAATAAAATGAGCGACATCTTAGACCAACTATTGTAACGCATAATACACACATTACAATTTTTTTAAAGTAAAAATCACAGAAGAATTCAAATTAAAACTTAGAAAGATTAAAATTGTTATTGTCATAAATTTATCTTTTTTTTTCTCAATTAACAAATGCTGTGGAAACACCACTATTAAAAACCCCTCTATCTCTGTACATTTCTATTAATAGAAAGATAGAGCCTCTTTTTTCAAAATCTGGCAAGTGGTATCTCATCGGACAGAGTATATTTTTGTTACATACTTACAAGTAAAGTTAAAATAAAGTACTTACTTTGTACTTAATGAATTTTACTGACTTTACTACGCTATACTTTATAAGATACAACACGATATACGGATTAATTATAGATGGCTAATTGTTTAATTATAGTAGCGTACGATGTTTACGACTCAGGAACCTTAAAAAATGAGATGAAAAACGTAGCTTAAAAATGATTCTGGTAATGTTTATTCTTTTCACTGTGTTTATTATTTTCAACTGGTAACATTCCATTGTATATTTTCGAGAAATTCCCATTTTGCGACAGAACGTAATACATTGTATTGTTCAGAGCTGTTTTCAAATCCACGTGGAAGTTTAAATTATATTTACGAGTATCAATGTTCTGTTATTATTTATTACTAAATTGAAGCAGGGTCATATTTTTTGATGATATATGTTTTGATGATAGATGGTATTTTTGTACGAGTATGTTATATATATTATTTTAAACATAATATATTTATATTTTAAACTTTAAACACCTAGGTGGTTTTTTTGACTTGATTGATTTGACGGTAATATGGGTTTTTCTTTTTACTCAATAATTTATTACTATTTATATTAAGAACAAAAGATCTATTAACATATGTATGGTGAAAAAAGTTACAATTTATTTTTGCTCAATATATGTATTACCATCAATTCTTATTGGGCATAAATAAATAAGATTCTTGTAAATAATACTTATAAAATTACATTGCCCGCATACTTAGTGTCTGCACTTTATTATGCCACGAGCGAGTGTACTCTATGACCTAGTCTATTATTGTTTCCGCGCTGTATGTGGGGCCAGCCACCAGAATTTAGATGTGTCATTACCAAAATAACTTCGTAATAATAACTTGGAATTCAAACAGAAAATTACTAATTCGTAATATGGATACTTATTCAAGGACACGGCTCACACAATATTGTCCTTAGTTATATTAGGGATACAAACCTGTGATCGTTTGTTCTTATTTCACACCGCAATCGCAAAGTGGTTAGATGTGATTTTTAAACGATTTCATGAAGGTGGTGATAATTCTTCCGATATACACACATTTGTGTTTTCGAAAACATATGTTGGTTTTACACAATTTTAAGTTTAGGTTAAGTACTTTAATAATTGATACTTAGAGTATATTAATTATATGAATTTCCATTATTTCCACACACATGCATGAATACGAAATCGATTACAACGCTCGTGCAGAATGTGCATATTGTTTGAGATTCCATCAACGATTTTTAGCACCCGTGAGCGCGCATTAATGTAATAAAATCTTTTATGAATGTGTTTCCACTTCACATGTACTACGCTGTATATAACGCAATAAATGTAATTTTTTTCGCTTTCGTTTCGCTTTGAATTGAGCCAGATATCACCATAATGATTAACAATGGCAAATTGGATAGCTTAATTTGTAATAGAATTGTCAAAGCAAGATATTTGAAAACCAAGTGTGACTTCCAAGGCGGCCTTGGCGTTACCCTTTGTTGTTTTTGGCATCATCTTTATAACACTTGAAGGTTTTTGTACAGTCACGGCAAGAACGTTAATTTTATGACTTCATTAGGTACGTTTCTCTTTGTTCAGCGTTCATTTCCTGGCTGGAGGCCAAAGGTCGCTCCAACTTATTTTGGAATATCTAAGCCTATAATTACTAAGTCCTCTTGATTTTTAAATGAAGAGGTGTCAAACCGAAAATGCGTGATTTAAATAAATAAATAAATTATTGTTTCTTTGAGGAGTTTTCTTTTGTAATGAAATGTATAACTAATTTACTTATGATAATCTTTGTAACGATATATTTAGGTGCCTAATCATTTATTTTATTGAAAATGGATCGTAATCGAATTCTGACAAATTGATTCTTTGCCTCTATTTTATTTGCTAATTTGTTACATTAATATTCTTACAAAATCCTTTTGAATCTGCCTACTGAACAGCAATAATCGCGTTATAAAGAAATATCTCTAAAGAAGGTTTGCAAACTTCAGGGTGAACTTATAATGCTAAGAAATGAATTATTAAAATTTACTCTCTAAAGCTTGACTTTAACCGTTTTAAAATGAAACAGCTGCGGTAAGTTACAATGGAAAATATAGAGTTTTTCATTTCTGTTTCCTAGTCCTAGAGACTAATGTTTACTCGGACTATGTGAATGAAATGAAACTTTATTCAAATAGACTTACTACAAGCTCTTTTGAATCGTCAACTTAATTTAAAAAGGGTTAGTGTAGTCAGTCCCTGAGGAAGCTACCGTCGGCTCGGAAAGCAGTTCTGCTAAGAAGAGTCGACGAGAAACTCAACAGCTGCTATTTTGAATATCGAAGTTATATTATTAACATAATACTTACTACAAATAGCCCGCATACGAACACACATTTTCATCAACCAGAAACTCTTCAACAGAGTAATACGCTTTGCTCAATCAAATATTTTTAAATTTATCTTAAAATTTTTGGAAAGATAAATCTAGAACAGTTTATGGAATCTTATTATACATATATGCGTGTACTCAGCCCATAAAGGATTTTTTCACCTTTTGGTAAAAATCTAGGCGTAAGAAGCTTTCTTTCTATTCAAGTGTTTATTGTGTGTTTATTTGATTTGATTTGTCACATTATTGCTTTGAAATAGAAAGTTGGAATTACTAACACCAGTATCAACAACAGTACCCATAACTAAGCATTTGTGCATTGTTTACTGTGTTTTAACTGTTTCTCTACTGAAACTGTCATCGATATCGATCATCAATAAGTCTTAGTATTAGCCCAACCTTCCGTGAATACCTTTACGCAGGATAAAATAATACAAAGAACATTATAAGAAATAACCAACGTATACCATTATCTTGCTGTCAAATAGCGGTGTCAAAGACAAAGTTAATAGAATTATATTAATTAAAAACTAACAATTAAGTGGAGCAATAGATCCTTTGTTCATCTCTATCCTATTTTATAAAAAAATATGATATCTGATTTGTATTGTAATTATTGTGCTTACATATGTGCTTGTACATATATAATTATAAATTGTCCAGTGGTGCGTCGATCGTGTTTGTGAGCCTATGCCGGGTCACACTCTAGAAAATAAAGAAGGTTCAGAGCAGAAACCAGCTGAATGGGGAGCGTGGAGTGAGTGGAGCAAGTGCAGTGCTGAATGCGGATATGGCCTGCGCACGCGCGTCCGCCATTGCACACATGCTGGGTAAATAGATGAAACATATCTTCTTAATCTCCGCAAAAAGAAATGTTTTGATATTCTATACAATATCAACAAAAAATCGAATACACAATAGTAGAGTTTTTTTTTATTAAGTCTATTTTTAATCTCATTGTATTTTCTATGGTATATTGAAATGTATAACTTTGTCAGTAGCACGCTGGAGAGCGCTTGTGAGGGCGCCGGGTCGCAGGCGGCGACGTGCTGGTCGGGCGCGCCGTGCGCTTCCCGCGACCCCCGTGCAGACGCATGCTATCGCCGCGCTAGCCATCTTATACCGTACTTACATCATGAAGGTATGAATTGATACACTTAAATTGGTACAAAATCTGCCTTTAATCCGTTGAGAATCGCGCGCACGCCGGCGTATCAGTTAACAATTAATTTCTTAGAAATTATCCAGGAGCTGATATATTACTAGAGACATGGTAAGGTGTTAGTATTGACTATTCGAGTACTTTTTTAGGTTTAAGATAGTGCTCTCAAAGGATGCTATCAAGACTATTATATCTTCAAGGTTTTACATCATTAGTAACAGAATTAATTAAGTCGACTAACAGACTAAAAGAGTCGATGTAGTCAAGGTAAAATGAATGAACAAGCGAGATGAAAATGAATAATTAGACTTGACTGTAGTTATAACAATGAAAACAACAAATAACTAAGTTTACTAACACCGTAAACTTATAAAGTGGATTAAAACACTCTCAACAGATTATAAGTTTTAAATCAAGAATTAACCATTTATTCCGTAGTTTTTCCCCCACAAATGAAGGTATAGTTATATAAACTAAAGTAACATTAAGATACGTAAGCATTCTATTTTAAGATACTAAATAGCTACTAGTGAATCAACTAAGCGTATGCAACAGGCCTATTGTTATTCACTTAACATTAACAAGTAATTAATTAGGCATGACGCGAGGACATGGCATTAATTCAATTTGTCATCACCACCTACAAACAGTATATTATCGATGTAAAGGCATGCAAATTATTAAGCTTGCCGACAATTGAGCAGATCTTATTAGCTCATACACTTCGACTGAGTAATTATTCATATGAGAAATGTTGGTCTCCAATTTCAACTGAATATTTTGATATTTATTTGTGAATTATAGTTTACAGTTTACACTGCATCATTGAATTACTATTTGGGGCTTATAGATAATTAGTTACATATTTGCGGCTGTGTATTTTATTTAATTGGTATCTAATTTTTTAATTTCATCTAATATATAAAATTCTCGTGTCACAGTGTTTGTAACAAACCTCCTTCGAAACGGCTTGACCGATTCTTATGAAATTTTGTGTGTATATTCAGTAGGTCTGAGAATAGGACGTAAACTATTTTTCATATCCCTAAGTAGTAAGGGTGGTCAACCCTAGGGACGAATCCCAGCGGAACGAGGGTAAGACGCTAGTAATTAATTAATTATTACTGCTGTTAGTAGAGTGACTAGCTTATATGACTGCAGAACATGAAGCCTCTGTCGTACAATTTATAGTATTTGCCATCATCGTAGCATTTGTGCTATATCTCTTGTGTACATAGAGATACTAAGAGAGATTTAATAATATCCATACTAATAATAAATATGTAATAGTATGTTTGTTTGTCTTTATTTCACGTCGAAATAGAGTGAAGATGGAGATGTATCTAAGTATATATGTATGTACATATGTAGGTATTATATATAATTTATTTATGCCATACTAACCTTTTAAACGGACCAAGGGACGAACCCGAGCGAAACGAGGGTAAGCTAGTCTGTCTATAATTATTACCTTGCAATTATTTTATTTTTATAGATTGTTTCCCGGAATTGCCAAAAAGCAATGTTCACTGCATGCATTCCACCTCAATCAAATTTTGAGCTGTAGTACCTACTAGAACTTAAGGGGTTAGCACTGTTTATAATTTTGTATAACTAGGTCTATCTAATAAAAAAATATTAAAGTTTTGGATCGGCGTAACAGAAGAATATTACTGTACTAAATAAAATATAAAAACGCTTTAACAAATACTAAAATCATTAATTACTAAATGAATACCTAGCATTAAGTTCGCTTTGATAAATAATAATTATATTCATCTCCCGTCGCATCACTCTGGAGATTAAGGCTTAGAGCCTTGTTGAAATATATTATTTACTCTTCTTCGAAGAAGAGAAAATTATACAGCCTCACAAAGTTCTGTTAAATAATGAAAGATATAATAACAATGAGTTTTAAAGAAGGTTTCCAAAGATATATACGGATAATGATGCTACAGAAAGCAAACTTAATATACGAGTACTAGCGGCTCACCTTCGCTTCGCTCGGATTTGTCTCTAGTTACGTTTTAACGGTTAGTATAGAATACACTATGTATCATATATATGATACACTGCCTCGGTGTAGTGGCTAGCATGTACGGCTGCACATCCTGAGGTCCTGGGTTCGAGTCCCGGGTCGGGCCAAGTGTAGTTATTAAGTCTTTCTGTATAGGAAGCCTCAGAAACAGCCCGGAGTTGGGAAGTTGGCGGTGTTTCACCCCCGTGCCTCGGAGAGCACGTAAAGCCGTCGGTCCTGCGCCTTAACTCTCACCGGTCGTGTCGAGTAGTCGTCCCACCGGAGTATGAGAGTGACAGGAATAGAGAGTGCACTTGTGTCTGCGCGTACACTTGTGCACTATAATATCTCCTGTGCAGTTGGCTAGTCTCAATGAGATTGACCGCCGTGGCCGGAATCGGTCAGGAGGACATTATATATATAATGTAATAATATAATGTAATATATAATATTTAAAATAAATACATATTTACTGTTTATAATTTTCTGGGCAATATGAAAAAATAATAAAAACATAGATTCTTTCTTTCATTACATTAAGTCCATCATGTTTTATACATTGTTAGACATCTTTAGGTATTTTATTTGGTTTCTCTTACCCTTAAGTCTAATTTATTGTTATATAAATCTTTTAATCAGAAATTTCCTTCAAACATATATCTTAGTTGTTATTGCAAAGACTTGGTGTAGTTCATATTATATTTTTTTATATGTAATTTGATACTTGTTTCTTGCTGTATTATAGGAATAGATGTTTATAGTCAACACAAATACAGTATCGAATTTCACCATCTAAGTCGTCTTTAAAAATGTATTGCCTAATTTATCGTAATCACGAATTTTGTACATATTGGATATATGTTGTAATGTACATAATTATGCATCAATATGTTGGAAAATACTGTTGTTTTAGAATCAAAGCACTGTGAGATTTGGTGTGTGGACTATGGAGGAGGAAACTCGACCAGTTTTGGATCGTTACCAGATGGAACATCTTGCAGCTATGATCGACCTTATGATATTTGCTACCAGGTACAATATTCGCGTTATTTATAAGCTTTTCTTATTATATTAATATTTCCTTAAAAGGTATCATAATTAAGATGCTTTCGATATTGAAAACGTGCTTTATGTATCGAACATACTTTGAAATTTTTCACGATTCTTCATTGATGTAAAGTAAAAAACCAACTGTAGAAAGATTCTAGAGAAATAACTAAGCAAAGATTTCTTGTGTCAGTAAACACATCGTAATCTTATATATTTAAACGAGCAATTCTTGTATATTTATATCTTTATTTCTTTATTTAAATATAAAACCAGCGATCTCGGAAACGACTCTAACGATTTCGCTGAAATTTGGTATATGGGGGCTTTCGGGGGCGAAAAATCGATCTAGATTAGTCTCATGTCTGGGAAAACGCGTGTTTTCGAGTTTTCATGCAGTTTTCTTTTTGCATTATTCCACGCAGAATATGGTCGATAATTTCTTACACTCGGTTGTAAGCATCGTGGTCAAGCAGTCAACGCGTAAGTTAAATAACACATATGTCCGGGATCGAATCCCAGTTGGAATACAAAGTGTTTTTACTTTTGTTTTTATATTTATTCAAGTTTTTAGTATTTTATCTAAAAAATACGATATAACAAAAAAGAACTCCGAGCGAAGCTCGGTCGCCCAGGTACTTCCACTTTATTAAACATACTTTGTACGAGCAGAATATGCTTGCATTAAACTCATTCAAAGACCAACAAACGTAGCGAATAAATATAAAAGGCTTTAGAATAATCTACTTTATCTGGGTCAAATTTAATTCTAAGCGCTATGAAGTGGAAATTTATTAAATCAGTATTGCGTTAAGCAGTATGCTACTGCATCAGGGCTTTCTAGTTCACCTCCACTTGAAATTTATATGTAAAAGATGAGCTTATATATTTTATCATATATGAAATGAGAGTTTAATAAAAAAGTTCTACATAAATTTTATAAATCACACTAATCACTAATGTTATAAATGCAAAAAATTAGAGTAATAGTACCTAAATATGAATTTATGTTGTATAAATATTATGAAAGCAGAATAACGTCTGTAGTGCTGAGTAATAAATCACAAATATATTAACATATGATAAAATATTCCAGGGAACATGTGTCAAAGGCCAATGCAATGGGACCGATCCGGTTTGCAACTGGTGTCCTGATGGCTACTGCAACAATAACACTCATGTATATACGCGACAGCTCAATAAAGGTAACTGAAGGCAAAAATATCTTTTGTATTGTACATAAATAAAAAAAAAGCGTAACTTATTTTGAAAATCAATTTGAGCTACATAGAAACATACGAAACTTAAGACATGAAGTCTGATATTTAATTTTTCCAAACAATATTAGAAGACTATCTTTACTCATCTTATTTAAGTAAGCTTCATTTTATAATTAATTAGGTTGGACGCGTCTAACAGTAATTCCTCACGAAGCAAACCAACTGTCCGTACATATTGCAACTCCAGTAGCAATAAATATTGCAATACGAGAGCGCCGTCGGGACAGGCCCATACTAGAACTAAAATATCATTCTAAACACTTTGAACTGGATAATAAGGAGGATAACTACCTGAAATATGATCCTAATGTGCCTGAAAATCTAAGAATTATAGAAGTTGACAGCAATGTGATTGACATAAAGGAAGACGAACCTTTCGGCTTGGAAGGCGAGGTAGTAGCAGCTGGTAGCATATTACGTTGGAAACAAACGGAAACGGATGTGTCGATATCTGCAATATCCAGGTTGCAGACTGATTTGATGATTATGGTAAGTTATCGAAAGCTTTCTTTATAAATTATAAGTTACTAGTGACTCACCCCGCTCCGCTCGGGTTCGTCCCTAATAACATGTTTTTAGAGATGAAATATTTTCTCGCATTAAAAAGTATCCTATATATTGACCGGGAAAACCAGCTATCATCATACCAAATTTCATCAATATCCCTCTAGTGATTTTTCCATGATGCGGTAACAGACAGACAGACAGATAGACAAAAATTCTGAAAACTATAGATTCGGCCTCTGTGTCGATAATAATGTCTATTTCAATAAGATTTTCCAAAAAATATTTAAGGTACAGATTCGGCTTAGTTAGAATTTTATTATATGTATAGATAACGTTATAGTATCTCGTTTCTTTAGTAATGTAGGTAAACTTATATACGACTGTACCTATGTGATAAGCTCTTTACGATTGTATATGATTAAAGAGGGTAAATGGGTTTTTTTCTGGACAGTATATATCTATAACCGAACGCGAATTCGGAACTGTTAACACTATAAAAGTGAAAGGACCTATGCGGATGATAAGTCTTAGTGAAGTTATATCCCACCATGGAACCTATAATCTTTCTTCAAGTGTATGTCTTAAGAATCCTTAAGAATTAAGAATGGCTATCATTTTCTATAAAGACATACGTAGAATAAGAGGCTAATGCTTTATTTTAAAATAAACCAATTAAAATAAATCTTCATTGTTTATCCAGCCGTTTCAAAGCTGGGCGCGTTTAAATACGTAAATAACACAACTCGAAAAAAAATAAGCGTGAACTGATGAGAGGGAAGAGTTTCCCGCGTAAATGGCTGACTCACTGAGATTGGGCGCCGTAAACGATATTGGGTCAGGAAGATATCAACATAATAATGATTCAATAATACTTACGAATATTGATTTTTTTTGACAATACTTTTACCATAATATATTATTATTGTTAAGTTAGTTCTGTCTGCCTGTTTACAGGCATAAAGTAAAAAGTGATTTTATTATTTGCTTTAATCCGTAGCGAATTAAATGCGCAGCTTGAATCTACACAAATATATATAAATACAGGTTACTTACACGATTTATAACTCAAGAACGGCTGAATCGATTTTTATGATCTTTGATTTGTTACATTTGTCTCCGCCCCGTATAGCAGAATGACTATTAAAACATTCAAAAAATTCAAGAAAAAAAAATTACAAGACTAATGCTGACTAATAACTTTTTATATCTATTTAAATAGTACCTAGGAACGCACCCGGGCGAAGTAAGTTACTAGTTCTACCAGCCTTTCAGGTCCAGCGGCTTAGTCTGAACTGAAAGGACTTAACACACTAATTTAAACTTTAACCCAGATAATTTTGAATATATTTTAACATGTCGCTATCGTGGTAACAACACAATAAACAACAAATATACATTTTTTCTAATACACTTAATAATACAAGCATTTTCCAATTCAGAGAACTAACAAAAATCTACTACAAAAGAGAATGTGTATACTTTTTTATATGTGACGTGAAGCGAAGCGTAACATTTGATGAGGGTCCGGCCCGGAGGCGCTTTAATTATTCACGGACGCTTTCAACTCGCCTACTGAAGTTAATTAGGAACTCACTACACAAACTTCATACGCCAATCCTTCTTTTATGTTGATTTATTCTGAGACATCATATTTGTGTTACTTTTATGGCATATCTTCAATTAAGGACCCTGGAAATATTTAAATATTTTTTATATGTAAGAAAAATCTCTAATACACTATTTTATTCACAAAGTAATTGCTAAAATTACGCTTACCTCGAGATAAAACGGTAAACCTCTTTGAGCTCTGTTATAATATTCTCTAATACATAATATGTAGTTTATTTATTAAGTCTTCTCTTATATGAAATATATTTTATTTTGTTATCACAACTCACAAGCAGTACAAGCAGATAAGCTCTAAGCTTAAATTGAAGCTAAAAAGTAAGAAACAAGTTATTGAAAGCTCTCTTAACATCTGCAAGCTATTGAATAATAAAATATCCTAACATTACTATTTCAAAATATATTTATCGTACAAACTCGGTCACTAACACTACGTATATTTTAATACGTATTGCATACTTATATTATAGTAATATTGCCATATCTTCTTCCACAGGCGGTTCCCACGCAGCCACTTGAAGAAATAGTCGCTGTAGAGGTATCCGTTAACTACAGCACGCCTGCCGGACGCACCAGACCTATGGAATACAGGTACCTGGTACAGTTACTTTCACTAGTGTCTTATCACTCGTAGACTTTGAGATATTATTAATTTATGATACAGTATTATAGCATAGAAAAATACCGTAATTAAAATATGGACAGGACAGTATAATATAACGATTCATACAGCGGGTAAAGGAGCGAAAATATACTGAGTGAAACTAATTAAAACAATGAAAAATATCGTAAATAAATATAACAAATGCAAGTCGAATAGTTCTGTAATATAAGTGATAAATCTATTATACTAATATTATAAAGCTGAAGAGTTTGTTTGTTTGTTTATTTGGTTGAACGCGATAATCTCAGGAACTACTAATCTGATTTGAATTTTTTTTTGTATTGGATAGCTCGTTAACTGAGGAAGGTTATAGGCTATACATCATCCCGGAAAAATGTACGGTTCCCGTGGGATAGATTTGTTTTTGTCTAGGAACGAACCCGAAGCGAAGCGAGGGTGAGTCGCTATAAAAAATAAAATTAAAATAATTAACTTAAAATTAAGAAACAAAAAATACTGTGATAGTTAACCTAAATAAAATTAAATAATATATATCAATTCAGAATCCAAAAGTAAAAAGAATATTTAAATAAAGTATATTTGAAGAAATTACTGCATGATTTTTTATATTGGATGTACCTTTAGTATAGATTTCTCAGAGATGAGATATTTTCCCCCAGTAAAAAGTATCCTATATGTTGATCCGGATAACCAGTTATTATCACACCCATCAAAATCCCGCCAATGGTTTTTCCGTGATGCGGTAACAGACAGACAGACAGACAGACAAAAATTCTAAAAACTATAGATTCGGTCTCTGTATCGATTTATGTCTATTTCAACAAGATTTTTCAAAAAAAATATTAATGTACAGATTCGGCTTAGTTACAATTTCATTATATGCATAGATAATATGTATATTATTTTAATTATTACTCAATACTTTCGTCCAGGTTAAGCTTAATTTGGGATACAAATAATTCTGTAGGATAAGAGAAACACTTAAAATTCTTTCAAAATAACAATCATTGAAAAACTTCTATCTCTTTCTTCCTTTACAATTTGCCGTTGTCTGTTCATTTGAATAATACTATAAAACTCAAATATAGCGGTGCAATTGATACATTAAAGAAAATTTGATTATTACAAAATATTTTGAAAACTTCTTGTTTCATATTTTTTCTGTCTGTTCGAATACACATTACTCAAAACAGATGGCTTCATTTTAATAGATTTTTTATTTGTATAGCTAAACTTAATTTCATTCAAATGAATGCAAATATTCTTAAGCTCCCAAAAATTAATAGCGATTTAAGAAATGTACCTAAATCCACAAGCAGAAGGTATTGCCTAATAAAATAATAAGAAACACAAAAGGCAACCACTCTCAAAATCATTCAAATAACTACGCAATAATACAATAGCTCCGACATAAAGAGTACAAATCTGAGTTAGTCCCAAAAGGAGCTTTGTATACCTGAACAATGTAGATGTGTAGAGCTATTAAACATTCATCCAAGTTCATCTACTAGAAGTAAGCCCTATTTATAAAACTAAACTTTTACAATATAAATGAATATTATATAAATTTTGTGGTGGTCCATAGAGGCTTTTAAACTTTAAAGTATGAGGTTAATATTTAAAAAAATATTCTTTCAAAAACTATAGAAGCTGTTATAAGATGTAGAATATTCCCTTAATATACAAAATCATAGATGCACAGTAACCTAACCTAACAAACATCTCTTCAAAAATGCCATCATAAGTGACGTTAAGTAAAATCATAGAATATAACCCAAATAAAACCCAAAAAATCCTAAGTTTTAATTTTGTTAAGACAATTTCTAACTCTCGCACATGAAATCAATGTGCCTTAACTCAAGTTTTTAAAGTCTTCCGAAAAACAATCGCCTTGCTGAGTCAGGCCTAATAAAAGTTAATTAGAGTAGTGTCGTTGCTATATTTATTTTATTTTCTAAGAAAAATTGCGATTCGATAGTATTGCCTCAAAAATTTCTATTATCATTAGTAATGTGAGTTAGTTTATTTAATAAACTTATTGAAATGGCTTTCCCCATTAAATATTATCAAATTATTTTAAGGTAAAAATTAAACTCAATTAAAATATTTTTTCCAAATAAAATATTAAGTAATGATTAATATAATGAATTATTCGTTATAAATTTAAAAAAAAGCATTTTTTTTACTGAAACATATACAAAAATAATTTAAAAAGTACATAACGATAACGACTACATTTAAATAAGAATAGAGACATGTGATTAGTTGACTAAGTTTAGAAGATAGTAATATACTGTTATTATAGCAAATAAGCGGTCATTAAAGCAAACAAAAAAGGTTTGATAGTATTGAACACTAGGTTCCCGAATAAGATACGCACCTATCCGATTATTTTGTTCTAGTATCATTTTCCTACTAATACATTATTAATGATATTTTATTTGTCTTTCTGCCTATATGTGGCCCCTTAATTTTATTGATAAATATACTAATATCTAAAAGTTAACAATTTATAATAACATTTTAATTATTATCTCTATTGAAACAAATAAAGCATATTTTCCTTGAAAATATAACGATAATAATAGAAGAGTACACTTTTTATAATGGACGTCACTTGACCCAGCTTTAAATATTGAAGATTTGTGAAATGTAAAGGGTTTTAAAAGCACCGACGCTCTCGCGCCCTTTTCTTGTGATGACCTTCGCCTCCCCTCCCGCCTCGTTTTCCTCTGTTTAAGCCTCCCTCAGCCCATCAAATCTGACGTCATACAGATAAAGTGAAATAGTAGTGAAACCATCCGGGAAAGCGGGATAAACGTCTTTTCCATAAATAAATCTTGCATTATATAATATATTTTTACTTTATTTTACCTACTACAATGTGATAATACATATATATTTTTAATATAATTTTTTTTGTAATGCACCCATATGCTACCTACGGCCAATTGAATTCGAATTTAGATAGGTACATAATATATATTAGCGACTCATCCTCGCTTAAGTCTGGTTTATTCGTTACGTTTTAACGTTTAGAATAGTTTTTTCAGAGATGAGATATTTTCCCGCAATAAAAAATATCTTATACTCGTATATTATAATCCGGATGACCAGCTATCATCATACCAAACTTCATCAAAATCTGTCCAGTGGTTTTCTCGTGATGCATTCCCAGACACACAGATAGACAGATTAACAGACAGACAGACAAGTAAGTATTCTAAAAACTATAGATTCGGCCTCTGTATCGATAATAATGACTATTTCCAAAAAATATTTAATGTACAGATTCGACTCAAAATTTTATTATATGTATAGATTTCATTACAGTTTTATAATTAATTCCCTATATAAATATTCTGACCTATCAGGAACTCTATATTCGCAATATTTACTTTATATCATCATAGTATACAATTATAAACCAATATCAAAAAGATCAAATTTAAACACAATAAAGTTGTAATAAAAATTACACGCCATTACATTTACATGTAGGTATTAAAAAAACAACAGGTTATTTATAATCTTAATTGTATTTACACATAAAGTAATAGTTACAAATTATGCAATAGTCTTTAATACATCATCAAAGAGCTAGACTAAACAAAACTTGAATGTAAATACGTAGGTAGCATCAGTAAATGATATTGTACTAACATCAGCTAGCCAACAGTTCCAATTTCGCTTAAACTAAACTATCTTAGAGCTAGATTTACCTATCTAAGAACCGTAATTTACTATGTTTAAGCTGTGACCAGTAATACATAGAAGACTTATTAGACATTACTACATACATACAGACAGACTATACTACATATGTATTAAAACTTTTAATAATATTTTAAGTACGGTATGGTTTATTTCAGTACACGCTTATACATATAGACACTTTCATTCTAATTTCTGCCGATTTTATATATTTATTGTACATTATTAAATTTATGGTTGATACATTTTTCAAACGCAAAATTGTGCGTTAAACGCGTTATGAAGTATATTTTTATGAAAGATATTTAGCATTAAATAGAGAACACACCACGAGTTTACCGAATCTTTATTATCAGTATGTTTTTGAAATACGCCTTTCTTATTAATGGTTGCATAAATTTCGAAAGTTTTTTTTATTGACCAGTTAATAATTTGTAAACAGCTCCTTTTTATTATAGAGACTAGCAGCTCACCCTCGCTTCGCTCGGGTTTGTCTCTAGTAAAACAAAAACAAATCTATCCCACAGAAACCGTATATTTTTCCGGGATAAAAAGCCAAGTATTATTCTAGACTATAATCTATCTCTATGCCAAATTTCATCCAGATCCGTTCAGCCATTCTGGCGTGATTGAGTAACAAACATCCATCCAAACATCTAAACTTTCACACTTATAATATTAGTAAGATAACTTAAACTTCTGCCAGTATTACATATAAAGCTGCAGTCATATATAGTACTAAATACCTATAAAGCACTGCAACATAAATACACACTGACACAGGCGAAGCTACAGGCAAAAAATAGTATGGCATAATCTATTAATTCCTTACTTTGTGAGATTACAACATACAATATGTATTATTTAATACACACCTGCATGCTAATGCGTATTTCAAATATAAGTGGTAGTAGGTACATTAAATAAAACTGTTATGAGATTAGGTGAACTGTATAATATAATATTTAAAACCTAACCGCACTGATCGACCGCATTATAAAATTAAAGTTTATTAATTAATTGCAATTTGTTATTTAGTTATTGGATGGCTATCATTGAATCAGTTCAGTGGCTCAAGGTATTACATACGCATTGTGTCCGAAAAGTAGGAATGATCGCGAATACAAACTTGATAAATATTTTTACAAATCAGGCTTGTCAAAAACTGTGACGGTATGTTGAGTTGTAAAGATAGCTTTCATTTGGCAGAATAGATATATATATCCTTATAGAAACTTAAGTAAAGTAATAGTAATTATTAAATTTACCACTTTCCAAGTTATGTTAAAATTAATTCAGTATTTTTAGTATATATATTATATGTATGTATGTATATATATATATATATATATATATTAATAATAATACCATATATATTAATAACCAGATTTCAAAAACAGGAAATATAGCAGAATCGGAGACACAGTTTAATTATTTATTTTTAATTTATATGTGATAGTAATATAATACGAAAGTCGACAAATTATTTACGATATCACGACTTATATCGAGCGTTCACTGTGAAGCGACTCTACTTGACTCGCGTTATACGTACGATGTCCTTCAAATGTTTTCATTATTTCTCAAGTATCGTCTATAATTATCTCATTTTACTTTCTTAGATTTAATTGTAATTCTTAATTAATTTTAATTTTCTAAAGTAGACATAGAACAATAATTTGGCTTAAATAATTAATATTTTATTTATCTTTATGGTAATAAATATAATAATGGTAACACTAAAAATATAGATTATTAAACAATAATACAATAATAAGTTTTCTAAAAATTGAAATATTTATAATGATAATAGCTAAAATTATATAAATAATATTCCATATTTCAAGTATAAAATTAAAATTATAAAAATGTTTAAAATTAAAATTAACAAATATTGTAAGGTACTTTGATGCCAATTTTCAAAATTTTGAATTCATTTTTGTTAATTGTGGTTAGGCTGTCTGTAACAACTATATAATGCTTTTGAGACATCTAACACCTTAGTCTCTCCCGTGACCATGATTGCTGTAAAGCAATCGAAACGTCGGGAAACAAAAATCAAAATAAATCCGCGAAAAAATCCGAAAGGTAGTTTTATTTAATTTATCTCATTTTTTAAATAATATTTACTTCACAATCTTTCTCTAACAAATAAAGATAAGTAATGCTTCACTAACACCCCTAGAAGCTATAAGTTAAGTAATTCAATTGTCCTGAAATTCCGATATATACTTACCTATTTTATTACACTCATTGTGTACTTAAAAAGTTTAAGCATAATAATAAAAGAACATATCATTATAATATTATCATAATAATTCATAGATAGCCAATAATTAACAGATGCAATACCATTATCAAGCACAAGCAAACACATTTCCCTATCACTACACGTAAAAGTATGCGTTACATATTTGATTATACTGTGTATTCTTCATTACATAAGGGAATTAGTAACACTTGTTACTTTTTATTACGCCCACTAATTATGTATATATAATATATACTTGTACAACCACTTCTAACTTCTACCGCATTTCTAATAATAATAATGACCTCCCGACCGACTTCGACCAAGGCGGCCAGTCTCATTGAGACTAGCCATCTGCGCAGGAGATATTATAGACCAAAAGTGTACCCGCAGACACGAGTGCACTCACTATTTCTGTCACTCTCATACTCCGGTGGGACAACTACTCGACACGACCGATGAGAGTTAAGGCTCAGGACCGACGGCTTTACGTACTTTCCAAGGCACAGGGGTGAAACACCGCCAACTTCCCAACTCCGGGCTATTACTGAGACTTACTTAACACAAAGATTCAATAACTAAACTTGGCCCGACCCGGGACTCGAACCCGGGACCTCTTGATGTGCAGCCATACTTACTAGCCACTACAGAGAGCAACCAACACAGACATATTCATTTCATTTGTAATTATACTCTGATTTTTAATTCCACGGAATTCTGACATTTCAGAAGTGTTGTCAACTTTGAAACATTGTCACTAAAAACGGAAAGCATTTTAGCAAAATAAAAAAATAAACCTTTCTTGAATTTAAGGTTTTAATTAGAAAAACTAAGACTTAAAAAATTATTGATAATTCTAAAATGGCAATTATTTTTTTATTATCATATTATTGAAGTTACAATAATTACTAAGGAAATTATTTTTTTATGATAGGAATCCCTGTCCAATAATCCATAGGTTGCAAGCCTTTTTTAGGAAAACTCCCTTTGTTTGTAAAATATTTGCTTCTTGTAAGAACCAATATAACAAGACGCCAAACCTAAAATAAAAAAAAAATATATTTACGCCGCATCATCGTGTCTGCCATGCATGTCATTCGGCTTCTACCTACTCTGAATGCTTGAATGTGCTCACGGTGTTTATTGCGATTTATTGTTCAGTTTTAACTTTTAATTTGCTATTACGTCTTGTTTAGTTAATAATTTAAGTTGTTTTATTTGAATTGAACTTATTTGTTGAATTTTTGACTATGGACCCACAACCTGGCCCGTCACGGGAATCGGTTTCGGTGGATGACTTACGAGAGGTTGACTTTCTGTCTCCCAAGAAAAAGCGACTGCCCCCATACCACTGTGAGCTCAACCCCATAGAGTTGATATGGGCTCAAGCAAAGGGGTATGGGGCTAAAAATAATATCACAGCTGAAAAATGGCAAGAAAGCATAAACCATATTATTAAAGAAGAGGATAAAATGTGGCCTCTTAATAATCTGATGGAGAGTGTGTGTGATTCGTTTACAATCCGAGTGGATGATGATGACGACAGTGATGATATAAGTGATAATGATTAATAAATATTTTCATGTAAAAATATTTTGTTTTACTCTTGTTTTTTTCATTTAACCATTAAAAATTTACATTATAGGTAGTTAGTGTGCATTGAATGCACAAAACAAAGATTATTTACAATGTCATACATATAGTTTACTTGATCTAATTGTGTTTCATATTTTTTGTTATTTTATATTAAAAAAATCAAAGCAGAAAAGGTTTATGATATCTGAATTGTCAAAGAATGATAGCTGTCAGAATTCCGTGGAATTAAAAATCAGAGTATAATTTAGCACAGTTTCATGTGATGCATGCAGAATTTGACAAATTACATTAAATTTCCGTAAATCTATATATTATCATTTCTTTAGGGAATATTTAAGTAATGTAATTTAAATTTATTTAAAAAACCTGTTTTTTTATAAAACATGTATTTATATTTGTCGTCACGATTTATACTGTTACGTTCTATGCGTTCGGGGATCGGAATTTAAAGCTCGTTTTCTGCACAAATGGTGTTTTATTGCTCTTGGTTAACAAGAGTAACTTATGGAGATTCACTAACACGCGCAGTATATACAAAGTTCTGGTTAAACTCAGTCACTGAACACTAATTTCCACCACTGGATACACTTTCACTATAACTTCACTCCACTTTTCTTCACTTTTCACTTTTTCTTACTTCTTCTCAGTTTTCACTTAGCTACGAAATTCAGTTCCCGACTGCCGGCCTTTTTATATACATAAACAAAGAACATTTTAGTATTTGAAAATTCGAAACCTTTCTAGTAATTTCGAATATTTTGTTCCTCTCTCACTCTAACATACGGCAATTTACAATTAACTAATCTTGTCTAAATCTCGAAACTTCTAGTAATATCGATGCATCTCCGAAAATATTTTGACAACTGTCTTGGGATGTGTAAAGCATGGTTCAGACGTGTTTTTTTTTTAAATTATTTTTGGTGTAATGACGTTACATACTCTCCAATACGCGACAATACATTATAGTTGAACAATTATTAAGCAATGGCTAATCATATATAGCTATTCGATCATTGTTAAGTTGTATGTATACGTGCCTACTATGACTGAAGTTTGTCCAAAAATCTTAAGTAATTGTAAGAATATTATCTGGTCAAAGCGAAACACTAGTTTGTTAATTGCCAATTATTTTATGCTATCTTGCATTTTTCAATTATATGCCAAACTAAAACAATTAAAATTTCATTATCTTTTCTTAGTCTAAATAAATAATTTTACAAAAGATGGTCGAGTGAACGTGGTCCGTGTTCAGTTTCTTGCGGCGGAGGAGTACGAGCGGTGCGCCCGCGCTGCCCGCGCGACCAACACTGTGGCTCCACGCGGTATGAGAGATGCAATACACATAGGTAAATATTCATCGTACCTTATCTATATGTTCATCTTATTATATGTTATATGGCAGATTTTGCAGTGACCAAGTTGCGGCTTTGTTTTGGTACAGCAAAATGTAGCTCTCACTACTCGCGAATGCATTAAACGCGACGCAAATTAATGAAATGTCTTTCCTAACAAGATTGTTTAGGTAATAAACATCTATATTACGTTTATTTATATTCATAGAAACTTAATTAGGTTTTGTATTTACTAAACCTTTCTTACTCTAACATGAAATTGAACTTTTGCCAATTTTATTTGAAAAATAAAAAATATGTATAAAATAATTACACTACGGGACTCAAATGCGTCAAATCACGCGTTTAAATCCCATAGTTTAATTATTATTTAATTATGGAACGCGAAAAGTTAAAATGAAATTTATCATTAAATATTTATTATCAGGTTACAACTAGGTACAGTGCTCTTCAATAAAACGTTTATCGCTTACATTCAAAGCACTTACAACACAATCATAAATTAGATATGAAATGTAATTTATAGCGCGAACGCTATAATGTTCTCAAATATTTCCATGAAATATAAATTCAAGTTAGACCTTTATTAAAACAAGTGCCTTGTAGTCTACTATATATATTTCAGATTGTTTGCGAGAGAATTTATATTATTTGCTGAACAATTCTGTCAATTTGCTCGTAATCAGATAGTATATAATTATCTAATTTAACATTATAATAACATTGTGTAAAGTAACTTCTTAAAATAGCTTTCATGACACAATGTGGCTTATCTTAGACCATTTATATAAAATTATTTTTACTTACTTCATTGATTGATTAGATACAGCAATAAGAACTTCTACCGTTTCCATATCAAGCGAAATAAATTATTAGCTACACGTACAAACATATAATTAAATCATTTAACATGCGTATTTAATCGATATAATTAATAACAATTCTTTATTTTCTTAATTGTAATTTTTCTGTTTTACTTTACATTTGGACGAAGCCAGAACAAGTAAATAACAGAAAAATAAAATTATTTTGCTAAAAAAAATCACGTTTATAAATGATTATTACGTTATATTCAAAAATAAAGCGAAGCCATAAACATTGTAGTTGCGACTTCACCTGGGCGGGCGGCGAGTGGGAGGGGTGTAGTGCCACGTGCGGTAACGCCGGCGTACAGGAGCGACAGCTGTTCTGTGTTCCCTCAAATATAAGGTATCTTTCCTTTACATTTAAATTGTTTTTAACCCTTTTCTTTAACGTCCCACTGCTGGGTACAGGGTATCCCTTCAATCCGAAAGGGATCGGGCCATAGTCCACCATGCTTGCCAAGTGAAGGTTGACGGACTGCACATGTCTTTCGAAAACTTGCTAGGTATGTAGGACATGCAGGTTTCCTCACAATATTTTCCTTCACTGTAAGACATTTATGAAACCTCATCATTTGTTGGAAATGATTTGCACATGAAATATCAGAGGTACGAAATCCGGGATATGAAACCGCTTCACTCGATTTCCCAAGCGACTGGATTACTACTGGGCTTAGTGTTGCCGAAGTATCGATAGTTTCACTATCGTAGTTTTCATCTAAAAAAGCCTTACTATCGATAGCTATATCGATATTATCGATACACTCGATAGTATCGATACTATCGATAGATGAAAATGTGACAATACTATTAACAGACCACAATACTATCGATACTATCGATAGTATTGGTGCTCACAAATCATAAACTATTGATAATATCGATACTATTGAAGCTTCGAAATAAAATAATATTAATGGTATCGATGCTATTGATAGTTTCAGCTATCTATCGGTAGCGCGTATGTGTGTTTGTAGTAATAGTTAGTTTCTTATTTTTGTTTTGAAAAGATCCTTTTTACTTATGACTACTTATTCACTACCCACTTCCTCTCTCTTTTTTAACTATACTATCGAAAAATGAGATCTACTATCGATAGTTGAGACTATCGATATTATCAATACTATCGATAGTATCGGTAATATCAATAGGACTATCGATATTCTAACTATCGGTTACTATCGATATGCTATCGATAGTCGACTCTCGATAGTTGACTATCGATCGGCAACACTAACTGGGCTACTACTGCCTTCATTTAAATGCTTTCATAAAATTAAAATTATAAACTTCTAGTAAATTAGAGTGTGTGTCGATTTTAGAAAAATAGTTCCTAAATAAACAAATCAGTTCAAGAGCTTTAATTTTGTGTATATATATATATATAAATTAATATTACAAATGTAAAAGTATTTTTGTTTATTTGTCCTTTTTTCACGTCGAAACAGAGAAAGTTGGCGTGACTTTTTGGTGTGGAGATATTTGGAAGATTATCTCTTTCCTACGGAAAAACACATTATAATACAAACCTCAACATGTACTCTATCTAATCGTTAAAACTTAAAACGTATCTAAGGACGAAGTAGTATATAAGTAGTAAATAAATAAATAATTTAATATTATGAATAGAAAATGTTGAACAAGACTTTCCTACTTAAAATCAAAAATATTTCCATCATAATTTTTGTAAAATTGATATCATTTTCTAAAAAATCCATCGGACGTTCTCATTACATACTTCGTATCAGTGGAAATTGCTAAAACGTAAATACACATGTACGTTACGTACGCATGTTCAAAATACGCAAAACCTTAAAATAAACCGAGAATTTCATAGTGAAATATAATCATCAATTATACAACAAATATGAAAAAAAACACATAATTCCTTTCAAACTCTTAGCTTTTAGCTTCTAAACTTGTTCATACAGTTGATATTCATACAATCGCAAATGTACGGCAGAGAGTTTTAGATCCACATAAACAAATATAGCTGGACCATTTGTTTGAGTTAGGGACAGGGACACTAAGCAATTCACTTTAACCTGTTAAAATTCGTGCACATTACTGATATTAGTATACAATTCTATGAAGTTACATTAAGTAGATACTTATTATAATATATTAGATCTTCATCGAAATTTTAATATCAAAGAAATGGGAGGTTTTCAGATATGATTTTACGAAAATATGAAATACTAAACACTTATTTATAAAACGTGAATCGTGATACGTATACTTTATTTAGATATTTTACATATATTAATATTTGTGTAAAAATGACAAAATCTAAAAAATGTCTTAAAAGAAATATTTTTAGCAGCAGTTAGTCTCTGCCTCATATATCAAACGTATATATTCAGTTTTGTTCTAGCTTTTGTCAGCTTTCGAAATATATGTACATTACTTTATCATATATTATTTATAGAAAAGTGGTAGCGCGTTTATTGGGAAAATCAAGTTAAGCAGATTTGAGCACTCGCAACTCAGATATTTTCGCGTGTATCTATTTCTCTTCAAATATTATTTATTACTTGCTTTTACGACAAAGGGAAATAATGTGAGGACAAATATGCATGCGTGTAAGTCAACCTAGATAATTTATCGATCCCCCCGTTTTTAGCGTCCGGCAGGCAAAAAACGCACAGGGAGGTGCCCCACTTCGGTGGGCGGTGTGCCGTGCGGGTTGCTCCTGGTACTTCTCTGATAGCAGAGTGGACTGTTGGAGCAACCCCATGGTTGTTGTGGTCTGCTTCGGTAGACCTACCGTCGGGGCGTCGTGGTTAAGTGTGTAAGCGATCCTACGATACCCCATTGAGACGGGGGAGGTTTTATTGGATTTTAGAGGGTAATACTGGCTTTGGTAGCCGGTGTGTCCCACATAACCACAACCACCTCTATGTCTATAGGTGGTTTGCGTAAATGCATTTCCCAACATTAAAAAAAAGGTAATTTATCGATAGACATGTAAAGTCCACCAACTGGCACTTGGCCACATTATGACCTGATATCGCATTTAGGGAAGATCCAAGGTCCATGCCCAGTAGTGGAATATTAAAAGGGCAAATTTAGTACTGTATTATGTATATTATCTATGAATATCGTCTTGTAAAAAAATAAGTTATATATATTATTCAAAATGATTGACGTTATTTTTATAATAAACATTAATTAAAAGTTGTGAAGACTATTGTACTCCTCAACATCTACTGTTTTTCCCACTCTAATGATTCTCTTCCAATCAATTCCACAATTATTATTTACAAGTTAATTCATATTTTATTACTGAAAAGATAATAAAATAATAATGAGAGCTCGCTGAGAACCACTGTATAATAATAAAGATGATGTTGCTTACGAAATAATTTTCAAATTAAGTTTCCCTCGAAAAATATTTAAGCTAGATAATTGGTACGTATTGCATGAAGTTAGATGTTTTTATAACATTATGTAGTTTAAATTAAAAAAAAGAAGATAAGCTTTTTTAATGAAAGCTCCTTATGTCATACTATAAAAGTGTTTAATAACCGTGTAATAGAAGTCGTAGCTGTTAGTTAATTCATGTCTACACGACTAGTAATGGAATTTTAACGCGCATCTTTCACATATTACGCGCCGACCTGTCAAGCTACGAGTAAGTGTATCGTAGAGTAAAATCTGACTTTAACTTAGAATAAAAAGTCGTTATTAAATTCGGATACTAATAAAGTACATACGTGTACAAGGAAAACATTTTTATAACAGGATATTGTTATGAAATTCCCAACTTGTAAACATATGTAGGTAATAAAAATTAAGCCTTTCGAGTTTAATTTATTAGATACATAAATATATATATATATATATATATATATATATATATATATATATATATATATATATATATATATATATATATAATTGTATAATCTTCAGATTATGCAAATGATAATTAATATAAATATGTAGGAGTACGTAATAATACATAGCATAGGAGTACGTATCGATACGTACGTATTGTACTGCTAATATGTTTTCTTTTGTTTAGCTAATACTAAGATTAAAACTACGACGTTTGACTGAACCCTATACGGGTTATAACTATAACAAAAATTAAAAATTTGCAGCGAGTGTTTTGTATTTATATTTGCAGTATAACATCGAGGTGGGAGCTAATACGTCACAGCGTGTCTCCTGCACTCTGTCCCCCCGCTAAGCCGGATAATGAGCAACCTTGCAATAGAATACCTTGCCCAGTTTACTGGCAAGAGATGCCTTGGACTCCGGTGAGATAATTATATTTTACTTCCTTAATAAACACTGTTGTAAAATCTTAATTTCAAGGGAGAAATTAAATAAAGCAGAAAATAATTGTTATGACTAAAAGGTGTTCTGATGAGAACTTTTATTACAAGTAATAAAATTTCATGCCTTCTAATTTCGAATACCTACCTACATGATAGATAAATTATATACATAAATTGATTGTCCTTTCAAGTTTGAATAAGTACGGAAAGTTCATTTTAATCAAAAATCTTACCAGTAATTTAATTGTAATTCATAGAAACACTTTTGTTACTTTGATAAATCAAGCTATCATAACACTATTGAAAATTCCTCAAGCATTAAAAAATTCCTTCTTAGCATTAAAAAAAATACCATTATTTTATGTATCTTGATATTCGACTATCAAAGCAAATTTCACAACTAAAATAAACTTAGCCCCAAAAAGCACTTAAACAGCTTACATAACTCTACTGGTCGTTAATACTGGTAATTGATTAAATTACGGCTTCAAGGGGTTGTCAATTAAATGATCGACACTTTGATTTTATTTGGTTTCTTTGACACGCTTATTTTTTTGTTTGATCGTTTCGAATTTTATTATGGTTTAAAAATTTATTAGCAAGAAAAGTAGAAATAGTTGCATGAAGTTAAGTCTTATATCTTAAATAATTTGTTTTTATTTTAAATAAGGTTTAAACTTGAATTTAACTACACAATAATAATTAGTATCTACCTGCGACTCTACAACTTTATTATAATAGTTATAACGCTTTAGCTTTTCCTAATATCGTTAGTCCGAATCCTGGGTCAAGCCATAAACAACAATTGGGGTTTTCTATCAATAAATTACTGTGTAGTAGTTTCAAAGTTGCTCAGTAGTTGAAAAGTTTACGATATTGACTTTACATTTATGGAGAATATGCTTTTCGGCGCTTTTCACTATAATATCTATATCCCGCGATGATGGCAAGCCTAAGTGAGATTGGCTGCCATAACTATATTTGGTGAGGACGACATATTTACTTATAATAATATATATTTAATACAGTGTTCAACAACATGCGGCCGCGGAGTATCACATCGTCCTTTAATATGCCCTGCGCCAGATGACAATCTGTGCGGCCCGAAGCCCCGCGAGCGTCGACGCAGGTGTCGCCTTCGTCGGTGTCCGTCCCGACCGTCCTTCGATTGTCCCGACACAGACGGCACGCAGTACTGCGAGCTGTTCACCAAAGATCAGTTAGAGAGGAACTGCGTTGTACCACCCTTTAGAAAATATTGTTGCAATGCTTGTAAATCTGTCGTTCGTGGAGTTTAGAGTGTTTGGTTTGGCGTATAATTTGCACTGCAATTACTTATAAAGTTAATTTAACTAATTATGATCTGATCGTTACGGGAAATCAAATTATAAAATAATCATATTATTTTTAAAGATTCATGAGAGTCATTTGTTAATAACGATAGTAAAACCAATTAAGAATTCAAATTCAAAAATTGTGCGTTAACATTATTTTTATATGTCATCGTATTGGCGCGTAGACGTTTTAAACGAAAAAATAATATTGAAATTTAATAATATGATTAAATATGACGTTATAACTTTAGTTTTTATCGACATTATACACGAACAAAATATTTTACAATGACAAATAACCAAAAATCTGTTAAACATGAAATAGAATGCCGAGACAAATTATATTAAGTAGATAATGAGAGTATTCTTTTAAGGTGTCAGCGCAAAAGCTTGTTCATTAAATAAAGTTATTATTTTGAAATTATCTACCTCAAAAGACATTTAGATTAACATTTTATTTATACGCCATTTTATTGTACCTATTTTGATACAGTTTTTCTATAGGTACAATTTTTCATACTTGTGATTTCTATTGCGCTGAAACCTTGCTAATAGACGAATAATATTAATAATAGTATAATACAAATGTTTTGTATCCAGTATTTCGTTAGTGTTGTCCCTAATCGCTATTTATATAAGTAAACTTAAGATTTTTTACGTAATAAGGACGAAGTGCCATAAAATGTACACACTTCACGTATAAATAAATTGATATCGTAAATGTGACTTTTATTTACATATTCGAGTGCTTCAATATTATTTTTTTAATTGCCCTTATTATATTTGCATTTGACGACAGACTTGTGTGATTGTGTGATGGTCGGAGCACATATTTCTACCGGCGAGATCGAGGGTTCGAATCCATTTTATTTTAATTTAAAAATATAATATGGACGAAAAAGTGCTTGTAAAAGTGTATTTGAATAAAGTGTGTTGGTTCACTGATAGATATTTGAAGCAAACATTTATTTATTTTATTAATAAGTTTTATTTGGTTTTGTATTGGTGATTTCTTCTGTTGATATTTATCAACCTGTTACACAGGTGACAGGAAGGAGGGCTTTCAGTTGTTGTTATGTTAATGTTATAAAAATACAACATAATGAGATTTACATTATATATGCAAATTGTCTAGATTAGTTAATTTAAAAAAGACCTTTGAGAACTGCCAGCCAGTATACATTACTTAGATAATTGCAAAGCAAACTTTTCATCTACATCGCAAACAAACACGAGGCTGCAAACTGTGTTCAAATTTCAGTCGTGCAAGACAGTTCCGTAGGAATTTTGTAACTTATGAATGGATTTCTTTCCATTTTTCTTGCTACTTATAAAGGAGGACAGAATCGAAAACAAAGGGTATATTATCGAATAAAATTTTATCTAGTTGCTCCATTTTGTGAAAATTACAGGCACATGTTTTACTTTATAAATAAATAAATATGTTTTTAATCATGATTTCTATATTCCCTTATTTATTAATTTTCCCAACAACTTTAATACACCCAGCGTTTTAACCTAAAAGCTCTTTTGTAAGAGCAATATTCTGTTTATGGGTCATAAAATGCGCATGTTCATACATTCGACGTACGCCACATGTGTCCTAAAAGTTATTTAGTATGTGATATAGTTGCCCTAAGCCTGCTAGAGTCCTATTAATATCAACTAATAGATTAGACCATATTTTACGCATAATTGTTACACTCACATTTATGTTTATTTGTACTATTTTAGTTTTTGATTATGTGTCTCTACATTAGTATTTAATACGTTCTGTGCATTTACGTTCCATATTTGTTATAGCACAGACCACACAGAACACAACACAGTGTGGAAAAGAGGTTGACTGTTATAGACTTTATCGATTCTTGCACAAGATGTTTAGGTAGACGTTTCTATCATGGTTCTCTAAATAGTATTATCAAAAGGGATCTTGAAACCAATGACGTTTCTGTTTTTATAGAGCCCTTTGGAATAAGTCGAGATGATGGTCAGAGATCTGGTGGTTTGTCACTGGTTCTTTAGGAAAGAGGACGGATCCTATTATGGAACATTATATAAGTTGACATGTTGACCCCGTCCCATGTCAAGGAGATGGTGTCTAATGTGAGAGGCGAAAAAGGTTGAACTACTCAAGTAGCGTAAATACACCTCCCTTAATAAAAATTATACGCATCAAGTCGAAGTACTAAACACTTCTTTAAAAGGCATAACGCCTCGTCTTATTGCTTCTAACGATGACAAAAAAGCTGGCTCGTTTGTCGCCCAAAGTGTCGTCATTGTTATTCAGCGAGGATTTTCCCGCAGCTAGCATTCTTAAAACAATTTCATGACGGTGTGACTTATACAGTATTAATAAATAATAATATATTATTTAAGACATATAATAGTATAATGTACAGTGTATGGTATATTTGATATTTAAGTGTATTTCCGTTTCTTTTTAATAAAGTCCTAGCACATTTAGTTTTTGACCTCTCAAGTCGTTTTAAGATAACTTTTTCCTAAATACAATCTTATTTGAAAGTTAAAATTTATTACTATATGGACCAGGAGTATAATGATGCAGCTTAAAATCTCTCTCTCTGAAACAAAAATTGAATGTCGTTTTAAATATAAATACAAAGATATTAACTACTGCATCGAATAATCTAGTTTGCGTTAAATTTTTACCTTATACATATAATTCGTTATAAGATAAAAAGCTCGTAAATAATACATCAAACACCGGGACCTTAAATATCATCATCAATCATGGTACAATTTCACTTACAGGATTTTCGAGCTATAATAAAACAGAGACACGTGTATCAGGTGCATAGATAGAAATAACCCAACTGCGGAAAAAGCGAACTAAATAGAGAAAGAAAAGTTCATGAAGGAATTTAGTGATAATAATCGGAGACTTATTATTATTATTATTATAGCTTTTTAATTTTGGACAATTAGACACTTTCAGTTTTATTTAACAATTTCTTGCCTAAATTATTTTTAAATATATAAGCATTACATATTTTTGTAATCGCCTCATAAAAACCTGTATTTTCACTTCTATTCTTAGTTAAGTAACTTATGTTTGAACTCGAAATAAGTTTTTGACAAAATCTCATATATTTCTTTACATAAAGTTAGGACAAATTTGGTAGTACAACTTCCAAAGCTGTTCTTTAACTTACTAAAAAACTTCTATGACTAACTAACAGCGGTATCCTTTCCAATGATGATATAAAAATGGGCACGCAAGAAAAACGAACAAACAAGTAGGTATATTGTAAAGTTAGTTGTGGAGTAACTAGATAAGGCTTAACAGGAAGAGTTATCGGAGAACTTTTGATGACCAGGTCAGAAGTCTGAAACCCGGGAGGCGGCTCATCTCGGTGGGTGGTGTGTCATGCAGGTTGCTCCTGGTACTTCTCTGATGGCAGAGTGGACTGTTGAAGCAACCCCATGGCGTTGTGATCTGCTTCGTCAGACCTGCCGTCGAGGCGTCGCGGTTGAATGCATAAGTGATCCTTTGACGCACCAATTAAGACGGGGGAGGTTTTGTTGGGGTTTTAAGGGTAATACTGGCATTCCTAGCCGGGGAGTCCCACATAAACACCTGTATATTTACAGGTGGTATGCGTAAATGCATTTCCCCACATTAAAAAAAATGGTCAGAAGTTCTTACAAAATACTAAATACTTGTAGTAAAGTCTACGGTTTACCTCTCTAACTTGCTCTGCGCACTCCAGTTTATAAATTAAAATCATAATTATTTAATGATTTTGAGTCACCTGTAATCTTGTAATGTATATACCAAAAGTCGTATTGAAAATTGAATTGAGTCAATCAATTCTCTATAGCACCAGAGAACGTGCTATACAGTCAAGTGCTCGCATAAAAATTAACGAATTTGTGCCAACTGAGTTTAAATGTTGGAAAATATGCTATTTTCTATTCAGATTCGCAGTAACTTTATACAAAAAGCTTCACAACTCGCACATTTCCATAAAAGCTTTGCCTAGCGCACGATATTGGGATGAGTTCAAATTTCGTAGAAACTGATTTTAATAAATATCCCGAAGCTTTATCTTATATATTATCTGAACAGATTGCAAATGTTCTGAAATTTGTTTGTTCTAGCCTCTGGGATTTATTTGATTTGAAATATAATATACCTAATCGTTATACTTAACTATGTATATATGCAGAATCTCCATACGTTTTATAATTGTTCTGCATCTATATAATTATGATATATCTTTCAGGTAAAAATAAATTGAAATCGTAAAATCAATTTATTCATTGAAACTTTAACGGTCAAATCGTAAAGAATCTAACATGATTAAGATCCTTGTTCAGTTAAAAGTAATTTCCTGTTCCTGCAAAAGGTATTACCACTAGGTAGATATGTACCTACCTAAATACTTATTTCGATTCAAATCTTTAAATAGAACTGATTAATTATTATCGCCTTCAACATAAAGTCCTTAAGGTAGATATTTTTTACTATATTTTAAAATCATCAATTAGTTTCATTAATACAAACTTAAAATAGCATATTTAATTCGCAATTAGTGATTGTTTTGTTTATAATTTATATATGTACTGGTATATTATATTATGGTATACATAACTTACATATGTACATATGTAGTATAACAAAGGCATGTATACACATGCCTATACTAATATTATAAAGAGGCAAAGTTTGTTTGTTTGTTTGAGCGCTAATCTCAGGAACTACTTGTCCGATTTGAAAAATTCTTTTTGCATTAGATAGCCCGTTTATTGAGGAAGGTTATAGGTTATTATCATCCCGGAAAAATGTACTTTCCCAGTGGGATAAATTTTTTTTGTCTAGGGACGAACCCGAAGCGAAGAGAGGGTAGCCGCTAGTTATATCATAAAATGTCGTTTGAAAAATAAATAAAAACATAAATACTATTCATAGTTGATAACGTTTATGTAATGTAGTAATAAAATTTTACTAGTTTTTTTTCCGAAGAAAAATATAAATATAAACCGTATAAAACACTATCAAAATTACATTTTCAAAAAATTCTTGTCCTTTATAAGAATAAATTTTCATTATTTCTAGTAAAATTATGAGCTAGCTATCTATATTGGCAAGTTTTAAAGTGAGTTGTCAATATCCATTGTCAGTTTCGGGCGGCGAAGTAATTTGATTTAAGATTAGCGAATAAATCAATTTGCATTCGTTTTAACCGTTTTGCCCCCGACGTTATTATGTATTCATAGATTTGTTACGGGCAAGTATTTAATCATAAGCTAGCCTTTTAAAGTATATTAAATAATAAAGTATATTAAATCAATATTATGTAGAGGGAAACAATATTTAAAATATAAGAAAACACTCAATAAACTAAATATGACTATGGGATGATTGGCGGGGATGGCCTTCGTCGTTCGTTACAGCAATCCCATGGTTCTTGTGGTCTGCTTTGGCAGACCTGCCGTTGGGGCGTCGTGGTTGAGTGTGTAAGCGATTCTGCGACGCCTCATTAAGACGAGGGAGGTTGTTGGGTTTTAGTGGGTACTGGCTTTGCCGGTGAGTCCCACATAACCACGCATTTCCCAACGTTAAAAAAAGAACTTCGTTCAGCATATAGGCTACTTGAAACCTTAACTCAAGACCAATTCAATGTAAGGTGTAACATGAAGATTAAAAAAATTAAATAATTACTTTTTCATCATTTTTTAATAAAAAAAGCTGAATTTTCGAAATTCTAAGTTAGTAGGTAAAGCTATTATTTTTTAAGCCTATATCAGCCTATACATATACTAAAACAACATTTTTTACTGTTTTATCCGTCTGTCTGTCTGTTTGTTCCGGCTAATCTCCGAAACGGTTGGATAGATTTTGACGGGACTTTCTCTGGCAGATAGCTTCTGTTATAAAAAAAATTAAAACCCATGAAATTGTAAACAAAATCCGCGTACGGCGTATGCACTCGAGCGAAATGAGGATAAATCGCTATATAATTTAAATTTAATGAATATCTTAGGTTTAGCAAGCTATTATTTATGTATACCTAAACATAGCTAACCGTGAAAACGTACCTAGGGACGAACGCGAGCGAAGCGAGCGTGACTCGCTAGTAATTAATATAATTAAAATATTCATATACATATATGCCATAGATAAAAGATCACAATACATTAAACTATGTATGCAGACCTAGGGTGATTTTTAAACCGATTACAAAATAAAGAGTACGTGCAATCCCGGTGTATGTTTTTGTGTGTGCTGTGCGATGCTTCGTCTATGACAGACCGATTTTAAAATTTTTATTTTCATGTATTAATAATTTAAGGGTAACACTTATGAGGATGAACCTTACAATAATGACTGTTTTCTGTTAAGTATAGACTCAATCGCACCAAGTATTAGAGCAACGTCTTTCTTCATTCAAATATCAGAACCAAATTTTCACTGACATTTATGGCTGCAGTTGGGTACTTGAAAATACCAATCAATTGATATAGATATGATATTTGTAAGCTGTCAAAACGCGACTCCACCGTACATTGCGTATAACATTAGCAAGCTGTGACGTCACTTATTTGCCAACTCAATTGATAAATACATTATTGATTTCAAAATAATTAAACATCAAATTTTACAGTTAAATGAAAAATAATCGGGTTTTCTTTGAAAAAATTTAACAAAACTAAATTAGTTAACGAAATTCTCCAATATTTTCGAGTTATTGGTTAACAATTTCCGCGTGTAGATAATATTGTAAACTTGAGATAATATGTAACAGAATGTATTGAATTGCCTCAAGCACTATACAGAGAGAGTAAATTGAAAAATTCATATTACAAGATAATTAAATCTGAATTCTAATATTATAACTTTTAAAATAAATACCATAAAATAAAGATCAAATAGTTTAGCGTAGATCCTAAAATCTTCCTTTTTAATAAAGCAAATATATAGTGCGTTCGTTGAATATTAATAACGGACGGCCAAAATACGCGTGCTCGGAATCTTATTGCCTAAGGCTTTTATTCAGGACTATTGAAAAGATATCTTTGTAAGCAAGTTTATGATATAATTTTAATATATGAATATAGACTATAGTGCTTAGATATTCTTTATTATCTTAACTACTACATTTTTCTCAAGATATTTCGTTTAACAAAATAGTATAGCCAGTTCATAATTATAATTTTGCTTACATTATTAATGTTTTCAATTATCAATAGTTTTTGATAAAAATCTAACTAATCGACGGTATCAAAATGTGTTAAAATTAAAAAATAACATTCAGCTCCCTTAATAGCTTCTATTAAGATAACCTTTATATACCGGCTAGAAAAGCGAGCACTTCATACTAAAACACCATGGAACCTCCGCCGTCTTAATGCGGCGCTGCAGTATCTCAGGATCGCTTACATACTCAACGACGACGCCCAGAAGGCTAGCCTATAGTGAAAGCCAACAATACAGCGGAGTGTTGCTGTCACAATGTTCTCTACTATGCCTCATGACTTAATCTTTCTTTTTTATAGTTGAGGAATGCATTTACGCATACCACCTGTCCCCCAGGTGGTTATGTGGGGCTCCCCGGTTAGAAGAGCCGGTACTACTCACTAAACCCCAACTTTCCCCTCCCCTCCGCCATACTGGGCCGTCGCGGGAACGCTTGCGCATAACTTCCGCGATGCCCCGGCGGCAGGCCTGTCGGCCACCAAACCAGTGAGGCTGCTCCAAAGTCAACTTTGCTAAACAGAGAAGTACCCGGAGCACCCCACTAACCTTACCGCCCACCGAAGTGGGCAACACTACCTCGGCTGTAAAGGACAGGGAGAGCGGCAACGAAACACCGACACGCCTCTTCCCCTGCAGCCCCACCGCGTCCGCCCCCCTCTCATCCGATCGCGGGATCGCCAAAGCAACCCTACAACCAGTGGCCGCAACGCCGTTAGATGCAGCCACGACGAGAGAGAGGCCCCAAACCCTCCGGTTGCGGGACCACAAAAGCGGCCCCGCCCCCGGTAGCCGCAACTCCGGAAGCCGAAGCCTCAACGGAGAGCGGCCCAACCTGGGAGGTGCCTCAACCGCGTTCGACGGCCCACGGCCAGAGGCACCCCCATGCTGTTGGTTCGCGCCGGTTTTCTCCGGTACGACCCGCTGGATCCAAGCGGGTGGCGTTCCCCTATCCGCCACCTGGGGACGCGCCCGGTAGGAGTCAGCTCTCCCCCGGGCTCATGACCTAACCTGTGCTAACGGTTGATTAATATTAGTTGATTGCTTGATTAATTTTAATTTGAAAATGTATGTATGTATGTATTCAGCTCTTTTTAACGTCCCACTGCTGGGCACGGGCCTCCCTTCAATACGAGGGGGATCACGCCATAGTCCACCACGCTGGCCAAGTGCGGATTGGCGGACTTTCACATGTCTTCCGAAAACTTGCTAGGTTCTCTCAGACATGCAGGTTTCCTCACGATATTTTCTTTCACCGTAAGGCAAGTGGTAATCAAGATAGAAATGATTTGCACATGAAAATATCAGAGGTGCGAGACCCGGGATTTGAACCCGCTTCACTCGGTTTTCCAAGCGAGCGTGTTATCACTGGGCTACCACTGCCTATTTGCCCATTTGAAAATGATATCATTATAATTTTTTTTTATGATACTCAGTGATAAACGAGCAGACAGTCCACCTGATGGAAAGCGATACCTGTCGCCCATGACACCTACGGTTCATGCACTTCAGTTTTATGTAACAAAACTGCAGAACCGCCGGTACGTTATCACTGTGAAGACTAAGATGTTATGCCTCTTGCCTGTAATTGCGCTGGCTTTCTTATCCTTCAAACCGGAACACAACAATGCAATCATTGTTGCTTGGCGGCAGAAATAGATAAGGGGGTGGTACCCATCCAGTCGGACTCCTCAGGCTTGACAGAGTCCTACCACCGGTGTATGATAAGTAATAAATAAATAAAAATAATAAGTAGTTATTTAAAATTTGCTATAGTCACGCTGTAAAATTGATTCTATTTACTTCCGATTAGACAAAGCTACGGTTTAAAAAAACAGCGTTTTAATTTGTATATAAAAAAGTAGTTTGATGGAGAGAATTTTGTTGTATAATTAATAGATGATACATTTCCGTAAACAGTTGAAAAATATTCAGCAAAAAGATTAGTAAATATCAATACCAGATTCAGCTACTCTATTATTAAAATTGCTTGCAACTGTTTGGGAATATTATTAGTTACTCTCTTATTTTTTGTGTAACGATAAAAAGCTTTAATATTTTTTGTTAAATTATATATGTATAACTACAATTTGTCATGGTCCATATCGACATCATTAAAAATGCCATTTTAAAAATAATAAGGTGAACTAATTTTATATGAAATAAAGTTATTTTACAGATTATTACATATTCTGAACCAATTTGCCATAAGAAGTAGTTGTGCAGAGACGAATAAAAAACATAATGGAAAGTCGGCTTGTACTGGTTCATTGTCTCCTCATAGCTGTATATTTGGTTGGAGTAAGTAAAAATTAGAATTATTATAATCAATTTTAGTTAAACTGGAGTTATTAGAAATAACATAACTACGGCGTAAATATGGTAATAATATCTCTAAAAACCTTTTTCTTCTGATATTAGATAGACACATGAGTAACCCTAAGTGAGTTCCCCCTTAGCCCCTTAGTCCCTACCAAAAGCATATGTCAGTGATCATTTAAGTATTTAAGGTAAAAATGTTCAGGTATTATGTTACAAAACTTTTTATATGTAGAAACTTAAAGTTTAAACAAAAAAAAAATAGCGTGTAACCTTTACGCGCGGTAAAACTTCATTGAATTGAATTAAAACAAATCAAAGTATATATATTTTTATAAAATTATTAGTAAGAAATGGCTGGCACCGACTTCGAAAAAATCTGAATAAGTATCTATTCTAAATGAAAACCCCTGTTTAGTTATTTTTTACTTTTCAGTGTCTGGAAGTCGGTTTTTATTTCTTTTTAAAAAGTTTTTTATTTCCATTTTTAGTGTAGACGTATCATCAATACAAATTAATCAAGCCCAAACACCAGGTAATTGCTGTAAATTGTTGAGGAGTTCCCTCGACTGTCTTTCGGGTCCAGTGCTTTAAAATACCTAATGACGATGTTAACAAACGCACTAGTCGCCGCTACAATTTTCGAAAGTTCCCCTCGATTTTTCTGGGATCCCATCATCAGATCCTGGTTTCCTTGTCATGGTACCACTCTTGGGATATCTCCTTTCCAACAAACAAAGAATTATCAAAATCGGTTCATAAACGACGAAAAAATCTGCGAACAAACATAAAAAAAATTATATACATATACATATATATATATACGGTCGAATTGAGAACCTCCTCCTTTTTTTGGAAGTCGGTTGATAAAACAAAAGAATAACAACACGAATTTGTCTCTTATAGCTAGCTATAAATAAATAAAATAAATTGTACAATAACATAATAATAAACTGAAATTATCGTTAGTACCTACCGTTAGATGTTTGCTTAATATTTTTAGGGCATTTGAATTTAATTAAGAAAGTGTATGTACATACCTATACCTATGTTTATTGTGATAGACACTTTTTAATAGTTGTTGATCAGGAAACAGACTGTTACGAATTTAAATAGTTTCTTTTTTTTAAAGATTGTCATAAAATAAAGCTCCCAGAATTATGTAAGCAATTGACATACTGTAAAATGTAACGGGCATTTCTCTTAGATTGTTACATCTGTGATGATAAAATAGTTTATTTCTATAATCAATAATCAATTAACGTTACCTAGGTTAAATGCGATCGTCCCGGAGGAAAAGTAGTTCAGGATCCCGACCAACCAGAATACAAGGAATTAGCACAGAAATCTCTAGATAAATATGTCATGAACAATAAGCCCTCTACGGTCTACCGTGTTCTCGAGATGCTCAAGGTGACAACACAAGTCGTGGCAGGTGTTTTAACTGAATTAGATTTTAATGCACTGCCGGAAGGTTGCTCATCAGGTTCCGATTGCCAATTGCTTGTATGCCACTCTAAAGTTTGGGACCGTGAATGGGAAAATTCTCGGGAAATTAAAGTTCACTGTGAATAAGATTTTTAGACAAGGTGATATCGGTCTGGTCTGTTCAATTAAATATTCAAATAAACAATGATTTTTTATTGAAACTGCCTTTCTTTTTGAAAACGTTTAGAGACTCTCTATTTTTTTAGCTTTCAAGTATAGTATTGTACGATTACAAACTTGAGTTTTGGGATCAGAAATTCATTCTGATGCAATAAACGTAGCAAATGTTTTATAGCTACACACACATACAAAATACTCACATGTGCACAGTAAGGTATTATTTTAATCATTTTAATGAGCACATAATCAAATCAAATCAAAATATACTTTATTCAAATAGACTTTTACAAGCACTTTTGAATCGTCAATTTTACATTTTAAATTAAATGTCAGTGTAGTCAGTCCGTGAGGAAGCTACCACCGGCTCGGAAGGCAGTTCTGCTGAGAAGAGCCGGCGAGAAACTCAACAGTTGCTCTTTTAAAATAATAACTGTGTACAATATAGTAATACAATAATTATTATATATTTATCCTACGTGAGATCCAACCAGATATTAGTTCCACACATTGATATCTTCGAAGTATTCCGTGACTGTATAATAAGCTTTATTCACTAAAACATTTTTAATTTTAGATTTAAATTGTTGAAATGGCAAGCTCAAAATCGATTGTGTAACTCTATTATACATGCGTACACCTTGCCCCATAAACGATCTATTTACTTTTTGAAGGCGAAAGCTAGGCGATACCAGTTTTTCCTTATTTCTAGTGTTTATTTCGTGTATATCACTGCGTTTTAAATAACAATGAATGTTTTGTCGGACAAACATAATATTACAATATATATATTGCGATGCAACTGTAAGTATACCAATTTCCTTAAACAAATCTCGTAGGGTATCCCGAGTTCCGATGTTATAAATTGCCCGAATGGCCCTTTTTTGGAGAATAAATATAGATTTTATATCGGCTGCATTACCCCACAACAAAATTCCGTAAGTCAAGATGCTGTGAAAGTAGCTGAAATAAACAAGTCAATACTACCACTAGTAATAACACTACACTAATAATACCACTTATTCCACAGCTTTAATCATGTTCACTAACTTTCAAATACAGCACCATTGTTCATGTAATAAAGATTTCCTTTTGGAAAGCGCTGTGTCTTTTTCTCACACACGGCCATCTCCCATTACCTGCTCTCGTTTAGGATTAACAACTATTATGATAAATTATACTCATTAAGTATGGTTGACATGGCGTGATATTTTTTTTGATTTAAAGATGAAAACTGAAACATTCTATCCCCTTTAATTATTCCGTGACATATTATGACTATTTCAATATGAAAACATCTAATTTCAAAAGTACTTCAATCCTCATGTTTATTATCAGTCTAGAGTTTTAGCTCATAAATATACGGATATACGGATATGTAGTCGTTTTTTTTTTTTTATAAATTGCGCCTATGATATTTTTGGAAAAATTTTACACATTTACACTTATACATTCGTACAAATAACAGTAAACAGTTCATCTTCATATTATTTAATATGTAATAACAAACAGTGACACTACCTACATATTTAATGTAATTCAATTGTAATGTAATTGTATTTGAGCTGGAAAATTTATGTACAATGTACATATTTTATTTTGAGTTTAAAACTTTAAAATAACACCTAGTTCAATAGTTGCTAGTATGCCTTTTGCATGATATATCCAACGAACAACCTGGATCTGAATTGTAATAAATTGGCGTCGTCGGCCAAAAGTCACGAGCCATGGATCATAGGTTACAGAAATCTAACGGAGTATGAATGAAACTGGTATTGAATGTTTTTCTATTTCGAATAAAAAAATACCTCGTAGTATATAATATTTTAACTACTATTACTATTTTAAAGCATTAACTACTAAATAACACCAATTTTATTTATTTTTACCCGACTGCAAGGAAAGGGTTATGTGTTTCGCGCCTATCTTTGTAAGTCTATTTGTTTGTAATATTCTTTATTTCGTCATATCTTCCAAACCACTCGATGGTTTTTTTTTTAAATTAGGGTATCGTTAGATTCATCTCATTAGTCCAAGTGTTCTTAGATACGAGTAGGTGACATGAAAGCCAGATATTAGCTTTCATTGACAATCTAAGTTTAACGAAACGTTTGCATTTAAAGATATAATAACCAAGACGAATAACGATATATTCACTATGCAACATGAAGTAAAAAACTAATAATAACTTTCCACGGTTAGTGAATCACTGTAAGGACAGGCAGAAAAAAGCTCACAAAAGCGCTTTGCTCGTTCTATTTCCGACGGAATCGATTTCACCGATTACCTCTACTAATGAAATTCGATGGCAAAAACGTATATTATAACAATATTTAACTTATTTTATAATAAAAATATACGTTATAAAATAAAACAGAATCAACGAAAATGTAACGATATGAAGAAAAATGTAAATTTTCATTTAGTGAAAAATAAATTTATATAGTATGGCGCATCATTCGAGAAGAATTAAACGAATTGAAATTGCACTTTTTTATATGTTACAGGCTACGAATAAATATTAAGTCAGGAAGTCTAATTCAGAACAAATTCCACACAAAAAGTGACCCTACTTCAAACCAAAACGACGTATGTTCAAAATACGAATCACTTCAAAGGTTACAAGCAGACATAGTTGGTGATTGGTTTACATTCAGACCGAGAGCAGGGATTGGTTTGCGCGCGTGCTGCAATAGCTGCTATGATGGTAGAGTCATAGCGGCGTAGACGATATTACGCAATTAGTGGACCGGAGCAAGTCAATAATAAAACAATGTATTATGTATTACAATGTATTATTTTAATAATATTTTTTTCTTACAATGTTTTAAAAAACTATATAATTCTACAACCTTTAATTTGATACTGTGGCAGTGGTAGCCCAGTGGTAACGCGCTCGCTTGGGAAACCGAGTGAAGCGGGTTCAAATCCCGGGTCTCGCACCTCTGATATTTTCATGTGCGAATCATGTCTAACTTGATTGCCACTTGCCTTACGGTGAAGGAAAACATCGTGAGGAAACCTGCATGTCTGAGAGAACTTAGTAAGTTTTCGAAAGACATGTGAAGTCCGCCAACCCGCACTTGGCCAGCGTGGTGGACTACGGCCTGATTCCCCTCGTCTTGAAAGGGAGGCCCGTGCCCAGCAGTGGGACGTTAAAAAGGGCTGAATACAATACAATTTGATACTGCATATTGCACATATTGCAGAAAAAGAAGATTAAAAAAATTTCCACCTTAAACAATGAAATCCAGCATTTTTTTTTAATGTCACCTATCTAAAAATACTTGGACTAATGAGACGAATCTAACGATACCTTAATTAAAGAAATCCATCAAGTAGTTTGGAAGGTATGAGGGAATAAAGAAAATTACAAACATACAAAGATAGGCACGAAAAGCATAACCCTTTCCTTGCAGTCGAGTAATAAAGCTCAGTGACTAATTTAACCCGACACTATGCATGTACTACGAGCGTATACAGGAACTGTTATAAGTAACTCTTGCGTATCTGTGGCAACTCATATTTCCGTTTTCATAACCAGGGCTTGATTTGATAGTGCCCCAATTCTTCTGCGAACGATTCCTTAATTGCCCCAGACAATCAGATAGGTTATAAATAAAGCAAAAATTATAGAACTTCTTTTGGATTTATATTTTCGGATGATTTACCAAATAAAAAGTTTTCATTTAAAAAAATTACGAAAGGGCAAAAATGAATTCATTAATTTCACATAAAAATGAATTTAGACTACCAAAAAATGTATATTATATAATTCCAGGTTTAATTAGAATTATATTTAACTATTGAGCCCATGCAAGTTTCCATAATACTACATATGTCGCACTAATCCACTCTAACCCGTAAATTATCTCTATGCAAAAAAATACTTCGACACATCATCTCGTTGCCACGTATAAAAAGCAGAAACTAACCTGAAACCTGACTATACCTAATCTGAATGTATACTTAATAAAAAAAAATACATCCTATAAATAAATTCACATCCCTTGATGAAGTTTTACGTTTACTTACTTTATATTTGTCTTCATCATAGAGCCAAAATTAAAAGTAATGTGCACTTTACTTTTTTAAGGTTACACTTTACAATTTGAATTAACAAAATAGAAGTATAAAACCGTTTATAAAACAGTCTGCTTTAAAATAAACCGGTAAAGCTGAGTGCCGTTTTTTTACTCAGCAACAGGTCGTTTGAAGCCGTTAGAGCTTGCGACCGCTCGAATACATTCAAAAACGTATATTCCACAAACAAAGTTGCCTGTGTTTGAAATACCAATTTCGCTATCCAAAATAGGCTCATATTCTATAGAAAAAAAGTGTGTGTGTACGTATGTATGTTACTACGCACGTAAGAAGATATATTTCTTTGGCGTAACAGAACCAAAATAGCTACAGATTTCATCCCGTATGTCACAACTCTTTGTTTGTAAAAGGAATAATAAATTAATAAAATAACAAATAATTAGTACACAAACCTTTTCCATCCAAACATGTTTTTCCGACATAACGAATCCATTATTGTCACATCCACGCTTTTCATTCATTTTGCTTCGATCTACCGATCTAATTATTTGTCAAACAAAAATAACGGTTACCATGGCAACAAACACTTATCAGCTAACTTCATCAAGTCGCTTTTTGGCTGTCGGTGTGCTCGCGCATCTTGAAAATTTTAGTCTCATTTTTTTTTCAAATGTCCCATAATAAGCATAACTTCAATATATTATTTATATTTTAAAAATACATAAAAAGTGACGTGCCTGAAAAAATAGAAATATTCCTTCTGTTATAATTGTCATTTATATCACAATCTATCTATATTATATTTATAATTTACTTTTCTAGAATATTTAACAGAAGTTCTATTGAGAAAAAAGAGAGAAAGCTGAAGTCCCCGATGGTCCAAGTTAAGAAACTTGGCTATTCTAGTAGACCAATTGGACCGCTGCTTATTGAATAATGGAGCAAATGACGCAAATCAATTTTTAACATCTCAATAAGGTCTGTTTTCTTATTTTGAAATATTCTTATTTTGAAATATTCTTACAAGTAAATAGTAGAATAATATGTAGTTTATGGAAAAAGTATATAATTCAATTTGATTTTACTTCGAAGTACATCTTCTTCTTTTTTCTTCTTCTGATAAAAATATTTAGATTTAATTTTAAAAAGCAAATCCTAAGTCAAAAGTTCTTTTCCTGTTTTATTTAAAAATAGAAGCATATATTAAGAAATAAGAGTTAGTTAGTCATACTGCTCCTAATGTATCCAAAAAAATATGCATATTAGTAAAATATATCGAATCTATAGTTTTTAGAAATTATATCTGTCTGTCTGTCTGGGGACACATCACGAGAAAACAACTAGAGAGATTTTGATGAGGTATGATGATAGCTGGTTATCCGGGACAACATTTAGGATACATTTTACTGCGGGAAAATACCTTATCTCTGAGAAATCTATACTAAACTTAAAACGTAGGGAGATTGAGTCGCTAGTAGTAGTAGTTTGTAATATTAAAATAACCGCTTTTACTAAATTCATATGGATGTATACACGGTACATATACCAAAACAACATTTTTTACAATTCTTGTCTGTCTGTCTGTTTGTTCCGGCTGCTCCGAAACGGCTGGACCGATTTTGACGGGACTTTCACTGGCAGATAGCTGACATAATAAGGAGTAACTTAGGCTACTTTTATTTTAGAAAAAGAATTAGGGTTCCGCGAAAAAAAATTAAAACCCATGAAATTGTGAACAAAATCCGCGTACGGCGTACGCACCCGAGCGAAGCGAGGGTAAATCGCTATATAATTTAAATGAATATCTTAGGAGTAGCAAGCTACTATTTATGTATACCTTAACATAGCTAACCGTGAAAATGTACCTAGGGACGAACGCGAGCGAAGCGAGCGTGAGTCGCTAGTCCTTAATAAATAATAAAACTTACGCAAACTTATTTTTGAAGAGTAATAAAGTATGTATTGCGAAACAGTTTATTTTTTTCGTAGTTTAATCGAGAGCGAAGCCGCGGGTATACTAATATATAAAACCTAAGAATTTAATTTTTGGTCATCTGAACAAGGGCGGAGCCACAGGCAATACTAGTTATTTATAAAGTGATATAGAGTATATTTTTACTGAATCACATTTATTGTACTGTTAATAAGTATAAATTAGCCCCGTTTCATCAAGTATTTATAAAGCCTTAGGCACTCAACTTTGCAATTAATAATATTAAGACTTAAAGCACCCTACGCGATCATCATGTTATTGCGACCAACATATAAATAATTGGTCGATGTGATGGTGGTCTCGGTCACGGGAGGGCTTTTAGAAACTTTGTCACGTAGGCTTTTGTTATAATAATGGCACATGATATATATCTTATAAAGTTTGTAAACTTTTCGATTAATACGGTCTTTGAAGAAGAACCAATGGCTTCAAAAATTTCAATTTTTATCGAATATGTGTCAGTCAATAAAGACATTTAAAAAATATATCAATCTGGAAAAAAGATGATAGATACTTTCTTAAATAAGATATATCTTTTATATACTTTATATACTTTTATTATTAATGTTTAAAACATTATTACAAATAAAAATTTTACACTACAAAAACGCCTGGAATAGGAGAGAGAAGCTATTTACAAAAGAAAAATTACATGGTTTGGTTTACATTGGATGGCTTACGTGACAGCCATCTAGCGTACTAGTACCTCACATTAAACTTTCCGTTTTACTATTATTATAAAAGCACACATTTTTTATCTCTTTACCATCTATTGATTTTCTTAAATTATTATATTATTTTCGTTTTAATTTAATTAGTTACTTCTACAATAATTTAACATTAAAGTAAACAAATATAGAAGCAATCTTTCTAAAACAAATTTACTTTGTTTTAGAAAGATTGCTTCTATATTTGTTTTGAACAATAATATAATAGTTTATAAATTCTTATAACAATAGTAATACTCTTCAAAAGATTTTTAATAATATATCATATGAATCATATCATATCATACTAATAATATAATGATTATGTGATTGATGGTAAATAGTTTCCATTTTAGTTTATGATGACAAATCAATACAAAATATTTTCTGCTTAACTCTTAAGAGTACAAGTAAGCTGCTGAGACAATGAGAGTTACAGCGTAACATAATGGAGAGGTGCATCAGAAAAGTTCAATGATAGTACTTATGAAAACGACCATTTCGCTAAATATAAATTCCATTGCAAATATAATGAGATAAAAAATATTGTTGGTAAAGATAGAAAAGCAATGTATATGGAAGTGTAAACTGGTTATATGTGTGCGGGAGTGGGCGGGCGGTTGTAGGGCTGGGGCGGCTCGGGCGGTCCGGGCGAGGCTGTGTCCCGCGCAGTGGATCTCCGACCGCCGTTCTGAGTGCACGCCGCGCCGCGCACGCACCACGCACCCGTCGGTACGCACGTAACCCCCAACACTCCCTACCCCCACACTCACCCCCCTACCCTGACCCACCCCATGGATACTAATTGCGCGCAACACAAGTCTTCATAATTTCGTAAAAAATGGACACGCGCAATTATTATTCGGGACATGTATTGCATGCGCTTCCTTCCAATTGTTGTATGTCGTAGTTTGTTTTAATTTTAAGGGTTGTTTATTTGTTTTGTACAAAGACCACCTGTGGAATAGTTTGAGTATCAATAATTTTGGAAGAGCACTAAATTAATAAACAAAAAATTCCAAAAATTTAAATATCTTATATTTTTTTAACATATTACAATATTTTACGATATTCGACTAATTGAAGTTCATTTAAAAGTAATTAAAACTCCCAAATAATCAAGTACATTTCGCAAATGTTTGTATTAAATATCGGTGTATCGTGCAGATTTTTAGATTGAATAGAGCCAATAAGAAGTTTCTCATTGAAATTCCGCGGGGACTTTTCATCCGCTTTCCGATTCGGTCAGACAAACAATGTACTTTGATCCCCAAATTAATCAAAGAGTAATCAGCTAAGGAATTCGCATCCTTCAGAAAACCTCTGAATTTTCTTAGTTATATTTATTCTTGATCGGTCGTATTTTTTAAATCGTTTACATAACGGATTTGCTAATTTATTAAGTTTTTATTGGCCATTGTCCATAAATCTTGTTCTTGTGTGTTTATATCTCAAATATTTTGTTTATTTTAAGGCAAAAAATAACTCTCAACTAAGTAATAAAAAGCAACTAATATTAACATTTGAATATTAAAAAAACGAAGTTTATCAAATAAATATAATAAATCATATTAAAATGATATAGCTAAAATAAAATACTTGTAGCGCATAATTATTGCATTTGTAAGACTTTATAATCTCAGTTCTCTTCGTTCTCAATCTTGAGAAATACCCTTACAATATTTCTAACTAGGTATTATTTGTCATTACTATTATTTTTTACTACCGACGGAACGTTTAAGTCTGAATGACATCTATCAGATATAATGTCATATTATTAGATTTTACACATTTTTTTGTGATTCATACAAATATATTAATATTACACTATATTATAATATATATTTAAAATAATCATTTTTCTATAATATATTTTAATGGAAAATTATTGAATCGGTATATTTGAAACTAGAAATATAAAATGTGAGGTAATTATTTAAATAGATTTTTAATCGACTTCTATTGGAATACTTTCTTAAATTTACGCGAATATTTGACATTTTAAATAAAACAGCAATCATGGTCACGGGAGAGATGATTGCTGTAAAGCATTCGAAACGTCGGGAACCAAAAATCAAAATAAATTCGCGAAATAATCCGAAAAGATAGTTTTATTTAAAACGACTTCTATTTAATTCGAAATTTTCAAAAATTTTGTTCATTGTCTAATAATTATATAGATTATATGACTATAATTGTGTGCAAGTTACATGTGTTTAGAATTGACATGGATTTAAATGGACAAGCTGAAAAAAAAACACAAATAATTAAATTTCTTAGGTGACTTCCTGGAACTATTACATGATTTTAATTAAGTACTTTTTGTTCCGTAGCTTTAATTTTCGAAGTATTATAATATTTTCTTAGATTTACGCGAATGTTTGACATTTTAATTAAAACTATCACCATTGATTATTTAAATTTCGAAGTATTATTAAAAAAGTTTTCTTATTTATACGAGCTTATAAATAATGATTTAAATTATGTGCTTAAATGATTTGTAATCATCTATATGGTATATCTCTTAATATTTATTAATTGGTATGAAAAACATTTTTAATAGGTATGAAAATTATTCATAGAAAAAAATGAACTAAACATAATATGCCTAATATATGAAATTGGTGTTTTATATGGAAAAAGCAAAATAAAATATATATATATGTTTAATTAAAATATGTAGGTACCCACTGTTATCTATGCACTTTCATCATTTTATATGTAGCTCCTTGATTCCTTCACTGAAAAAATTGTGAGAGCGAGAATCAATAAAATCCCTAAAGGCGGGTTTGACTGCCTCATTGGAATTGTTTTTTTTTCTTTTCAAGAAGTTATCCAAATTTCGGTACTCTGTTGGAGCAAGGTCCGGGGAATATGGTGAGTGTCGGAGACATTTCAATCGCTGCTCTTCTAATTTAGTGACCGTTTGTTGTACAGTGTATGGTCTAGCGTTGTCCTGAAGTAGCAGTGGGCTAGAGTAATTGACCAATCTCCGTTGTTCAACGGCTAGCTTTTTCATCATGGTTTGCAATTGTTGATAATACAGATCTTCTGTAAACGTCTGGCCAGATCCTAGGATTGATCCTGTAGTGGATGACACCAGCGCTGGTCCACCAGACACTCACCAGTACCTTTTTCAGAGTGAACTTTCGCTTGGAGCAGGATTTCGTTGGTTCTTCTGGGTTCCACCATTACGATGAGCGTTTTTGATTATCGTACAGGATAAATTTTTCATCACAAGTAACGGTACGATTTAAATTCCTCTCGTTACTGTATCGGTTTAGTAATGTAACACAGCACTCGATGCGTGTTTGTTAGTGTGCTTCACTCCATTCATGCGGTACGGTACCCATTTTTCGAGCTTTTCCAATTTCTTTCAAGTAAATTAAAATTATTTTATCACTCACACCGAAGCTTGCTGCTAACCTGTGTTTGTTCTCAATCATAAAACTGTTGCGCCTGTATTCATCTTATCTAATTATCTCTATAATTATATAGTATTGAATAAATGATTGACAAAATATACCAGAGTTAAAAACGTCAACAATCAAAATGTTGTTTAAACGCTATGCTAATTTACCTACCTTCGAGCCAAAGTAAATGTGTCAAAACAACCGCGTAAGCTTTCAAAGCTAGCAATAGATAATCATTGAACGTATAATAAACAAACAAACATACATATACATACTGAAATACGGTAGCATTTGATTTGCATAATAAGCTTAATGTAATATTATTTGAACGTGTTTGTCAATTTGAATATAAATCATTTAATCCCAATTTAATAATTAATATCACTAATTAATCACTGAAATTGCTGTTTTGTTATATAATTTTATAGCTTATTTAAAAGATATGTTTTGGTTATTATTGTTTACCAAAATAAAATGATACTCAAAAATATTTAATACTTTAATGATATATTACTACTTCAAAATCTCTTTTAGGATACATCTTTGACCATGTCATTTTCTGTGTAAGCGCAGCGCATTAAAGGACATATAGAGTTTTTTTTAATTTTTTTTAATTCTGAATATATGTGAAAGCCGTAATATACACAATGTTAGAAAGCACCTATACCTCAACACTATCTAAACATATTGAGTCAATCTTAAAAACCTAAAAAATCGCCCAAAAACAAAATAGGTATGTATAAAGTACATTTTAATGCTACTTTCTGATGCTTTTTAAAATGTGAAGAGAAATAGAGAAAAATAATTGCTGGCTGACTTGAAAATAGCTGTTGTTTTATCTGACGTCTAATCCATGAATGAACCAGATTCACTTGCGATCAATGCAATAATGTAGAAGTAAACGATCTTTATAACTTTATCGATCTGAAGCAGAGTTCCGTCATCGCCAACGCGCCTCGTAAACCACTTACCAAAAAGCTTTGATCTACGCAACCGAAATAACTGTTCACACAACTGTAAATCAACTAGATGTAAAACTGATGGGAAACGCTCATACAAGAGCAATTGTTAAGACCTAATTCCGTTATTGATACCCAATTCGACATTTAGTTCATCATAAAAATTTCCAATCAGTCATTCAAATATATTTTTTTATTCTTTATATATTTATTATTTGTTTTTTTAAGGAAAACATATAGTACAATAAATAATTACATTATAAAACGTATTTAAAGTAAACCTAAAACCACAAAAGTTTCCATAGATATCTAATACATAGTAAAAGCTTGTCACCACAATATGTTGTATAAAAATTTAGAATATAAAAATTAAAAAAATAACTGAATGATATTTATAATTAAACATTAAGTACTTATTTAGTTAAAAGAATTATTATACATACAACCTATAGCTAAACTACCAATTATAAATTAAGTTTTACAATATTTTTTGTAGCTATTAACTATGATATAATTATGGTGAAAGATATCTAATTCACAATATTTAAAATTAAAATTACATGCACGAAATACAAAATTATTTGAAGCACAGTTCATTTTAACTTTACATAATGTAACCATATCAATGCTTCGCAGGTTTGCAATTGTGTATACGCAGTTTATATTTAAATTTCTAATTATATTGAATAGAACCATTATGGTACCTTATACGTACAATATTACAATTTTTGTTTCGAAAAATTTAAGCCTATAATACTTTGAATTTAAAATTTTTCCAGTATGTACATAAAAAGTATTTTTGCAGCGTTATCTATATTCCTTATAGAAATCAAAAGCAATCAACATTTTATAATTGAAAGGACGACGTTTGAATTTTCCATAATAACTCTATAATTGATTGAGATGAATGTCAACTACACCAGTTTTAATTTGGTACGATCACTTTTCTGTTTGTTTTATTTGACTTATTCTAATATTCTTCCCCTGGAATTTAATTTTTCGCTTCGCTATATATTTTAACAAAATTATATATAGAAAAATATATATAATAAAATTATTCCCAGAGTAAAATGATGTATTCATTTTACTCTGGGAAAAAGTCATGAGATATTAAATTTTTTATTTATTTTTTCTACGAATAAAAAGGAATGTGATGGAGTCTTATTTCACACTTCTAATTTAAAAACATAACAAGTAAGATCTGCTAATCTGTTTAATATATTTAAACGAGCAATTCTTGTATATTTATTTATCCCGGCAATCTCGGAACGGCTTTAATGATTTCGCAGAAATTTGTTATGTGGGGTTTTTTGGGGGCGAAAATCGATCTAGATTAGTCTCATGCCTGGGAAAACGCGTGTTTTCGAGTTTTCATTCGGTTTTCTTTCGCATAATTCCACGCAAAATATGGACGCTAATTTCTTACAATCTGGCATAAGCATCGTGGTCAAGCCGCCAAGGCGCATGATTGACAATCACAGGTGTCCGTGTTTGAATCCCGGTCGGGTACAAAGTTTTTACTTTTATTTATTTTTTGTATTTATTCAAGTTTTTAGCTTTTTTATCAGAAAATACGATATAACAAAAAAAAAGAACTCAGAGTGAAGCTCGGTCGTCCATTTTATATACTTTCTTATGTCTTGTGTGCCTGATAAACAATGACTAGCCAATCGAACTCCTAACTGTCACCGTTCTGCGCGCTTTATCGATATACTTCGTAGGTATATAAACTTTGCTTGTGTACAATCAATACAAGTAAGCTTATCTATATCTAGTAATCAGTAACTTGACATTGGTTATTTGTGTAATAATTGCACGCTCTAATGGTAGGTCCGCTATAAAGACTTTTGTACCTTACAAATGTCTACACTATGAAGTCGAATTAAAATATTTCACGCTGATTATTGACAAAATGTTTATGCAGACTTTTCTTTTCACTGTTAATTGGCTTTGATTTTTTTAAATTTGTTTTTCCATTATTATCGCTCGTGCCTCCAAAAATAATATTTTTTAATAATACATATTATGTATAAACAGATTTCTGATTTTTCTGTCACTCTGACGTTTGCTTGTACTGATTTGTGGCACAGATTAAATTATAGCGAAGGAAAGTTGTATCATGTGGTGGGTCCGCCCTATAGGCCTAGAGAATGGACTTACAATACTTTCATGAAATCGCCAACTCTCTAGAAAGAGAGAAAGCGAAGCGTTTATTCCAATTTGAATATATAAATATTATATATACAGTATTTATTAATATTATAATGGAATGTAAAATAATTATAAATATCTGTATTCATTAATCGTATTTAAATTAATACAGAAGACTTCTGGCCGTACATTCGTTTTGTCACAGTGCCTATCCGCCATTTTTAGCTGATGACTGAGAAAGAAACAGTCCACTCTTTATGTCTATGGTTCACCCTAACGCTATAACTAACGCATATATTCAGGGCTCGGAAACCCTTTAATTTTTAAACCGGTTTTGGTCATTTACTCCAAACTTTTTTCAAGGCGTTTAAGTTTTAGGACCTGTTCTTAAACCATTTAAAGCCCGGAAAACGGGTTTTTTTAAATGTAGATTCCATGCTTAATAATAATTAATCGGTAAAAAGGAGTTTTGTGCGTTTATATTTTGCGAATCTTTGCTAATGTTGCATCTCTTAGTAGAAGGACACACGTACGTTTCTAACCTATGAATGCATTAACCGGTTTGTTTCGGTATTAAAACCTAAGTTTAATCTTTCTCTAAGAATAACCGATAACCATTATTATTTTGATTTCGGACGGTCAATCGGTTTAATAAACCGTTCGTTTTTATTAAACATTTTTTAAACCGGTTCCGAGCTAATAATCGACATATCATGTACACTTAGGACTTTGATATTATAAGATACTACAAATAGTGTTAGCTTTTTAGTATATCCTGTTATATTTTATTATAAGATAAAAATTTCATAATTGACTGTTTTTATGTATATAAATGAATAAGTATATATTTTTAAGGTATTAAGCGTACCTTCACCTAAAATGAAAATATCCACAATGAAGAACGCTATTATTATGAGCTAGCGGTTATATTTTCTTCTCTTTACACAACTACTTATATTTTTATGAATGTAACCAAAATTAAACTTTCTTTTTGTACAGTGGAAAACAGATGATATAAAAGTACTGAAACTTTAGAATATATCTTTGAAAATTTTAATAACTTAACTGAAGAGCAAAGCTTAAACTACTGCGTAATTAATTGACTTTTAAAAGTAAAAAAAACTTATGAGAGCTTCTTTAATATTCAATAAGAAACTGTCATTTTATAAGATCTATAATAGAACTCTTGAATTATAATAATTGTTATTTCATCTTTTCAACTACTTATTTCTTATGTCGTAACTATAATACACCAGCAGGCGACAAAATATTAAATGCATTCAACAAGTTAGAATAATATTATTTATAATAATATATAATGTATTAATATATATGACTCGAAATATAATTAGGTAGTTTGTTCGGTTCACTTTTGTTGAGAATTCAAGGCGAGAAAATTGACAGTTGCTCTTTTTATTTTATAGTTAGTATTGAATAGATAGACTATAATATGTTAGTATATATTATGATTAATTCCACATACAAACATTCATCTCCCTTTTCATCACCTTAAGAGTTGGTTTTCAGGATAAATACTATCCTCTGTCCTTCCCAGGGTCTCAAGCTATCTTCATTTCTAAATTTCATCTAAATCGGTTCAGCAAATTTTTAGTTTACCCATTACAAACAAACATACAGAAAAACGAGTTTTTCTCTTTATAATTTAAGCTAGATAAATTTTGTTAAATAATGACATTTTTTCCATCTTACAAATTACTATTTCTTAAAGAAAACCCCTGAAAGAAATCACTGTTTTAACGATAAGGCCGCCTTGTGCACTTGCAATCTCTTTGCACTTTATCTATATTTTCTACTTTTTGGATGTAGAATAAAGTGCAATTATTAATGTAGAATAATTCCAGTAATAAATAACTATTTGCATTTTAATAGTGTAGTTACCGGTAATTCTATTCATAGCGTGGTGTGGTCAACTGTGCTCGACCGAAACTCCTAGTAGCTGACAAAAGAGTGAATTTAATAAAAAGTAAGGTTCTAGTAATTTTGGGAAAATATATGTACATTTTATACATATATTTTTATTCTAGCCCTTTGTGTTCTCTGAAGGAGGAGTTTTGAAAATAATAAATAAAAACATAAGTTTTTTTATAGATTGTGATGAACAATATATTAGTACCTGGGCGACCGAGCTTCGCTCGGAGTTTTTGGTTACAAGTATTTTTTTTTATTTGGCTTAAAGACAAAAAATAATGAAAAACTTAAATAAATACAAAAACAATCTATACATATAATAAAATTCTAACCTAGCCGAATCTGTACATTAAATATTCTTTGGAAAATCTTACTGAAATAGTCATTACTATCGATACAGAGGCCGAATCTATAGAATTTTTTAGAATTTTTTTCTGTCTGTCTGTTACCGCATCACGAGAAAACTACAGGACAGATTTTGATGAAATTTGGTATGGCGGTAGCTGGCTATCCGGGTTAACATATAGGATACTTTTTACCGCGGGAAAATATCTCATTTCTGAGAAAAAATACAAAAACCGCAATGTAAGAGTTTACTAATATGTAAAACCTAAGAATTAGGTTTTTAGTCATGTGAACGCGGGCGGAACCGCAGGCAATGCTAGTAATAATATAAAAGTAAAATCTTTGTATCCGACCGGGATTCGAACATACCTATGATAGTCAATCTAGCGCCATGGCTATCTATATAATCTAGATCGATTTTTCGCCCCCGAGAGCCAACATACCAAATTTCAGCGAAATTGTTAAAGCCGAGATCGCCGCTATAATAAATAAATAAAGATATAAATATACAAGAATTGCTCGTTTAAATATATTAGATAAAGTTTGCGTTTCGAATTTCTTCGAGTTTGACTCTTCTAGGTAATAAAATAAATTATGATACATTTATTATAATAATTCCTTGTAAGCGACAAAACCTTTCTATTTCGACGAGGAAATGAATCTTCAGCTACTATTTCCGTTAGGCTCAGAATGAACTTAAGTAATCGACAATTCAACTAGCTTTAAGAGATAAGTGGTAATAAAATAACCATATTCCTTGAATTTTTTGTCTTATTAAGTAGATTCCAGTACGAGTACTAAAGAATATATTGAATTTGAAATATTATATCGAATAGCGGTACTTCACATTTTTTTTGTTTGTCATTCTACTTTAAGGTTTTCCTACAATCACAGCAAGATTGATGTTTGTACAAAGCGAAAAATTGATCTAGATTAGTCTTATGCCTGAGAATACGAGTGTCTTCGAGTTTTCATGCGGTTTTCTTTTGCATTATTCTACGCAGAATATGGTCGATAATTTCTTTCTTACACTTGGATGTAAGCATCGTGGTGAAGCGGTCAAGGCGCAAGTTAGATAACACATATGCCCGGGATCGAGTCCCCGTCGGAATACAAAGTTTTTACTAAGTATTGTTTTTTTTTTATTTATTCAAGTTTTTAGTCTTTTTTATCTAAAAAATACGATATAACAAAAAAAAAACTCCGAGCAAAGCTCGGTCGCCCAGGTACTTACTGTTTTCACGGAAGAGCTACCTACATCAAAATGAAATTTAAAAGATATATTTGGTACATACATATATTTTTACTTCTTTTTTTTTTTTTGTTTTATTTTTTAAACAAATATTTTGTTCAGCTATCTATAACTCACAACGGTTAAAAAGATACAGCATTTTAATGCTAAGAAATGAGGCTTCATCTACTATTTCCGTTAGGCTTAGAGCACACTGATATAACTCACAATTATATAAGCTTTACAAGTTAAATGTCCATAAAATAACCATTTTTATTTAGTGATTTTCCTTAAAATGTAATTTCGTATTAGATAAATTAGAAATAGAAATCGGTCAAGTGCGAGTCGAATTCGCACACGAAGGGTTCCGTACCATCGTACATGTACTTTTTATTAATATAACTTTTACTCTATGTATGGTAACGTTAAAAGATGTTTGTTGTATTTTTATTATTTATTATTTGTTGTTATAGCGGCAATTAAAATATATAGTCTGTGAAAATTTTTACTCTCTACCTATTACGGTTCATGAGATACAGCCCTCTGATAGACGGACGGATGGGCAGCGTAGGCTTAGTAATAGGGTTCAGTTAGCACCCTTCGGGTACGGAACCCTAAAACGGGCCAGATGGATAGGACAATTCATGACGTCGTTCCAATATCCTAACGGAAAAAATCTTTTTGGTTGGGGGGCAAGGAAATACAATAACATAATACATTAGATACATTAATATATCTAATATTTTTGGTATATAAATTAAATTGCGGTTGAAACCCCTGGCGCGGGTCCAACTTTACCAGTTTTTATTTTATTATTAATTACTGTTCTACTTTAGGGTTTTTCTAAATATAATCACAGCGAGTTTGACCTTTTTTTAAACCGTTACCATATTAAACCGTTTTAAGAGTACGGCAAAAATAAAAAGAATAATAAATAGCACGTTTCCTGTATAATTTTATACTTTTTGCTTAACCAATAGGACAGACAGACGGACGGACAGACGGAGCGTAGCTTCAATCACTTAAGTTTCTATTGGACATCAGGAGTAGGAAATCCTAAAATTACTAATACTAATACTATGTAAAATACATATAATACAATATACGATTCTTAATTATTCCGTCAAGAACTAAACTAACTCTACAGTTAGTTATTAATATATTGTTTGGCGTACCTCTACAGGTACGCCAAACAATATATTAATTTATATAAATTTCTGTGGAACTCACAACGTAGTTCTGTTCCGTAGGATAATAATTCAAGTTACGCAAGCCTATCGGGAGTATAAATCACGGTATGAATCGACTTCATCAGACCGGTCGCTGTGAACGAATGTAAACAATGGACACAATATATAGGAATTTTACAAGTATTATATTTTTATTTTATTACGAGTTTGAGTTCTGGGATTAAAAATAAAAACTGGTCACTTTCAATATAATATATGTATGTCTTATTGCTATTATATATATAAAAGTAACTTATAAAAGATCACGTACACTCGCTGTAAATAGACAGTAGATAACGGTTAATTCCATTCACGAGCACTATATTTCAGTGGCAAGCAGAAAACAATATCAGAAGTCACAACACTTTTTTCCTTGTTTTCAACTCAGCAAGAATAAAGCATTTTCTCATTTGATTCCTTAATGCTTTTTTACTTGGTACATTCCTTAGACACATGTTTTTAATCCTTTGGCAAAAAAGAAAAATTATTACATATTCATCATTCATTTTCATATATGTAATAAGCTTTTGAGTTTTATATTATTTATCTATATCTATACTTATAAAGAGGAAAGTTTATGAGTTTGTGAGGTTGTAGGGGATAATCTCTGAATATACTGAACCAATTTAGATGTTTGGTAAGAAGATAGTTTGAGACCCTGGGACATAGGATAATTTTTATGCCGGAAATCATCCCTTAAGAGGGTGAAAATGGGGATAAAAGTTTGTATTGGGAAGCAAGCTAGAGACGAAACCGAGCGAAGCGAGGGTGAGTCGCTAGTATATAAATAAAATTGAAGTATCTGTTTGTAATATCAAAATAACACCTTTTCACTAAATTCAAATGATATTATATACGGTACTCATAAGAAAAACACAATTTCTAAAATTTTTGTGTGTCTGTCTCGCTGTCTGTTTGTTCGGGCTAATCTCCGAAACAGCTAGACCGATTTCGATGATACTTTCATTAGCAGATAGCTGATGTTATAAGGAGTAACATAGGCTACTTAAATTATAGAAAAAGAATTTTATAGGGGCGCAAAACAAAGGTACGAGTAAGTCGCCAACATTTTACTATTCTTACACATACTCTTACTCGTTGGCTCAACTCAGATTATTATATAGAATAAATATTTAATGTACATTTGACATTGTATTCCCTCGACGATATAATTCATTTCCTAGTATATATACATAAAATATTTTCCTTATTTTCTTCCTTCGTACATTTCGTATAAAATTTTCTTTCATTTTCCCAAATGGCCAATTTATAAAAGAAAAAAAAGGACTTGTAAATTTTTAGTTTTACGTAAAATTGTGAGGTGAGCAACTGGCAATAATAGTTATTTGATTTGAATGTATTTTAATAATTTTGAATATGGAACATATTTCTATTCTGTGGAAAAGCTTACATTTAATTAAATTGCTTTCATTTTAAAATAACCGAATTTTTTACCAATTTTTTTTTTTAATTTAATTTAGAAATAATACTTATTATAGGCGAGATATTTAGCTCCAAGCTTGGCGGGATTTCTGGAACGTTATTTTACGTAGCTAAGAGTTTGTACTTTGTACTGATATTAGAGAAATAATTTACTAACTCATCTAATTTTGTGAATTTTCAAACGGATGACTTGCGCTTTGTACATCCATTGTTTTCTTTCCAATTGAATTTATAATGTTTCGCTTTATATAAAAAATAATTAAATCTTAATAATGTAATATTTTAATAATTAAAAGATTTTATAGTATTTTGGTTTGTATTTCATTAAATTCATATACTTGGAGTGCCTTTGTCAATAAAATTAAATACTTGAATATTTTTTTTATTAACTATTTGAGTATTTTAGTAAACCGGTAGAGGTTAAAAAAATTAAGAAAAAATATGGAATTTTATTTAGAAATTTTTAAAAACCTTATCAAGTATTTCTCCTTCCTTCTTTTTTGGCTGGAGTGTGAAACTTTGTACGTATGTACATACTAAATTAAATTTATATGACTGTATATAAAATAAACTCCGAATGAAACACAATATTTTGGCACCAATATTCGTCGATCTAATGCTACGAGGATCACTTGATTCATTTTGAAGAATCCTGTAAAGTACAATTGTATAAATCCGTCTTTATTATATTTTTTCTAAATAATTGTGTATTTTTTTTACTTAAGTACTTTTTTACTTAACTTACTTTTTTTTTTAAAAGCTGTCAACTTAAAACCTCCGATGCGACGCAAAAGCGGGCATCAAAAAGTGTCATATCTACTTATATCTCTCAATACGTTGCAGTGGTAGCCCAGCGGTAGGTAGCGATGGGCGATTATTACTAAAACTACTACTACTACTACTACTACTACTACTAATGCACTCTCTTCTACAGAGTCGCTCTGTAATGAAACAGCATCAAATCGAGTTTGTTCATTACACTAGCAATAAGTTAAAGTGCATTGCAATCCCGATTTTCTGCACCCACAGTGTACACCACATCCATTCTTACAATTACAAAATAGTGTTTTAAGTAATTCCTCAAGAGCTGGTGATACTCGTAATATTGTTGTTATTGGGTTCAGGAATTTATTTTGGAGCACCCAACCCCATTCCTGGGGTCCTAAATCGTGTCCTAATCGTAACAGTGGGTATTGCTGAGCGCTGCGGGCTCTCTGCTCTCTATCTCAAAAAGGGTTTGGCGTATGAATAAATTGTTTTGACAAAATTTGTCGCAAATTTTATGTTCTGCAATTTTTATAATAAATGTTAACATCATTGGAGCTATAGAAACCGAGACAATCGCGAAAAACCGTTTTTGTGAACTTTTACCTTGAATAACTTACGACGCAGACACGAGATTTTGTGAGAATTTTGAGATAACTTTAAGAACACTAAAATAAAGGTGTATACGAGTTTACAGCTTATTATCTCTCATTCCGAGGTGAAACTCCTAATTTGACTGGACTATATATTATATAATATAGATTTAATAAGTTCCACCTCTAGCTCCTGATTATCTGGACATACTAAATTAAAAAAAATAAAGAAAGAAAAAGCTAAAAACCATTTAATCTTAATCAATACTAAAAATTTTAAATAAAACTATCTTTTCGCATTTTTTCTTGGATTTATTTTGATTTTTGGTTCTCACAAACTATACAATACTAAAAACTTAAACCGTGAAAATGCATTCATAACTATCTCTTAAAACTAATTTATAACGCAATCAAAGATAACTATTAATAAAGGTAGTTAAATAGCTTAATTGATTCACAAATAGCGCTTACTTGCTAAATGGCGCACAAACACTACAAAACTTCAGAGTGGCAGTAATTGTTGAACCCTCATCCTAATTCGTCGTTGACATGCCTTCAGAGTAAATTTTAATGGTACTAAAAGTGAGAACGTAAACGAATTATATCTTCAAAAATTAAATATAAATCTTTAGCTCATTATAGGATATGAACCTTTTACTTCAAATCCCTTGGTACCTTCGCATATTTATATTGTATTCATATTGTTAGTTACTTTCCTAACAAATATGTATAAAATATGTTCTAGTATTTTAAAACTCAAAGTCAATTTAAAAAAATTAAAGAGTGCGTGTATCAATGTGTACACGCGCAAGAAGTGAAACTTCTTACTGTTTGTTATAGGTATACAAATGCTGGTTATCGGTACTTTTTATGAAATTCAATTTATGTTTTAACTTTTAAATAATTAGGATACTAAAAAATTTTCGATTTAAAAAGAAAAACAATATTTTACTATTCACATATGGTGTTAAGATAAATTTTAATTAATTAATTTTCAATCAAATGTTAAATTATATATATATATATATATATATATATATATATATATATACACATACGATATACGACTCTCTCTCTCTCTCTCTCTCTAGGAAGTTATACATAATTTTCGGTTTGAAATAATCTCTGTTCTCTATTCAATATCCCACACAGTAAGTGTGCACTTTCAGAGAACTTGAGCTATGTTACTATGTTTAAATATATTTGGCACAGGAATTTCAACTCGGGAGCGATAAATCTTTCCCGCTTAAGCGGGAATTTAAACGTAGCGTAAGCCGTTTTACCACCTTCCAAAAGTATAGTAGAATTTCCAATTGAGGCCACAGCTGATGCAATCCCCGATTAATTTTTAATTTGGCCAAATATGATATTATAGGTAGGTTTCATACAAACTTTTATCGCCTATTTTACCACCTTACGGGATGAATTTCAAAAAATGCTAAAACACGTATTTATTTAATTATAATCAAGAGCATTAATACCAAGTAATTCTGCTCAATTTTTTTGAGTTGTATTATAACGTGTTTTCCCGTAAGAATAAGATAATCTCCTGCGGTAAAAAGTCTATGTCACTTTCCAGCTCTTCAGCTATATCTACACAAAAATCACGCTAATACGTCACGCTGTTTCGACGTGAAAGAAAGACAAACGAACAAACAGACTCTCGTATTTATAATATTATGGTATAGAAGTATGGATAGTGTAAGCTATACAATAAAACAAACAACAGGGTTGAATTTCTTCTTTTTTTATGAAGTCGGTCAAAAAATTACTTTTAGTAATTCCTTCTTTTAGCATAGATTCTACAAGGCACAAGCACAATATGTTAACTACGGTTGTGCTATAAACTAGCGAAGCACGTACAAAAAATAAACGAATCTTACTTATTTATAACTAGCGGCTCACCCTCGCTTCGCTCGGGTTCACCTCTAGACAAACAAAAACAAATCTATCCCACGGGAGCCGTACATCTTTCCGGGATAAAAAGCAGTCTTTTGTTTATTCTAATGTATGAACTATATTACTGTAAAGTTTCATTAATATCCAATCAGTAGGTCTTGTGAACTAAGCTGTATAAGTTACTACAGTTTTTTAACTATCCCACGGGAACTCTTTAACTTTTCAGGATGTAAAATATTTAAGATGTTGCCCGGGGATAAAAGGTACCACCATGCAAAATTTCATTTAAATCACTTTAACAGATTCGTAGATTAGCCCGTACAAACAGACAAACAGACAGAGTAACAAAAAATTTGAAAAAAATCTGGATTTGTTCTATTGCCCTTCTTACCCCCCCTGACTTGGTTTTTAGCATTTTATTTCTATATACAGACATTCGACCTCTATAGTTTGGTTATGCCCTTTTGAACGAAAGTCATAGTTACGCTCATTTTCTTCATATCTCAAGCTCAAATCGGAATACGACAGTGAAACTCGTATGAATCGCTTTTCTACATCAAGCCCTTATTGACACATAAGTCATAAGTGTAAAGCAATTGAAACATCAGGAACGAAAAATCAAAATAAATCCGCGAAAAAATCCGAAAAGATAGTTTTATTTAAATTTCGATATAGGTTGCCATTAGGGAGCTGGTTCGTTATACTTATCCGGCTAAACCCTTTCATCTAAATCAGTCCAATAGTTTTGGAGCTTACTCGGTAATAACAAATAAGCAAACAAAAAAGCCTTTCATTTATAATTTTATAACGGCTTACCCTCGCTACGCTCAAACACAGACAGATTTATCCTACGCACTTTACCCGCCCAACGCACAGTACCCACTCTACGCACTTTTATTATCTTACGCACTTTTCCAGCCCTATTTACTTTACCCGCCCTACGCACGTTACCCGCAATACACACATTACCTGCCCTACGCATATTATCCGCCCTACGTAGATTACCCGCACTACGCACATACCCAGGAGTATATATAATCTCACCGGCTCATCCTCGCTTCGCTCGGCTTTGCCTCTAAACAAAAACAAATCTATCCCACGGGAACCGTTCATTTCTTCCAAAATAAAAAGGCGCTTATTTATTATTCTGATGTATGAACTATATTATTGTAAAGTTTCATTAAAATCCAATCAGTAATTTTTGTGTACTATGCTGTATAAGTTATTATAGTTTTTTATCTATCCCACGGGAACTCTTTAATTTTCCGAGATGAAAAGTATCTAAAACGTTGACCGGGGATATAAGGTACCGCCATACGAAATTTCACTTAAATCGGTTCAAAAGTTTCGGACATTAGCCCATACAAACAGACAAACAGACAGAGTAACAAAAAATTAAAAAAAAATCTGGATTTGTTCCATTGCCCTTTTACACTCCCCTGACTCGGTTTTTAGCATTTTTTTTTCTATGTACTGACATTCAACCTCCACATTTTTATTATAGTATATATAGATAGATAGATTATTTAAAAAAAGGGCTATTATGAAAAAAAGTCTAAAAAAAATTTAATATGCTTACAAAGATTACCTAAAACCTCGCCTTAGTTTTAAGTTTCTTCCCTTTTGAACGAAAGTCATAGTCACGCTCATTTTCTTTATATCTCAAGGTCAAAGCTGAGTACGATAGTGAACTCGTATAAATCGCTTTTCTACATCAAGCCCTTATTGACACATTATTCTCGATATAGGTTGCCATTAGGGAGCCGGTTCGCTATACTTATCCGGCTAAACCGTTTCATCTAAATCGGTCCAGTAGTTTCGGAGATTATTCGGTACAAACAAATGAAAAAACAAAAAAGTCTTTCCTTTTTATAATATTATAGCGGCTCACCCTCGCTTTGCTCGGGTTCACCTCTAGACAAACAAAAACAAATCTATCCCACGGGAACCGTACATTTTTCCGGGATAAAAAGTTGCCTATTTGTTATTCTGATGTATGAACTATATTATTATAAAGTTTCATTAAAATCCAATCAGTAGTTTTTGTGTACCAAGCTGTATAAGTTACTACGGTTTTTTTACTATCCCACGGGAACGCTTTGATTTTTAAGGATAAAAAGTATCCTAAATGTTGACCGGGGATATAAGGTACCACCATGCAAAATTTCATTTAAATCGGTCCAGCAGCTTCGGAGATTAGCCCGTACAAACAGACAAACAGACAAACAGACAAACAGACAAACAGACAAACAGACAGAGAAACAAAAAAATTGAAAAAAATCAGGATTGGTTCTATTGCTCTTCTTACACCCCCCTGACTCGGTTTTTAGCATTTTTTTTCTATGTACAGACATTCGACCTCTACAGTTTTATTATAGTATAGATTTATATACATACCTATCGACTCCTATCAACTTTCCCAATTACAGTTTATAAGTCACAAAAAGTTTTTTTATACAAATTATTCAAAGCAACTTATAACATCTTATTGGCGAGTATACTTTCATGCAATTCTTTGTATTCAGCTTAAAAATTCAAATGAATAGTTAATGTAGGTACATTCAAAAAGCTTTAATAACCATCGTATTGCAGTAGTGGATAAGTTTTCACGGCTCAAACAATAAATAATATGAAGCCGTTTTTACTGAATTTATAATTTTATTTACGAGTACATGTAGTTATTATTAAAATATCTAACGTTTGATTCACTTATATAGAGAAATTTCTATAATTATAGGTTATTTTAAATTAATATTTTATTAGGTTGGATATCAACTGAACTTATTTAAAAAATATAAGTACTTGATGTGATATAAACTTTCATGGCTATATAGCGACTACTGTACCCGTACTAGTATACTCGAGACTATTACCCTAAAAATAAATAAAAACACGAGTAACGGGATGTTTTACGTCATAAGAATATTATTTTAAGTGCTTTAAAAAGGTAAAATTTTATTTTTTTATCTCACCACGACTCACTGTGAAGATCTTATAGTAAGGTTTGGTTAATAAATTTAAGTTTTTATGGTAAATTTAGCACACACGTAACCATTTACAATTGATAAGGTCTTGGGCTTTGTAATTTCTTATTTCACTCCACTAAATGGTTACCTAGAATAATTAAATAACCTCTATTACATTATATTAAATATCAATTATTAACTATTAATGCCTTCAGTCCTTTGTATTAAATAAATACCAATCATTTATTTGGTAATAAAATAAATATTTATAGTGAAGCTAAGAAGAATAATGAAACTACCATTATGTTAATATTAGAAATATCTCAAGTACGTTCATATGAATTCCATGGCCATCTCATTTATTAGAGTTTAGTTTAATATAATATCATTGACATATTTAATACCATATAACATTTATCTATACATATAATCAACTAGCGACTCACCCTCGCTCCGCTCGGATTCATCCCTAGCTACGTTTTAACATTTAGTATAGATTTCTCAGATATCAGATATTTTTCTGCAGTAAAAAGTATCTTACATGTTGACCCGGATAACCAGCTATCATCATACCAAATTTCATCAAAATCCCTTCAGTGGTTTTGTCGTGATGCGGTCACAGACAGGCAGGCAGACAGACAAACAGACAGACAAAAATTCTAAAAACTACAGATTCCGCCTCTTTATCGATAATAATATTTATTCCAATAACATTTTCAAAAAAACATTTAGTGTACAGATTCAGCTTAATTACAATTTTATAATATGTATAGAATTCTGAGTCGGATCTGTACATTAAATATTTATTGAAAAATCTTATCGAAATATAGTCATTATTAGCAACACAGAAGCCGAATGTATAGCTTTTAGAATTTTTGTATGTCCGTCTGTGATCGCATCACGAGTAAACCACTGGACATATTTTGATGAAATTTGATATGATGATAGCTGGTTATCCGGGTCAACATAGAGGATACTTTTTGCTGCAAGAAAATATCTCATCTCTGAGAAATCTTACTTTACATTAAAACGTAACTAAGGACGAACCCAAGCGGAGCAAGAGTGATTCAATAGTATACTCTAAACAGAAAGGGAGAGAACGTTTATGCTTGGGAATAAAGAAAATTTATTTCAAATATCACTTAGGCTAGTCGCTTTGCAGCGTCAAGCTTTTGAGGAAATTTGCATATGCGAAATAAATTTAACACGTTACCTCAGCTGGAAAATTGTAAAGTTCGCTGGTGTGTGTATCTGCTTGCTGTTGCTCTTCTGAAATATTTTACTTCTCCCTGATAGTAAAAATAGTTTTATTTCTTAACCATCTTTACATATTTACATATTGTTATATTGTCGTTCCGAGTAACCCCTTATTATTAAATTAAAAAGCGTTTTCTATGTCACTCTTTCTTCTATTCTAGGGTATTAAATATTTTTTAGTTTTCAAGTCCAGGGGATTGAATATGCGCTAGTGATAATTGAAATATTGCCTAATGGCTAGCGATATAGCAGCAGCTCCTAAGGCTATAAGTTCGAATCCCAGGCTGAGCCAAGAATAGTTATCTACTTACACCACTAGCCACGACCTCCGACTAGTATGGGGCTGTAGAAAGTACCTTCTTTAATTATATGTCCATAGCAATAGAAATAGAAATTTAATAATAGTTTTTAACTATTTTCTTCGCCCACGATCAAACTACGACAAAATAAACTTTTTCGCAATACATACCTACTTTATTACTTGTAAAAAATGTTTGTGTAAATTTTATTACTTCTCAAAGATATATGGAAAACAAATTTAATTTTAGCGATCGTAAATCAAAATATCCAGTATCTTAAAAGACGTTAAGTGTATATTCTGTAAATAAATTTACACTTTAGGTACTTAGCAAGATCCACTATCTGTATTTTATGCACATTTTTCTACTCCATTTTTCCAAAGTAAGAGGAAGAGAGTACAATGTTACAATCGCATACAATGTTTATGACTTTAGAATCATGTAACTCGGCTAATATGGATTTTTAACTAACACACTAACAGGCTAACATCTACGTTATTTTTAAAGATCTAGTGCTTTGTACACCTGAAGCTTGCAGTCTCTCTCCTTTTCCTTCTTTTTAAGTTACACATATAAAGTGCCATTCTTATTTTGCTGTAGCTTTTTGCCCGCAGCTACGCTCGCGTAGACTGAAAAATTTGCTCAATTTTAATTTCTATTGAATTTATATGTTGTCGTATCGAATAGTTAACATTAACTCTAGAGTAAAACTCTCGATTCACTTAAGTTAGTTTACACTAAAAAAAAGCAACCACAAATATACCACATTGATGGATGTTCTGTCGAGTTCTGGGTTTTGCTAAAATATCCCTGTGAGAAACAATCCTCTCTTAGGTCTACGCCTGCTACTTTTAAGGACTGGCCCTGAGATATATAAAAGGTCATTGCAAAGCAAACTTTAGAAACAGAAGATTAAATTCGATGGCCAGAAGTTATAAGTGGTATTCGAGGTATGAATTCTGATTACTCCCATAGCACATCCAGGAAACACAATGGCCACATATAATGTTTAATGAATTACTCACAGTCTAATCCCGTTTCATAACTTAGGCGACTTTTCTATTGCAGATGTGCCAACCTTCAGAAGAAGGATATGGATAGCAGGATACTTTTATACTTTCTCTACTTTATATCCCACACAATAACTGTGCACTTACAGAGAACTTGAGCCATGTTACTCTATTTAAATATATTCAACAACTCAAACTTTACTGCCCAGGTTTAACCACTTAGGGGCTAAATTTAAAAAAAAATCTATAATATATGTTTATTTAATTGTATTGAAGAGCATAAATACTAAGTTTCAAGTAATTTCGATCATAAACAATTTTTTCCTCATATAAACAGTACAACCCCCTTTTACCCTTTTAAGGGATGGATTTCGAAAGAAAAAGATATTTGAATTGTGTTAGTTTTCATTTTAAAGGTAAATACCATTTCCCGTGGATCAGTTACAGAGTTTCATACAAACTTTCGTCCCCTATTTGACAGCCTTATGATGATGATGAGGATGAATTTCAAAAAATGCTAAAATACATATTAATTTAATTGTATTAAAGAGCATTAATATCAAGTTTCAAATAATTCTGATCATAAATAATTTTTTGCCTATATAAACTTTATCACCCCCTTTTACCCTTTTAAGGGATGAATTTCGACAAAAAAAGTTAATATATATATTTCTTATTTTTCATTTTAAAGCTAAATACTACTTTTCGTGCAGTTCGCTTTTAGAATAACAGAGTTTCACACAATCATTTATCCCCTTTTTAGCCCTTTAGGGGCTGAATTTCGAAAAATCCTTTCTTAGCGAATGCCTACATTGTAAATGAAATACGTTCTCCAAATTTCACGTTTCTACAACCAGCGGTTTAGGCTGTGCGTTGATCGATCAGTCTGTCAGGACAAAGCATTTTATGTATATATAAATATAGATTTAGTCATTACGCCACAAACTACAAACTAAACATTTGTGCGTTCTCACAGCTATCTCTCGAAGTCTATCTTGGAAATGGGAATTTTTGTTAACTGACAACAGGTGGACACACCCTAAACAACAGAGTATGGTATAGTAAGCGCGGGTCTTAGAATGTAGTTTTGTTCTCTTTCAGTACACACTATATAAATCTTATTATAATATACTCGTACATACATGGATAATTAAAAGATTTATTTTGTAAGTGGACGAGATCAACTTTTTTTTGTTTATCATAAAAGCACATAATATGATTTATGAAAATTCCTCGCATATTTTCTTTGCTATGCGGAAATGAAAAATAAATGAATTTACCCATATTAATATAACAGCGTTAAAATTTTAATATGTACTGTGCGGCGCTCCCGCATAATGTATTTAAATTAATTCACGATTTTATGACTCATATTTATGAAATGTACATTTCTCAGAGTTAATTATTTTAATTCAGCTATAACTAGTTTAAATTTAAGAAAGGAAATAGGGACCGACTTTCAAAACTTTGTCTATTTTAAATAGTTTTAAAATTCTCATTTTGTAAAAGTTGAGATGTTAACAGTATTACATCCTTGTGATTTGAAGACCATGTGAAGTCCTCAATCTTGCTCCCTGACCTCTCGTTGGTCGTGTCAGCAATGACATTATTAGCGATAAAAAAAATCTCCTTTCTTTTCTTGCGAGTGCTATCTGTTGGAGAGTGACATCTGTGAAAAACTATTTAATTGTGTTGGTGCTAAGTATTTAGGGAATCACACCCAATTACAAAAAGGATTCATTCGAGTTCTGATAAAGGAGAGTTGTGACGTTTTATATGGGTCACGCCATCGATTGTGGTCCCGCGTGCGTACAATGGCTTATACTACACAAGGCATTGTAGCCACGCCACTGACTGTCAGGTTTCTATATCATAGTATCGTACGTATATGAGAAATATTTCAGATAGTTAGTTTTAGTAAGGTATTCCGTAATTACTGAAAATGAGTTTGGGAATATCAGGTATTAAAGTTAGCAACATTTAAGACCTCATTCTGAAAATTATTGCAGTTTTAACGAATCTATTCTCTATTTTTTGGTTGTATTTTTGCGTATCTAACCAAAACATAAAATTTACTATAACAATTCGCATATTTTATTTCTACGGCGACATTTTATTTTTAACAATTGTGGTTTTCAAAGCTCTATAAATTTCTAAAGCTGGAAACTATAAAATTGTAAAATTAAATTTAGTTTCAATTTATAACGTTGTAGTACGGATTTATTTGAAAATAAATACACTAGTTGTTTCAAAGCTAGAGGATAACTCGTCCGTTATAAAGGAAGACACATTTTAAAATTAAACTTTCAATCTATGTTGTTCTATGTTTCAATATTGGAAAAAATAATCTTACCTTTCGTAGACAATAAAAACAAACCCCTTATAATTTCATCTTATTCCTCTATTTGTAAATTGTTAGTGAAACTTCTGTTACTTCTTAACGCTTTACGGATTTAAGTGAAATTCAGAGCTTACGTTCTGGAATAACAAATCTATAACGTGGTATATTATAAGTACATATATATATTTTTTGTATATATATATATATATATATATATATATATATATACATATATATATATATATATATATATATATATTTTTGTATATATATATATATATATATATATATATATATATATATATATATATATATATATATATATATATATATATATACAAAAAATATATATATGTACTTATAATATACCACGTTATAGATATATTTTTGTATATATATATATATATATATATATATATATATATATATATATATATATATATTCATCATCCTTATTAAATAATTTGCTATACATATATGGTACAAGTACTCATAATTATTATAGGTATATTGTAAAGATTATTATTGTATGCCTGTTGCTTAGTATAACGCAATGTACACGAAAATGGTTTTTAATATAATGATTGCTCTTTGAGTCGACGTCATGAAAATTATTCTAAATTGACTGTTACCCGCGGGCTCGCGAATTTCTTACGCACTTTTCACGAGTATATGGCGTCAGTAATGTAGGCATTAATATGGACCCTTTCACACGATGAAGTAACCGCACCCTGCCTTTCTGTCTATATTATTCTGGTCACATCGTTTACACACTTTACGAAGAAATCATTTTCGTGAGGATTCTTTTGTTTCAGGATTTAAAACTTTCAAAGAACAAGAAATGGTAGAATTAATTAATTATACTATTATAAAATTCTCTTACAATTCTCACAAACTAATAATAAAACTTAACTTAATAATAACATAATATACGGTAGCTTTCCCACGGACTAACTAAACATTTTAGTTTCATTTCATATAACTTGCATAAAATTTTTGATGTCCTGGATAAACTTACCTTAATAATACGTTTGTGATATAGAGTGAATTTCTCAATTCTTTTTGAATTTAGACTGCTAACCCCATAACTATAGAAAATGGGAAAAAGTACTCGAAGAAACCTCAAACTCTTAACAAATAAAAACTGTATTTTTAAGTTTTTTAAATTTTAGCTTACAATTAAACAGTGCCAGTCAGACGCATATCCACGTTGCAACGGAAACTGACAGACATTGCCTGTAGGTAATATTAACATATTGATATAAAGTAACGTTAAAGTAAAATATAAAGGCTTGTAAGCGAAATTGCACCGACCACCGAAACTCTACTAAAGCTAGGAGCTCACTAAATAAAGATTTAAGGATATTCACAATTCCTCTATATTTTTTCCTTGCTATTATTATAATCAATCCAAGCGAACAAAGCCGCTACAGCCAGTTCTTAGTTCTTACTCTAATGTTTCTCAAGAAAGCAAGAAAATTAAATTAAGCAAAGAAATTAACTGTCTAAAACTTAGGCAATTTGTTTGCACATTATTATAATTTTCCTTAAACTGTAAAGTAATACGTGAAAAACGAGTAAAGCAGGACCCAAGCGGTTGCCTAACGGCGTAATTAAAACCGAGACCGAGCACTCCGCGCCCAAGGATATTTAAGAGCTTGATGCCATTCTTCCTTTATTACGAGGCTTTTTACTTGCTACGTTTTATTGGCTTATTTTATATCTTATCTTTCACACTTCATTCCCATTTGGAATTTCTTTTGTGACGGTTATTTTTTCATACTTAATTTTTCTCCTGACGCTTATCTATTTTATAGCTCATCATTTTTTAGAAATGATTATTGTTTTCTTAATGACCTCACAAATTTATAAAATAATGTTCCAATTAGAATATTCATTTTGAATAACGTATTTTATAAATAAATAAAAATTCATACATACTTTAAAAATGTAGTTTAATAAATTAAAATTTTACTTCATCTACAAAAAAGAAGTTTCGCTTTCATATATAACCTTCAATTCATATGTATATTTTTTGTATACACATGTTAAATGACATCTTCATCCAATGTGAATAATGCAAAACTTTTTTAACTTCTGCTCCGCACAGTTTTTTTATAGGAAACTTGCTCTTATTCCGCTCGGGTCGTCCCTAGAACGATTTTGTTCACAATTTCATAGATTTTAATTATTTTGAGCGGAAACCTAGTTCTTTTTCTAAAATAAAAGTAGTTCGGAGATTGGCCGGAACAAACAGACAGAGTTTTTTTTTAGTAAGTACCATAGTATATAGTAGTAAGTACCATATAAACTTTCATATGCATATGTATATAGTAAAAAGCATTTTGACAAATAAAGACTTAAATTTTATTTATTTGTATTGATATATAAACAGAAACATTTAAAATCTAGTTTTAGAGCGTATAAACCTATAAATGAATTTTGAAAAACAACTTTATTCGTTATGGACACAAGTGTTCGAATTTTAGCAACAAACAATAAAATAAAATTATAATGTCTATTGACTAGCTACTTACCTTCGTTTCACTCGGATGCATCCCAGAATACGTTATATTTTTGAGCACGACCCTAATTATTATTTTTAAATAAATGTAGCCTAAGTTACTCCTTATAACATCAGCTATCTGCCAGTGAAAGACCCGTCAAAATCAGTTCAACCATTTCGTAGATTAGCTGGAATAAAAAGACAGACAAAAATTTTAGAACTTGTATTTTTCTTATAAGTACCGTATATAATTTCATATACATTTAGTAAAAAGCTGTTATTTTGACATTACAAACAGACACTTCAATTCTTATGTATCTGTATAGGTAATGTCCCCCACATTAACGTCAGTCATGAAATAAAATTTAGTTTACTTTCAAGAGTATTTGGTAAAATATCAGGATCAAAGGACGGTCCGAATTCAATAATTGTGATGTATTACCGTGAAATGGACTTCCCTCTCGAGAGACCAAACTTTATCCAGCTTTTGATCAATAACAGACCTTTTAACTTTTGAGTACCTACCTGGCTTCCACAGAATAAACAAATATACGTGTTATATCGTATATATATGTAAATATATATATATTACTGAAGTGAAAGAAAATTAAACAAAATAGCATATTTATATCTATAATGTACGTAGGGACGCACCCGAGCGATGCGAGGGTCAGTCACTATATTTTATATAGAAACTGATTATTCTCGAAAGAAAAAAATAATTATAGCTGTAAAAGGAATGTACCACACTGGAAGTAGTATCATTTTCATGGGACAACCCTTAAAAAAAACATTAGCGGAAAGTTTCACAAGGTAAACTTTTTAGTTTTTACTTTAAGAAACCCAAAAAATTGAAATTCAGCCAAATCCATTCATTATAGCTGGGTTCCGAGGTATTAATTGCACTCGACTAAGAGCCGTTTCCGAGATACACGAAATAAACTTATATATATACAAAAATAGCTCATTTAATATTATAAGATAAGATTGGTGAATAATTCGAAGGCAATAAAGGTGACTATACTAGTTTTTGATAAAAAAAATTCAAAATGACGCTAAATATAATTGTATCATTTTTGTTATTTGATCATAAAATATGTATAATTTACCATATAGATCGAACTAATATTTTATAATTGCGAAAACTTGTATGTGTGTGAAAATTTTGTATACAGATAGTCTATGTTCTGGAGTAACATAAAGACTACTGTTTGGCACATATGGTCGCACCCGAGCAAAGAGAGACTAAGTCACTAGTCTATATAAATGTATATAAAAAAAATGAATGTTCGTATGTTTGCCCTCTATGCGTACCCTAAACCATTGATCCATTTGTGATGAAATTCTAGTGGTTTATTCTGTGTATGCTTCCTAAGGTTCCTGGTGCAAGAAATAGATTTTATTTCTTTGGACATTTGTCTTTTATGCGATCCTAAACCATTCAAGATGACAGACGCACCTAAACGCGAAGAAGCGAAAGTTAATTACCAGTTATATATAAAATACTACTACACCATCTCTTGGTATAAAATTAGAAATCAAATTAAACTATTCGTAGTGGGACTAGGTAAATTACCGAGATTAGTTACTAGTTATTGGCGTTGAGATACGTGTTTATTACATGCCGTTAACAAACTAAGTTCCTTTGCGAGAAGCACGTTACTTCAATCTAATAAATTAGTTTATCTGTAAACATTCATAGTTTAAGCAGTTTTAAAACTATGGAACAAATAACAAAAATACTTTGAAATAAGCAATTACTAAAATAATATTATTCTAAGTATAATAATAATTTTGTCATCAATAGTTTATCGTGCATTTTTAACGGTAATTCATATTTTATTAAGAGAAGCCTCATTTCCCTTTTACGATTCACCTTACGATATTTCTGAGTAGATTTTCTTGTAATCTGTATCCAATAGGTTCTCATAATCCTTAACGACATGGATAAAAGGATTTCTTATAGCCCCTATTTCTAACTGACTGTCGATCCGACTTACTTAATCTGAAAAATCTTATTGTAGCTTTCTATTAATATACGTACATTTTCCTGGAATTAAAAATACGTAAACATATTTTATTGGTTTATTATAATCATATTATGTATGCTATAACTATATTATGCCTTCACAAAACTTCCTGTTAAGTAGTTGTATCTAAAAGTATTTTAGCAATTCACTCTTGACTCTAACTTGCACGTTTAATATTATGCCTCAGTCTTGGGTTACTATAATTCACTGTGCAATAACGCTGTCGTCATCATCTCAAGGCAATACTCTTGCTATCAAATGGCAATGTCGGAGGTATACAGGCTGTCTGACATAGTTTTATTCTAAACAACATTAATTAGTAATTAATTTCAACAAAACAGATCAAAGCGCAGGAAATGTATTGATAAATTGGTATAAAAAGAGAATCGCTATAGATTTAAGCACTACAATAATTATCATCCAATTACCTACGTTTGTTAGTAATATTTTTTTAAATAATATCGATTAACATATTATTATTAATTTATTATTAATAGCTATAATACAAATGTATAGCTACGCCGTAGATTTGCTTTGTATCCGGTAACATTTACCTTCTTTTCATCAGTAAGGATAAAACGGCTGAAGAACTCGTTAATATTCATCAAAGTGCTCTTTTTCTACCCTTTATTCCGCGAGAAGCTTACGAAACCTGTCCATAAATTAACAGGTAAGAACAGCGAGACACTATGGAAATAACCATTCAAACATCTATACATATAATAAAACTGTAGAAGTCAAATGTCTGTACATAGAAAAAAAATATGCTAAAAACCGACTCAGGGGGATGTAAGAAGAGAAATAGAACAAATCCAGTTTTTTTTTTGTTTTTGTCTGTTTGTACGGGCTAATCTCCGAAACTATTGGACCAATTTAAATGAAATTTCGTATGGTGGTACCTTATATGCCCAGTCAACATTTTAGATACTTTTCATTCCGGAAAATTAAAGAGTTTCCGTAGGATAGTTAAAAACCTATAGTAACTTATACAGCTTAGTACACAAAAACTATTAATTGGATTTTAATCAAACTTTACAATAATATAGTGAACACATCAGAATAACAAATAGGCTACTTTTAATCCCGGAAAAATATACGGTTGCCGTGGGAGAGATTTGCTTTTGTTTGTCTAGAAGCGATCCCGAGCGAAGCGAGGCTGAGCCGCTAGTAGTGAATAAAATGAGAATATTAAATAACAAATAGTCACTTATATGTATTTGTTTTATAAGTATAGATTTCAAAAATAGTAGTAATATATGGTAACATGTATGTAGTAGATTCATCGACATGCGTTTCTACATATACGTCATTTAACTAAATCATAATATGATAGCGACTAATAAGAACCAACTAATGATTAACGATACTACAAATAGAAAGCATATCTAAGTGGAGACAACTAACAACGATAAGGCAAATATGACGGGCTGATAATATCGAAAAGGTACCCAAGCGAAAGCTCCATTTTATGCGGAGTTGTCAAAGTAACAGAGACGGTTATTTCCTAGCTGCAGCGCCTGGTCTAGGTCACTTAACCAGGTCACAGATAGGGATGACGATTTACGTAATTTACAAAAATCCTAGAAAAGAATGTTTTGTATACCATCGTAATATTGCACTAATAATTTATAACTTTTTTATTTTTTACATAAAAAATAAGAGTTTATGCATGAAATCTATTGTAACATAAGTAAATACATATTTATAATGTATTTAGATATTAGCTAACAGTTTGGTTTTTAACCGTCCATCTCAAAAATCTAACTATATTTTCCATAGATATTTATACAGATTATAATAATATGCTATTTTAGTTATTAAATGTAAATAGTTATAAGCTTTTCGTTACTTTATAAATTATATAAGAAAATTCAATTACTACTGAACACATTAAGAATCTATCTCGATATATTTTATATCATCTATCTATCTAATCTAATATATTTAAACGAGCAATTCTTGTATGTTTATATGTTTATTTATTTATACCGGCGATCTCGGAAACGGCTCTAAGAATTTCGCTAAAATTTGGTATGTGAGGGTTTTCGGAGACGAAAAATCGATCTAGATTAGTCTTATGTCTGGGAAAACGCATATTTTCGAGTTTTCATGCAGTTTTCTTTTACATTATTCTACGCAGAATATGGTCGATAATTTCTTACACTCAGGCACAAGTATCATAGTCAAGCGACTAAGTTGAAAGATTAACAATCACAGGTTTCCGAGTTCGTATTTCGAACGGATACAAAGTTTTTACTTTTGTTTTTTTTTTGCATTTATTCAAGTTTTTAGTTTTTTTTTATCTAAAAAATAAGATATAACAAAAAAGAACTCCGAACGAAGCTCGGTCGCCCAGGTACTGTTATATTAATAAGCAATAAATACATTGTTGACAAATGTCTACCCGCAACATTTTTTTTTAAATCTGTACTTCAAAGTAAAAGGCCTTAAATCACTTTGTAAATAAAGTTTGAGTGTTGTAGTATACAAAATATATTATTTTTATGTTAAAACAACTTAGTTGGCAACCCTCGCCGCGCAGTCTCGACGGACCTGTTGATACTCGTATATTGATTGTAATTTTGTGTGATTACGTTACTTTACGCTTCCTGAGCACAAAGCTTTAGATTGCTATTATAACAACCGCATTAACTTTTATACAAAATAAGCTAATTGTATTTTTATTATATCCCTAATTTAATCGCATCATTTTTTATTATATCTATACAAAAGCTTTTACAAGAAATTTTGAAAGGAGTTCTGACTTATTTTGTTAGGCCACACTAATCATGGAATTCGTAAAATTACTATGAGTTCATATAAAACTTTAATTATTATTATGATATTACAAAGACAGACAGAAAAGATAATAGCAAATTAAAATTTGAAGATATGTATAGTATAAAGAAGACAGTTAAAATTAAAAAAAAACTATATGGAAAGGATTATTTATTTTACAGGTTGATAATACCTTTACAGAATAGGCATTTATCCTTTTGTAATTCAAAGTGAATGTTATCGGTAATAGATCAAAGTGTTGTTTATTGCTTAACTAGTGACTAACCTTCGCTTCGCTTGGGTGCGTCTCTATAAGACATGTGTACATAGTGTTGCTACAATTTAAAAGGAAGATCTTTTTAAGAGGAATAATTCTGAAGTATATTGTTTTAATATAACTTTATTAACGCCAATAAAGCTCCCAGTCGACATAATTTTTTCCGACATCTTCAACATTGATCGTCAAATTTCAGCCAATTTACCTTAATGAATTATACACCTAAACCTTTCTCATGAATCTCATTATCTATCAGTGAAAACCGTACGAAAATCCATTTGGTATTTTTGAGTTTATCACGTTCAAATAGACAGACAGACGCGGCGAGGGACTTTATTTTATAATATGTAGTGATAAAGGTGTGCACTTTAGTTACGTCATCTTAAAGACGATATAAATATGCATTGCAAGTGTATTTTCAATCGATAAGACATGTCTAGATCAGATGCTGTTATACAGCATCTGATCTAGACATGTCTTATGCACGACAATGCAAATATATCTTTCAACCTGAAATAATCTTAAACTTCTCGAAAAAAAATCCTGTGATAATATTGGTCTATAAAAGTCTACAGAATGAAAGCTTTAAGACGTCTTACAGTAGTTATGATACTTTGACATTTTCATACAATACGTAAATCTAGGGGCAAGAACGGATTTATTATTAGACTTTGCCCGCCTGATCTGCAGAACATGAGCTTGTAAGTTCGATTCTCAGGTCAGACAATCATAATTGTAAAAATTTTGTTAGAAATAATTTACAAGTAATATCTTGGAATTAGGTTTGAAAACACCGCCGACCCTTGTGTTTAAATTCATACGCTTATTAAAGCGTGGCTTTACTAGTTTCAGTCAATTAAATACAATTAGTCACCGTGACTAATGTTGTTCTAGAGTTTATTAGGTTAGCTTATTGTTAACAAAAATATCTCCAATATATTTTATATAACTAACGTTATCTACAGTATTGATATAAATTAATAAAAAAACTTTCTATTTCATAGAAATACTTACTATGAAATTTAAACTTGATTTATCAAAGATAAACTAAAAAAATGCGGAAGAACCGACTATATGCCATATCTCAAAAATTATTGAATATATTTTAGATGCACAATTATTTCCGATTTACTTCAGAATATTCCACAGTATACATACTTTAAAAATTAAAATTAAAGAGGTGGGCAATTATATATTTTTTCGGAAAATAGGATATGTATATATAGTGTTGACTATTGACTGAATTAAAAAAAATATTCCACAAGCTTCATGTATTTACTTTTTTTTTACACCTAAGTTACATACATACGAATACATATGTATACAGTGGATTTATATATGGAGTGCTCTCTACTTACTTACGTTACTAGTACGCATACTTTCCCAGTTAAATAGCTGTAACGTACAAAATTATAACTGTTCCATTTTTGCCTGTTGAACCCAGAAAATCAATAAAATATTCTTTTTAGTACCTAAAAAATGTTTACCGTTCTTTCTTTAGTTATTTCATATTATTCCTTATTATTATTTATTTATTTTTTTTATAAACAAACTAACGACTCACCCTCGCTTCGCTCGAGTTCGTCTCTACTTACGTTTTAACGTTTAGTATAGATTTCTTCAGAGACGAGATATTTTCTCACAGAAAAAAGTATTTCTTATGTTGACTCGGATAACCAGCTATCATCATACCAAATTTCATCAAAATTCCTTCAGTGGTTTTTCCGTGATGCGGTAACAGACAAACAGACAGACAAAAATTCTAAAAACTATAGATTCGGCCTCGATATTAATAATAATGTCTTTTTAATAAGATATTCCAAAAAAATTTTAATGTACAGATTCGGCTTAGTTACAATTTTATTATATAGGTATATAGTTAAAACAAGCTGAATCCATTATGATATATGTATTTACAAAGCTTTCATAAATTAAAGACTTGAGAGTGTAGATATTAGGTAGCATAAATATGTCTATCTTTTCTTTTAAATAATCAAAATAGTCAAGCTATTGTAAACTCATAATTGGTCAATAGATCCAAAAGACCTGACACGTTCAAATTTTTAGGCAAATATGTAGATTTGATAATTAAATTTGAACGTGACGCTCTCTTTAAGATTATTTTAATCATATTATTGATTGTAAAGTTTATTTTATTATAAAGTTACTATGTATCCAAGTGTAGTAAGTATCAAAAATAATAGTAAGTAATATTGAATGACTAAACATGTAGTTAAATCATATTACGTATGAAGTCCACGCCTCAATCTAAAACTACGAGTACCTACTTACATTACACAAAATTATATAGAGGTATAGATTATAAAGCTATTCACAATTCAAAACCACCTGCTGAGTGCTTCTTAATTAAAATGAAAGCAAGTGTCTGGCTGAATTCACTTTAACTTTAATTTTAAGTTTATATACTCACACTATATTTGCATTTCTAAATTGATATGTAGATAGGTTCTTTATGCTTAAAGCTTTTTAAAATAATTATTTATTCATCATAAAGTAATCGTAAAACTTAAGATAAATTTTTATAATGTCTTATATAGCTTTGTACTCATGTACTATATTCTAACATATTATGCTATAAATGTTTTGATAATAGCCATGATGCGGCGTGGTTCGATGGCGATCGTCGGCGGCGGCGAACCGTTGATAGTAGTGGAGGAAACTGGGGCTGAAGATACTGAAACTTCATACCGGTCACCCGTCCCCATTCGAGGCTATTCAGAGGACCAAGAGTCCCCACCAGATCCATACCACTTGTCCCCGTGGCGAGAAACCAGAAAACATTCGCTTCCAACCCCTTCATGTACTTCTGGACCTACTGCTAGTCAGGTACTTTTATCAACTTATTTGGTTACTTGCTTAATATTTATTATTGTTTTTCTAAATTCTATTTAAAATTCCAGTTTTAATAACTAACACGTACTATACAACAGGTACGACGTTTATCGGAACGTGGTGAGGGTGTAGTGCGTGAAGCACGCGAAGCTGCATTTTTGGCAACCTTAAGTCAAGCTCCACCGCAACCTGGTGGCCGAAGGTAAAACTGCCACTTAAACAATTTTTGGAAATAAGACGTTTCTTGACTTAACTAAATTAAAAAAAAAAACATTTACAGACATTCCGTAGTAACAATATCAAGAGTTCCCCAAGCACTGTTTGGAAGAGGACGCCGTGAATCAATCGCGGCTTTTCCTGCCCTTGCACGTCGTCGGGATTCAGGTGCTAAAAAATGTAAAAATCTTTTTTTAATGACCCGAACGCTAATAATTACAAAATTATTAACACCTTTTTGTATAACATAATTGCGCATTTTATAATCCAAATGATAATTTCAGGCCCACCAGCTACTGATACATTGGGAAGTACTCATAATTTACAGCTGGACATAATGGATGATATTGTCCAAGCTCGCAAAGTGCGAATGCGTCTCTGGAATACTTCGAGTGAAAAAGTTTGTGAGGTACAGCCGCTTGACGAAAAATCTCCAATAGGCGGTTCAGTAAGATACACAAATCGAGGACGTAGGCACTCAGACTTTGTCGGAGCACCTCTACCACCAATACCTGCACGTCGTAGAGCTTCAGAAATGCCTCCACCACCTCCCATTCCGCCTCGAAGTGGAGCAGGCGTCGTATGTACAGATACAGATCTTAAACTCATGTTAAATGCTCTTACGTCGTCGGCTACAGAAATCGATCGATGTGGTAAAACTGATCGGAACCGACGCCTGGCAGACATGCGTTCCAGCAGCTTTGATGCGTCAACATTACGAGAAAAACTATCAGAATCAGGAACGACTTGGTTCACACGACGACATCAAACCTTAGCGACAAAAAAGAAAGAAAACGAAATAACAAAACCTAAAGTAACATTTGCACCTGATGCAAAGGCACCTTCAGGTGATACTGCAGCTGTGGTATGGGATAAGCCTTCGGGATCAGTCGTGGATGCAAGTGCACTCGGTAGTGCAATAGAAGTGTTTCTTCGTAGCGGCAATAGCGCAAATCCTGGACCTTCAACTTCAGCTACATCCATTTCCAAAGAAGCCCCATCCAAACAAGATTTGGGATCTCGGCCGATACCAAGCACCAGTCGAGCGGGAGTAGGCAGTGACGGTGAGCGCTGGTTTATAAGTAGATCTGATGAAGAAGAAACAGCAGAGGGCTGCGATGCTACTCTTTGCTCGTCACTAAAAGACCTCTTCGTATAAACTCAAAAATAACATTTAAAATTCTTATAAGTACATATTAAGTACATAGTTGTCGAGTACTGGATTATTTCTGTCGCGGCGAGTGAGACTTGTGAAAGTATCTCACCGTCGTGTGCGCTCGATGTACCTTACTTTATGAATCTTTCAATGTGATAGACTGCGCGCTGGACGTCGGCGCCGGTCGTCCTGAGTCGACTCACGACCGACGCCTGCTCTGCGTTAAATTATTTTTAGAGTAAATTCTATTTTCATTGTAAAATTTTTAATATTAGTAATCAAAATTAATAGAATTATTGTTAGTTAGAAAATTGTAAGTATTTGTATTAAACGAGCGTGCACTTTCCACGCCGTACTCAAGCGGCCTCCCACCGCACGCTCGGTCCCCGCCCCGTCTCATTGTCGACAGTCTTTGTCTTGTAATCAAATGTTAACCATTACAATTTAACTTTGTCATTGTATAGCAGATAATTAAATTGAAGACGTCGCGTCGGGAGAAACGTACGCTTAATAGACGAATATGACTTGCAGCCGTCATTACCAATAAAATTTTTATCGATGTTTTTTGGTGTTTTATTCATCATACAAATATCTATCATACTATCATTTATTATTAACTTATATTTCAGAAATATTTATATAAAAATATGAACTATTATTTTTCATATACAAAGCAATTTATATGCTATTTCTTATAGAGTATTTTTTTTTAAATAATAAATTAAACTCAGACAAAGGAGTAACATAGACAGAGTGTGAATATAATTAAGGTTTATTTAATTAAAATACAAGCTTTTTTGAAGTCAAAGTGTCAAAACTAATTAAAAGCATGTGGCCAAACAATAATCTCTTAAAATAATATATACCTAATGCTCTAAAACAATATACAAATATTAATAAAATTCTCATTACCGTGATAAGTAAATAAATGTTCAGGAATAAAAATAGCTAATGGACTTTGGACTTAATAAAGAAAGAACAAAATAAGCTAATATTATGCTATCTCTCTTTCAAGGGGAAGAGTATTAATGCTTAAAAAATACAATTTTATTATTCATTTATTATTCATAGTTTCTTCTCAAATAATGTAAATACTACGACTAACAGCTATACAAAATTTCTCTTATTGATTGAAGAACATAAACAATATGTACGACAAAATCGAGAATAGCAGCATAAATAGCAAAATCATGCTACAATTTTTGATGTTGACTTCTTTAGCGAGTTCCGTCTCTATAATTCTGAGAAATTAAATAGACTACTTACTTAAAATATTATTTTCAGTAATATTAATTTTTGTTGAAATTCCTGAAATTTATACTTAATATTATAAAGCTCAAGAGTTTGTTTGTTTGGTTGAACGCACTAATCTCAGGAACTACTAATCCGATTGGAAAAATTCTTTTTGCATTAGATAGCCCGTTAACTGAGGAAGGCTATATGCTATATATCATCCCGGAAAAATATACGGTTCAAAATCACTCTGCATAAAATAAAATTTTCACCAAATTCAGATAGATAATTGATTTTTATGTCGCTATTATTGCCTTATTATTTTTAATGATGTACTTTTAAAGTAATACATGTGGTAAAAATTAATACATATAATTTTACTATAAATACTTTTTAATAATTGTCTAGTGGCTTTGTTTAGTAAATCTGTTATCTATACTAATATTATAAATGTGAAAGTTTAGGGATGTTTATTACTCTTTCACGCCAGAACTGCTAAACGGATCGCACAGTATGCATAGGTACACTACACTTTCATGGCGCTAAGAGATATTTAATATAGTTCACCTAACGCTGACAGCTGTAGAAAGTCTGACAAAAAGCTCTAAAAATTATATTTTTAATCTTATTGTTGCATTCACAGAATCTTTGTTGCAAATCAAGAACTAATACACTAGTTAGTAGAGTTTTAAATATATTCAAATTATGTAGCCAAAACCACTGAATTTTTAAGTATGTCTGGGACATTCTCTTTAATCCTACTAAGTGTAAGAATAATTATTACAGTGTTTAATTCGTTTTATTTCATTCCTTTATAATTGTGATCCTAGTATTAGCATAATGAGCACGAACTGAAAGCGGTGTTCTAAGTCCCTTGATTTACAGACTCAATAAAATTATCGTAACAAAACTAACGTAACTTAAATTATATTTCTATTACTCACACAGACACCTCCATGTTCCTGAGCTACATCAAGTTGTCCTCATATTTGCCAAAAAAGTGGAAGAGTTCCTTCCCTGACATACCCCTTATATCATAAATCAAGGATATTTATTTGCCCCGCAAAACAATATTGAAACTATCAAAATACAAGAAATTGACCTTACATAAAAATTACGAACTCAACTTTTAGCCCTAAAGTAATTGAAATTTCAAAGTTCATTAACACGAATTTCAAGTTTTCTGTACCTTATTGATCTAACCGTTTAGTTGATTTACGCCTGCGACCTGCCCGCGCTTTCTTTCAACCCTCACAACACTGCAAGCCAAAAACACATAAAACTTTTATCACCTTACCCGCGAAAACACTTGCCTTTTTCTAGTATAAAGCTAAGTCTTTTATCCTGTTCGCCTAAATCCTCTTTTTACCAGTGAAATTTAAAGTGCAAATAGTCTCACGATTCTGTAGATTAGCTGTCGTATAAACATAAATAAGATAGAATGTATTTTTTTGTTTGAGCTTCCGAACCTTGAAATAACCATGTCAGACCAATAATTAAGTGTTAGTTATTTAAGTCTACTCAAGAAGTACATACACATTTTATTTTTATGAGTACCGTATATACTTTTATATGAATTTAGTAAAAAACAGTTACTTTGATATTACAAACAGACACTTCAATTTTATTTATTATCTAATTGTGTTATATCTTTCGTATAGTATAAGAATTAGTGAAAGGTACTTTAGCATTACTATTAATACCTTAAATGCACGTAGCTCATAAATTATTTCAATTAATGATGATTAGGAGGAAGCTTAATTACTATAAATTACCAGAAGCATAATAATAGGGGTTAAAGTATGAAATTACCGATTTGTCCTGAAAAATTGAAATTCTTTTTTTTTTAAATTTAACATATTTATTTAATCAAAGTAATTAATTACCATTATTATCTATACATTGCTGCCATCTAATAGGAAGGTCATTTATGCCTTTGCGATAGAACTCTAGTGATCTAGATTTGACAAACTGTGTGAAAGCATTTTATACTGCCTCCTGAGAAGAAAACTTTTTATCACGTAGAAAATTGTCCAAATCACGAAAAAAATGGTAGTTCGTTGGAGCAAGGTCTGGCGAATACGGAGGGTGACGAATGATTTCTAATTGCAGTTCCTGTAGAGTGAAAACGGTTTCTCGTGCTGTATGAGGTCTCACGTTATCATGGAGCAATAATGGTGAAGTCGGGGCTATTTCACTGCTAGTTTTGCTATCATTGTTCGAAGTTCCGCACAGTCGACTTCTACCGTTATTGCTTGACCAGATCGGAGAAAGCTATAGTGAATAACACCATGCTGAGACCACCAAATAGTTACCATTACCTTTTTATTGGTAAGCTTTGCTTTAGGACACTGTTGCGGCGTATTGACCTGGGGTCAGCCATTGCATTTTTCGCTTACGGTTATCGTAAAGAATCCACTTTTCATCACATGTCACAATTCGATCCAATATTCCTTCATTTCTGTATCGATTCAACAAGGCAACACAAGTTTCAACACGCGTTTCTTTCTGCAGATCAGTCAAATCATGAGGGACCTATTTTTCATATTTTTTTATTTTATTGATTTGACGCAAATGAGTCAATATTGTTGGTAAGGTACCGTTAAACCACGCCGCTAATTCCTGGGTAGTTTGGCTCGGATCGGCTTCCGCCATCTCTTTCAATTCATTGTTATTTACCGGTGTGGGTCTTCCACGTGGTTCGTTCTTTAAATCAAAGTTTCCATCACTAAAGCGTTTAAACCAAAATCGCACGGTGCGTTCATTAGCAGTCCCCTCTCCAAACGCAACATTGATATTGCGAGCTGTTTCTGCCGCGTTAGTTCCGCGTCGGAACTCGTATTCAAAAATCACTCCAATCTTCGAAGTATCCATCTATCTTTTCTAAGCTGAATAAAAAAACAACTGATAGTCGATAATCAAATGTTGCACATTTTTTAAAAGAAAGAAAATAAAGTTGAAAAAAGTTTCACTCAAAAATCTCAAACCATGAAGGTTCTATGTCAAATCGAAGTACCTATTACAATAAAACGGCAATTTCATACTTTAACACGTTCATTGCGTTAAGATTTTTAGATGACTTTCAGCTAGTGCTATATAAGGTCTCTAAGACCTGAAGCATGATGATCTTGGAATGCGTTATCGAATTGAAAATATCTGTTCGGTATATATGTATTCAGAAGTGGATTTTGAAGCAATTATAAGGATTTACGCAAATTTTCTTTATGAAACATATTTTTTAATAATCATTTCATATATTTATACATTTGTAACAAAATCTGGCTATTGTAACTTATGTTAACTATTTGTCAAAATTTTCGGGTCGTTTTCACCCGATATCGGCACTGCTTGTAAAGTGTATCGATAAAAGATTAGTGTTGTACATGTAAAACAACGATGAGATGAATAGTAAGTTTTTATAGAAATAAAAAGTACTTATCAGCAATTAAAAAAGATTAGAAATATGTTTTTCATTACAACATGGGAGACATTGGGTTTTCATGCATACTTCGCAAAAAGATTTAACCTTTTTCACTTTGCGTCTGACTAGTAAATATTCCTGGACTTACAGTTTTATTCCGGGTTTTATTATTCCTTTCAACTTCACCTTCATACGTCAAAAGCATTTTTCTGCATCTTGAACTCTTCATTTTGTCAAAACTCATTACTACTTGTAACAATTACAATACGTCGAGAACGACTTAGTCGTTGCTAATTTATGTGCAACACTAGTATGACTAACATGAAATCTGGTGCTGCTATCGGGTCATCGGGTCATCAGGACGAAAAGACCCGATAACCGCACCTAGCGAAAAAATTTTAGTCGTTATATGGTCGAATAGATCTGATATTTTTTTTGTATCTACGTCAAATATTTGAAGAGGTGAGAATAAAACTTTAATTGTACCTTTTTTATTTCATAAAATGGAAGAGATATCTATCCCGCACCAACGGTAAGGCACAGATTTTTCGTGCCGCACCACGAGTAAATCTCGTATCGGGCGGATTCGACCTATTGCCGCAGTGAACGTGTGCCCCTATTATTTGGTTAGTCGGCACTAATTATACTACTATAGTTGGTAACAATTCGTAGTTGAATAATATTTAACTATATATACAATCTATACTAATATTATAAAGCTGAAGAGTTTGTTTGTTTGTTTGGTTGAACGCGCTAATCTTAGGAACTACTAATCCGATTTGAAAAAATATTTTTGTATTAGATAGCCTGTTAATTGAGGAAGACTTACGTACAACTTACTTACTTAAGAAGGACTATAAGCTATAATATATCGTCCCGGAAAAATGTACGGTTCCCATGATATAGATTTGTTTTTGTCTAGGGACGAACCCGAAGCGAAGCGAGAGTGAGTCGCTAGTCTTTAAATAAACATAGAAAATGCATTGAAATAGTTATGTTAAAAACTCTACATCGTCTGGTTCACAAGCTCAGGAATGCGTTATTTCTTACTACAGTGAATTAAAATAGGTTAGAACGCAAATTGATATTTATAGTGTTTATTTAACAAAGAAATAGTATTTTTCCTTCTGGTAACTTATAAATAATGTGTTAATGAAAACATTTTTTTAAATTTGGATATATCTGTTTAATATTATCTAAAAATATAATAGAGTCTGGTTCATTATACAAATCGTTTTTCATTTTATGATAAAAAAAATGTACGTAATTTTAGATTTATTTTCAACAATGATAATACCTAAATGACATTTATCTTATCGTTATTAGATATTGGCCACAGTTCATAAAAATACCCATGTCCAAATACTTAAGATTTACTAAGAACATAACCCTTCAACGTAATTATTGAACAAATTATTTAAGTACATATTTTCTTTCTTTATACTATAGGAAAAGGGAAATATGTTTTCATTTATATTAATTGATATTTGGTAAATATTAATTTAATAATTCTCATTGACTCTACTGACACGAACAAATTAATAAAATAATAGTAAATTTTTTGTCGGTGTGTTTATCAAGGTTAATTTTCAAAATAGTCTAACTGAGATAGGGATATTTTCATAAATAGAAAAAAAAATGATTATGGAAAACGTTTTTAGGGTAATATTCTGTTAGAAAAGGAAATAAGGGTAAGGAATAATATATAATATATCGATAAACGGTAACATTACCAATATTTACATAAAAAGTAAAGTATCCGCATGTGAACCCACATGCAGTAATTTGGCACTCGTACCTATTTAAAAGAAAAAATTATGAGATAAAAATAAAGTGAGGAATTAGTTTTTGTATAGCTATATTCTTTCCCAAGATGAAATAGGATTAAATATGCTATGTTTAATTAACAAAAGATAACATATTCATTAGTTCATCACAGATGAGCGACTACGTGATCGAGTTAAGGGCCGGAGGCGATGTGCTGCCTCGGCTAAGCTTGCCTAGCCAAACCTCTTTTGGTCTTATTTAAAGATATTATATTATTACACGTGCATTCTGTATGGCCAATTTTGAAATAAAGTAGTGTTAAGTACTATAATTTTGTAACAGCACGCAGGACGTAGCTCTGAAGTACCTAGTCATAGGATTTCTCTAGTAAAATAAGACTTCGCTATGTATTTACTTCAAAATATTATTTGAACAATAACAAAAGTATCTTTGAAATGAGTTGAAACGTTTTCGAATCAAACAGACAGGCAAATAATCTAACAATTGTAGATTTAGTTTTCATTGAATGTTAAACATCCTCTGATATAGTCTTACAAACTAAAATATTGGTCTCTACTAATATCTCCGCCGCGCTGACTTTGTGTTTATTCGGGCTAATCTCAGAAACCACTGTACGCCGGTACGAATTGATTTTCATATGGTTTTCATCAATAGAAAGAGAGATTATCTAGGAATATTATCGGTTTTAATTTGTAAGCAGTTTGCGAAATTCTGAAAAATAAGCTACCGGTATAATCATATTAAATATCATCATATCACAAATTATGTAAGTTAAGTTAAAGAAAGTACGACCTGTATGGTCACTAGTTTGTTTATTGAAGTGTAGACATACAATCTCTGTGACGTAATAGGTATATTAATTGATTTATCGCAGAAGAGCGGCCACGTGATTGAGTTACAGGCCCGAGGCACCTCGGCATACAACCCGCTTCGCCGAATACTACATAAACTTGTTATATATTTGAATATTACTTATTTATCGCTTAAATACTTTAACCATAAATCAAAATATAAACGCGAATAAATCCGAAAATATTTTTTTTAACTGTCTAAAAAATTAAATGTAAATTTATCAACTTATACCAATTGGCAAATCCAAAGATTCATAAGTTAATTCTAAGATTATACAGACTTTAATAGTAATAATACAGATAAAATAAGAGATTGTCGTCAGTGAGCTATAGGATAATGGATCAAAGTCTCATGTCGATAGGGTTTGAACGCTTCACATATCGCCCATTAATATGCAACTATTCTCTAGCATGAATACGCGTGTACGTGAAGTGTGCTGGTCTTTGTGTGATAAAACGTGGTCTTTGTGTGAAAGTGCATTTGATGTGTAGCGTCTAACATGTTATTTTCAGCGTACTACAGACCATTTAGCACGGAAATTTGAAATCTGGATTTGTAGCTTCTATGATGAAACATGATGCCTAGGATGCCTGCATGCATACTAGCTTGCCTATGAATGAGCCTATGAATACCTAGAAAAACATTTTTTGTGAATACAAATTTTACGGTTGTAAACATATAAAATTTAAAAAGAGCAACTGTTGAATTTCTCGCCGGCCCTTCTCAGCAGAACTGTCTTCCGAGCTAGTGGTAGATTCCTTACGCACTTATTTTTTTCTTCTTTTTTTATTTAGTGGCTTAGAGTTGCGCTTACGCACTTATATACTGACATTTTAATAATGTAAAAAGTGACTTAGTATATTTTGATTGTGATTTGATTTGAAAGGAAACTAATGTTTATTTTTATTTTGTAAAATGTTATTAACTTAATTGTTGAAGTTTAATAGAGATTACACTCAACTTCGTCACTTTTGGAAATAATATCGAATGTAAAAATTAATGATTACCAGACAAAATAATTAACCATTTAGCGAACTCTGTTTAGAAATACAAATGAAATACAGTTTTCATAATCATATCCAAATAAAAAACACCTTATTCCTCAATGAATTAAATTTATAACGTTTCAAAACAAAGTTAACGTTCATATTCTACGTATTATATACTACGTAGTGATTCCCACAATGTCAGTCTCACTTTATTATTCATTACTTGCTTTGCTTGGCTTACGTGCTTGTTGGTAGTTCAGATAATGACATCCACGAGAGCATGGGATATGAGAAATGTACACAATCCGTAATAAATACCCTGAGGCACTAATACTAGTCCTTGTAGTCATTTAAATGTACCTTACTCCAATTACATTGAAGTACACACATATAAAAAGTACTAATAATGCAGATCATAAGATATTTAAGAAAAACATTTTAAATATATGTATAAAATTATTGTCCTCTCTTATCATCACCAAGCCAAACGCTCCCAAATTTTAAATTGTACAATATTCGTATTATAATATAAAGCAAGTGTTAGCATAGTCATCATAATTTTTACATCTTTTTAATTTAAATCATTATAATTGAAAGTTAAATGAAATACTTATTTCCTGCCAAGCTTTTAGAGATGGCAGCATCAAAAATTGTATTTAGTATGAATTATGATTCTTAAAATAAAGTCAAAATATATGCTCTTTAATTTAGAATGTAGTGGTGGAAAATTATCAGGTATAAAAGAGGTATTTTGTAACAAGAAGGGCAGTGTATTATCGGGAGTGAGTTGTCGTAATGCTGAAAGTTAAAGGTGTTATAATGTAAATTCTTATAATATAAATTGTGATTGTGTTTAAATGTGATAAGTGATGTGAAAAGTGAAATAATTATGTGCTGTGTTAATACAAGCATGGCATGTAAGCAAAAAAAAATCGTAAAGGTACCTACACGAAAACATAGGTAATTAAAATATGTAGCCCAGAAACTAGTGCAACATTAAATATATCGAACACATCTATTAAAGTGTGACCCAAATGCACTTTATTCATCGTTTATGAAAAGGAAATGACCACACCGCTATGGCACGCCGGCTCCTCTCAATTTATATGAAATTATTTATCTGTATAGATAAACTAGCGACTCACGGTCGCTTCGCTCGCGTTCGTCCCTAGGTACGTTTTCACGGTTAGCTATGTTTATACATAAATAGTAGCTTGCTACTTCTAAGATATTTATTTAATTTATATAGCGATTTACGTTAAGTACGTACGTTATTGCGTACGCCGTACCCGGATTTTGTTCACAATTTTATGGGTTTTAATTTTTTTTCGCGGAACCCTAATTCTTTTTCTAAAATAAAAGTAGGTTTCTAAAAAAAAGGAGTAACTTAGGCTAAGTTACTCCTTATAACAGCAGCTATCTGCCAGTGCCCCGTCAGTCTGCCAGAAAGTCCCGTCAAAATCGGTCCAGCCGTTTCGGAGATTAGCCGGAACAAACAGACAGACAGACAAAAATTGTAAAAAATGTTGTTTTGGTATATGTACCGTGCATATATTCATATGCATTTAGTTAAGAGCGGTTATTTTAATATTACAAACAGACACTCCAATTTTATTTATATGTATAGATAACATACTATCTTAAATGAGCTAAAACTTGTATAAACCCTAACGGACTACAATTAAGGAGCAAAAGTATTTATGGAGGGATGCTATTTAAGAGCTTTTATTTTTCTTTTCATTTTTTAAAGTCTAGATATTATACATACTCTTCATGGACAAATAGTTCCGTCGTACAATACTGGAACTTGTAAGTGGGAAATACCAGCTATATAATATACTTATGCAAAAGATACAGCTTTAACAATTCGTTAAACAAACACGAGGTACTTAGAATTGAAAGTAAAACAAAATAAATTAAACAAACCAAGCACAATTAATCGAAACCAGAACGTTCAACGTTTTGTTCAACGTTCAACTATTGTTTTATTTTAAAACTAGCGGCTCACCCTCGCTTCGCTCGGGTTCGCCTCTAGAAAAACAAAAACAAATCTATCCCTCGAGAAACGTATATTTTTCCGGGATAAAAAGTAGCCTAATGTATTATTCCAGACTGTATTTTCTGGAATAACACATAAGCTACTGTCTATCTCTGTGCCAAACTTCATCCAGATCCGTCCAGCCGTTCTGGCGTGAAAGAGTTACAAACATCCATACTTACAAACATTCACAATTATAATATTTATAGCTGATGCCCGCGACTTTGTCCGCGTGGTATTTATTATTCCTTCGATTAACATTTTTATCCTCCTTAAAGTTATGTATTATATTTGTAGTGAATTCGACACGATCATCCAAAAAGAAAGGTTTAAGGTTTAACTTACGACTTTTTTAACCCCCGGCGAAAAATTAGGGGTGTTATGAGTGGAACGTGTGTGCGCGTGTGAGTGTACGTGTGCGCGTGTGTGTGTATCTGTGTGTCTGTCTGTGGTATCGTAGCTTCCAAACGGGTAAACCGACTACGGTTTAGTTTGTTTTTGTTTGAATTGATCCAGAGTGTTCTTAGCTATGATTTATGAAAATCGGTTCAATCATTCGAAGATTATTAGCTCTTTTTTAGCTGATGAGAGAATCTGACTATATTTCATAGGTCTGATCGATACGAAATTTAGCACCGTGTTACTTCAATGATATTGCAAGAATATGTTAACCTTGACCTGATCTGAGGCATCACCTAGAATCTGCAGGATACCTAACTCCTCACCAAATTACAGCAGAGATATGTATGGGCTGGGGGATTTTAAACATCGTATGAGCAGTTTTACCGCCGGGTAACAAAGTTGCCGCTATTCCAGATGATGCTACAGCAAGAGCTTTATTGCCTTGAGCTCGTAATTAAGCCAAGATTATTTTAGTGAGAAAGGTGTTTCCCGTCCCACCGGGTGCATCCAGAAATAGAATTTCTCCCATAGCATTGTCAACAGTATGACATAATGGTCGAATACAGTGCGCTGTTCTACAGTAAGACTGTGGACCCCGGTTTGTAAAGTTTCAGCTAGTTCCACTGGATCATAGTTTATTTCCGCAGTCCCTATTAATGCGTTCCCCTTCTATTGTCGGTGCTAGCAAACCATATTGAGGGAGAGAATCACCACCCATAGCAGTAATCAAATCTTGTATAGCTACTAAGCATTGATTGAGAGTACTATCTCGAAATCTGTCGTTTAAGTTACCGTCAATATTTTGTCTCGTATTGCTAAAAAAGTCTTCTGCTAATCTATCTTGATATTTTTGCAACAATTGTTCAGAATTCAAAAGTCAACAAAATACCAGCAATACAGCAAACAAATGACGCAAGCGATGTGGATTATCACTTACGCATGCATCGGCTAGAGCGTCATCCCAGTGTTGATCATCGTCAAATGTCGCGCTCGGCAAGCATCTCGGTAGGTAGGGATCTCGGTCGATGGTGTCTATTCGACACCATCGACCGTTCGAAGGTCGGCAAACAAAGTAGGTCCCCGCACTGTATGCAAAAGCAGGCGCATGTAGAAGCATTCGGTATTATTTGGGTGGACCGTGTACACTCTTCCTATGACGTGTTCTTTATATATACCGGGAACAACATCTACAGCTCTGCCACGTCTTCTCCGATTGAAAATTTTCTCCTCAAGCCAAAGCAGAATATGTGCGTGAGGTAGATCACGCATTTAACGCTATAGCACAGAATATAACATATAACACAGAGCTGATCCAAAAATAATTTCTTTTGTGAGCAGGTTTATCATCAACTTTAACTTCAAGTGGAAAACCCTTGCTATTATATCATGGCGATCATACGACGCTTGACTTTCAAAGAGTTCCTGCGATAATTGCACTCAACTTCGGATTTGTGGTGAATGTCAGGCCGGCCATATTTTCGGACATAACAAAACGCGCCTGCATACGTTCGCGCATGTAGCATGGCCCACCAGTAAAACAGGATGGAAGAATTACTAATCGCCCTAAATTTTCCGTATCACTATCCTGTTGCATAACATCCCGTAGATGCACATAGTCTTCAGCACGCAAGCGTCTTTGGTTAGTGCGTATGTATACTAAGCGCTCTGTCTCAACTTTGGCGTACATGTCAACAATAAACTGGCTGAACAGCCCGCGAAATCTTTGCAAGTAAGCAAAGCGGTTTTGTCTAATTTGCAGCAGGTAAGCGTAGAATTGTTGTGCTGAATTTTCTTTGGTTAAGTTAGGTGCTCTTGTTATAGGGTTAACTTGATACTATCCGAAGTTGTACCTGTCTTCTCCGTGGCAATAAATCAAGGGGTATTGTAGAGCGTCGTAAGACCAACGTATATTTGGATTTCATATATACGTTGCAGGCGGTCGTCTCGAGTGCGCAACACGATGTTACGCCACTCGCATTCTTAGTCCACCAAAACAGCTGCAATTCCATTTGCAACAGGAGCATTGTATCTGCCCGGATGTCCAGATAAATTTATAATTATCATTTTGCCTTTGCGGGACTCCAATGCAGCTTTAAAACTGTGCAGATAGGGATTGTTTTCATGCAACATGTTTTGAAGCAGACTAATCAAATTATTGTTAAGTTGGGGAAAATTTTGGTTTCTAATATTTGCCTGTTCTTGGTAATCAGATACAAAATATATCTGAAAAAACTTTCTGTTCAGGCAGTAAAGAACCAATTAGGTGGTAAACTTGCCCGTGAACCTTAAAGGTGGGCATAAATGGCCCTTGAGTTATTTGCTTTGCGCCAAACGATGTCATCTGGAATGCACTATTATAGGAACGAATGTTTTCCAAGAAGTGTTTTGATTGTGGATGATCTTCATTCGGCAACACTTTCAAGAGCTCTGAGAGGTTAAGAAATAATAAAACATGAACTTTACCACTCGCACAACACATTCCGCTAGTTTCTTTTTGCCATTTCAGAGCTTCACCAAAACTACACTTTAATATCATTCTACCTACAAATGAAAATAACGCATACTACGCTGAGAGCTCAAGCGACTCTCTTTCAGTATATGGCTCTGAGACTTGAGACAACGTATGGCGTTCACGATCAGCTGTTAGTCGCGCTGCTTGTTGAGAAGGCTTTTTCATAGCGCGAACTGTAGCCTGGCATTCTCAATTCGCATCAAGTCTCGGCTCATGATCTTCATTAGATTCTTGGGATCTAATCATCCTTAATCTTTTAGCTTCTCTTGAGTGCTGAGAGAGATTTGATCTTTTTCTAGGCATTGTGAACAAACAAACCGTCATACCATTGACCGATATTAGAAATTCAGATCTCTAAGCAAATTGAATAAGTTTCCCTAGCCAAGTCTTCTATTAACCTAACCTTTTTAGGGAAGTACAAAATGCACAATCAATCACGTAAGTTTTCAAAAATTAAATTACGAAGCTAACTCAAGAAATCCGTATTTCCTAAGCCAAGTCAATTTAGTAATTGGATCAATATTATTTTCGCAGCAAAATAATGTATTCCATAATTTCTATGCGATCGCGCTGTGCGATCGTATCACTATAATAACTTTTGAATCAATGAAATTTGGAGGCCTATAATATAGTGTAGTATGTTACCAAGGTACACTCACCAACCAAAAAAATCAATGTTTTAGAGAACTATTCTGTAGTGTAGAATGTTATGTACTAACGCAAAGTCCCTAAAGCCTTTGGTTAGCGTGTTTTAACTAAACAATACTGAATTTAACGCTATTATGACAATAATATCTCGTTTTTTTACTCGACTTGGGAAAGCCAGAAGGTAAGGTTGAGATTTTCACAGATTTGTAAGATTAAGTTTAGTATGTATCGATGTAAGTATGTACCTATTTATCATACTGCACCAAAATTAACAAATGACGTGTCGTTCTCACTCTTTGCCTTAGGTCAAAATGACGTCCGTCACACACTATTGAATTAGTATGAAAGACGATATGTCTGTTTCTTACTGTTTTTGTAATGTTCTACTTTCCCGCGGGAACCTGTCACTTTTATGGGATTCATAAATTTTATAATACACATTGTTAGACCGGCAATATAAGGTATCAGCATGCTATTTTTTCTAAATTGGGCGTAAAAGTTGTTGTGTACTAAGCTGTATAAGTTACTATAGTTTTTTTACTATCCCACGGGAATTCTTTAATTTTCCGGAATTACAAGTAGGGCATTTGTTATTCTGATGTATAACTATATTATTGTAAGAGTTCATTAAAATCTAATCCGTAATTTTTGTGTAGTAAGCTGTATAAGTTACTATAGGTTTTTAACTATCCCACGGGAACTCTTTGATTTTCCAGGATGAAAAGTATTCTAAATATTGACCAGGAATATAAGGTACCACCATGCAAAATTTAATTTAAATCGGTCCAGCAGCTTCGGAGATTAGCCCGTACAAACAGACAAACAAACAGAGAAAAATTTGAAAAAATCTGGATTTGTTCTATTGCTCTTCTTACACCCCCCTGACTCGGTTTTTATTCTATGTACAGACATTTGACCTCTACAGTTTTTTTATAGTATAGACTTAACTTTTTTGTTGTAAATTTCAAAGGAATAAAATTAAACAGAATGTTATTGAAATAAATTGCGACTTAACTTCTATTTTACCGTAGTTGTTTAAGTAAATGAAATAAATTAAAAATTATATTTAAAATGCTCTAAAAGATAAATCATAAAATTTCTTTTATAAAATGTAAAAGATAGTGTTAAGTTATGAATACTCAACAGTAAAAAAATAATTTGATATAAAAAATTATATCAATAATATATATTAACAAAAAATCTATTGTGTAAAAGGAATAAAATATAAATAATAAATGTTGGTTTTTGTTCTGACTAAAAGAAAAGGACGAAATGAACTTCAAGAAGGAGGAATTCAATTCGATTGTACCTTTTTTTATATACATCTGTTCCTCGATATTTTCGCCATTGTGAATCGATTATCATAAATCTTTAAGTAATGAATTGGTGGCACACCTCAAGGGACATACGAGATCAATATAAATATCTAGCAAAGTCAGCAAGTCGATTTTAATTATTCTACCTTCTTCTTATTGTCGAATCAACCTTTGATATCTTTTACATGATATTATAATTATTTTGCCACCAACGAGCAAATCCGATGATGCAAGGAAATGACTTAATTCATTAGATAAATATAAATTCGAAATATAAAAAGTCAAAATACCATATACAGTAATATTTTGTTTTAAAACAATACTTTCCGGCATAAATGGTTATAGGAGTTTATATAGGAAAAGTTTCATATTATTCTCGTAATAACAAAGATGTACGGCCTTAAGTTCAAATTTTATAAGATCTCAAAGTTTTTAAAAGGGATGTTAAAAGCTATAAAATACAATCACAAAGTTAGCCAGTTTCAAACGATCTATATTATCTTATGATCTATATGATCTATATTATGTCTAAGCTGTATTATGCCTTGGGCGATAATAGAGCTAATGTTTAATACTATATATATTTAGTTTATATATATATGTACATTATTTGCAACAAAACATATTTATCTAACTATCAATATATATTTTTTATTCAAAACTTATTAAGGAAACGTTGTGGTACAATAATAGTAATATATTGTAGGTTCTATGAGTTCGAGGACCGTAAATTAAAGCACGTCTTTTGCACTACAGATTTTTTATTGCTTCTTGGTTAACAAGACTGACTTATGAAGATTCACCAACACAAGCAGTACCTATACATGCACATTTCTGACTAAATTCAGTCACTGAACACTAATTTTCACCATTAGTTACACTTTCACTATGACTATTCCTTTTTTTTTTATTTAAACTTCACTTAGCTCCGAAATTCAACTAAACTCTAGATATACTGTCGGCTTTTTACATGCATAAAAAAAGAACATTCTAATAAGTATTCGAAAATTCGAAACTTCTCTAGTAATTTCAATTCTTTTCTGGAAAATGTTTTGTTCCTCTCTTACACACGGAAATTTACTATTGACTATTCTTATCTGTTAATTATCGTGTGTTGACAGCTGTCTTAGGATGTATCAAATATGCTTCAGATGTGCCTTTAATGACGTTACATACTCTCCACTATGCGACAGTAATATATTAATTAGTATGTATTAAACATATATAACAGAGTAAACATTGAAGAAGCCCTAAATGTATAAAATCATATCTACCTATATAATTCTTATTCTTAATCGAAACCGTTAAATGTCAAATACAGCGAATCAAGTATCTACATACTATATACTTACATATTACATAGATCCAGGAATACAACTTGAACTCTTTAGTTATTAACATAAATACAAATTCTTGCGATATATATATAGATATATTTACACATTTATTCTTCGTTCTCTATATGTAATATATTGTTTTTTCTATTTAATTAAGAGTAAACTTTAAAAATAATTAATTGATTCTACTAACATCGCGGTTATGTAGGCGTATCTAATATTAATAAAACCTTGCAGCCTTATGCTGACATTTTACGGTGTTCAACGAACCATGTAATATGCAGTATGTTGTAACCAAAGCTGGTAACAATCATTACTATTTTATATCACTAGTGAACGACCAGTGGTCGAAATTCGACCAATATATTTTTGAAGTGAAAACTTCTATAGGCAGGTTTGCATGCAGAGTAAATTCATGTAAATCGTCATCGACATGGTCACGTGACGTCTTAACGCTAACACTCAAAGTGCCGATAGATATCAAAACCAGATAAATGTAAACAGTTTTAATTTACAAATTTTAATTTAAGAGCAAACAATTAATTTGAATATCCAAAAATAACAACTGTTTGTTTATAGTTAAAAGTTTTCACTTCTGTCAGCAGTCCTCATGACATATAATATAAAGCTCATCATCAATATCTGCAAAACAAAACAAAAAAAAACAGTTGATAATTCGCTCGAGTTCGTTCCTAGGTACGTTTTTACGGTAAGTATAGAATAGACTATAATTCCTATAATTCGCACACCTAGATCTAAACAGCGATTAACTCAAAAAAACACCTTTTTCAGAAAAGGTAAAAAACTGATTACGGAATCCTTATGCAGAAGTGTTCTGTATTGATCAATGTTTTTTAAATAAAAATAGATGAAAAATGTTATAGGAATCTTGTGTTTTAATTCTATATTAGGTCTAAAAATTGGATTTTTGTTGTTGTTTCTGTATTGATTAACAAATTGTAAGTTTATTTTTTGTTATTTGTAGTTGAACCTGTGTTGGTGAATTTAGTGTTTAGTTGCCTCTTTTGAAGAGTCATTATAAATTTAAAAGGAACAGCATTTTGAATGTATTGATAATAATCTCACTAAAAGAGGAGTCTGTGACCAAAAGTAGGGGTACATTGGCTGATTATTAGGAATTAGCAAGAAAACACTGAATTAAGTCCTCAATCAGACATTATTTTTATTAATAATTAAAAATAATACATAAAAAAACTAATTAGGTATTTCTTGTAGTAGTATCGTTAGTACTACGAATTCTGTCTCCTTTTTCAGATTTCCGAATTTCCTAAAATGCATAAAAATGCCATTGCCTTGATAGTTCGTCCATCTAATCTTTATATTGTACCCGACATTTTTCTCTGACACTTGTATGCTTACAACTTCGGTTTTACCAAAATGTCGGAGCACTTACAATTTTTGATTTCCACAGTTCTGGTTTATGTACTCTTTTTTGCCCTTTTTTGTTCTATCACATACTCTTAGGAATTTTTTTCAGCAACCATTGCATTCTGAAAGTCAAGTTATAATATGCGCGCTATTATCTTCGGTATCCAACGCACTACTAGAGCTTGATGAGCTATTAGAGCTGCTACTATTGGTGCTGGACGAAGACAACGGGAAAAAAAATCTTATTGTTATGAACAAATCCGAAATTGGGAATTTCATCTGAGCCGTCATTGTCACTTAGGATTGGTGAAATATTTGGTGTACCAGTCTGCAGTTGTTTAGATGTGCTTGGATTAGATTTATCAGCTATAGATACGCTTGATGACATCTTTATGTCGTCTTCTTGCTGATGCTTGTTTTCTAGTACAGTCTTCTTCTGTATTGTTGATTTAAACCCTATTTGTAAAAGTCTAGTATCTCGTTGCATATATTTCTTTGATATATATTGGGGCGATATTTCTTTGTCCCTTGCTCAACCATATTCACTAGAAATAGTCAACGATTCATTCTTTTTCTGAAAAAAAAAGTGAAATTTAACAAATTAATCTGGCTCATTACACCACATCGATTTAATAAACCCTAATTACGTCTACGATGTAATGAACTTCAATATAGGGAAATTTGATACAGCGTAGCCCATCTAAAAAGCTCTAACTTGAAAAATGTTTAGTAGAAACACAACAAGCTTTATAATTACTAGGATAAAAATAAAACAATATTAAGGTGAAAAGACTCTAATCACCACTAGCAAAAAAGTTTATTTTAAACTGGGTTTCAAAGAAATATAAGAGTTTAAAAAATGACTCAACAAAAAAGACTCAACTAAAAATTAAAAAATATTTCAACAACACTGCAATAATTCTAAATAAAAACGAAAACTTTACTCACCTTTCTATGAACACTGGTTTAAGTCAATATGTTGCTTTTATTTATTTAGCACTAACCATCAAAATGGTGACAAGTCTAATAATGTTTTTACACTTTTCTGGTTTACCTTAACAATACAGAATTAACTCAATATAACTCTAATTTGTTTACGACGGGCACATGCGTTTCGCTTGTAATACTGATTGTAACTAGCTACGTTTCTGTTTTGGTGGAGGAGAAGCGGGCTCTTTCGTATAACAAAAAGGGATTTTAGTGTCACCCAGCGTTGAGAAATGTAACTATTTTTGTATCTGTTTTATTGGTCGCTAACTAGTAAGTTAAGGAATTCGATGGTATGCGTAACTAAAAAGATGAGATTTTTGAATTACTCTGTTTAGATCTAGGTGTGCGATATATACATATATGTGCAATGTACATACATGCATGAAGAATAAATAAACCTAAATAGAAGGTAAATATAATCGTCTGCTTATAAGTGCTCTATAAACTACGTGCTTCCATGTAAAAACAATTATATTTAATTCATGGCTAAAGTGCTTTATCGACAAGTGATAATTTAATTATAAAAGGACAACATAATTTTATATTACGACATTTAAGGCCACTTGCACATAATTCACAATTTTAATTAAATGACATAAACGTGTTTAACAAACGTCAAAGAAATATGTATAATTAATTTTAGGATTGCTAAACTTATTCTAGATATTAACTTCATTTTAAAGAAATAATATTATAATAAGAATATATGAAATTAAGAGGGATAGTACAAGGGCCTTTGTAAAAGTTACTAGTTAAAAATTAAAAAATTCTGACCAAAGCAGCTTCTTGACGTTAATAAGGCTTGGCGCACCATTAGAGATTGTGTACATAGGGCGAGGGCGAAGGTATACCGTATAAATACTTACATTTAAGGCGACCTTACGCGCATTAATAGACATCTAAAATTAATAAAGTTTCCTTGCTATTATTTGCAAAGTATACATTATAATATGAATTATGACTATGCAAATATATTTCATATAACGTAAATATTATTTGGTACATTTTGATTTATTGGTATATTTTGATTTGTAGTAACATTGTGTTATTTGTTTTTAATAAAAAAATATTTCACATTTTTACGAATATTAAGTTAATAATACTGATATACTAAACATAATCTTATTAAAATAGAAAAAACGAGTTCATGAAAAACTTTTGTATTCGTTAACTACTCTTATTTAAATAAGAATAGAGCTTCGCACGTTCACAGTTGCAGGCAATTGGCTAAGAACCCGTTCATAAATCACATCCCGACAATGAAGCGAAAAGAGGTTATCAAAGCGAAAAAGGAAATATAAAGATACAGTGCGGAGTGAATTGAAACCCCCAGAGCGAATGTAATGGCGTGATTGTGAGGGGCTAAATGAAATCTTGTTACGTGCGCTTACCTTAAAAGCCGCATCGCCCTCAGATCGGCCTCGTTCGAGCTTTCTATTGATTTTAATCATTTCATAATATAATATTTAAATTAGATAACTTTAGAGTAAAATATAAATTATAAAGACCACTGTATGATCTAGTGTAATCACCATCGCACCCGAATCAAATAGCGTTTTATTTTGGTGTATTAATTAGGTACTTGCTACGCTATGCCGAGACAACTCTATGTAAATATTTGTACAGTAAAATTTTCCTCTCAAGAATATATGTCTCTTCTAAACAAATTTACTTTATTATTTTAAAATATGATCTGTAAAAAACAATAATACGATAAAAACAATGTGTATTTGTTAATACAAAATTGATTATTTGTTAATGTTAACGTGGAATTCAATCGAACGAAGGAAATCAAATATTGATGAGACTACTAGTAAATGTCCATTTCACACGACAGACCTTATTCAGCCAATTTGTGAATGTATATATAATGTTTATTAGACATGAATGCTTCAGGTACTGGCGTAATAGCCTTCGCGTGAAATTAACCTTGCTTTCTGCGCCACGACATATTTATTTATTTCTTCCAATGTACAACCACACAGGCACTAAATTTAAGTAAAATACTTACCGCTATCCAAAATCTCTACACAATCACAGATTAAAAGCGGAAAATAGTGTAAGAAATCAATAGTTATGTGTTGTTATTAGGTAAAAGTAATAATAATAAACAAAAACGAATTTTACTAACCTATAAACAACTACATTTTTAAACGTTGGGATACATTATTCAAAAAAAAAACTAAGAAATAGTTGTAAAATTATATTTATATTTTAGAAAAAAAATATAAAAAAAGAATTTCACCGACTTCAAAACTCCGCTTAAAAGGACGGAATAATATATTTTATAACATCCTAAAATCCATATCAATAGTAGGTACCAACTAACGTAGCTTATTATTTATATTACATATACATGTAGGTACAATTTTTTCGGGGTTCGGTGCCATCAATTCTTCTTTTATTAACCTCTATGACTTCCATATGTAACTATTTTGTAATTTTATTAATGTTATCATACGTACATACATAACAATGTTACATACATATATACTTATAATTTATAAGCTTTTTTTCAAGTTGATTAAAAACAAAATTGCACCACGCTTTAAAATAACAATTAGAGATCGAAAATTAAAGCTGGTCATTTGCAGTATATATGGTACAAGTTTTGTTGCTGTCACCATGGTAATGTTATATATAACATTACCGTTATTACATTATGTATAACATTGCCGTGCTGTCACGAACATAAGTACACTGTTACGCGAGGTGGATAATATTTCAGTCTTAAAACACTGAATTCACAATTATATCCACTACCGCAATAGGTCACTTTCACTTTAAAAATGTTTATTGTATATTTTTACTCTTCCATCTTAATTTGGTAAAAAAAACTTATAATGGTGTTCCATCCATTCTCAACACATAAAAAATTCTATTCTTATTATGTTTTGACAACTATTTTGATAATCTTATATATCTAAACGAGCAATTCTTGTATATTTATATCTTTATTTCTTTATTTATTTATACCAGCGATCTCGGAAACGGCTCTAACGATTTTGCTGAAATTTGGCATATGGAGGCTTTCGAGGGCGAAAAATTGATTAAGATTAGTCTCATGTCTGGGAAAACGCGTATTTTCGAGTTTTCATGCGTTTTTCTTTGGCATTATTCTACGCAGAATATGGTCCATACTTTCTTACACTCCGACATCAGCATCGTGGTCGGCCAAGGCACAAGATTGCCAGGTTTCCGGGTTTGATTCCGGTCGGATACAGTTTTACTTCAGTTTTTTTTATTTATTCAAGTTTTTAGTTTTTATTTATTTATCTTTAAGCCAAATTAAAAAGAAAATTGTACATTTTGACCAAAAACTCCGAGCAAAGCTCGTCCGTAAAGGTATTTAGAAATTAGTCAGTTGCAAAAATCGCGACATCTATACAACTCTCTCAGTAACACTTAGTCACTTAATGTAAAATATACTATCTTTCAAAGTGCCATGACAGGTAACATCTTACTCTGGTTTCGTAGATTATAATTACGAATTTTAAAGCTTTTTCCCGCTACCAGTATTAATTTTTAAGTATAAGAACTAAATACATTAAAAAGAATTGCAATAGCTACATACCGACATTTGCTCATTCCTTCCGTACTAGCAAGTCCTACTTATGTTCATTATGTAAACTGTAAAATGATTATGTTTAAAATAAAGTATTTTAAAGTGTATCAATGATTTGTTTATTTAAATGACTGAATGATGATGAATATGATAGAAAAGGCCTATGTTTAGCAGTGAACGTTTTATAGCTGAAATGATACATTCTATACCAATCGGAAACATCCCCTAATGATTAGGATAAAAATTTTATTATATCAGCTTACGTTTTCCTCTTTAAGTTATATAGATTATCATCTAAAAATACGATATAACAAAAAAGAACTCCGAGCGAAGAACGGTCGCCCAGGTACTATGCATAAAAATGAGATAGGTAAAAGGATATTATGACATGATGATGATGATGTTCTCCCGACCGATTCCGGCCACGGCGGCCAATCTCATTGAGACTAGCCAACTGCGCAGGAGATATTATAGTGCACAAGTGTACGCGCAGACACAAGTGCACTCTCTATTCCTGTCACTCTCATACTCCAGTGGGACGACTACTCGACACGACCGGTGAGAGTTAAGGCGCAGGACCGACGGCTTTACGTGCTCTCCGAGGCACGGGGGTGAAACACCGCCAACTTCCCAACTCCGGGCTGTTACTGAGACTTACTATACAGAAAGACTCAATAACTAAACTTGGCCCGACCCGGGACTCGAACCCAGGACCTCAGGATGTGCAGCCGTACATGCTAGCCACTACACCACCGAGGCAGTTAATTATGACATACTCTATGTTTATAGACTCTATAAATTCGATTTAATTACATACAAGAAATATCAATAACGATACTTAATCATTAAAGTTTATTGAGACATTTTGAGTTTGAAAACTTTAGAAAAATACAGTTAGTACCTACTTTCAATTTTTGATTTAAATTGATTCTATAAAAATAGAAAAAATCTCGAAGCGCTGTTTTCAAGTAATTTGATGTGGTTGCCCACTTGCTAGAATAGGGCTGTAATAAAACTCGAGTCAAACTCAACTTTTCTACCTAATTGATCTTAACAATATAAAATTACTTGATCTTCTAGCGTTTCACTCGGTATGATCAACTAACAACCTACTCTAGCTTTTTTAGATCATATTTTAATTTAAAACACAAATAATTTTAACAAGTATTTTTCGCTAATTTGGGAAAACGGGTCAAATACGTATTTTATATTTGCTGAAAAGTATTCATTTACTGAAAAAAAAAATTACCTAAAAATTATATCCATAAAAATATATACGGTCGAATTGAGAACCTCCTCCTTTTTTTGGAAATTTATGTGTAATGGCTATTTCATAAATCCTTTTTTAATGGTTAAACTCATGCCATGGAAGTTAGCACCTAAGTTCCAGTGACTTGATCTGAACATTGACTAATAAGTCAGCACACCAGGACATGATAAATGCACCTAAACCCTAAAAGTGTCCGCAAATGAAATTTACTAGGACATATAATAATATTGTACCTGAATATTACATTAAAAATTTACCGGTGGTAGGACTCTGTCAAGCCTGAGGAGACCGACTGGATGGGTACCACCCTCTTATCTATTTTGCCGCCAAGCACCAATGATTGCATTGTTGTGTTCCTGTATAAAGGATAAGGTAGCCAGCGCAATTACAGGCAAGAGGCATATTATCTTAGTCCTCACAGTGACAACGCACCTGTGGTTCTGCATTTTTGTTACTTAAAACCTAAGTGTATGAACCGTAGGTGTTATGGGCGACAGGTACTGCTTTCCATCAAGTGGTCTGTCTGCTCGTTTGTCACTGAATCGCATAAAAAAAATGAAAAAACAACCGACTAATATGCGTGATCTTGGCGTTTTGTATGACCAAAAATTAAGTTTTTAAACTCATACGGCCAATACCATTCAAAGAGCCTCCTTCCAGAATGCTAGGATTCGTTTTAAGAAACTACAAATCTTTTCAACACACAAATACAAAAATATTACTCTACAACACTTTAATTCGAAGTAATTTAAGTCGATTTGGCGTCCTGACTATGCTACACACACACACACAGTACGTCTTGAACGCATACAGAAACGTTTTATCTGATATTTATCATATTCCGTGGGCATACATAAAAAAGTTAAATCGTATAAAAGTAGTTTACTTCACTTTAATATGGTCTCCCTATTAATGCGTAGAACCGTAACTGATGCATTATCTATCTAATACATTTAAACGAGCAATTCTTCTATATTTATTTATATATACCGGCGATCTCGCTGAAATTTGGTATGTGGGGTGAAAAATCGATCTAGATTAGTCTTATGTCTGGGAAAACGCACGTTTTCGATTTTTCATGCGGTTTTCTTTCGCATTATTCCACGCAAAATATGATCGCTAATTTCGCACGCTCGAGTATAAGCATCGTGATCAAGCGGCCAAAGCGCAAAATTGACAATCACAGGTGCTCGGGTTCGAATCACGGTCGGACACGAAGTTTTTACTTTTGTTCTTTTTTTTTTGTATTTATTCAAGTTTTTAGTTTTAAGTTATATAGATTATCATCTAAAAATACGATATAACGAAAAAGAACTCCGAGCGAAGTCAGTCGCCCAGGTATTTTGTATAATATAAGATTATAAATTATTATATCGACTCTCCATGCTTGTTGCGGTTTTTCAATTTGCGAGTTTCAGCTAGAACTCTCCGTCAACTCATTATACCCCTCTTTGTCAACCCCTAAGTAGAACCGTTTTAGGCTCCAATTATGTAATTATGTTAAATTATAAATATTTGTAACGATATTGATTTTTATCATGATTCCGCTGTAAAATTTTACAAATCCATTGTAAGCTGTTTAAAAGAATAGCTAAATAATAATATGTTTAATCTTATAGTTTAGTTTGCTAAGTTATATACATAAATATATCTGTTTTTATTGGAAGTTAATTAAACTTTTTTGTATTGTAAAAGTTAGCAAATACAATAGACATTATTTTTATTGACTTCTTAAGAGGCCTATTACATTTTGACTGTGATTTTTCAATTTAATGCCCATCTTTGACGTTCTTATTTAGAGAAACTTAAACTCTTCGACAATATTGACTTGGTATGGTGGAGAATAATTATTAATATAGATCATAGCGGCCTCGCTTTTCGAAAATTTTCATTATTAATTGAAATAAAGCCAAAATTCTGAAGCAAGTTTTTAATAAAACGCGCGACTACACTTTTTCAAGCTCATGGATTGAAATACTGTACTAAGCAAACGAAATGAAAAATATATAATAATATCTCATATAAAATGGTTGAGTTTATAGCGGTCTCGGAATTTGAAAATATGTATTGGATTCCGCTCTACATAAAAACAAAAAAAATCCTTTTCACAAAAAAAATCCTTTACAAAATCTTAAAAACTACTAAAAACGTTCAAAATTAGCTGTAAATATATCTTTACAACATTAATATTGTTAAGTAAAATTTATACCAGAATATACGTCAGTTCAAAAGAAACGTAATTACATACTTTTTTTTTAAATAATTTATTATAAAACTTTACATAGAAGTAATTACAACTGCAGAAAATGCTAGAAACAGCGATGCGTCGGCCGCTCGAACTCAATACCATAGAACTCAGTACATTTTGTGATAGGCCTCTTAACATTGTTAATAATTAGGTACCAAGTTGCATGAGGAATTTACCTTTTAGTAATTATTACACTGTTACAAAAATAACAAAAATTGTATACTGTTTATATATACCTACTGTATAAATAATTGTCGGTGAACATAAATTAAATAAATATATAAATGATATTTTTATATATGTATATGGATAATTGAACGGAAAACGACTTTTCATTGATCAATTATATACAAAAGTTAATTTAAATGGGCACTAGATTTTTTTATTAATCTTGCATTTACTTTTATGGGTTTTTTATTGAAAATCTTTCGGTAGATGAAATAGTTTCTCATTAAGTATCTCCTACTCCTCCTCCTCCTACATGTTAATCACAGAACAAAATGTAGAGCGAAAACGATATCGATAAACTTTAAATTTTAATAAGTTGTAATGTAGGTATCATAATGAGAAGCAAAGAGTAAAACTAAATACAAAACCGTGGGTGGGTTTAAAAAAGGTGACAATTAAAAGTTTATTTTTAGCATATTTTTTCTATTAAAACTCCCATCATTTAAACTTTTTTATACTCATCCTTTAATCTACGAAAAGTTTAAGAAAAGACGATGCTATTATATGAAAATCATGTCACATATAATAAATAGCTAAACTCTAAATAATACAAAAAAAAAAAAAAAACAAATTAAATTTAAAAGATTTTTTTCATATCTGCCCACTAGCCTACTTAATTTAACACATTAAACCTGTATAATATATGCCTGGTTGTAATCTATTTTTCTTAATTTTCAATGTACATTTCACAATACAGAAAAAGATGGCAAAGCTCTATAGTTTTAGGAAAAAAAAATTATAACGTATAATGTAACAGGAAAATCTGTTCAATTTGTAACAGATAAGTTACTAATATGTATTGTAGGTAATTAATATATTATACGTAACTATTGAGCAGTAAACTCGTATCAAGCCAAGTGAATAGTTACTTGAATCAATAAGTACTGCAAAGAGAATGATCCTTTGGCGACTGTCAAAAGTTAACGCGTACTTTGTTTGAAATAAAAGTACATACTCGTAGCAGAACGTAACTAATGAGTATAGTTTCAACTTTGATTTCTAATAGAAGTTTTATATTTAGTCGTTAACTGTGATACATATTATGTATGTATGGTATAAATTAAAACATCGTCATATAATATAATAGTTTTAACTTTTAAGGTAATTGAATTAGGAACTTTTACAACTTCTACAAATTAGATTGTATATAAATAAAAGTGTAAAAGTATGTACTTTTAACGAACATGTGTTCGTTTGTGCAAAATCTCACATAAGTTCTCCTTTATATATTTTATATGAAAAAGGTTTTTTTGCTATCTAATTTACGAATTGCCTCTTGATGACGCTGTAGCAGATCAACTACCAATCGCCACGAAAATTAGTACGCATGAATATTTACTCTATGTCATATTTACTCTATGTCATACTTACCCATATCACTCACATCAACTTTGCTCTTTATCATACCACATTACGATTTCTGGTACATCGCAAAACTCTTGGTTTATTCCTTTTTCATGTACATCGCCGTACATTGATTCCTTTGAAAATTTAATATTTCAAATACAATAAGGTCCTAAAGTGTGCCCGACATTTATGTAGTTATGGCTCTGACAGAAACTAATAATAATTAATTAATTACGATAATTTAATCAAATTGGAGTACTAGTATGTACTATTAGGTATACCTAATGAAGGCAAGTGTGTCGATTACTGTGTCGAATGTGGATGGAAAATTAACGATTCTCAACCTCAACCAAGGTTGTACCCTTGACCTAAATTTTCAGGCCTGACATGTTGATTTTACGATGTAGATGGAAATTTAATTTTTAAGCCGGCACCTGGTTAAAATTAACCTTTAGGTAAGCATAGTTTATTCAAAGTCCTATTAACATTTTTTTTAAATGTAAGGTTGATATTCTGATAAATGTCCTGGGAAAATATCACATTATATATGAACGTTTAAATATTATGAAATATAAAAAAAAAATTATGAATACTAAATTAAACTAAATTTGATTTCTTGCTTTGAACATAATATTTTTTTATCTCTACATATTTTTTTATAAACGCTATCTCATGTTGAACTTTTTAATAATAAATAAATGAATATGTTAAGACATTACCACACAGCACCATTTCCATTTCCATGGTAAGCTACGAGACTCGTGTTATGGATACCAGATAGTTGATACACTACACATATGTATATAACTTTAAATACATACATATTATAAATAGTACCTGGGCGACCGAGCTTTACTCGGAATTCTTTTTTGTTATATCGTATTTTTAGATTAAAAAAAACTAAAAACTTGAATAAATACAAAAAAAACAAAAGTAAAAACTTTGTATTCCGACCGGGACTCGATCCCGGGCATATGTGTTGTCTAACTTGCGCCTTGACCGCTTCACCACGATGCTTACATCCGAGTGTAAGAAATTAACAACCATATTCTGCGTAGAATAATGCAAAAGAAAACCGCATGAAAACTCGAAAACGCGTTTTCCCAGACATGAAACTGATCTAGATCAATTTTTCGCCCCCGAAAGCTCCCATATACCAAATTTCAACGAAATCGTTAGAACCGTTTCCAAGATCGCTGGTATAAATAAATAAAGAAATAAAGATATAAATATACAAGAATTGCTCGTTTAAATAAATAAGATAAACACCCATGACTGGAGTACAAGCATTCGTGCTCATCACACAATTGAATGCCTCAGCGGGGCTCAAATCCGCGAGCACTGGCACAGCAAGTAGGGCCACTACAAACTGAGCCAAGCGTGTCGTTACTTACTTATTGCTGGTTCAAGATAATTTAAGCGGCTGAAAGTTATTAGTTAACCGAAAGTTTAAATTAGTTTGAAGAATCGCCCAATCAATCATCAGATTGATTGGGCGATTTGTTGATACAAAGGAGCAAATTTTGCTTGCTATTAACATATTTCAGTTAACTAATATAATCATTTTTTGGTTTGATTGTAATTTTATGACATGCAAATACCTATTATTTGCATTATCGAAGTATATATACTAGTCAAAACAAAATAAGGGCCACCACGTTTTTACATTATTCTTATGAATTCTTGAGGTTTAAGGGTTGATTAATGATTCGATAGGATAAATTAATTGGTTTTTATTGTAGAGAGCATAAAATAATGATAGAAACAATAAAAAAAAAATGTTTACTACACTTTTTCTAAAAATTCACATTTTTGCAAAAATTATAATCAGTGAAAAAAAAAATTGCGAAAAAAAAACCATAAAGTGTTGGTTGATTTGTGACTTCTGTCAGTATCTGGTATGCCCTCCTCGTTTTCTAATGCACTCTTGAAGCCTGGAAGGTACACTCTCCACCAGGTGTACCACTGTTTCTTGAGGAATTTGTTCCCAGCTTAATTTCAAAACGTTTATTAGCTGTCTTTCATTGTGCACGGGTTGGTTTGTGCTTCGAACACTGCGTTTCAGTAAATCCCACATGTGTTTAATGGGATTGAGGTCCGGACTGTTTGCAGGCCAAGGCAACACCTGTATACCAGCCTCCTCTAGGGCTTCTCTGGTGGCTCTAGCTGTATGAGCGCGAGCATTATCGTGCATTAGATAGAATCTGGCCCCGATTCTCTGTGCATATGAGACCACATGGGGTCTTATGACCTCCTCGATATAACGTTGAGCTGTTATTGTGCCTTCGTTTAGAATTACAAGGTCGGATCTGCCGGACATAGAGATTCCTTCCCACACCATAACATTGGGGCCCCCAAATCTGTCACATTCATGTATACAAGCATCCGAAAATCGCTCACCTTCACGCCTCTAGACCCTAACGCGATGGTTATCACTAAAAAATTTAACTTTGCACTCATCCGTAAACAATACTGTGCTCCAATCATTCATATCACGTAGCGATCCTCCTGTGCGGTAGTTGCTCGAACTCTGCCAGATCCGCGTCTCCTGGTTAGTCTTCCAGTCTCTTGAAAACGATTCCAATTATTCTGGATCGCTCGCCGCGAAAAACCCAGCTGCAAAACCACAGAACGCTGCGAATGGCCTTCTTGAAGCAATGTTACGGCCCTAGTTATGATTGGTAAGTCCATATGACGTCGAATTCTCGGCATAACTTTTTTAGAATATTAATTCAGACACCAGTTAAACAAAACTTACAGTGTTCTTCACAGAATCGTTACTTTGACTGAATTAAAATCCATCTTAAAATCGGGTAGAGTCTAGTGGTTCCAATAAATTATCGAAAACTACCCACTTTAAACAATTATGCAGGTGGAATACTCAAAAAATGTTTGTAAACAAATAAGGTAACACCACAATAAATAATCAGCTACTTGAGAATGCTTAAAAAATAAATTATCGCTAACGACGTCAAAAAAATCAAGTGGCCCTTATTTTGTTTTGACTAGTATATATAAATATTTCAGATAATGCTATTAAAAGAAATTATACAAGTACAAGAAAAAATTAATAAATCTGTACTTAAGCGAAACCGAGCCAGCCTTCTTGTCTCTGATAGAGCCGACGAGATAAGGTGTTACGAAGCGAGGAGTTATTTAGGAAGTTTTTAGCACTCTGATGAAATCGAAGGGTTAGTAGATCGTACAATTTTTGTCCTCTGTACCACGGCATCTCTTGAAGAGAGGAAAATTTTTCTTTCATAAAATAATTTATAGTCACTCCCAGAACACACTAGTTCAGCATTCAATTTAATTAAAGAAAAAGCTAAAAAGGTACGCCGATTTCAAAAGTTCAATTATTTCCTCTTAGGCTCTTATATAGGTAATTTATCATGAACATTATACTGGACCACCAGAAGTACCTTAAGATATAAACTATTCATTATGTTTAATGCGCTATTTGAAAAATTGATTCACAACTGGCAAAAATATACACCCAAATTCCGAACATTGGTCGGTCGAAATATTACAAAAGTAATGTTTTCGTTTAGAGAAAATATAAAGAATAAGGTTTTAAGGATTATTAGTCATGAATTAGCTAAGTTTCTTTTATTGGTTTTGTTGATAAATTTTACTACTGTTCAGTCATTGATTAAATATTGTGCCAAGTTACAAAATGAATAACCGGTAATCCGAAAACTTACTCCGTACATGAATCCTGACTCTGTGTCCCGACAAATCATGGTGATTAGTTTAACAGAGTAAAAATCATCGGTGTTATAACACTTCAATAATGTGTTCAAATATGTGTTAAAAAACAATCAGTGAATAGTTTTCGTAAATTAGCAACGTTGCACAAACGAATCTATATCTATATTATATAGCTGAAGAGTTTGTTTGTTTGTTTGTTTGGTTGAACGCGCTAATCTCAGGAACTACTGGATGTAATTGAAAAATTCTTTTTGTGTTGGATAGTCCATTTATCGAGGAAGGTTTTAGGCTATATATCATCCCGGAAAAATGTACGGTTCCCGTGGGATAGAATTGTTTTTTCTAGAGACGAACCCGAAGCGAAGCGAGGGTGAGTCGCTAGTACTTTATACTTATGTTTTTATTTATACCGTTGATTATATGTACATATATACATTTAATATTCTCCATGAAAAGTATTTTATTATTATTATTTTGAATTGAATAATTTTAATTAAAATTAATCGTCATACGGTGGAAAATCGGAGCTTATAATTAGACATATTCCCACGCATTTGCGGTTTAATATACCTTATAGGCTATTACTACCTTAGATACTTAGTGTATCTTATACGTACTTGTGTGTACGTTCAGTATGTTAACAACACACACAGCGGTGAAAATATGTTTCCAGGGATTTCAGTTAGTGGAACATGATGGCCAATGATGCGGCGCTTATGGTAATAGTGCCCTGAAACAATATTTGATTTGGTCCCTCTCAATTCTGTCTTTATTTGTCTTCGGCTTGACGGCAAATAATACGTCTCCTTTCATTACGGTTTTTGGACATTATTCACATTTTAATAACATAACTAATTATCTGCATATCTATGTAAAAAAAGAAGTGGCAACTGCCAACTATCGTCCAAGTGACAGTTCATAATGATTTTATCGAAAAAACTAAAATTTTATCATGCTTACACAAAGCTGTGCTTTGCAGGAAATATTTTAAGAACTGTAATGTACCTTAAAAATTGTTAATATGTAATAAAAGAATACAAATTTTCTGATTGGAAATTTTAACTTATTTTGGAATACAAATAATGTACTTTCTAGCATCTTAATCAATGCCGGTAGCTCTTGCAATATAAAAATTCGATAGAATTCATTACACTATCACTAAGTAATAGTGAAATTGGTTGATATCTAAATATTATTTGTACAGCTTTCGTAAAAATATATCGAATATCGGATCTAAATAAACTCCACGCGCGTCAAATTACTAGCCAATTATAACGGCTAGTACCTATAGAATAGGCTAGAAAAAATATATCATAATATAGACTAAAATAGATATATCTATAGAAACTATAGAAACAATTTCTCTGTAGGCCTTTTTAAGTCTTTTATTGATTGAAATAGAGTTTTCACATAATGTGGTGAACGCGAAGAATCTAAGGAACAAAACTTTCAAACTAACTAACACAATCACGGCAATAGATTTTTTTACACAGTGGTCATAAACAGTATGTAGTTTTATGCAGAATAACATCCCTTTTGTTATATTTCATTCGTTTCACCCGCTTGATTTTTTTCACACAAGCATGGCGCAGTAAAGCTGTCATCAATGTACCTGTTATACCAATTATGCAAATACATATTGAAAACCTAGTTGTGAAGTAATAATAACTTTTTAAAAAAAAATAAAAACCGACTTCCAGGCACTGAAAAGTAATTAAGTATCTATTCTAAATGAAAACCCCCGTTTAGTTATTTTTTACTTTTCAGTGCCTGGAAGTCGGTTTTTATTTTTTTTAAAAAGTTATTATTTTTCCATTTTTAGTGTAGACGTATCACCAATACAAATTAATCAAGCCCAAACACCAGGTAATTGCTGTAAATCGTTGAGGAGTTCCCTCGACTATCTTTCGGATGCATCATCAGATCGACTCCAGACCTTCATTAAATAGTAGTGCTTTAAAATACCTAATGAAAATGTTATCAAACGCACTAGTCGCCGCTACAATTTTCGAAAGTTCCCCTCGATTTCTCTGGGATCCCATCATCAGATCCTGGTTTCCTTATCATGGTACTACTCTTGGGATATCTCCTTTCCAATAAAAAAAGAATTATCAAAATCGGTTCATAAACGACGAAAAAATGCCCGAACAAACATAAAAACAAAAAAAAAATAACTAAACGGGGGTTTTCATTTAGAATAGATACTTAATCAGATTTTCTCGAAGTCGGTGTGCTTTGATTTGTATTGGCTGGCACCGACTTCGAAAAAATCTGATTAAGTATCTATTCTAAATGAAAACCACCGTTTAGTTATTTTTTACTTTTCAGTGCCTGGAAGTCGGTTTTTATTTTTTTTTTTAAAAGTTATTATTCTTCCATTTTTAGTGTAGACGTATCATCAATACAAATTAATCAAGCCCAAACACCAGGTAATTGCTGTAAATCGTTGAGGAGTTCCCTCGACTATCTTTCGGGTCCATCATCAGATCGACTCCAGACCTTCATTAAATAGTAGTGCTTTAAAATACCTAATGAAAATGTTAACAAACGCACTAGTCGCCGCTACAATTTTCGAAAGTTCCCCTCGATTTCTCTGGGATCCCATCGGTCAGATCCTGGTTTCCTTATCATGGTACCACTCTTGGGATATCTCCTTTCCAACAAAAGAAGAATTATCAAAATCGGTTCATAAACGACGAAAAAATGCCCGAACAAACATAAAAAAAAATATATACGGTCGAATTGAGAACGTCCTCCTTTTTTTGGAAGTCGGTTAAAAAATAAAATAAAAAAGACACAAAATTGATTAAAATTTTTAAATCTGATTTATAAGGTTTTACCTTTAACTTGTTTTGTTGTTACACTAATACTGTAATTACAAATGTCAATAATTTGACACTAATTAGATATAACTAATCTTTACGATCGATCACATGGCAAAATTATGTCACATGTGTCACTCATTATTATTGTTTTTCCTTTCCGACGATGAATGATACGTGTACGTTAGACAATATCCGGTACCAAGCGAATCGGGGCAAAATTTTCTATGACTTATACAGGAGTATATTCTTAGCAAAAATCGAATCTGTAACCAGTGACCCAGAGAGTGCCAATGTGTGTGTATGCGTGTGTGTGTGTGTGTGTGTGTATGTGTGCCACACATTGTAACAAAGTGTCGTCGTAATAATTGACGTGACAACAAAATTATATATTCAATTGAAAGACAATTTCATTAACATGAAATTCATGTTTATTAGTAATTACTTATGTATATAAACATCATATTATTTCTCCTTGCATGAAAATGTAAATTTTGCCGAATAATGAGTTCCAGGGTTATTTAATAAAGCACACTTTTTCTAGCGGGTACACAGCAGCGACAAGGCTAAAAGTTTTAATTTTCTTAAGAATTCGGAAAGTTGAGATTGTTTTCCACGATCAAAGTGGCTTGAAGGCCTCGCAGGTCGGAGGGGGGAATTGGGGCGGAGACAGTCGGGAGCTGCAACAGGTCGGGAGATTGGATCGATACTGGAGACTGTAGTTCGATCATGCGCCGTAACAATCGCAAAAACCATGCATCTGGCGGTCGTCTTCACGCTGTCATTCCTAACAGCAGGTACGTCAAAACAAACATTTCAATACTCTTATCCATCTATCTACACTTTTGCTTACTTTGAAGTTTTATGCGTACTAGTGATATGCTAAGTTTTAACCTTCTTATTCGCAATTATCCGAAAAAGCGTTCTGCTAAGATGTCAGTTCTTGTCTATGGTATAAACGACTACTAATATAATACCAATTTAATCATATCTTATACTTAAGTATTTTTAAGTAAACATATTTAGAACGTGACACCAAAAAATTAACGTTTTTGTAAGATATTATAGATAGAACTTTATTGGCTGACATCAACACACAATACACTTTAAAAAAACGGATTTCGTGCGATAATAAAATAAAATTAATACAAGTTTGTAATAATTTTAAAATATAAACTTTAATTATTTTTTAACAAACGTTTATTCCTTTGTAGTACTTTATAGATACGTTAATTGATTAATTATATAAAAAGTGATTAAAGTTTTGATTTAAAAACAACAATTTGGTGCATTTATTTTCAGGAGACTGTGACTTGCTACGGGACAGTGTCCACGTGACATCAGCAGCGGCAAGACCTAACAATGATCTCTGGTGTTATAAGTGCAAGGCCGAGGAAGCGGACGACCGGTGCGCCGACCTGCGACACAACAACTCCACCCTCATCCACAAATGTCATAACGAACGAAGGATGTGCATGGTGAAAGCTGGATTCTATTTTCAATCATCATTATTTTAGCCATTATATAAAATTTTCTTTCTTTAATTTTTTCAGCCTGTAGTTATTGCTTTTAAGTTGTAAAGCACTTATCATAAAATGGTTTTTTAATTACAATTACTTCATACAAAATACTTAAATATCTATCTACATTTTTTTGATAAGTAAGAGTATATCATAATACTTTTAAATATTAAAAGTTATATTTCAGATTGAAGCCTTATTCCTTAAAACTTTATTACTTCTTATTTTAGGTGAAACGTTTCGCCTATACAACTTCCAATGAAAACTCTACCACCGCACTTAAAATGTGGGCTTTAGAAAGGACCTGTACGAAGCACTGCGAGCCAGGCTGCATTGTCATAGGAGAAAGAACCAAACTCTACGCTTGCACGTCCTGCTGCACTACATCTCTATGCAATTACGGCTCTGGAGCTGAAAAGCAAACCTTTCATCTTATTATATCCGCATCGATGTTCTTGCTAACTTTAATTATATATAACTAAAAAAAAATAGGTAGACTTTAATAATTTCAATCAAACTATCATTAGAACAGCTACGTCTGTACATTATCACTAGATTATATGAAGCACTATATACCTGTCTGTTATAAGGTGCTTATTTGGTTAAAAACCTACATTAGGTATCACATAGAATTAAAATGAAATAAATAAATAATTTGGGTTTTACTTGTACCATCCCCTTGTTACATTCCCTCCATGTAGATACATTAGCTACACAATTACGGCTATATAATATTCTTGATTTTTCTGTCCTCATAAAATTATATGGTAGACAAAATTTGTAAATGACTAATTTCTACAAAACTGTGTAGTACGCACATTAAACATATATGTATTTACTCCCTAAATACATGTTTGTGGTTGCTACATCCATGGAAACCACTCATCAAAATATAGTGTTCACCTGTGGCATTTGCTCTAGTGTTTTGATAAATTATATATATATACAGTAGCGACTCAACCTCGCTTCGCTCGGGTTCGTCCCTAGATTGATTCCCCATACAAACTTTCATCCCCATTTTCACCCCCTTTAGGGATGATTTCTGGAATAAAAAGTATCCTATGTCCTTCCCAGGGTTTCAAACTATTTTCTTACTAAATTTCATTTAAATCGGTTCAGTAAATCCAGAGATTACCCCCTACACCCTCACAAATGTTACCTCTTTATAATATTAGTATATGTAGGTAATCCGCAAAAAAATCCAAAAAGATAGTTTCATTACTATATTATTATATGTACAGAAGATATGACACATTTGTATTTATTATTTTACATATGCATTTGTACTTAATAGGTACTCGAGATATTTTGAATGAGTAGTGGCAAATTAGGTATTTTTTGCTATATGTTGCAAATAGCATCAAAATCAAGACACCATAGAGATTTACGTAAACGATTACGTAGTTTATCTTATTACTATGACCAACTATCTATAGTTTATTTTCTGTTTAGCATACTGTTAGAATTCATATTGCAGTTAAGAAGATTAAAATTTACATCTGAGCTTAATGCTTCAACATTTCGTTTCATTGTTAAGTGATTCTGGACTAAATTGAAAAAAAAACGCATTCTTTACTTAATGTTCTTTACAAATGTTACTATATTTTGTTTGGGTTTATAGAATGTAATAATGATAGGTTTTGGTTCTTTACAAAATGCAAACTACAATGAAAATGCTTAATTTACCTAACGATTCTATTTTCGTAGAAACGAATTGAACGTTCGCCGCAGTCGGGTAAAAAAGTAAAAAAAAAATAAAAAATAAAAACGTAACTCTTTTGAAGGCAGTCGGGTAAAATAAAGTAGGGGGAGTCCGGAAGAGTATACCCGCGCTCCACTAAAATGCTCATAATTTTTTCTATAACAAGTTACTATTTTTTATGAATTGTATCTTGAGCTGCATTGCATGCATGCATGCTATATTTTCTCTTAAGAACGTTTCATATTACTTTAATAATTTCGCAATTTCTCCCGCCTGGGTGGGAGACTTGACCATTATCCGGGTTTAAAAATAAGTAAAATAATCGTTACATAACTATCATTTTATTAAAAAAAATAATATAAAAGACAAGGCAGTAGTATACATAATAAAATGTTAACATGAGGTACTTTGAGTATGTTTGAGGTACCTATGTATATAAGGAATTAACTAGTATCACACATATGTATTTTTAGATATAATTTAGTTACTATAAAAATAATAAGTATTTAAAAGCTTTCATCACAATCATAGATGTTGTGATCTTTAAATTGGCGTTTCCCTCTAACTTCCTTGAGATTTTTGAATTTAGTTACTTTTTTTTGTTAAAACTTGTTGATCTTGACAAACTGATTGCTGCCAGGGTCCTCAAACTTAGTTCAGAGTTTCTTTGCACGAATCCTCTAAACCAATCTTTTCCAGTTATTTGAAGTCCAAGACTGTGAAAAGTTTTTACAGTTGATTTTTGTATACTCATTTGTCAGTTTCATATCCTTCTTTCTGGTCAGGACATAATTCATTCTGCTTCATTTTAGAAAACAGTTAACTATCGGTTTTTCTTCTTCTATTGTAAATATCACAGATGTTTTAAATTGGTTAACTAGTCCACTTATTTTGGCTAATTTGTTCCTGTATCTTTGATAATTCCGTAATGTCTTTGTAATGTAATTTCGATCAGTTCCATATTCCATAGCAGCACCTCTAATATATTTTCTTTTATAGATGTCGTTTAAAGCATTTTTTATTACTGATGTCTCTAAATTACTTCTGTTTCTTGTTGTATCTTTCTTTTAATATTTAAAGGGCATTCCATGTGTTTATCTGAAATAACAAGTAGTAATAATAGTAAAAAAAAATGCAGGAGAGATTACTCTGGTTAAAGTCTCCTCCAGATGCTTGGCTAATGTCTACCACCCCACGTTAATCTGTTTATTTAATTTTTACAAAAAACTATGAAACGTAGGTAAGAGTTAACTACCTACCGTAGGTTTTACTAGGATAAATACATTCACGATTTATATAAGAAGTAACAATAAAGAAATATGTAAAATGGAAAAAAAAATACTTACAGGACGCGAAAATGTATTATCACTTCCCAATTCCAAACCACATTGCCGAAGGAAATAGCGTCACGTAAGCAAGAAAGGGCAATTTTATGAAATCTAAAAAGTGCGACAATTTTGCAATGTCGTGTTCCACAAAGGTTCTATAAACAGTGGCTATTGTCTCCCCCCTGGTAAACTCTCCCGGACTCCCTCTACTTATGTAATTAGTTTCAACTTACATAAAATAGCTCTCTCCTCAGGTCATCGTTATATCTGTATGTTCGTTGAAAACAAATATGTATAATCGCAAGGCTAATATGAATTATTAGCAAGTGACTTGGGTCATCGTTATCATTATTTACATACTACCTACATACATACTTAGATAATTAATTAACCATACTTTAATCACACATCCTTCATAAAGCTATATTTTTTTTTCTTTTTCATTCATTAAATATTTAATTCTATTTGACATTAAAAGTAGTTTTCGACATGAACACTTCCCCGAAACCCCATTGGCGACTAATAAATTAGTAGAATAGGTTTCTACTTGTATTCGTGGATACGTAAATATAATAAATAAAAACATATTGATAATTCTTATGACACGTGATTTTTTTTTTCTGAATTCCTGAATCCTAAATAAGTATTTGACCGCTTAGCGCTGTCTTAAGTTCTTACTATATTTTCCAACTTAACTTATGATTTTAAGACCTAAAATGGTACTATTTACCACACACATGATAATGATAATAATAATTGATGTGCTTACACAATGCAACGTCGTAACTCGTACTATAGTTAGATAGGTATGTCGTTTGCATACTGTGATGGCATGTTGATAATTATGCAGCCTTATAAGTTATAACTGAACTGACACTGAAATGACCTTCAATGACTCACATATTTCCACTTAATCTGCAATCTCATGATAACAAACATTATTAATTGTATATATTTTTATAACACCCAACCACAAAATAATCAATCAAAACAACGCTGGCTATATTTTCCCTATGAGTGGAATAATACTATATAATGTTAGTTTAATATTAATATGAATAAACTTGTAGATACGAAATCCTCTGAGAGAAGAAAAAAATCAATTGTTATACTTAGCAAGTGATAAGTATAATCGAACTAGGGACTCACCCTCGCTTCGCTCGGGTTTGTCCCTAGGTTACTTCCCCATACAAATTTTCACCCCCTTAAGGGTGATAAAAACTTAACATAGGAGAACTTAACATAGGAACAAAAACATAACATAGGATATGTCTGACCTCTGGTCTGTCTGACTTGACCTGAAATAATCCTATTTTTTTTCTTCTTAGCCGTTCACTCTTGACAGAGTGGTCGTGGTCATGTCTCTGTCGAGTCTTGCTCCACCGCTTCTTTCGTGATGCGACGCCATGTAACTCTGTGTTTGGCGGCTTGGGTGTTATCATACATACTGGAGTTGGTCACAAGTTTTATGAGGTCTGTCCACCGTGTTTGACAGCGCCCACGATAATAATCCTATTATTAAATCACAAATAATGGCAATTTACGTCACAATCTGTAGTGCTTTCCACCTGATACAATGGTACATTCAAAATATTCTAGTGTTAGATGACTTAACATCCCCTATCCAATTACATATATACTATTTAGTCATATCCTATCTTTCTGGAAATAAAAAAGGGTACTTTTATCAAGATGTTAACCAGATTGAATTGACCTTTAAGTAAATAAGCAGTAGGCTCATTTTCACATAACTCTAGTAAATACATGGTATTGTGACGTGATTATATTATAGACAAGTATATTCATAGTATGTCCATGACCGAACCACTTCAAAAGTAAGCAGTTTAGCATCAGTTAACGATCTTTGGCACCTTCTTTTAACTAGTCCAAAAAAACACCAATCAAACATTTATGGCATGTGAATATATGTGATATAATAATTAATAAAAAACAGGTACATATTATATATAATACAGGTAATAATAATAATAATCAAGTCAGACTTAAAAATATAATTATGAATAAGGAAAAAAAACATTGAACAAACAAAACATTGTTATATAAGTTAATTTATTTTGAATAAACAATGCAGACATAAATGCAACTCGAATTTGCAACCTAGAGCATAGTTATAAATTTATATAACATAGTTGGAATGACCCTCAGTAAACTTCAAATATATTGTTAAATCTTATGACTGGGAAGGTGTTACTTGGGAGGACATTATGTTTAACTTAAAATATCGCATTTTATACATTTAAAATATTATCTTAAGAAAGCTGTCCACAGTCTGTAATAACAATCTTTTTCGATGGTTTTCCAGATTGGGAACCATATGATTCCACTTGTTTTACAACATCCATGCCTTCAATAACATTGCCAAAAACAACATGTCTCCCATCCAACCAAGCTGTCTTTACGGTGGTGATGAAGAACTGCGAGCCATTGGTATTGGGTCCAGCATTTGCCATGGAGAGTACTCCAGGGCCAGTGTGCTTCAGGACGAAGTTCTCATCAGCAAACTTTTCACCAAAGATGGACTTGCCACCAGTGCCATTGTGGTTTGTGAAGTCACCCCCTTGCAACATGAAGTTAGGGATGACACGATGAAAGGTAGATCCTTTGTAACCAAAGCCTTTCTCACCAGTACAGAGGGCGCGGAAGTTTTCACATGTTTTTGGAGTTACATCAGCTTTAAGCTGTAATATAAGAAAAAAGATATTGTAATGTTTTATATTTTATAAAATAGTACTTTGTACAATTTCGAAACAACATGAATGCAAAATATTAAAACAATAACTTGTTTAAAATAAGATGATTCATTGAGACAGCGCCTATCCCGCCATTAATGTCTTAAAATCACTTTTCAATGTACGTATATATTGCGATGGCTGGCACCGCATGCATAGCATAAAGCGTCACCGTCGCAAGTAGATTAATTGAAGTCTAGAAAATTCGCATACTCTCATCATGGAATTTTCTATACTCGCTAACAACTTTATATCAAGGTCTTCAAGGAAATGACCTTCATAAAGAAATCTCCAACAGAAACAATAATAACTTTTCATTTTAATTTCAACTAAACTAGATAAATAAACATCACTGTTTAACATAATAGTTTCCTCATATAAATGTTAAAAATTAACAAGATTAAAATATGAGGTCAAATTTCAAGCGTGGTCGGTCATATTTAACACGCCGGCCGGGATCACACTTACCATTTAAAAATAATTAATAATCAATAATTACCTCAATCACAATTCTTCCCAATGGTGAGCCATCAGAAGCGAGATCCATAAAAACTCGTGGAAGAGCCATTCTTGTAACACTTTCGATCCACCAACCTATGAATAAAGAAGCACGGAAGAATGACGATGCGTCTCTCGTCGATGCCGGGCGGAAATTAAAAGAACCATAGACAATGACTATAATGCTATTTCCGTTGTTTCGTTCAAAATTTAATATATAAATTAAAATCTATTTTTTTATAATTTTTTTATTACTTTTAATCTACGAATAAATAATTATATTTACATATATAATTATTTATACTACTTTTACGTATTATTTACCACCTTTAAAAACCATCTATTATAGGTATATCCTATTCTATTAAATATTTTATCAATATATATTTTTCATAAAATGTGACAAATATTTTTTACACACTTAATATAAAATTATAAAAAGAATAATACGTTAAAACGTAAAAAGTACTTTTTTTTTTGTCATTATGGGCAAATTGTTTTGAAGTGAAAACTTCTTTAAGCAGGTTTGGATTAGTGTTGCCGAAATATCGATAGTTTCATTATCGATAGTTTTCATCTAAAGAAGCCCTACTATCGATAGCTATAGCGATATTATCGATACTATCGATAGATGGAAATGTGACAATACTATTGACAGACCACTATACTATCGATACTATCGATAGTATTGGTGCTCACAAATCATAAAATATTGATATTATCGATACTATCAATACTATTGAAGTTTCGAAATAAAATAATATCGATGCTATCGATACTATCGATAGTTTAAGCTATCGATAGTAGCGCGCATGTGTGTCAGTAGTAACAGTTAGTTTTTTTTTGTTTTGAAAAGATCCTCTTTACGTATGACTTACTTATGACTTACTTATTCACTAGCCACTTCCTCTCTCTTTTTTAACTATATATGTATTCAGCCCTTTTTAATGTCCCATTGCTGGGCACAGGCCTCTCTTCAATACGAGGGAAATCAGGCCATAGTCCACCACGCTGGCCAAGAGCAGATTGGCGGACTTCACATGTCTTTCGAAAATTTGTTAGATTTTCTCAGACATGCAGGTTTCCTCACGATGTTTTCCTTCACCGTAAGGTAAGTGGTAATCATGGTAGAAATGATTCGCACATGAAAATATCAGAGGTGCGAGACCCGGGATTTGAACCCGCTTCACTCAGTTTACCAAGCGAGCGCGTTGCCACTGGGCTACCACTGCCCAATGGAGAATTATTGTAAGGAAAAAAGGTGGGCGTCTCATCAAAATGAGGCTACTCACGGAAAATTAGCTTAATACTAATCAATTGTAAAAATGTAACTGGATCCTGGACTAATACTTATCAAGACTTGCCAAGCGCGTGTAGTACTATCATTAGGTACTTATGATTTGACAATTGACACTTGACAGTTGACAGTAAAATTACAAATTGGTTATGACTTATGTACTATGTAGCGTATTATTTCATATTTGCTATTGCTATTTGTAGTTATGATTTTGTAGCATTTTTACTAAAAATAATATTTGAATCAAATTAAGCATAGTTTTAATATCTACTGTCTGTTACTTTTCACTTGACTAGTAGTTTTACAAGGTAAAGTATCTATAGTAAATTCAACATATTACGTATATCTGTTAAGCAAATTAGTGCGCGAAACAATATATTTAAATTAACTTAGAAATTAAATTAATAAAAAAGTCTGTGCCGATGGTTCAAAATATTATAAGCACAATATATTTTAGGAAAAATGAGCTTAGAATCAATTAGATATGAACGAGGTAAGTTAGAAATTTTGGACCAGCTACTTCTACCGTTACAAACTCGTTATGTTAAAGTCCAAGGTGTTGAAGATGGTTGGAAAGTTATTAATAAAATGCAGGTATAAATATTTATTTTGTTATGTTATGGTGTGCATAATAAATAATTATTTTATATGAATCTACCATTAACTAATTATATAATTAATTTTGATATTATATATATATATACTTTATAACATATTTAATTATTATTAATATTTTAGGTACGAGGAGCCCCAGCTATAGCTATAGTTGGTTGCTTATCATTGGCCATAGAAATTCTAAAAGATGATTGCTTAGATAAAAAAATTATGAGACAAGAGGTCAGTTTGATAACACACATAATAATGATTATTTACTACTTAGGCTTCTTTGTATTGTTAAATAACTTTTAGTATTATTTATAATTTATCTTAAAATAATAGTTACATTTTACATTTATATAGAATGCAATTCAAGTATTTCAAAATTATATTAATCAATATTTTGCTGTAGCAATACTAATCTATACTAATATTATAAAGAGGCAGAGTTTGTTTCTTTGTTTATTTGAATGCCCTAATCTCAGGATCTATTTATCCGATTTGAAAAATTTATTTCAGTCAATAATTTCTCATTAAATTATTGTATTTTTTTATTTTATTAATTAATTTTATGCATAACATAAATGAGGTCATAAGATGATGTAAGATGACTAAAATAGATTTGTATTAATCTCAGATTGAAGGCAAATTAAACTATCTGGTATCTGCACGGCCAACAGCTGTGAACATAAAATTAGCTGCAGATGATCTTATTAATTTGGCAAATACTTTAAGTGCAGAAGAAAATGTTACAGCCGGTGAATTTAGAGAGAGGTATGTTATAATTAAATTAAGTTTTAGTATTCAGGATTAAATATATACTTATATTATTATAAATACATAAATAAAAACAAGTTAGTAATACAAACATCACTTAGTAGATTCATCATTATAATAACATGCATTTTTTTCTTTTATTTGTTTGAGAAAAATTGACTAATTTGCCCTCTCTTAGACTCTTATCGAGAGTTTAGTATAATAATACATTAGAACTTATAATTTTGCAATTGAATTTCATAGCTTGGTCTTTAGCACAAGATATTTTTAACAATTGTTAGTAATTGTAGTATGCTGCTGGGAGATATATAAAAAAAATGTAATGGCTTTATGTTGTCTAAATTAATTTGTCTGTATAATCTTTGTGTTTACTTTCAAATCTTGTACCTAAAGACTAGTATACAATTATTACAAACCTTAACAAAAGTGTAGTGTTTATCTTTACATAAATATAATAATAAATCAATAAATAAATATGTTTGGACATTACCACACAGCACCATCTAGTTCCATGGTAAGCTATGAGGCTTGTGTTATTGATACCAGATGGTTGATACACTACACATATATAACTTTAAATACATACATATTATAAATATAAACACCCATGACTGTAGTACAAACAATTATGCTCATTACGCAAATGAATGCCCCCAACAGGACTCGAACCCGTGACGACTGGCACAGCAAGTACAAACTGCCAAAAAGCCAAAAGTGTCGACAAATAATATCTATGAAAAATGCTTTAGACTCGGTAATTTAAATTTTATCTTTCAACAATGTAATATATTATTGAAAGTATCTTTTATTTACAAGTGCAATAGTAAATAATAATGATAAAATACTTTAACTATATTTACACACTTCTTATCATTAATATCATTTATGGAAGTAAGTCATATATTATATGATAAGATATTTTGTTAGTTAGTTTTTTAAAGCCACAAAATTTTGTCAGTTTCATTTTTTATTATTTTGTTTTAGATAAACTATGTATAAACTTAAAAATTATAATAATGGTTAAAATATTTAAAGTTTAAAATTAAACCAGAATCATGCTATAATGAAATTAGTATTGCAAATCTGACCTTTGTTTAACTTGATAATTTTGGTTTGAATGGATTGACACTTATATGTTAGTTACCCATGTGGGAGCATTATATCTTGTTTCTTAGGAAATTATTTACCTTGCAGAAAAGTAAAGTTAAAGCTAAGAAAATCCATTTACACTCATTTCGAAATTTCATACAGACAATTTTATATTTTTTTTTTTTTAGGTTTATTCAAAGCATAGAGAGTATGTTAATAAAAGATATAGAAGATAATAAGGCTATTGGAAGATTTGGATGTGACGCAATATTAAAAAGACTTGAAGGAGACAGTCACGTGCGAGTATTAACACACTGCAACACTGGCTCCTTAGCTACTGCTGGATATGGCACTGCATTAGGAGTTATTAGATCTTTACATGCTTCCAAACGATTAGGTCAGTATATAATACCATCTAAGAGAGATTGGCCACCGTGGTCAATCAGGAAGACATTATTACATGAGCAACTCCCGTGCTACCTGGACGAAGTCAGGGCAAGCCACTTGTGATATACAAAAAAGCTATAATGAAGATGAAATATTATAAATATGTAACTAATAATTCACTTTTACAGAACATGTGTACTGCACAGAAACCCGTCCATACAACCAGGGAGCGAGGCTCACTGCATACGAACTGGTCCATGAAAAGATACCCGCTACCCTCATAGTCGATAGCATGGTGTCTGCGCTAATGCACGCTAGGAATATTACTGCTGTTGTTGTTGGAGCAGATAGGGTAAGTTGTTTTATATTTTTCTTTTTATTATATAGAAGGGTTGCACAAAATAACTCATCAAAACAAGCTAATGAAATGAGCCCATACTTGAATGTTTTTTACTTGTCATGGAAGTACACAATCTCCTGGCTCTGTCAGTAAAGTGATATGATGATATCAAATTATTGCATTTCACACCTTCAAAGTTGAGATTTATACAACCTTTAAAAAAACAAAACATCTACCTACTTCAACAATTGATAACCCTATTGAAAAACTCCAATAGGATCTCATCAAAAGCGACAAGAGCCACATAGAAACCAATAAATATCTATTGGAGTTTTTAAAAAGGGGAAGTGAGTCTAAAAATGTAAGTTGGCAAAATTAAACATTAATTAAATGGCGCCACAGTTAATTTTGTTACAAAAACTAGTTTCTGTCCATGGCTCTGCTTGCATGGTACATGAGATGATAAAATTCATGATGCAATTTATGTCCTTACATCATCAAAATATGTTTAATCGTTTAAGCGTAAAAAAGTAACAAGCAGATATACTGCGTTAATTTTACATCTATTACAAAATATTACAGTAGGCATAATGAAAATAGTAAAAAATTAGAATAGACAAATCAAAGAATACAAAGAGGTGTCAGTCAAATAAAAAAAATACTTTATTTTTTGTTGTTTAAAAGTTTTATTGGATCGACTTGGATAACGTAGGTTGAGAAAGCTAAGGCAGGAGCAACGTCTTACTCGGAAGAACCCTTTCTTTCTTTCTTTCTAGGTGGATTATGGAGCGAGCGAAGTGAGCGTGCCGCGGGAGCGGCCGGTGAGTGACATAAGCGACTAGAACTTCTACAACAAAAAATGCTTGAGAAGAATCCAAATATTAAATGAATATTTTTTTATACTCGTCTAACAATTTTTGTTACACTTTGTATTCTTTGATTTGTCCATTCTAATTTTTTACTATTTTAATTATGTCTACTGTTATAGTTTTGTAACTCTATGGTAAATTCTTTCATTTCACAATTTGATAGATCCTCATTTGATCGTCCTTGAGTTTATGAAACTTAATATATATAGTACGTAGGCATATACATGTATCTCTGAAATACTTAAAAACATAAACCCAAATTAATATAAACCACGTTTCAAATCGCGCCGTTTATTTATATATATAAATTTCATTCTAGGTGGCGGCAAATGGAGACACAGCTAATAAAATAGGAACATATCAAATAGCTATTGTAGCTAAATACCACAACGTGCCTTTCTACGTGGCCGCGCCACTCACGTCTATAGACATGTCGCTCAAGTCCGGAGACCGGATCAAGATCGAGGAACGGCCCGACAGGGAAATGACACACATTGGAGAACACAGGATAGCTGCACCTGGTTAGTATTAATAATCAATTTTGATATGGAATTTTTTCTTCATACTTAATTTTTGAATATTTTAGTCCTTTGTCTTGTTGTATGTATGTATACATGTGTATAATAGAATACGTTTTATAAAAAAATAATAATAAGTTTATCCCACACTATAATTACTATCTTCCTCTATCTATATATAAATCAATTTAAAACTAATTATTCTACCTTTAGATGTTGAATATTTTCTTAAGCATGGCATCAGGCTCAACTATAGTATATATTATATTCATAAAAAAACATGGAAATTATATAAGTCAGTTGAAAAAAAGTCTGTCTGTAGGTAAGCTGTTCATTTGCGAGCGGTTTGTACTGATTACAATATGATAATGATTCAGAGGAATTAAAAGTTTCATTTTATTAAGTCAAGCAGATACAAAGATGCAAAACGGGTATCATGTTATATATAAATTAACTATTATTTTTTATCTTTCTCAGGTATTAATTGTTGGAATCCATCCTTTGATGTAACACCAGCATCTTTAATTACTGGTATTATAACAGAGAAAGGTGTATTCAATCCCGACAAATTAAAAGAAGCAATTCCTTAAATATTTTCTATATATCTTACTCTATTGAGTTCCTAATATTTTTATTCAAACATTTATTCAATGTATATGCTTTTATTTAATATCAGTAATTTGTATACAAAATGGGAATGTTATTATCATACACAGTCATTATAATAAAAATTTACATAGGCTCTTTACGACTACATATTATTCCTTATAAATAAAATTATAGTTTGTCTTAAATGAGTATGTGTTAACTTTTGTTGTTACAGTGTAACAGCGTAATTGAAACATAATTAAACCATTAACAAGTTACGTCAAAACAATGTTGTGTCAAACAGTTATAAACTTAATTGTATATTATTACAAATGTTACATTCCTTTATACTAACTTACATTCTAATTTAAATTTAAATTTTACTTACTGACATAACATTATTATGTCTTAACTTTTCAACGAATATTATCTGTTTTTGAATACAGCAACATAGATTGTTCTTAAATTTTTTCATGTAGTATGTATTTAGGGCAGTGAAGCCAATTGAAATCCCGGTTCTTGCACCTCTAATTTTTTTCATGTGTGAATAATTTTCAACACAATTACCACTTACGGTGAAGGAAAACGTCGTGGGGAAACCTGCATGTCTAAGAGAACCTAGCAAGTTTTTGAAAGACATGAAGTCCGTCAACTTGCACTTGGCCAGCGTGGTTGACTATGGCCTGATCCCTCTCGTATTGAAGTGAGGCCCGTGCCCAGCAGTGGGACGTTAAAAATGACTGAATAGTGAATACCTACCTATCTGTCTGCCTTTCTAAAATAAGCAAGCCATATTTTTCATATAACTACTGTTGCATGATGATAATGCCCAAACGCCAATAATTAATCAAATGGTAAATATCAAATCAAATGGTATGATAATAAAAATCGATTTTTATTCTTTGCACTACATTTCTTTGTACTAGTTGTAAAATATTATTTGCTTAACATTATATATTATGCTTAACTATTTAAAGATAAACTAAACGGTTATTAATTTATAAGAATCAATAATTTTCGGGATCTCACAAAATCATCAATGATACTTTCTTATGAGATAAACTATAGTTAACTGAATGTTATTTTAATTAATGTTTTTCAAATTCTATTTTTTTTCAGAAAAGTTTGTATTTAAACATTTGATTATAACAAAATCTCAGCAAAGTATTGATATTAGATGAATGGTGAGAATCGAATTGATTCTTATTTTTATTTAACTTGTATTGAAATATTATTAGTATAGCCCGAAATATGAATAGCATATTATTGAAGTTCATGAATGCCTATTATTAAAAAGTGAAAACCAAATGTTTATATGAAATTTGACTTAATTGTATACTATAAAGTAAGGAAGCCTTTTAAATTAATAAGCTGCTCATTGTTAAATTAGTTATATAATAACGCTTTTTACGATAAAACTTGTTACAAGTTATTTAAATAAATGTTATTTTTGATATCAAAATCTCTTAGTCGTTAATGCCTGTCGTTGTACATACATAAAATGAAAATAATCTTCATATACCTATTTATTTTGGGTAAAAAAATATTTTGATACAAAATTTAGAATTAATTCTAAGTATACTTTCAAACTTTTAATGCAGTGGTAGCCCAGTGGTAACGCGCTCGCTTGGACAACCGAGTGAAGCGGGTTCAAATCCCGGGTCTCGCACCTCTGATATTTTCATGTGCGAATCATTTCTAACATGATTACCACTTGCCTTAAGGTAAAGGAAAACATCGTGAGGAAACCTGCATGTTTGAGAAAACCTAGCAAGTTTTCGAAAGACATGTGAAGTCCGCCAATCCGCACTTGGCCAGCGTGGTGGACTATGGCCTGATTCCCCTCATATTGAGGGAGGCCCGTGCCCAGCAGTGGGACGTTAAAAAAGGGCTGAATACATACATAGTTTCAAAAAATTAATTCTAAAGGTACCACTAGAAGGACCAGAATAAAAAATAGTCAGACTATGGTTAAACGCTATTAAGGCTTTTATTAACTAGCGACTTCTCTCGCTTCGCTAGAGTGTATACTTGGGTTTTTTTTTTATAAGATTCAGTGGCAAACGAGCAGACAGACCACCTGATGGAAAGCAGTACCTGTCGCCCATAACACCACACAAAACTTCGTAAATTAAATTTCGTTCTAAAAAAATTGAGACCCATCGTTGACTTTACGTTATTAAAAATATATATTATGCACTCGTACAATCAATCATATCCTATGGCATTATTGCTTGAGGAGGTACTGGAAAAACTAAGCTACTACGTCTTGAAAGGGCTCAAAGAACTCTTCTTAAAACAATGATATTTAAATCCATGTTGTTCCCCACTGATAGGCTGTATAAAATGACACGGGTATTATCGGTTAGGAAACTATTTTATACTGCAAATTATACTGCGCAATCACTCACAAACACCTTTCAAAGACCATACGATCGACAATAAACGTAGATCAGATATAGTTTGTAAAACCTACCGAAGTCGATTGGCCTTGTGTAGACAACATTATTATATGATATACACACACACACACACACTCAAATATACTCACACACACGCACTCACACACACTCAAATACACTCACATACTCCCACACACACAAACGCGCATCTACACGCATTTACACTTACACTCGCTCTTTTTACTTTATTTTATTTACTCACAAATTTTACTAGGCTATTGGAACTACTTGTAGTATTAAAAATTAATTTTCAGTGTGTTCCAATAAAGTTTTTTTTTGCTAGTGCTTCCCCACATGATCATCTGTATACAGTGTTACCAATACCAATCTTTCAAACTCCCCAACAAACATATACTGGTTCCCTACAAATTCCTCTCAAAATTATTTCAAGAAATGAATCATGTTTCAACTATTTATAAATTACTAGCAAAACCTGAGTCTTCGCTCGCTCTAAAACTACAGCAAAAAAAAACCTTTAAAAAGATAGGTTTCATACAAATTTTCATCCCTTATTTTATCTCCTTGAACCTGAAGTTCAAAAAACGCTAAAACACGTATTTACTTAATTGTATTGAAGAGCATTAATACCAAGTTTCAAGAAATTCTGATCATAAATATTTTTTGGGTTGTGTTATAACGTGTACTCCCGTGGGAATGAGATAATCTCCCGCGGTAAAAAGTATCCTATATGTTGATCTAGATATCCAGCTATCATCATACCAAATTTCATCAAAATCCCTCCAGTGGCTTTTCCGTGATGCGGTAACAGACAGACATTCAAAAATTCTTAAAAGTATAGGTTCGGCCTCTGCATCGATATAATGTCTATTTCAATAAGATTTTCCAAAAAATATTTAAGGTACAAATTCGACTCAGTAAGAATTTTATTATACGTATAGATATATTTTACACTTTAATTTTTTTGTTTTTTGAAGTTATAATCCTTTTGGTGTGTTGTGAAAAAAAATTATGAAGGTGAATTTTTTTTCACACTTTTTGTATATTTTTGTAAGAAAAAAGGCTCACCAAACTTGGCCCCCAGATTATTATTTTTTCTAATTTTTAAATTTTAATTTTCACATATCGTTTGTTCGTCGTTTGTTCTTGATTGTTCGCCATAAATAATTGTTTGTTCGTCAATTGTTTATTTATAATTAAATAAACAAAAATGTACCCTCAAAATAGCCCTCTCAATCGAAATATATAATTTTTATTGTTACTAGGTGTCTTTAAATATTCATTAGTGTTTGTTCTTTTATAAAATACGTTTGTTCTATCGTCAAAGTGCTTATTTTTTGTTTAATTAATAATTTTCATTTGACCCCCACGATTAATATTTTTTTAAATTTTTTATTTTTATTTTCACACATCGTTTGTTCATCGTTTGTTCTTGATTATCTGCCATAAATAATTGTTTGTTCGTAAATTGTTTATTTAAAAATAAATAATTAATCAAAAATGAAACCTCAAAAATCAAAATATCCCAATCAATCGTAATTTATATTTTTTCTTGTTACTAATAGTCTTTAAATATTAATTAGTGTTTTGTTCTTTTATAAAATATATTTTTTCTATCGTCAAAGTGCTTATTTTTTGTATACTTAATTAACAATTTTCATTTGGCCCCCAGGATTGTATTTTTCTAAATTTTTAATTTTTATTTTCACACACCGTTTGTTCGTCGTTTGTTCTTGATTATCTGCTATAAATAATTGTTTGTTCGTAAATATCTATTTAAAAATACATAATTAATCAAAAATGTAACCTCAAAAATCAAAATATCCCAATCAATCGAAATTTATATTTTTTCTTGTTACTAAGTGTCTTTAAATATTCATTAGTATTTGTTCTTTTATAAAATATGTTTGTTCTGTCGTCAAAGTGCCTCTTTTTTGTTTAAATAAAATTGTTTAATTCGCTGAAAAAAAACACATCATGTAAGAAATTTGAATATTATACAATCTATATATTTTTAATTTGTAATTCTATAACTTTAAAAGATAGTAAAAGCTATTAAAAAAGTATCAATTATTTTGTTTTATTTTACGTGGTTCATTATTTAAATAAAACTATCTTCGGATTCTTTCGCGGATTTATTTTGATTTTTGGTTCCCGACGTTTCGATTACTTTACAGCAATCATGGTCACGGGAGAGACTAAGGTGTTAGATGTCTAAAAAGCATTATATAGTTGTTACAGACAGCCTACCCACAAAATAACAAAAATGAATTCAAAATTTTGAAAATTGGCATCTAAGTACCTTACAATATTTGTTAATTTTAATTTTAAACATTTTATAATATTAATTATTTTATACTTGAAATATGGAATATTATTTATTTAATTTTAGCTATTATTATTATAATTATTACAACTTTTTAGAAAACTTATTATTCCATAATTGCTTAATAACCTATATTTTTAGTGTTACTATTATTATATTTATAGCCAAAAATAAAATATTAATTATTTAAGCCACATTATTGTTCTATGTGTACTTTAGAAAATTAAAATTAATTAAGAATTACATTTACAAATGAAAAACATTAATTTGTAATACTGTTATTTTGATCTACACAGTAAGAATTTACTACATCTAATTGTCTATTATGTTTAGATTTATTATTACATTTTATAATATTAATAACAGGATCCCACGACGATGGTAGTACCCAGCCATCTTCCCTATTGAAATTTGGATGTTTTTTAATTTCTATGACTTCCCGAATCATTCTAGGGCGATATCGATTTTCTTTCGCGAGGATTTGGGGTCTATCGAAACGAATATAATAAATCTAAATAACCTAAATAAACAATTTTATTAAAACAAAAAATAGGCACTTTGACGATAGAACAAACGTATTTTATAAAAGAACAAACACTAATTAATATTTAAAGACTACTAGTAACAAGAAAAAATATAAATTACGATTGATTGGGATATTTTGATTTTTGAGGTTACATTTTTGATTAATTATTTATTTTTAAATAAACAATTTACGAACAAACAATTATTTATGGCAGATAATCAAGAAAAACGACGAATAAACGATGTGTGAAAATAAAAATTAAAAATTTAGAAAAATATTAATCCGGAGGGCCAAATGAAAATTGTTAATTAAACAAAAAATAAGCACTTTGACGATAGAACAAACGTATTTTATAAAAGAACAAACACTAATAAATAATTAAAGACACCTAGTAACAATAAAAAATATATATTTCGATTGAGGGGGCTATTTTGAGGGTACATTTTTGTTTATTTAATTATAAATAAACAATTGACGAACAAACAATTATTTATAGCGAACAATCAAGAACAAACGACGAACAAACGATATGTGAAAATAAAAATTTAAAAATTAGAAAAAAAATAATTTTGGGGGGCCAAGTTTGGTGAGCCAAGAAAAAAGCAAGTTCAATGTATTAAAGTTTATATTCCCGCCCAGTTTTTTAATCTTCTCGTATTGCCATTAAAAATACTACAATCGTCATTAAATTCAAATCAACTTGTAAGTACAGAATAAGAATTGTGTATAAACGTGAATTTGTGAATTTATGATTGGTCATAATTTTTAATTAATTTACAATTATTTAACATACGATTTAGAAATAAACATTTATATATTTTTATTTTCATAATGTAATTGAGTGAGATTGTAAAAGTTAATGTTGATAATTTTAGAAGTATGCAGAAAATATGTTATGCTTCACAACCAAGAAGAAATACTAACCTATACTAAACGTAAAGGTGCATACAAAATGTATATAATTTTAATATAGTTGTGCGAGCTGATGTTATTATGTTTGAGTTAAAAAAGATTATTATTTATATAGCTTATCCATATAGGTAATCATATGGGGTACAATAAATTTATATATTTTGAAAATAAAACATTAAAATATTGATACTCTACATAATGTTATCTGTAAAGTATGAATTTCAGGAAGTCTCAAACTACGAATCCTTATAAAATATATTCTTTATTATATACTGCATTTATTGAAAAATTTTCATAGATGCACTTACTGATTTTTTGAACTAAAGCATAAGTAAAACAATTTATTATGGCAGCACTATGATTTCAGAGCCCCCTATTACTACAGTTGCTAAACTTTCCATACAAATAGCAACATTACACACAATTCCAATATGTCAGTCAAGTAATCGGGAAGTACAGATTTTGCTTTTGTATAGTAATTTGTATATAAAATATGTGTTAGTTCTGTGAATATTAGTGAAACATGGGACAATAATGCAGAAGTGGAATTGTTTTCATTTATATTATTTAATAAAACAAACTAATATACGTTTTCTAAGTTGACTAAGTTTAGGCAAAATATAATTTGTTGTTATTTATTGTTTCAACTGAGCAAACGGTGATTTCGACGTTAATAAAAATGGTCGTGTTGTTATGAATATTTGTTTAGTTTATCTTCTATTACTGTTAAGATTTGTTGTAATGTAAATAAAAAATATTGTTTGCACGCGCATGCGTTTTTATCGAAAACAGACAAAGGTTTTGTGTGGCTCGAAAATCAGCTGTGTGTGCGATGACTTAGTGATACCAAAAGTGTGTGTTTATAAGCAACAATGTTTAGTGAAATTGGATACATAATTTTTCTTCTGCTCGCCTTCCCATATATTGAAAGCGGTAAGTGGTATATATTTACTCTACTCGTTGTATAATTAACAAATCATTTGCAGCTATATGTATCTTATGCAAAGTGACTGTTTAGTATAACAAAACTTTATTGCATTAGTCACCGTTTTGGTGTAGATTAAGGAAAAGTATAATACTAAATTATAATATCACATACATTTAAAATATTTATTGACTTTATTTTAATAAACTTTATAAGTAATAATATAGATACAACAAAAATATAGTTGAATTTATTTTCCTTAATAATTTTTATACTTTTATAATTAAATGTTTTACATTCATCTAGCTCATTTGACTTAATTTTACAGCTTGCTATTTATGTACATATTGGGTTTGATGAATAATACTAAAATGAGAAATACTGTTATTTGTCAATTAACATTGTGTTAGAGCTTTCTTGCTTTAGTCACTGACATGACTAATGGTTTAAATTGAAATAACTGATGAATTTATGCAGTAATTGTATGATTATATTTAGAAATGAATTGACAATAGTAATAGCATAAAAATATAAATTGTTGATTATGATATATAAGTAAATAATGAATATATTATTTATTATGATATACTTAACACAAATCACAATAGGTTTTTGTTAACATTATATAGTGTTTTGTTATATAATATATAAATTTGTTATGGTATTTCTCATCCTTTTTTTTCATATAAGTTTCATTATTTCAATTCAACTGAACTGTTTCTGTATGGGTTATTACTTAGATTTTATTGCTGTCATAAAATTTTATTCTATTTTTAGTGTTAAAACTGTTAAGAGGCATTCTTTTTACTTTTTTATTTAGTACTATATACTATATATTTTGTTCTATCATTAATTGCTCCTTTATTCTCTATTTACTTTTGTTCTTAAAATTATATTGCTATGTCATTTTGTCTATAAAGCATTACTTATTATGTGCATGCACCAATAAAAAGCCATCTATTTGTAAATATAGGATAAAATTTACCCCATTCTGAACTTCCCTCAAATGCTTTAAGATATTGTAAATTGAAAAATTAACCAAAACTGACAACATTTTACATTTATAATATTGGTATAACTTTCTTATTTATATCTTGCCATCTTTTCTTTATTATTAATTTATTTCCATCAAAACTACATTCAGCTAAGGTTAGTTATACTTATTAGCCCATGTTCACAAGTATTTTGTCTGTTAAAAATAAAGAAAAAATTAATCATCTTGCAATACTCATTATATATAAATCAGATTTCATTTTTAAAACTCGATATTCTTATTTTTATATAATATTATTATCCATAAATAACATTATAATATATCAGTGACTTCATGTATTAATTATGGCCTTTATTTATCAAATCTTTTATTATTTTTCATTTACTATAAATATTAAATTGTTTCTTTATTTTCACCACAATCATTTAATTTAAATCTACTATAAATACTAGTGTTATACAGTAAGTTGAGCCTGCAGTTTTCAGAGATATTTACAATCATGTTGATATATTTTGACTTTTTTGACTATCATTGTTTAATATCATTCAGGTATGTAATCTATACTAATAGTCCGTTTATTGAGGAAGGCTATAGGCTATATATCATCACGCTACTACCCAAGGGAGCGGAGCAGTAATTATAAATGTCAACAAATTGAGTAGACTTCCATACATTATTGTAAAACTGCATATATTAGAATTATTTTGTAGATTAAACGCGGGCGAAGCCGCGGGTTCTGCTAGTTTATAATATAATCATAACAAATAGCTTTTACCAGCTAATTTAATAAATGATCTTTTATTTCTCTTAAAATGTAATAGAATATGTGTATGTATGTTGTCTAAGTACACCTATAATAATTCATATCGTGCTACTTTCACCCTTACCACAGTTCTGCCAATGTTCAATGAAATGTGTTATCTGGCGGCGCGCAAAACCAGTTTCGAATATATCCGATTCATAGCTTAACGGCACACCTACCCATCTAATTGCCTTATTTGTGCCTACATGGTAAGTTTAGCATTTTGCACGCTACGAAATTAACCTTAGAGGATTTAATACATATTTCATATTATCTGAACAATAGCTTAATAGATCCGAATAGGTTAGGGTATTTAATTGGCGATAAAATTAATCGTGATTCACAATATGTTATCGTATGGGTAAAAATCATCTTGAGACATCTTGTTTTACTATTATATACATGTGCTATCTTTATCTACTATCATATTTTAATTAGTAAGAGGGCTTAAGGAAAGTATTTACCTATTATATTTTTTATTAACCTTAACCTGTTTAAAAGTATCCAACTGAGACAGATGTAAGTTTATTAATATAATAATTCAATTATAAAAAACGGTTATAATATAAATATTGTGAAGAGACAACAAACAAAAGGAAGTATCCACTTAGAACATCTATTTGCATCCTTCAGATTGCGCTTCCATCCATCAACGAGGGGCTCATCATTCGTCCTGCACAGTAACATCGTTGTCGTGAAGTAATACAATTGATTCGAAAATTATATGCGAATTTGTAAAATTTTATAAATATATGTCTATAAAATTGTTTTGTCAAAAATAATATGGTTGCATGGGTCACAGCTAGCCATATCGATTTTAATAAGTATATGTATTATATTATCGTCATTATTATAGTATTGAAACATTTTGTTAGTCAACTATTCACTGAATATTATGAATCATGTATTTGCAATTCAATTTTAACATCAATTTTTATATTGATCCTGAATCACAATAGATGATTAATTAAACCTATGAAAAGAGTCTGAAATCGAGAACGGCGGTATTGTTTAATTAAGCAGGTATTGGTAAAATGCGAGGTCGTACAACTACAACCACAAAGCGATGCCAGAGTAGTCTCGCTCGTTGAAATACATAATTCTTTCTCAAATCCACTCGTCCATGACTAATTTCACAAGGTAACGATATAAATTGTCAATCGCAAGTTGTGATTGCTCAGTTTCTTTGTTTAGACTTTCAGTGATATGTATTGAACTTCAAGTTTCAATCGAAGACGTATAATGATTAAACACAACTTTTACGTACCTTATGTCTCTTATAGGTATTAGAGATTCTAATTAAACGAACTATATAAATGAATAGTACTTTGAGTAATAATCAAACTCAACTTATTTCCTCAGACTATAATATGCTGTTAATTTTTAGGGTACTTTAATATAATAATAATATTTTGTTCTAAAATCAAATAATAATTATTGCACACACACACAGGACAGACTACTTAATAAACTACTTAATCTAGGAACTTTAAATCGAGAAAATTATTCCTTGAGCACTTAAGCGGTTATAAATGTTATTTCAATAAGCAGTTAAAGATATATTCAATTAATCTATGCATATAATAAAATTCTAAGCCGAATCTGTACCTTAAATATTTTTTGGAAAATCTTATTGAAATAGACATTATTATCGATGCAGAGGCTTAATTTATAGTTTTTAGAATTTTTGTCTGTCTGCCTGTTACCGCATCACAGAAAAACCACTGGAGGGATTTTGATGAAATTTGGTATGATGATGGCTGGATATCCTTGTCAACATATAGGATACTTTTTACCGCGGGAGATTATCTCATTCCCACGGGAGTACACGTTATAACACAACCCAAAAAATATTTATGATCAGAATTTCTTGAAGATTGCTATTAATGTTCTTCAATACAATTAAACAAATACGTGTTTTAGCGTTTTTTGAAATTCATTCCATAAGGAGATAAAATAAGGGATGAAAATTTGTATGAAACCTACCTTTACAAAGTTTTTGGTTGTAGTTTTAGCGCGGGTTTTGCTAGTATTACAATACAAAGTTATGGTGTCTCTTTTTTATTTAGGTAGGGAAATATAATCGTGTCTTACGCCTATATATGATGAACAATATGACTAAATCTGACCTAACTGTGCTATAGTGTCATCTTTTTACCTTATGTGGTAATTAAACCTGCTATTTTTATCAAAAAAGACAGAGCTTGCCAGACGTGTCAAATGCCGGACTTTTTATAAATTTTAGAATAACTAAAAACACGCAGCCGCGACCAATGTAGGTATACAAAATGTGTATTGCTATTATTAACATAACATTAAGGAATACATAATTAATTTAATTAAGTGATCAACTAGGAATTAAATGATCAATTTATTCTAACTCAATTTTGTTATTATCCACAAATTTCACCAAAATTATCGTGAATCCACTCTCGTGGTAGGAAAATAATGAAATAAAATAATCCCTTAAGTAAGTAATCGTCCAGTCAAATAGGGTTTTAACCTCGGAATGAAAGGTATTATGCACAGTTGATCTAACATTACATATGGCTAAGCGCTTCCCACTCTTTGCGCTTTTTATTTCAAAAGCGATTGGTCGTATGAACTATTGTTTAGGATCTAATTTGTAGATAATTTTATGCTTTACTACTTTTCTACTGACTTCAAATTGCATTTTAAGCAAACAAAATGAGATGATGTGCATTGTCAACAAAAACACAGGTCTTTTATGGCTAGGACGGGCTTTCCTTCAATATGAGGCTAAATAGTCCACCACGCTGGCCAAATGCGGGTTTGCGAACTTCACTTGCCTTTAAAAAATTTGCTACGTTCTCTCGGACACGCAGGTTTGCTCACGATGTTTTCCTTTAGCGTTGACTATCTATAATCATATTGAAATTGATTCGCACATGAAAATATTAAAGGTGCTAGCGAGACCCATCATTTGAACCCGCTTCACTTAGTTTCCCAAGCAAGCGCACACAACCTATCAAACCAAATCAAACTTGTATGATTAAATATTGTTACATAGTAAATTTATAACTAACCTATAATATCTATGTTCAGGATTTAAAGGAATATTACATTATTATTTCTTAAATGATTTATAAAAAAAGGCAAAAGCACTTATTATTTCAAACACAATACATTTTTACAGTCACACCAAAGTTTTAGGTGCAGCTGTTAGTTTAAACTTCACCTTAGCATTATATCGGGTATAATATTATATAAAAATGCTTTTATGCTGCATACTGCACAGTTTCCTATTTATGATAAAGATGCCTTCACATTTATCTTTATAGGTTGTGATGTATATAAGCAGAGTGAACATCAGAAGTACATTCTTCTCCACGATACGCTGGACTATGCGTTCTTCTAGCGATTGGTTAGATTTTTTCGTCTGCTTTTGGTGGGTTTTTGTGACGGATTTCCTCGCTTAAACGAAATTATTACAATGTATATACGAGTATAAAGTAGGGTAAATCCGTAAAATTTATTATTGTCAAGAAATATAAGGAAAAAATGAAATTAGGTAATTAATGTTCTTTACGAATATAGTATAAACTTATTACCTTGTCATGTATTCATATTATATAAGTATTACTGCTTATTGTATCTCTTTCCTAATTATTAAAAATATTTAATGATCTACCTATGTGTATATATAACTTAAAAGAAGTTAATATTTAATAACTTAAATCTGTGCTTTTTGTTAATCGTATGTTACATAAATATGTACATATGAAGTATGATAGGCTCAAATTTTTAAGATTTAGATGTAAAAAATACATTGCCAAATAGCAACACGTATCGAAAATACTAACTATACATTTACGGTGTGAGTGACTACAGGAAATTAAGATATTTAAATCTTGATCACGCAGTTCACTTAAACAAAGCTGCAAACTGAAGGCAGTGTTTGTTAATGGTAAATATTGGAAGTTTGGCAGCGCTTTGCCGTCTGGCTGGCAGTCGGACTTATTGCGGGAAGTGTTTAAAGGCAGCACACGTCACGATGGTCGTGACCTCGCCGGTTCAACGAACGCACCCGTCACCGTCACAGCCCGCGCGCACTACTCGATGCGTCAACCGTGTCTTTTGCACGCTCACGTGTGATCCAATGCATGATGATTACAAATTACAATACCAATATAACTTTATCTAATCACTACCTATTCATAAACGGATGACACCAAATCCGGTCCCAGGATGTCGATAACAAATTTAGCAGTATTTTACTGGAATACCTATATTTTTTTCTTATATTCTCTGAAATCTGAATATACATTATACACACAGATAATAAGGATGAATGAATGGCTAACTAGTAATTATGAAATATATTCAAATTAATTAATTGTTATATTTTTTAAAACAATACTAAATATTAATCTTGATACTGTATTGCACTTTCAGTAATAACTTGATCCATAATTTCAAACCTATTATACACTTCAGCGATTACCTACTTAATTATTACTTATAAAAATTACGCAGGTTGGTAGGCAATAATAAATTACCTAAGTTTTTTACACATTTCATTGCTTAGGCTTCTATAAATTTTCTTTTTATGGAAGTTCAAGCTATAAGACATAAATTTAATAAATAATGTATGACACAACAAATGTATAACACACTACTCGATTTATAAAGTTAAATTGATCTTTATGTTTAGAAATTATATAATAACTTTGATATTATAATTTATCAAATAATATTTACATAAGTATGTAAAAGATGTTATGAATATTTAAATCTACCATGCATATATTGTTCTATATATATTATATAACAGTAATAAATAATAATATACTTAATTATTATTTATATTAATATTAAAAAAATGATTTTTCAATTTCTTAAATGGGTATATTAAATAGTAAACACATATTTTATAGAATAATAAATGGATCTATTAAATTTATTATGACCATAGAAAATATTCGAAGGTTAAATAACCATTTAATATATTTATTCATTTAAATATGTCGCAAAACTTGCGATGCTATCATCAACTCCACCCATGATAGTTTCCCGACTTAAGTGGCCCGAAGTCCCCTTAATGGCTTACGTTACGGAAGCAAAGCGACGCCCCACTGAGCTACATGCAGGTAATCCTTGAAAAGTATAGTTAAGGGGAACTGTAGCGTTTTCACCCCTTTTTAGGCTTTATGAAACTTTACCTAAATTGTAATAAGACTTTTAAGTGTTGGAAAATAACAAGCAAGCAACTTTTATAATTTATTTAAAGGGACGGTAGTCATGGATAAATAAAGTTTTAGATAGTAAATATTTTAACTTTAGGTATATTTATTATATACGAAATCGGTATTATATGTATATTATGTAAATTTACTATAAATACAATAACACAGTTCTCCATTGGTCTTTTCTTATGTTATAACGTACTACTTGTTTATTATTTAGTAGTACTTCAATGATTCTCATTACATTTTGTAGCAAAAAAAAAACTTAAACGTGCATTCATGTAATTGAGATAACCCGCATTATTCTTAAAAAGGCATGTAAACTGCAAAGTTGCCTTGACCTAGATTTACACACTTTATTCAATAATAACAAAATTTTAAATATTATTTAGGGCACGTCTGCAAGTTCGTCATCTTAAAATATTTTGCTGACAGGCAAATAACTTTTAACTTTTATTATTGTGAAACAGATTAAAATGCAGGTAAAGAGAAGATACTATAATGAATTGTAGGTGCAATATTAAGTTGCGAGCTCAATCACAAGTAAAGGTTGTAAAACCTTGAAAGGCTACGCTTGGCTGAGCATGACTCATCACATGCTTAGGTTTAATCTTGTTCTATTTACATCTTAAAATTAACTTGTAATTTGTTCTTTCTAGAAAATTTAAATTTTGACGTAAAATAAATTACGTAATAACTTTAGAAATTTTACTTTGAACACCGAATTCAATTCTATATTAACAGCTCTTATGCGTAATAGATGATTAAGTACAGCTTACTTCGCTAATGTTGCATAGAATGGAAAAGACCAAAGAATTTGTCAAAATTGACAACAATCAATTATAATTATGTACCTACTATGTTTGGAATACATGTAATATATGCACAATGTAATCTTAATGACTCATTGATTCTCAAGAGAACAATCAACAAATATCAGAGATATGGTTTTAAAATATAACAAATCTTTGCAGCTATCTACAGTGAACTTTAAATTGTCACTGCGGATGTCATCTTAGAATAAATAAGCACACTGAACGGACAGAGATGCGACGCCAGACGTCGCGGTTACCGACTTATGATAATAACATTGACTCATGCTTCGGTGATATCAAGAGCTTTAATTGCTTTATTGCGCTGCCAAGACGTTACTTGAATAATGGTCGGTTGTGTAGCCAAGCGATGAGGCTGTTTTCAGAAACGCCTGTATGTTATATAAAGTTTCCTCAAGAACTGATTCACCGCCACGGGCCACTACGGCTGAGTTTTGAGCATAATTTTTTGTCAAAATTGCAGGAGTCGTTTGGTAAAATTACATTTTAGAAAAAAAATGCCTAAATTCAATTGAATGATCAATCTTATAAAAATCATAGCGATATTAGTGTCCCCTGATACTAATATAGTTAGAAGAAGTATTTTTAACCGAGTCCCTACATAATATTTCCTATTATCGTGTTTTTCATCGCTATGATACGGCAAGGGTCATGATTCATAGGCCATTAAAAGAAATATCTCGATAGAACTTTGGAACCTTTATCTCTCTCACAGCTTATTTATAATAATGCTCTTCATATTGTGCTGGATATGTGTTTTTTTTTTTGTTTATTTATGGACACAAAAAATATATTATTTGTCACACAATATAAATTGATGAGATGAATATTCTTTTTATTAATATTGGTACTTATTTTTCACGTAATTCACTGAAATAATAACGAATCTTTCATAAAGAAATACCTATATATGTATTAGAAGAAATCCCAGTGGGATACACGGACGTGGTCGTTGACCTGAATAACCGCGCGGGGTTGATAAAGGTATCTAAATATTATTTAAATAACTTACTTGAAATTAAATTTTAAAGGAAGAATAAATTATTAAATTGTATCTACCATCTAAATAAATTAGAAGCGAGTGTGCCTGGTACTGAATATGTATTCAATTTGTTTGTTTTAAGCACATGCGGTTATTTTGGAATATTTTCGCCGTTTTGTATGTATTTAGACCATTAATCTTATGAATTGTAAGATATACCTACGTAAAGCGAGCCAGTTCAGTAGCAAGTCCAAGTTTGCCAATTGCCGAATCAGTTAAGGATTAAGATATGTATGTGTATGTAAAGCAACATCACAGAGTCAAGCTTGATGCTTGACGTCTTGATTCAATTTCTCGTCAATAATCATAATTGACCTGAGCTTACTCTAACTAGATCGCAGGCTATCGATCGTAACGTGTTCGTACAATGTGTATATTATTGTGATTTCCATTTGCACCTCTGCCGATACTTGTATGGCTTTTATACAAAATGCACCGACATATCTATGATTTCAACCGATGTTAGTCGTATGAATATCTCAGTGATATTTATTAATGAAAACTTATTCATTATTAAGATCGCAGGAAAATCCTCCACTTACGTAGAAAATAAGCTTTATTATTTTTTGTCTGAACACCATCAAAAATAATTATTTTGGAATATGCTTTGTTTTTAATTATTTTTTAAAAGTGGAGTGTACATCACGTAGGAACAATTTACTACATATAAAAAAAAATACGTTTGCGTGCGAAAATAATTAGGTCACTAGAACTCGGCACAAGGACTCATGTCGCGGGAAACTGCGGAGGTTACATCCTACACCTAATTAAAGAAAAAACATTTGTTATGTTCATTATTTTTGAATAAATATACGGATATATTTTATATATGAAATATACATATATTTTAAGGGTCACACATACACATACAGTCATTACATGTTTGCCTTATGTTTTGTTATGATAATAATATTTTCTTTTATTACACCATTTTCATGTTAAATAAGAATTCCCGCACTTTTCAACCAATTATTATATTAAGTAAATGCCAAATAAATTATCATATACACAATAAAAATATAACTTAGTAAAGATTTTCTATCAAAAATAAATATACATATACTATGTTATTATGTTATGTATTGAATAAGTATAATAAGATGTTTAATTATATTTTACAATAAAGTTTATCTTAGTCTGTGTAAATATTATGAGACCAAGCGATTCATTTACGTTATGAAACAGGGCTATATAATATGATACTAAAGTGTATACGTTGATTTCAAGAGCGGTTTCAGATTGTTACTACATGACCAGCCCCCGCTACGTGGGCTAAGTTGCAACTATAATATGCGGTGCTTTCAGGATATTAAAATGCATAATAACTACCAAATAAGCACTATTAAAATATATTATGTTAACTGTTAAGTAGGAGAAGTGTATTACAGTACGTTCTGTTACGGAAATTATAAAATTACAGTGCGTCACGATGCGTAACCACGTTATTAACTTGATTTCGTTGCTCCATACAGATTATATTGTCTGCAAGGCTGAAACGGAGTACTAGACCATGGAGTGGAGGTAGAACGATTGTTTTGCGTCAGTATAATTGGAGCACTAGTTCAAATTCGCTACGTCCCGTACACAGTTTGTCAATTAGGTCGTATCGGTAGTTGGTACCCGCTCGTATTTATATTGCTCGATTGTTGAGTAATTCAACTCAGTTGAAGCGCTGATTGTATTACAATGGTCTGTTTAACTTTGAAAAGATACAATAAAATACAGCTAGTTTGTACTTTCTAACCTATTATAGCGATTTATAAATATGCTTCTTTGACCGGCTTCTAATAAAGAGTATTTATTAATTAATATTTTCGCTAGATATGAACTCATTCTTTAGATTACTTTTAACTAATAGGTCATATCTCAAGGGTAGTTCCATACAATAAATTTTAAAAAGGTGAACTTGGCCCTCAATCGAATTCTGCAAACTGATACTTTAGGCATGATGATATATGAGATATATTATTCTATAAGTATAATAATAATAATAAATATGTTAGGATATTAACACACAGCACCATCTAGTTCCATGGTAAGCTACGAGGCTTGTGTTATGGATTCCAGATAGTTGATATACTCGAACACATATATAATTTTAAATACATACATATTATAAATATAAACACCCATGACTAGAGTACATACATTCGTGCTCATCACACAAATGAATGCCCCCAGCGGGACTCGAACCCGCGACCGCTGGCACAGGAAGTAAGGTCACTACAAACTGAGCCAAACGTGTCGTCGTATATATAATAGCTAAAAATGTGAGATGAGATAATTGTGGATATTTTTTTTTTATTTTAGAGGAAAATTAATGGCCCAATCTTGATTTTTCATTTTATATTAAACTCTACATATATTATATACTAGCGACTCACCCTCGCTTCGCTTCGGGTTCGTCCCTAGACAAAAACAAATCTATCCCACGGGAACCGTACATTTTTCCGGGATGATATCTAGCCCATAGCCTTCCTCAGTTAACGGGCTATCTAATGCAAAAAGAATTTTTCAAATCGGATTAGTAGTTTCCGAGATTAGCGCGTTCAAACAAACAAACAAACAAACAAACAAACTCTTCAGCTTTATAATATTAAATAATATAATATTAACTAATCAAGATTGGTCTTATTAAAATGTTATAGCTACCTAATTAATAAACGTTCGTTTTGTGTCATTTATTTAATCAATTTCTGTTTTTAATCGACACATACCACTTTGATAATTGTTGCTCTATAAAAAGGCTTTACTGGTTAATTAGGCAAATAGACTATTTCTGGACATATTGAAACAAAACTAAAAACATTTCGTTCGAAGTCATAAGTAGATGTAAATGCTTCCAGGATAACAAGGGGACGTTAATCTCTTGCATGGAGTAAAGTTTTAAAACTCGGGGGACAATCGAGTAATCCGTAATCTTCCGGGAGCCCTCCATTTTAGGTTGGGTCAGGCTTACAAGTGTAAAAACAAAGGATCTAATGTAAAAATAAAGAATTTTAACGTTAAATGGGACAGTTAACTAATGCGGACGTTTGTATAATTTGCTAATCCATTTAAAATAAATTTTAACAAAATTAAGTCTCAATTATATTAATGTGGTCATTGAAATTTGTTGTATAATATACTTAATGGTATGAAATATACATATTTTTCTCAAATCCTATATACTTTTGTTGGCTTGGGAGTAAATCCATACTATATTATATATTATACCTAATATATATTATATTATATATTATGTATATTATATTAATAATTAATTAATATTTTTAATATTAATATTATAAATGCGAAAGTTACTTTGTCTGTCTGTCTGTCTCCTTTTCACGCTTAATCCGCTGAACCGATTTAGATGATATTTGGTATGGAGACAGTTTGAGACCCTGGAAAAGACATAACATAGTTTTTATCCCGGAAATCATCTCTCAAGGAGTGAAAAGGGCGATGAGAGTTTGTATAGGGAATCATGTCTCAAGTAAGGGGATATACATACATATATATTTTTTTATTTAAAAAAAAATATATTTTTTTAGGTACTTACTTTACTATACTATGTATGTATGTACGGTGAAAACGTACCTACCTAGGGACGAACGCGAGCGAAGCGAGCGTGAGTCGCTACTTATTCATAAAACAGTGAAAATTAACATATTTCTTATGATCCAATAATCTCTGAGTTTAATTTTATTAAGGGATATACGTACGCGCATTCGTTGGTCCGCCCTAACATATTTATGTTGGCCTTATTTTTCTATTTTATCAATCAACTAGATCAAGATAATGTCTATGTTATTGTGTCCTAAATTTTAACGAAATCGTTCTACAATAATTGAATGAAATTTCTTAATATATTATTTAAATAAAATTGAAGTGTCTGTATGTAATGGTAAAATAACAGCATTTAATTAAATGCATATATGAAATTATATTTTGAAGGGAGGCCCGTGCCCAGCAGTGGGACGTTAAAAAGGGCTGAATACATACAATACAATGAAATCATATATGGTACCTAAAAGAAAAACACAATTTTTAACTGTCTGTTTGCTCCGGCTAATTTCCGAAACGGCTAGACTGATTTTGACGGAACTTTCACTGGCAGATACCTACCTGATGTTATAAGGAGTAACTTAGGCTACTTTTATTTTAGAAAAAGATTCTGCTCAAAAAAATAAAACGTATCTAGGGACGCATCCGTGCGAAGCGAGGGTAAGTCGTTAGTAGTGTAATTATGTTATATATTTTGTTAATGATATAACAACTTTTTCGGCGCGAGTGTTTTCGGTTTTAATAGTGAATATCATAATATTATTACCCAATGCATTAATACAATAGCTCGTTAAGTAAAGTTTATGCTTTATTCCATAAAATGAAATTATTTAGTTAATGAAAGAAGGTCATCATTTTTTTATGTTTGGTTTTAATTAGATACTCTGAAACCAGCTTATTAATATAAATTTATTTTTAAATCGTACGAATTACCAAGGAATTATCTTATAAAAATAAATACCTACTATAACTGAAATACTTGACTGCCACGTTGGTCTAGAGATTAGCATGCAGGGCTACAGAGGTCTTGGGTTCAAGTCCCAGATCAAGTCGGAGTAAAAAATTCACAGTAGAAGCCAGGAGTAGGGAAGTTATCGGTATTACAACCGTGTACCTCAGAGAGCAAGTACATATGTCATTCACGGGATCTCTCACCGGTTGTGTCGAAGTATTTTCCCATCGGACTTTAAGAGTGAAAGGAATTACCAAGGAATTATCTTATAAAAATAAATACCTACTATAACTGAAATACTTGACTGCCACGTTGGTCTAGAGATTAGCATGCAGGGCTACAGAGGTCTTGGGTTCAAGTCCCAGATCAAGTCGGAGTAAAAAATTCACAGTAGAAGCCAGGAGTAGGGAAGTTATCGGTATTACAACCGTGTACCTCAGAGAGCAAGTACATATGTCATTCACGGGATCTCTCACCGGTTGTGTCGAAGTATTTTCCCATCGGACTTTAAGAGTGAAAGGAATGGTGAGTGCTCTAGTGTTTACGCCCATAATTATGCACTGTAATATCTCCTGCTGCGCACGTGGCTATGCATAACATGGCTGCTGGGTAATAATGATTTCCTGAATCGCTCAGGAGGTCATTATTACACAAATTTAAATATATTTAAGTAATACGTGAAAATCGGAAATTGCAATTTGTAAAAACACAGCAATGAAATTCATATCATTTGAAAAGTTCTGAATGCTTCAAAAATCATCTTTAAAAATAGGTGCAACATTTTTTTTTCTATTTCTTCTTTTAATATTCGTTTTCAATGCAAAAACAAAAATGTTTAATTTTAAGTCTCATTATCTTAAGAAACTTTAAGTCCGGGCGTATCTATTAGTTAATATATTGGAATATTCGTAATAGTACATAATATATTCCACATTGTTATTACTTTACCTTGTTTCTCTAACTTCTAAAGCAGTTATTGTTTAATAGCTCTAATTATAATTTACGAGACCATAAAAGATAGAATTACTTAGAAACTAATAACATTTATGGAAGCCTCTTATGTATAATGAAAATTGTGTAAATATATTAATATGTATATTGAATATATTCAACAATCCAATAATTTATGTTATTATTCATAATTTTATATATACAAATAAAAAAAAAATATTTTAATTTGGCAAGAAATTTTTAAATTTTTTTTTACTCACGTCAATAATTATCTTTTTAACATTTCTAAAGCATATTAGCATTCAAATGGCTATAAGCTTCGTCCCTCACATTCCTCATAGATAATTTTAAAACAATTTTCAATCTTGAATTTGAATGAATTCTTGATCTCTGAGAAATCACGTTTTCAAGCGTAGGGAAGGCCATGCATAGAACAAGGTGTTGGTTTTTCCTCTGTCTCCGTCAAAGTTTGGAGACCGTTGTCTCGTTGAAGAAGACCGTTGAGAGAGAAAGAGAGAGATAGATAGTAATAAGAAAGAAAAAGTAAGAGACTAAAAGGAGTTTGACCTTAGATTTACGTCGACGTCGGCCTTGTGTTTCCACTCTGAGGAACTGTATCATTGATTTTAAGGGTTCTTAGATTACCGTAACCAGGTTCAACCCGAAGGCTATGGTGGTCCACTAAGCTAGTAATATGCGCAAGCGATCCTACGGCCTTTCATTTTGACTTTTAATGGCCTCTTGTACTCGACGATTTTCGACAAGTGGTGAATTCAAACGATAAATACGTAAATGATACCAATTTAATTCCATTCGGGGAATACAAAACAAACAGTATTTGTGGATTTGTACATAATTAATATTATACTAGCGACTCACCCTCGCTTCGCTTCGGGTTCGTCCCTAGAAAAAAACAAATCTATCCCACGGGAACCGTAAATTTTTCCGGGATGATATATAGCCTATAGCCTTCCTCAGTTAAAGGGCTATCGAATGCAAAAAGAATTTTTCAAATCGGATTAGTACTTCCTGAGATTAGCGCGTTCAACCAAACAAACAAACAAACAAACTCTTCAGCTTTATAATATTAGTATAGATTTAACACAATTTTATTTATATCCATTATGTACTAAATCTTAGGAATACAGAATATTAAATAGAATAGATCTATATATAAATAGACAAAGTCAAAACAGTTGAGTACCATTTTCCTCTGTTTTTCAACCAATTTTTTTTTGTTTAGCTATTACGAGTTAAAGCTCGTAACACTAAAGTGTTATCAATGTTTTTTAGACAAATAGTATTTTTATATAGATGGGTAAATTCTATTCATACATATATATTTTGCTCAATTTTCAATAATGATTATGGTCCAATTTCGACCACTAGTTATAATAATATAGCTTTTTACGGATGCTTGAAACATATGGTAAGGATTACACTAATTGTATATTATTTATGTACAATTTTATTAATGCAGCATTCAACATAATAACTCAATTTCGAAATTGTATTTTTAAACTTTTATTGAAATGACGCAGTGGAATAAATTTTCATTATCAGATAGAAAAGTTCATAAAATAGCACTTGTAGAGAATGTGCTTAATTAAAAAATTCAAACTTGGTAAAATAATATTTATGAAAGTTTTTGCATACTTCAGTGCGCATAATTGGACGTTGCCCCTAGATGTAGAGCAGATGTACCTATCCAGTTGCTGAAAAAAATATGAGCAAACAGTATTTTTTGTAAAAATTCTAGAGCCGTTATTTAAACTTGATATTGTTATAAAACTTAAAATATATTATATGTACTTGTATAGTAATACCTAACCATTGAATTTATTTTCAACCAGTTACGATAGTATAAGAATTGTGTTTTTATTAATATGCAACATAAATATGTTAAAGTAACTAGCGAGTTGCCTGCGTTTATAATTTCACTAAGACTGACTGCGTTACGCAAGTTTTAATCTACACTAATATCATAAAGCTGAAGAGTTTGTTTGTTTGTTTGGTTGAACGCGCTAATCTCAGGAACTACTGATCCGATTTGAAAAATTATTTCTGCATTTGATAGCCCGTTAACTGAGGAAGGCTATAGGCTATATATCATCCCGGAAAAGTGTACGGGTCCCGTGGGATAGCTTTGTTTTTGTCTAGGGACGAACCCGAAGCGAAGCGACGGTGAGTCGCTAGTTTATTATAGAATATCGACGACACTGAGTTAGCTGTGAAAGCATATTATTGTCATTAGTATTATAGAAGATAGTAAAACGGCTTTGAATACATTGATATCAACAAGCGTAGATTTTATACGATTTACAAAGAACTTGAGAGCTTTATTTGTTAGACTTTGTTTTCAGGACAGAATTTTATATAATATCATGTGTTCCCCTGTGTGTCTTTTGCCTTTTCTTATAAACGAAACGCTGTGTATGTATCTTCATGCTTCAAAATATCTGCGAACGCATTTAAAATGTATATCTAAACAATACGCACACATTCTATCTTTAGCGTATCATCTGATGATGGGCTACTAAGGTGCATTTTCAAAATCATCATGCAACCATTGGGGCTGTTATAAACTACTAATTTAAAAAATCTAACGCCCAAACTCTTATGTTCTAAAATTATTTGTATAGTCTAAAGTCTAAACTAAAAAGTAAATTTTAAAAGATATTTTAATAAGGTTTAGTAAATATTTGTACTTACTATTTATTATAATTACGAATGCGTAAATATTTATTTACTCTTTTTTTTCTTGATAGCCATTTTTAGTGGCTATTATAATTGTTTGCACGAGTAAATTCTCACTATCAGCATGACAAATTACAACGCCGCGTGTAATTATAACCGTAACTTTTTGACACACGTCGCAGCCTAGGTTTTTTTTTAATTCGAACACTATTTATTAAAACAAGTCTCCCTTTGAAAGACAATTTCCTTCCTCACTTGCCGTCAACGCGCAGCATCCGCTTAAAAATTGCTGTAAATCAGTATGTACAGGAAGTTCGACGACCTAGTATTCTAGATTAATAATGTAATTAACTAAAAACGTCTAACGTGTATTGTTTTACTAATACATAATATTACCAATGCGAAAATTTAAATGGCTCAGGCCTCAGGTAAGTGTAAAAAAATGTGAAACGTTGTGAGGATGGATGGATGGATGTTTGTTTGTTTGTTTGTTTGTTACTCTTTGACGCCAGAACTGCTGAACGGATCTGGATGAAATTTGCCACATAGATAGATTATAGTATGGAATAGCAGCCATGTTACTTTTTATCCCGGAAAAATGTACGGTTTCCGTGGGGTAGGTTTGTTTTCGTCTAGGGACAAATCCGAAGTGAAACGAGGGTGAATCGCTAGTAATCTATATATGTAGGTGTTAAGTTCTTTTTTTTTATGCCATTCAGTGACAAACGAGCAGCCAGACCACCTGATGGAAAGCAGTACCTGTCGCCCATAACACCTACGGTTCATGCACCTAAATGCATTTTTGTCACTTAAAACCTAAGTTTTAAGTAACAAAAATGCAGAACCACAGGTGCGTTGACACTGTGAGGACTAAGATGATATGCCTCTTGCCTGTAATTGCGCTGGCTACTTTATCCTTCATAGCGGAACACAACAATGCAGTCATTGTTGCTTGGCGGCAGAAATAGATAAGGGGGTGGTACCCATCCAGTCGGACTCCTCAGGCTTGACAGAGTCCTACCACCGGTTCCTAATATTATTTATCAAAATGATATTATGCGCACTATAAAATACTAAGTTCAGGTAGTTTGTTAATAATGTAAAAATTCAGATTATCATCATGTCAGTATTTTTTTATGTCAATTTATTAATGTTATGTAAATTAAATTACAGTTTATTATATGATCTACATCTGGAAATGTTAAAAGGTATCACATACTTTGGTTGTTATTAACAATCCACACGATAAAAAGTTAAAAAAAAATATGTATTTAAGTACCTGACTTCAAGTCACAAAAAGTATGAAATAACTGAAATTTGAAATGGGGTTTTCATTTACGATGGATCCTTAATATCAGATATTTTGAGAGCTACCAGTCGACATACATTGTATTTTCGTCGGATATACGTACATAGGTACATAATATGTAGGTACACTTGCAATGTCTGAATTCAATATGTGAAGTGGAAAGGTAAAAATTAACAACACATTAACATATTCATAATTTGATTATTTTTTTTTTGAAAATGTTATGCTCTTTGTTTAAGAAAATTGTATCGGACTCCTTCGGGATCTACGTTAATATGATACAATTTTAATTAGCTAGATCAGTAAAGCTGTCTCTGAGAAATCTGAAAACATATTCGTATATAAAAGTAGGTATACGCGTCGATCTTACTACCTCTTTTTACAAAGTCGGTTAATAACTTGGTTTTGTTGTGTGATTTAAATATAAATAATATATACGGTCAAATTGAGAACCTCCTCCTTTTTGGAAGTCGGTTAAAAAGACGAATAACACTCTCGCGCGAGGGTTCCGTACCAGCACATATTAAATATGTACCTATTCTTTACGTAGTTTGCTAGGTTAATGTAATAAATAAAATATTTAAACAATTAGAATATACAATACTTATCTAAAAAACTGCTGAAACCATAGGTACGTCCGTTTTACCATTATAAAAAATATTGTCTCATATTACCTGGATTTATTTCAGTAATGTTGACCTTAAACTTTTGAAAATAAGAGCATGGAGAAGGAGGTTTAGTTGTGCATGTTTACAAGTTTCCGTTTGTTTGTAATTAGCTACCGAAACCTAACAATAAGTGAACGCTTATTAAGATTATTATTCATAGTTTTAAGAAATAGGTAACAATACACTTAACCTTAGTTTAATAATTAGTCGTTTCTTAGCACTTAAAACTCACCAATGTCTAATATTATATAATAAACTTTATGGTTCTAGTGAGTGTTAGATTTTTATGAAATAAATACACTTATTTAATAAAATAACGTTATAATGTATACTTTAGTTTTATGACAAGCTATTCATATTTTGCAACATACTTTATTGCTTCCTATTTATCTTTTAGGGTGTCTGCCCACTCCATCGTCTCATACTATGACCGTTCTATGAACGTATCAGGCACGGAAACGAGCATGGCACGGAATACTATGCCCACTAGACCGTATCAACAGCGTATTATGCCAGTACATAACGGTTATATTGACCGTAGCATCCGCGTATCAACTGCGTATCATCTGCGTATCAACCACGTCTCAACCGCGTATCATCCGCGTGTCATATCCGTATGGTTCCCGTTTTTTCAGCCGTATATTTACCTGTATTTTCGCGCAAGGCAGCCGCTTAGCCGCAGTAAGAGCGAGTGAATATTTTTGCTAAGAAAATTATTTCCTATTTATTTCCTATACCTATACGATAGCTATAAGAGAATTGTCCAGTAGAAAATTAGCAATGATAGCCATTGTTTTTGACGAAGAAAGAGAAAAGAATACATTAATCGATCACGACGTTACTGGGTTCACGCCGCTTTAAAAGAAAGAAAAGTCGAGAGAGAATACTGGACATATGCATCTAGTAGATGATTAAGAAAAATTTTATATGTACTTTCGTATGACATCATTTCAATTTACTGTTGAATTGTTTAAAAAAATTGAAAATATTATCACTAGAAGAAAAACTACATTTTGAACAAACAACAACAGCATAACAACAAAGTGGCAAGACAAGCGGCAACACGTAACGGGCTTAGAACGGTCATCATACGCGGTTATAACCCGTATGCTCCCCATTTCGCCGCCTGCGCACACCGGTTCGGCAACGTCGCGTGCTAGACACGGAGCGTACCGGCACCGGCAAAATATTCTCGCCGACAATTGTTGCCCCTCCGTGCAGGGCACGCGACGGTGCCGCCGGGACGGAATGGTCTAGTGGGCAGAGTCTCATACATTTCAATACGAAGAATATTTTTTTGCCTGACACGGTCCTAGCACGGCCATGGTATGAGACGGTGTAGTGGGCAGAGTCCTTTATGTGTGTCACAAAGTCGACACATTGGCCATTCTCTCCTCTACACAAAGTAATTTACTGATCTTGGTTAGTATACGACGTCTTTGCCTTTGAGCGGAATATATAATGGCTCATCATTAAGAGCCGGCTTAAGTTTAGCTATAGGCACATTTGAAGTCTATCATTATGTACTGTTAATTATAAATGAAAGTTTTACTTTTAGAGTGTACTCAAATTAACTTGACCTTTGTCTAAGTATGTGTACCTGTCTATAATAGTATGTAGTTACTTGTAAGCATATATTATAAAAATAATGTTGATAAGTGTGTCAGCCAGATCATGTATAAACTTAAATTAAAAAAGCTGTTGTATTCGATTTGGTAATCTATGTATACATATAATAAAAGTGTAACTGATCGTTGTCGGTACTTGGGTCAGATATTTGAGAAAAAAGAATGTTATTGGGGGTCTTTATTAACGCAATAGAACCCAAAACAATGATTTTTAGAATTTTTATCTATTTGTCTGTGCTGATCTCAGAAACTTCTTAAACGATTTGGGTGCGGTTTTCACTAATATATTGTGGTAAACTTTACTTAACATTTAGTATTTATTTTATTTCAATCAGTTAATAAATTTATAATATATAATAAATCTGTTAATAAATGGGCATATTTTTTTACATTTCATGGTAAGCCGGAAGATTAAAAACAAAGAACAAAGTTAAATCTCACACGTAATTTTATAAATAAAACCTTTAAGAGCTACAATCGAATGAAAGATCACGTGCGATTTACCATACAATATCCAATCTACATTATAAAAATCATATTGTGACGATGCTATTCTTGTAGAATATAGATAAGTACTTTACGGATGCAGTATGAATTTATCGGTATCACATTGGTATTATTACAAGAGAGCCATTCTAGTATGTATTACGTAAGACCCAAAGCGGGACGGGGGGGTCTTTGCTTTGCTTCCTTTTGATGATATAGAGGACGGCGGGGTCTGGATGGTGATAACGTTAGCAATATTTATTTATTAAAATAATCAAATAAAATTTAGTAGATTTTGATTTGTCAAATCAATGTGTTCAGAATGCACGTGACAACCCAACTTGTCTACGCTCAAAAACGAAAAGCATGTTGAGGGTTTCCCCGAAATAATTAAGTGGTAATGTTTACGTAAGCATAGGATTGTTCCCCCCCCCCCCCCCCCCTCTTTAAAGAAGAGCTCCTCTCTAAGCTTACTTTTGCTGACAAGGGGGAGGGAGGGGTTAGTAATTATTAATTATTAAAATTCTGCTTACACAATGCTTGAATGGCCCAAGGCTATATTTTGATGTATATTAGAAATTTAACAATTATTATACCTTTCATTTATGAAAATTAGAGACGAACAAAAAAGATCTATCTATACTTTAATATTATAAAGCTGAAGAGTTTGTTTGTTTGGTTGAACGCGCTAATCTCAGGAACTACTGATCCGATTTGAAAAATTCTTTTTGCATTTGATAGTCCGTTAACTGAGGAAGGCTACAGGCTATATATTTTCACAGAAAAGTGTACGAGTCCCGTGAGATAGATTTGTTTTAGGGACGAATCCAAAGCGAAGTGAGGGTGAGTCGCTAGTCACAAAATAAAATAAAAACCAAGAGCAAGAGAAGTGTGATATGTCACAAAGTTTAAAATCTTTCATCACAATGGAAATAAGTAATAACATCTATTATAATTCATACGTAATTATGTTTTCCTTTCATGCACCGAATGTCACCGAAAAAGATCTGCTTAAAAAGATGGTTTGCTTTTCATTTCTCTTATTCAAATTAAGTGTGTTTCCCGTTGGATATTGATCTTTTAATCGTTTTTTTCTTCCATAAGTAAAGTAGGTATAGTATCTATTGCATTACTTTACGGTCAGTTATAATTTAAAGTGAATTTGAAAATTAATTAGCTTGAAAGGTTAGTCACCCCAACATTTAGCGATCTACATCCAGTTTCTTTGTTCATGTAGTAAACACAATGAGTGTTAAATGAGACGCGGTGCTAGCTTAGCTTTTGTGCTCGTATCCAGGCGAGTCGCCCTACTAACCCAGTGACACGGGTGGGCGAAAAGCTTCGAACATCTGAACAAATAAATGGATGTAAATATCGACACAGCTTTAATAAATCATTTGGCGGTAAAAGTGTTTATCTTAACACTGGCGACTCACCCTCGCTCCGCTCGGGTACGGAGTATGAACGGGTATGAACGATCCTAGGTGGGTTTTGACGGTTGGTATAGATTTCTCAGAGAAGACATATATTCCTACAGTAAAAAGTATCCTATATTAACCCGGATAACCAGTTAACATCATACGAATTTCCATTAAAATCTGTCCAGTGGTTTTCTCGTGACGCGTTTCCAGACAGACAGACCGACAAAAATTCTAAAAAAAATAGATTCAGCCTCTGTATCGATTATGACTATTTCGATAAAATTTTCCAAAAAAAATCTAATGTACTGATTCGACTCAAAATTTAATTATATGTATAGATTACTTTATGATTCTTCATACAATTCTTTACTATAGGATTCTTTTGGTATTTTTTGTATGACTATATGAATGTTAAAGATAATAAATTTTAGCGTTGTATAAGGAAAACCATTTCCAAAACAAGTTTCGATAAGAAAGTCGATCTCATGATTGTCGTAATGTTGATGTCCGATTGAGATCTTGTATTCTAATAATTTTGTGTGAATGAAAGTGAAAAAGTGATATCTGATATAAGGGTTCCATCTTTTTTTTAATTAAGTAAACAGTAATAAATGTGCTTATTATATTATCAAATATTATCTATTCAATAATATTTCATTTAAATTTATTTATAATACTAGCATATATCTACTTATTAACAACATTAATTTTCGGTCACGTACACACTTGACGTGCGGTATCATATCATCAAATGAAGTGGATAAATATATTATATTATACTTAAAATAAGATTACAATTTATCATAAAAATACAACCCCCTTATGCGTGTGGACTAAGAGTCTTACAGTAGAGAAACAAAGAATTTGCCTTTTATATACAGTATATCAGCTCTGAATAATGGCGGCATCACTCTAAACTCTCTAGCAGAAGAGGACTTACGTATGTAGATAAACAGAATTTTTCATAAAAATTACGTAGGTACAAATTGTTTTAATGATGGTTAAGCAACATCAACACACATAAGCTGAGATAGTTTCAGTAACTATTCTTCATGATAAATTCTCTATGTAAACTACAATAGGTACTTATTGCTTAGCTGTAAATAAAAAGGTCAACGAGAATGTATGGGCTGTTTATTCGGTGGAGCTTGTGGTACGTGCCGGGAGTGCTATCATATTACTTCTCGGCTACTTTCTAACCTTACCTGTACAATATATTCTCCAACAAGAAAGTTATCCACGTTAATAAAGTTTAAACATCGTGTTTGTTTTATTAAGTATTTATTGTAAGAGAATTATTTGACATAAAGGAAAATTTATTTTCGTTTTGCAGAACGAAATTTTCCGCCATAATTCAATTGGTGCCTCCCCTGCAAGCTTTAACGGTTCGATTGTGAAGTTATAGTTCGTTTATTTAATATCTCGGAACTGATTTAGAGCTTTCTTAAAACGGATCTATACTAGCTCTTTTTGAAAATGAATAGCATTTTCACGCTCCGTTACATTATTTTTAAAATCACAAAATTATAAAATATTGCCATATAATATAAACTCAATATACTATGTGCATTCCTATTTTTGATAGTGTTTGAAATGTCAACATCTGCATCACAGATGTGCATTATTGTCCCGTAACGACCTATGAGACTCTTCTTAGACTAAAATAACTATACATTATAAGTATTATTCATGTCAACTAATTATGTTTAGTAATATTTATTGCTTAAACAACAATATAGCATCTTGAGACAATAAAACAATAATAATTGACAATAAATACGTGCTATTTCACTTTTTTTTTAATATAAATAGATTAGGTAGGTACAATGTAATTATCTTTAAGTAAAAATTTTCACGTACTCTAAATAAAAATGTAAAAATTATAAAAATGGAGAAGAAATCACACTTATAAGTTATATTTTGCAATCTTACCTTTTAACTTTGAAATTCCCAGTAAGAAGGTGCAAGTAGTAAGTCTTAAATTCAGTAGCCGTGAATTCGTGTTCGAAGTTACGTCCATTGTCCTTAACTTGAAGCTCTCAGAAAGTTTATAATTAATGTCAGGAAAAATTTGTCGTCAGAAAATCGAATCGTTTGCCCTGTCGTTTAATCAAAGCCTTGAGTTAATGACAACCTACTCGTATTTCTCGGTCTGAGTATTTCTTTGAAAGTTTTCACCGCAGTGTCAAATGTCGTGACATTTAAACTGTGTCAAAATGTACGTTTGTTATATTATTAATTTCTTAAAGCATAATATAGGGTAGAAAAGATGTTTGAATTACTAGGTTATATTGTGGCTTCGCACGCATGTGTTTTTCCAATTAGTTCGAAACTAGGTACTTAACCTCTCGAAGACCGCATACACGCCGGCGTGTACGATAACAATCGAATTCTCAGAAATTCGCACGGATTTCTTAGAAATTATCCTGGAGAGATTAATATACAACTACTACGAAAAATCATCAAACTTCATCAAAAACATATCTATCACTCTAATATCGTAAGTATGTTGTGATGTTATTTGTGTACGCGGTAACGTAAACGCGGTATCAAATAAAGACAACGCAGTTGTGTATCTGTCTCCTTTGCACTTCTTATCTACTACCTTTTTACACTTGCTTATTTTAAAAATTTAAAGAAAAGAAAAGCATAAATTCATGATCCCAGTACATTCAAGTGTTCAAGCTTTGTTTTATGATTTACTCAATCAATAAAATGAAACTAAGTAATTCTAAAACCCAGACTAAAAACATTGTTTCTAATTGTAAGTTTATTGGCTTGGTATATTATATTGTAGCGTAATGAGAGGTACAAAACTCATTGCCTGAATTCGCGATTGATAAGATTTTTGTCAGGCTAATTGCATATGTTCAGAGTTATCTGTATTTATAAACTCGCCTTTATACGTCAAAATTATAGACCTTAATCATTGATAGATTTTTAACCAAATAATTTCTTTTGTGTAGCATCTCGGCGGCTCAGCGAATACGTAGAACATTATGAGCCCCTGGAGTATGATGCAGACGTGGTGCATGAGCAACATAAACGCACACGCCGGTCGACGGATGCTCCCGACCTACGAATCAACTTTTATGCACATGGCAAACACTTCAATATGCGTTTACGGCGCGATCTGTCAGCCTTCAGTGAAGATTTCAAAGTAAGTTAAATATTTTTGAGCTGTATATGGCCGGAATAAATATAAAGGACTATAAATCATTTCTATTTATTCCGGCCATAATAACTAAACAAAAATGATAAACAAACTCTAAAACACACTTTTTAGACACTTTTTAGGGCTCCGTAGTCAATAAGGAACCCTTATAGTTTCGCCACGTCCGTTGGTCCGTCTGTCCGCAGTTTAGCTCAGAGACTTAGTACTAGAAAGCTGTAATTTGGCATGGATACCTATGCATATTAACCACGCCGACAAAATGCTAAAATAAAAATTAAAAAAAAAAAAAAATTAGGGTACCTTCTTTACACGTATAGTGGGCATGTTTTTTTTTCTCGTCTACCCCATGGTGTAGGGTGTCGTTGGATAGGTCTTTCAAAAATATTGCGGGCTTGTGAAAACAATTTTTGGTTTATTGGATCGGTTTATGAAATATTAAGCTGTAAAAGAGTAATTTTTGTTAGAGTCAAGTGTCCAAAAATTTTTTTATAAAAAATATTAAAAACTGGTTGTAACTGGTTGGTTCATGGCTGTTCTAAATTGTTTGATTTCCTCCAACGGCTATCTTTTATTTTAATATACTTATATCTCATCTTTTATTATATTATTAAATATATTTGAGGTAATTATAATAGTAATAATGAGTGAGGAATGAAGCGAAATGGAGGTACCATTTCGGTTTAGTCCTCATTTATTGTATTCTTCTTGTAAATCGTTATAATCACTAATTTTATGTACATTACATATTAAGACAAGTGAACTGTAAAGTGTTTTTTTTTAATTTTTGTTTATTATTCGTTATGTAAATTTTTCTTGAAGATTCTTTTATGAATTATATTTTCTTTTGTTCATCAATTTAAATGATAATGTTAAGTACATATTTACATTACTAAACTTCTCAATATCCCAATACCTAGTTATAGGGCGTAGTTCATAAAATTTCTACGGCTGCGAACGGCGATGAGTCAAGCTTCGCATGTTCTCTATCAAATATTAGCAGATCATCAAAGTATCGCGCGAAGCCCAGTGAACACTCTTAATTTTTACAAATAAAACATTAACAAATCACCCAGTGTTGGTGAAAAGTGTTGGTGCACAAACGCGACGTAAGAACCTACGCGGGGCTAACCATGTAGTCCATCCATCTTTTCTTTCTTTCCCCAACAGATAAAATTATAATAGATTCGATAAGCTTGGTAAGTGAAATGGCAAGCCTAGTCATGTCTGTCCTTTAGTTTTTACTCGGTTGAGCCGTAATAGGTACCCCCTATATGCGATTAGAAGGTAAAATTTATTTTCCAACCGGTTGGTACTTTTTTGATAATACCAGACGGATGTACCAATAATTACAATATCAATAATTTATATAAAGTAATAATATAGCGACAAATGTACTAAGTATTGACTCGACATTGTGCTCAAAGTATTATACGTATGTAGGTTTATTTACCATAATCTAAGTAAAGTTAAAATATACCTATACAATTTAAGGGTGTTTTTTTTGGTTTTTTTTAGTAATTATTTGATATCTTTAAACAAATATATTCTTTGTTTCATTATCTGTGTTCATATAGAAAATTAAGCAATTAGAGTTAAAATAGGCAAGATATAATTTTAATTTATAAAATTTGTCGTTGTGTTTTAGTCATAATTTGAACAATAAAAGAATTCTCAACAGAAATATTCAAATAGGGACGTTGAATTGGCTTTTTACCTTAAAAATTCAGTTACTGAACTATTCTCTAGCAGTGGCACACGTAAATTGCCCACTTATAATGCGAAATTCAAGCTCCGTGAAACCCTAAAGCACGGAATGGAACTGCATTCGGCGAGTACTACTTTCGTTGGTAGCTACTGTGTAGGGGTAGTTAGTCAGATGCAAACCATAAAGTTATCCGATTTTCGGATATATTCTCTAGAGTGATATTTAAAATTTAAATGCAAGCGATGGGAAAGCTAGTAAATTGGAAACATAAAAACCACAATTTGCAGTCGACTACCCAGTTAATGAAATTTAATGAACTGTATAAAAGTGCTTTGTAGTTTTTGTTATGATTTAGATAGATTCGTATTTTTATAATATTTTTAATAAAGCTAAACAATGTAAATAGCTAAGAAATGATTTTTATTCAACCTAAAAGCATTAACGCCGCGAGTACATTATATGCATATTTATTATTTATTCAACATAAAAAAATTACGTCAATTAGAGCAAGCTATCTACGTTCCAGTGTAATTTCACATATTGCAAGATTTACCTTATTTTGGTTATTATATATTTTATGCTCTAAATTGTTTTATAGGTGGAGGGATCTCAAGGGCAATCACACGACGTTGATACATCACACATATACAAGGGGGAGCTCGTTGGTGAGTAGTTTTTTTTTGTTTTTTATATATTGTTTACCTCAAGTAATACCTCACTGTTTTAAATTAATGAAATCTATAAGTTATTGATTGTTTATATTTTGTGCCAGTTATAAATGCTTGGATACTAAAGAATAACGAAAAAAATTACCATATTATATACGTATAGCGTAATAATGGCTAAATAGAAAACAAGCAGGCAGCACTGCCTCAGCTGATTGTAGATCAGAGGTCAGAAAGCAGCGTTTGCAGGTGACATGCCCTAACACCGCTTTTATTGTACAGCGAGACTGTAAACGACGTTATCTTCGCTTTAGAGAGATCAGTATTGTCTACCCTTGTCCGACCGAAATTATGTTCTCCCGCCCAACGCGATTGTATTTCTGTCTGTTTAATCAAAAAGGAGTCGTGAACTCATATCGTTGCATCAACCCCTGCGTCATAAGATAAACTCATCCCCTATTAATAATTCAGAAGAGCTATAAAACATATTTCTTTCTGCAATTACGGCGTCAAAGTCTCAGCTAATTGGAAGCTTTCGGCGTCCACTTGACTTTTAATGTTGAGGCGTACGCCGAATACTAACTGACGCTCGCCTACGCTGCGAATGTTATCTGTTTAAATAATTATTTTGCTGGAAATTCCACAGGCATTCCGTATCTAAATATTTTTACAAGTTATTCACAACAGGATCCTTTTCAAAGGAAAACAACGAAATCTTGCTTTGAATCCCTTTCTACCGGCCGATATCATACTCTGTTGCATAGCTAAGTGGTGTAATATTATTCGAGGCTCGAGCGCTTTGAAGTGGTTTAGCAATGAGTAAATATATACAAGTCCTCGTGTAATAATTGTGAAAGTTTGGTACAGTGTAAATGGATAAAGTTGCGAGGGCGGAGCGGCATCGATCGCAGTTCGTCGCCCTACTTACCGCTGTTCCGATGCACTTAGCCACCAAGTTGCAAACCGAGTTATAGGTATACTGAAAACCCTAAGCTGCACATTTTTAAGAAATTTCCATTCATGCGGGGCTTACTGTGTCATCGATAATGCAAGTGAAATATTAATAAGTACTTCATACTGAAGTGATCTTTCACATGAAAATAGATATAATACTAATTTTGCCTTCTTTTGTTATTATAATAAATAACAAATTGTAAGTACAGAAAATTATTAATAAAATTAAATAGTATTACAGCTCGGTAGTCAAAACATTAACGAGAGTGATAAAAATAAACAGGTAGCAACAACTTCCGTAACTTATGAAAATGAGCGAGTATTTTCCAACGGGCTCTTTTAAATTTTTACTGAAGACATTTTCGGAGCCCCGCGGTTTATACAAAACATCACATCTCTCATATTTACGCTCCTTAACTTGTGTAATTTCATAATGTCGCGGTCTGGCTGGGTTTTTCCGAATAAAATTTATTATTTCAATTTCCAACTCTATGTTGAAGGAGTGTAGAACACAGTTTTAAATAGTTTAATTTATATACCGTTACTTACACAGATAAAATTTGAGAGATAAAAGTACTATACGTAGGTAGCTACTAGATAGATTTATTTGTCATGTAGGTAGGTAGGTATACAACGTGGCATAAAATATAAGTGTATAACCAGTTAGCTAAACACGAATTATGTGCCTACTACTACTAATCACAGAATAGGTATTACCAATTAGGAGATTTTTCGTTAGGTATAAATAGAGAAAAAAAAACACAATTTTTAACTTGTAATAGCACTTATGTGACTATAAACTACTGACTGTATGTATTTTGCATATTTTTTTACCTTTTATATTCTTATATATATATACATATCTATCTCGATAGCAAATAAACTGGTATCCCCTTTGAATAAATTGTTATCTCCCCACTGTCACCTGTCCCCAAATGAAATGAGTCACCGTCACTATTCTGATATAATCAATTTGGGCCCTAATACAATTTCAGCAAGAAAAGTTGCCTGCGGAACGTCCAAACAATTTTCTATATAAATGTATCTACCTAATTATTTGTTGAGATTGTATTTTCACCTTGGTTATCATATTGTTTATTTTTACTTATTAATATTATCGGGGCTTTCCTGCACTATGTTAGCACGGGTAAAGAAAAACTAAGCATTATGTTACAATTTGCTGTTTCGTCTACCAAGTTAGGTATACTTTTTGTTACGCCCTATAAGTTTTGCTTAATTTGTTTGTTTAATTTTAGTTCATGTATAAATTCTTTTAACATATTTCTTTTAATTTTACAGCAATAATTTAATCGGTATACTATATTAAATGTCTAAGTTTATATGTGTATGTTGTTTCTCCTTCACGCTGGGATAGGTGGACGGGTTTAGAAAAGTACACAATTATTATGATTTATGAACCATTTTATATTATATATTATTATTGTTATTATTATGTAACATTTTACGAAATAAGATTCACATGTTTTTTCTTCTAGTTTTTATAAGTTTTTTTTTTTTAATAATATTAGTATTAAATTTATTTTCCACAAAATAGTACTCATATATATGTCATCGATATAGGCCAACGCACGCAAGGACAGGCACTCGTGCAGCAACTTTGTGACCTAAATCTATAACTCATGGAGAGCTATATATGTATATGTGGGTAGCAAAAAGCGTCGTCTCCCTTTGTAAACCACACTCCCCTTACAAGAAATCGTGATATATTGTATACGAAACCGCCGTGAGACTACTATACCTTTAAAATTTACTATATAATATTCAAATTTAACGTGTTTATAGAAATATACTTACTATATCTGTCGAGAAGGGTTGGCTGCACACTACTTTGTAGGCAATTTATGTCGAACCCGAAATTCTTCCTTAGTTACAAGACCGAAACTGTATTTAACTATACCACAATAAGACCAGATGAGGGTTTTACTCTAAAGTAATACTTTGTACAAATTACTATGGTCGATTACTCAGACAACTGGCGAAGCAACCCATATTAAACTTGCGGCAGAGGAAATTATATCCATAAGTAGAATATATTTATGTTTTATACAAGGCTGTAAGTTGTAATCTACTATGTTACATGTACCTACAAAGTTAAAATAAATTGTATGATGAATACCTAATTTGAATCTATACATATAATAAAACTGTAGAGGACTGTACTGTAGAGGAGGAGAATAGAAACTGCTAAAAACTAAGTTAGGGGATGTAAGAAGAGAAATAGAACAAATCCAGATTTTTTTCAAATTTTTTGTTTCTCTGTCTGTCTGTTTGTACGGGCTAATCTCCGGAACTGTTCAACCGATTTAAATGAAGTTTTGCATGGTTGTACCTTATATCCCCGGTCAACATTTTAGATACTTTTCATCCCGGAAAATTAAAGAGTTCCCGTGGGATAGTTAAAAACTATAGTATATATAAACTTATACAGCTTAGTACAAAAAAAAGGAGTTTAATGAAACTTTACAATAATATAGTTCATACATCAGAATAATAAGTAGGCTACTTTTTATCCCAGAAAAATGTACGGTTCCCGTGGGATAGATTTGTTTTTGTTTTGTTTAAGTTATGATATAATATTATATCTTATTAAATAATACCAATTTTAAAAATTTTCATTCTTTTTTTTTTGTAATTGCTATTTTTTGGCATTTGGCATTTTTTGGTAATTCACAGTCTTATCGATCTCCCACAAGGTTTCAGTATTCATTTTATTATTTAAATCGCAATTCTAAGTCAAACATAAGAAATATCAAATTACCTGTAAAGGTTATCCTTAACAGATAATTTGATACTATATCAATAATTCATATTATCTATACTAATATTATAAATGCGAAAGTTTGTGAGAATGTATGAATGTCTGATGTATAGATGTATGGATGTTTGTTACTCTTTCACGCAAAAACTACTATTTAGCTCAAACATCAAAATAACAAATATGTAGGTATATAAAAAGGTTTAATATTTATGTAGATCAAATAACAGTTTAATTTTGTGTTAAAAATTTAATTTTTTTGAAAATTGAAAATCTTATGAAAATAAACACTAGTATTATAATTTACTGCTAACTACCTCGGTGGTCTTGTCACTATTAAAAAGCTTACACAACTGCAGCTTAAAAAATTCTTAATAGCAGAGTTAATAATTTGAAAAATTGGTGATGTTAAACCCTCATCCCACGGTAGAGTACATAACCCCGTCGGTCATCTGCCTATAACGTCCCTCTGATTTTATCTATGCGTGCTGAAACACTTGTGTTCTAGTCCCAGAGAGATTAAATGCCATGAATGAAGTTTGTTCAGGAGGTTACGTTTTAGTGTACTTAATAATATTTTTTAAAACATTTATTTAATAAAAATAGTAAGGTGTAACTTTTTTTTAAATTAAATTAATTAAATTGCTATCCAATTCAGTTCTATGTTAAAGGCTTTACTATTCATGTGTACGCATGACATGCTACAAAGTAAGAGTTTCCTTCTATACTGCAGCTGGAGGAGCATGTTGCAATGTTACATTTCAATAGAGTTCGTCAACGATATGATAAAAGCTTAAAAGTGTGCTGATATGTATATTCCAGTAAAAATTCCGCACCGTCCACTTTTATTAAACATGAATGATTAGTGCGTGTATAGTGAATAGATCCCGAAACTCACTTTAAAGTAATATAAATATAAGCATTTGGTATTTCAAAAATAAATAAATCAAAAATATTCAGTGGCTATTAGATGCACTTAAATAAAAATATAAATACGAGGAATTTGCAAATATTTTTAAAACTGGATAGGTCGAATGAACCAAAGCGCAGTTCAGAGCTGCATAACGAGCTACTTAAATTTGCGTTCAGACCGCACTTGACCGCTTTTTATTCGTTGTTTAACTGGAGACAATAGGTAGAACGCTGCTTGATGAATAGCGGTCATTGTCATTAGTCACTTTGTTACAAAGATTAATTTGTAACTTCTTCTCAATTATGAAGAGATGTTGTAAAACAATAGAGTTACATAGATTTAACCGAGTGTACGAAAATCGGGCTCTCTATCCATCTCCAACACTTCTAAGCTTAGTATTTCAAAAAAAAAAAATGCAATATTGAACTTAAATAATAAATACTAAAAAGAACGGAAACCTTAACGAAAGTGTTTACTTCCTTTAAATTACCATAACGTCAGATCCCTCTCATGTCAGCCTGACTCGCTTATGATCAAATATCATTGAGTATTACAAACTAACATTCTATCTGTCTCTACATGTATAAAGTGAGATGTATATGAGGAGTCACTCTTTTTTTTGGGCCTGAAAAAGTAAGCGTGAAGATATAAACTAACGTAGTTGTAAGTGTAACTTCATTTATTCACTAGTAATTAATTTGGCAGATGAACCACAGTCGACTGTTTTTGGTTCGGTGACGGACGGTGTATTCGAGGGGAAGATTGTGTTGAACGACGGCTCGTACTATGTGGAGCACGCACGGCGCTATTTCCCACCCAACGGCACACGAACACGGGTCCACTCAGTTATATATCGCGAGGGCGATGTCGTCGATCCCTACGCGCATAGAAGACACGGTAAGTGTTAAATATTATTATCCTTACGTTAGCTTTACCATAGAAAGTTTTTATGGCTATGTAAACATAGGTAATTTGTGATGTGAAGATGGGTTTGTCTATTTCTCACCTTTGGGTACAATAACGATGGGTGAAAATTACTTTATTATCTAAAAAGGTACACTGATTTCAAAATTACTTTAAAAGGAATTTTAGTTTTAGGAGTATATTTTATTTTTGCAATTTGGTATTGTATACAGTCCTGTATACTCTAAAAAAATAAAAAAATAATCTATACAGATAAATAAAATTGGAATGTCTGTTTGTATTATTAAAATAACCGCTTTTTACTAAATGCATATGGATGTATAAACGGTACATATACCAAAACAACATTTTTTACAATTTTTGTCAGTCTGCCTGTTTAACTGTCTATCTGTCTGTCTGTTTGTTCCGGCTAATCTCCGAAACGGCTGGATCGATTTTGACGGGACTTTCACTGGCAGATAGCTACTGTTATAAGGAGTAACTTAGGCTACTTTTATTTTAGAAAAAGAATCAGGGTTTCGCAAATAAAATTAAAACCCATGAAATTGTGAACAAAATCCGCGTACGGCGTACACAATAACGTACGTACGTAACGTAAATCGCTATATAATTTAAATTAATGTCTTAGAAGTGGCAAGCTACTATTTATGTATACCTAAACATAGTTAACCGTGAAAATGTACCTAGGGACGAACGTGAGCGAAGAGTTGGTAGTAAAAAATAATCATGAAAGTCGATTCACAATTGATGAATATATCGAGTAACAAACAAGTACACTGGAATTGAATACGTTCGTCCTTTTTTTTGTAGTCGATTGAAAAAGGTATATGATATCTACAGGTACCTAATAGAAATGGTAGTCTGTATAATAAGACCTAACATGGCGTATCAACTATACCACGGATTTTAATGCTTAACGTGATTATTACTTGGAACTCTCGCCAACATAATCGTATCCCAGGAAATCAGACTTCCCGCAGCATAAACGATAGAACATTAATGAACTCAGTACACGAAAAGAATAGACGACACGGCACGATTTAGACAAGAGTCCTAAATCTTTGCAAAATGCTCATTCGCGGAGATAATCGCTTTATTTATAAATTATGAAAACAATAAGCGTTTTAATTACAGGTATTTTTTAATAATCTAAAAACTATTTCATGGCCACCTCGAGTATAATTTTAACGATCGATGTATTTATTGAATATTTTTTTAATGTTTATTACAAAATTGATGAGAGTTTGCTTTGTATTTCTGTCTGTTTGTTCCGGCTAATCTTCGAAACGGCGGAACCGATTTTGACGGGACTTTCACTGGCAGATAGCTACTGTTATAAGGAGTAACTTAGGCTTTTATTTTTTTTAATGTTTGTTACAAAATTGATGAGAGTTTGCTTTGTATTTCATCCAAGAATGATTTTTTGGCAGTTCAACTTACAACTAAAAAATGCAGTTTTTGAATGTTTAAGTTAGATTATAATTAAATTAATATTTTAGTTAAATGTAGAATATGCAATAAGATTAATGATCTTTTGAAGTGTAGTTGGTAGACGACTCCTAAAGACAGCTGTAGAAGTTTTAGCCACAGTGTGTCGCGCACCAAATGAATTGCAACGCAAGGTCGTTTAACAAAGTTTAATCTCATTTACTCTCTGCTCGTACCCGTGCTACGTGCGCTTGTCGTCTGATTGCCATACAGTTGGAATTAGAAAATTTGCGATAATTTAATGCGAGGCATTTGAACGCTTTATTGCTTGCGATTCATAAATTCATTCGACACGTCTTAGCTCTAATTTGTTGAGTGTGCTTCAATCAAGCTGTTGCCAACAGCTGTTTATAGATTTTTGTATCAGATAAAATAATTATCTAACAGTTACTTATAATAAAAAACGAATAAAATTATCATAATATTTTATTACGTACCTACTTCGAGATTTGTTTTCGTATTACTAAAATTCAGCCTAAAGATTGTTCATATTGCTTTTTACCAATACTTATGTATCGTTTAAGTACAACGTAGCTAATGTAGTTCATTTTTACTTAAAATTATCATTTTCTATAAAAAATAATTAATAAAGTAACTCTATAGTTAGAATAATATTGACGATATAAAAAATTAACTTCTATTATTGTACAATAGATTTGTCACCCTTATCTTAAAGTTTTAGGGTAACTTTGTTCCAAGGTAGGCTACATTTTGCACGTCTCGGCTCGGAGACAACAATTGATATTCACCATTTGCTCGCGTTCCACGGATTGGAACACTAAAATATATTTCGATTCGCTGTACGTTATTGTCATCAAACCAGTCCAATTCCGTGTTACATAATACATATTCATCGGTCCGTAGGCTGAAATGGTAATTCATGACAGCAACAATGCTGGGCGATGTTGAGTTTGCATTTTTGTCTACCTATTTAGATTAAAAAATCAATAGCGATAAATTCTCCTGCAGATTGCTAGACTATTAATTTTTCTACAATACATTTTTTGCCAGTAACAAAACTATCTGCATCTCCATATTCATATATATATATGTATATACATATATCAAAAGCAACAACTAAAGGAACATTTAATAAGAATATTTACTTTAATAGATGCTATTGAGTGAACAGGAAGGGTCGTGTTTAGCTGTATTTGTTTTCATTATGTCTTATTGGATATATAGGGGTGGTCCTTTTTTATTCGTTCTTTACTGCGTTTCTATTTGAATATGAAAGACTAGCTTCACTGAATAGTACATGCAGTGAAGCAATATATTTGTAAGTAGGGGAGACCGGGTATAAACGTGTAGTTAAGGATTAAAGATTAACACATATTTATTTTATTTAAAACACAAAGGTATTAAATTTATATTTATAATTAGTCGGTCTCATAAGAACCCAAAATCAAATTATTAGATTTCGAAAGTTACAAAATTAAGCACAAAAGTAGTAAACCTCTAATTATTACGGTTTTGCGGGACAAACCCTTATACTATATGCAATACAAACCCGAAAATTTACTTCACAAGAAATTATCTAATTCTTCGGACACGGTCATGACCAGTAGGTACCAGACAAGTCTTTATGAGCCAAACCGTTTCAAGTTATACATACATTGCACTCAACCTTATCTGGAACGACTGACTCCGTATTCTTAAAAGAAATGTTATTATTTATAGTTCTATCTATCTATTTATTGTTTTTCTACACTCTTTATAAAACTGTTCGCACGTTTTTTTATTCAGGATGGGAGACCCATATTTACTCTAGTTGTAGTTTTTTTAAATAGTATTTTATTTTTATCCAATTGTAAATAAAGGTAGTTTATATTCATACTTTCAGTAGTGGAAGCCGCCCAGGAGCTTATGAGCGGGAAAATTAAATTATAAACCGAAATAAATACAACATCCTGTTTTGACCTCGGTATAGGATTTTGTACAGAATTTATCTATAAATCAATTCTGATTATACATAAATTGCACCTGATGTAATTGCATTTATTTAGAATTCACATACAAATACAATTACTAAACATATTTGGAACGTATAATAATTCATAACGTTCAAAATTTCTATGATATCGGGTAAAAGGAGAAAAACGAAGGTTTACCTAAAACACAAGCCTTTGTATTGTGTTTGCAGCGGGACTTACAGCAGGTCTAATATGTGTTTATTTGGGACCTTCTGTCTTGATTTCAATGTACTTTTATTTTCTGTAATAGATCTATCAGATTGGAGTGCACCATTAACTTCATTGCTTTCATAAGCTTCTAAAATGGCATTATACAGTTGTTACAGACAGCCTACCTACTATTTTTTACAAAAATGATTTTAAAAATTCAAAAATGGCATCATAGTACCTTACAATATTAGTTGATTTTAATTCTAAACATTTTAAATTTTTCTTTATTAATTACTAATCTTATTTCTACACACGAATAAGATTAGTAATTAATAAAGAAAAATTGTAATATTTATTATAATAGCTAAAATTAAGTAAATAATATTGCTATATTTAATTATAATACTTATTAAAAACATTAAAAAAATAAAAAAAAAAATTAGAATGTTTAGAATTAAAATCAACTAATATTGTAAGGTACTTTGATGCCATTTTTGAATTTTTAAAATCATTTTTGTAAAAAATAGTAGGTAGGCTGTCTGTAACAAGCTTCTAAAAAGTAAACTAGCTATCAAATGTATGTGACATAATCGAATAACATACCTACATTAAACGTTTATACTTAAAAAATATTTTAATTGTATTTTAGAAAAACAATAAGAACATCGTAACTTTCCTGAATATCTTGTTTCTCGAGTCTGTATAATATTATGTATTTCAGGATAACAAGTCTCAAGTCCCAACTAATGCTTTGAAAAATGGCGCATACATAAGATTTTCAGTGGTAAAAGGAACTAAAGCGACATTGTTAAATTGTTTGACAAGAAAGCTCTTGGAGTATGCTTGAGAAATATATAGTTATAATAAGTTCAAAATCTTTGAATATAATTTATTTAGGTACATTGTACGGGCGTTAGCTAAATTTAAAACCGAAAAGCTGTCGTTTTTATCGGAAGTGTTTTTATGTTTAGTTTTCTCAGTTCATTGCATACAGTATATTTGTAACAAAAGACATTTTCAATTAAGCATATCAGATTTTGACGTTATATTCGGTAATAATATTTTTAAATTAATATTTGTAAAGTAATAATAATATTACCAATATAAAACAATTTACAATTCCAAAAAACCCATTAAAATGAGTAAGCTAATATTATCTACATATTTTCTTCCATAAATCAGTTTCGATTAACAACATACAGTACATATGAATGTATTTAGCGCCTTTTAACGTCCCACTGCTGGGCACGGGCCTCCCTTCAATACGAGGGAGATCAGTCCACAGTGTACCATGCTGGCCAAGTTCGAGTTGGCGGACAAACTTCAGCATTTACTAGGTTCTCTTAGACATGCAGGTTCCTTACGATGTTTTTCTTAGCCATAAGACAAGTATAATTATGTTGAAAAAAATTCACACCTAAAAAATACCAAAGCTTCGACACCCGCGACTTAAACCCGTTTTACTTGGTTTATCAAGCGAGAGCACTGCCTTAATCAACGATAGTACCTATAATAATAATGACCTCCCGACCGACTTCGGCCAAGGCGGCCAGTCGCATTGAGACTAAGCCATCTGCGCAGGATATTATAGTGCACAAAGTATACGCGCAGACATAAATAAGTGCACTCTCTATTCCTGTCACTCTCATACTCCGATGGAACGACTACTCGACACGACCGGTGAGAGACGGCTTTACGTGCTCTCCGAGGCACGGAGGTGAAACACCGCCAACTTCTCAACTCCGGGCTGTTACCGAGACTTACTAAACAGAAAGACTCAATAACTAAACTTGGCCCGACCTGGGTCTCGAACCGTCTCAATGTGCAGCCGTATTTGCTAGCCACTACACCACCGAGGCGTTTACCTGTATTAATATATAAAACGATACCTACATAATATATTAATACTAGCGACTCACCCTCGCTTCGCTTCGGGTTCGTCCCTGGACAAAAACAAATCTATCCCACGGGAACCGTACATTATTCCGGGATGGTATATAACCTATAGCCTTCCTCAGTTAACGGGCTATCTAATGCTAAAAGAATTTTTCAAATCGGATTAGTAGTTCCTGAGATTAGCGCGTTCAACCAAACAAACAAACAAACTCTTCAGCTTTATAATATTAGTATAGATATTATTAGTATATTAGTAAGTATAGATAATAAAGAAACTGAGTTTGTTCGTTTGTTTAAACTCGCTAATCTCTGAAACTATTTATCTGATTTGAAAAATTCAGTTTGCATTAGATAGCCCATTTATTGAGGAAGGCTATAAACTATATATCGTATAATATATTGTCTGTCTATTCCATAGTAACCGTTAAAAGGTCTCTAGGGGTGAACCCGAGCGAAGCGAGGGTGAGTCGCTAGTAGTTAAATAAAAATATAACTTTATGATTAGTATGTTTAGCAAATATGTAGATAGTAAATGTTTGTATGTGTCGTTTATATAGGTATAATGAAATCGATGATGATATTCCAGCTCTAATCAAATAAAATTCACACAGCCGCTAGCTGCCATAATTAAGCTAATTCGAGCAAAGTTTCATTTAGGTATGTTTCTGCAAATCTACGGTCAGCACAATCTAGCGATTCTTTAACGGGTAGAAAATCTATAATTTTATATTCTAACTAGCGACTCACCTTCGCTCCGTTCGGATACGTCCCTACTTGCGTTTTAATGTTTAGTATAGATTTGTCAGAAATGAGATATTTTCCCACAGTAAAAAGTATCCTATATGTTGACCCGGATAACCAGCTATCATCATACCAAATTTCATCAAAATCCATCCAATGGTTTTCCTGTGATGCGGTAACAGACAGACAGACATAAATTCTAAAAACTAGAGATTTGGCTTCTATATCGATAATAAAGTCTATTTCAATAAGATTTTCCAAAAAATATTTGATGTAGGTACAGATTTGGCTTAGTTACAATTTTATTATATGTATAAATTACATTTCACTATCATAATAGTGCAGTTGAAACGAGTAAGAACTAAGAACAAAGCGAGCCCAAGGGAGCTTTAAAATTAAAAACCGCTGAAAAGAACTGGTATTTTTTAAACCTATGTGTCGTGTTAGCGCACATTGGCGCTCCGTATCCGGCACGCTGCATTTTAACGAAGCTCCTATACGCGGCCGCCAGATAACGGAAATTACTGGCTGCAGGCGTACATCTCGCCACGTTAACGCCTAGCCTGCCTACTGCCTGGCCCATTCAAATGCCATATTTACGGCATGAGAGCATCATTAGTGTTCTCATACGATTTTTTATTTACAATAGACTTCCTCAGCCACCCCTCCGACGCTAACACTTTGAAAATACGCAAATTTTATAATTATCTACTTGACATATATTAGTGAAAACTTTCGATTTATTGTCTAATTTATTTTTAAGATGATGAAATAAGATTCGATAAGTGTAAGTGGATTAAATGCAATTATTACATTTAATTTTGTTTACCTATATGTATTTTGTAATATTTATATTGGGTTTTAGTTTTATAATATTAGTTAATGAGTTAGTAGTTCGAAAATATGTGTATAAAACTTTGTATATTGTTCAATATTTTACTTTATTATGTATTAAACGTTAAAATTAATTCGTAAAATTATGGCAGATGAGTATTTAGACTATGTAATATAATACAGTAGATAAATAGCAATTAACCCCAATTGCACTGCAGGATGAAACTAAAATTAACTTTGTTTTGCTTTCGTGTGCATATCATAGATTTTCTGTTCAGTCCGTCAAAAGTTCGTAACGTATGCGTTTGATATTTATAAACAGGGCGTACTTTAACAACTTCCCTCATTTGCACTGCCATGGCCCAGGGCATTTGTTTTTGTTTTGTTGCTGTAATTGCTTGCTCTCTTACATATTTTTTTTATTGTGATCATTAAAGCTCCTTAAAAACTATTGCTCACATTTCATTTGTAATTTGGTTTCGTCTGTTATGCTTATTTGGATATGTATGAATAATGAAAAAAAAAAACTTTGTACAAGTCTTGAACAGTGGAATCAATTATTTGTACTTACGATATACCATCGACATAACTTTTTGTCCCATAAACAAGATGGTGGTATTAACATATATATAATATACATAATATATTGTAACTTGGAAAGAATTTTAAAACATGTCTACAATTTTATATAATGTCCTGTAATTGGTGTCTAAATTAAACTTCTTAACTTTTTATGAACAAAAAATCTATTCTTATAGAATTTGTAAGATATATCGGGGTTAGGATTAAAGAACACACATATACCTACCCATATAAGTAGGTATATGTCATTTATTATAAACGACTCACTCTCGCTTCGCTCGGGTTCCTCCCTAGGTTGATTTCCCATGCAAACTTTCATTTCCATTTTCACCCCCTTAAGGAATGATTTCCGGGATAAAAACTATTCTATGTCATTCTCAGGGTCTCAAACTATTTTTTGCCAAATTTCATCTAAATCAGTTCAGTAGTTCCAGAGATTACTTCCTACATACAAACTCACAAACTTACAAACTTTACATCTTTATAATAAAAGAAGAAGAAGATAAGCGTATCTCATCAATTCATTTGTTGTGGAATTTGGAAACATAACTATGGATATACTTAATCAGATAACATATTTACTTAAACTAAGCTTAATCTAACAACTGATTTGATATACGTCTCATTTGTGTAGATCAATAAAATACATCCCGCGAATTTGTAATGGTAAAACCTAAGTCATTAATAAACCAAAATAGAGAATCTGTCGGCGTGAAAACCATTCCTAAAAAAATATTTCTGCCCATTTAAAGTAATAGTGATGGTTTAACCTGAACTAGTAAGAATATTAGTTTTATTAAAAACATTATTTTAGATTAATTAATAAGTACATAAATTAAAGCATTCTTATCGTAAAGATACAGTTCAATTTCTAATTGTAGTATAGACCTACTTGTACTCGTAACTGCTATAGTAGGTAAGTAAAACCTAACGGAGCTTTTATTGCCGGCGCTCATAACCTCGGACACAGCTGTACCACATTCAAGATTATTTATCTACCCTCCGCATACCTGCCTATCTTTCATTTAATTTGACCTCCGTTTGCTTTTAATATAATATTAATTACGTCACTGCTATCCGTTATCAGTCTAAACTAAATCTTAGGTATATCTATGAAGGTACTATTTTAATTACACTAAGGATTTTGGAATTTCTTTCATATTGTACATTAATATATCTATAGCATACTAGCGACTCACCATCGCTTTGCTCAGGTTCGTCCTGACGCTTAATATGGAAAAAAAATTTTTTTTTCAGTGTTATTTTTTGTGAATTTTTTCGATGTTTTAATAGTTATTCTGCTATTCGGGGCGGTGATAAATCCAGAAAATCAAAGATAAGATTAGTTATAAATGGTGTAACTAACCCGACTTTGTTTTATATCTATATATACTATTTATTGGTTAAAAATATAGGTAGGTACACGTCGTGTGAAGAACTTGCAAACTCAAACTGTTTGCTCGACGTAGGAAAACCAAAAAGAAAATACATTGAACTGTACCTTAACGAATCGAAAAGGAAACAATGGAAAGTTTATGAAACTTCGAATTCTATAAGAAAATGATTTAAATGCGTCTCCATTCATAGCCTATGGGCAATACCGTCGCGACGGCGGCGGTCTTCATTTTATTTTTCCTTTCTCGCCACGCTAACTTGAACCGCAAAGTTGGATTTTGTCATGAATAATTTAAAACATTCTCTTGCATTATGCGAAATATTACAACCTGCTAGATCGATTACTGTGAAATACGGACGGACGTATTGATTTTGGTTTGGGGACCACTGTTTGCATAATATGTAACAATAGCTAATTCTAAATTCTAATGTAAATTATATTCAGTACCTACAGATATATTATGACATCATTTTGTAGTTATTACATTACATGAACTAATTAGTACCCTATTCTCAAGTATCGATATACATTTTTTTATATATTATACTTATTTATGTTTTTGAAAGAGTCACTTCTGTTATATGTTACTAAACAGGTTTAAAAATTATGAATTAACAAGTTTATAGTAAATTATTTTATTATGTATTATTTGTGATGATATTTTTAAATATATGTACATAAATAAAAAAAAATAAGTTTTTCAATATTTCTATCATTGTTTATGATACACATATGGTATAGCTGAGGGGATGTTTTGTTTTTTAAAGCTTAAAGATTATAGGTAGAATGTAAACATACCTATCATGAGCATCATGTTAGTTGGTTGCAGCCTAGATTTAAATACATGCATGAAACCGTAGGCAAAATATGAAAAAAGAACTTTTTTGTTTATTTAACAGAAAAAATAAAAATGATATTTGAAATAGAGTGAAATGGTAGGACTTACTCAAATAAAATGAATACTTTTTAAACGCCGAAAATTACATGTTTCTCACGTTACACTACCTACATATGTATATTTTATTCAAAATTCGTTATAATTTTTCAGCAAAATGTAAGTTGCATTGTAGGTACCTATCCATAACGCTTATGCTGTCTAGACGAAGTAATAGTTTTAAAAAGTACGTTCAAATAAATTTGGCAATGCGGAATGGCTAACATTTCGAAAATATATAGTACCGATTAAGGAATCTTGTAACTACGATATTTTACAATTGTTATCTCTTCCTGCTCGTAAATATTCCTTTATTTAAGAATGAAACGACATTCGAATTTCCGAGACCAGTCAGGACTAAACTTAAAATGTTCTTGCAAAATGTGGTTGCAGACTCTATTTGCGGTTTATCCTATATTAGTCAAACAAAGTAGATTATATGCCAAGCGATAAATAATTTCGCAAAGGCCTTGGGAGCTTACCTTGTTATTATATTTATACAATAAATATATTTCTATTTACAGGCCATGTGGGTGGTTGTGGTGTAACAGATGAGGTTATTCAATGGATGGAACGTATACAAAATTCGGGAGTGGACGATGATCCTCCAGTTTCTGCTACACCTTCACACACTTATCACTCACCAGCACCAAACCAGCCTCACCCAAATAGTTTAAGGGATGATTCATCCAGGTATATTAATAACAACGTGTATTTAAGATCTCTGACTAACCTACTAGCCATATTGCCTAAAGCAATATAGCTAGTTTAATAGTGCTTTTTAAGCTTATTATTTAAAAAAATAATTAAATATGCGCAAGTTCATAATATACTCATTTACCGTTAATTATTTCTATGTTTATTAAGGGTACCACGACTAGACATTATAATGTTACATAATAATAATAATAAAATAATAATTTTATTTTAACATTTCCTCAGACATTGGGATTTCCACCATTACAACAAGTATTCACGTGGCGCGAACACCGGCGAACACTCACGATCACGGCGTGCAGCGCCTGATGACAAAATAAGAAATATGTGCTCCCTTTACATACAAACGGATCCGCTTATATGGCGGCATGTTAGAGAAGGCTTCCCAGACGTAAGTGGACTTTACATAACTTACTAATTCGGTTTTTTTTACCATTTCGAGTGGTCTTTTATAATGTTAAATAATATTATTCATATTTGTAAAGTTATCTTTTTCTATATCAATAATAAATTTGAAAAAAAAAATAAAAATAGAAGAAATAGATTTAAATTTTAAAGTCATCTAACCAACCAATTAGTTAACGAACTAAAGTGTTGTAACCAGAAAATTAAATATGGTATAAATTACTTATGGCATAATTAAATATGGCAAAATACACCTGTTACTTATATAAAGCGAAAGGAATAATAATTTTATAATAAAATTCTTATCTTATATAAAATCTAAATATGATAAATTCTTAAATAACAACCAAATAGCTAAAAGTAAAATTATTTATTGCAGCACAAAGACCCAAATAAAAAGAACGAAGTGGATATGAAAACACGTGAAGAGATCCTATCATTAATATCGCACCACGTGACCGCAGTGAATTACATATACAGGGACACGAAATTCGACGGGCGGAAGGAACACCGGAATATACAGTTTGAAGTTCAAAGGATCAAGGTATGCGTCTGTAGTCGAGTGGGGAATGTACTTTATATTAAGTGAATGTTGATCAAGTTGTTTGTACATCGGGGTCGTAAAATATCTTAATTGTTTCACAATTTCTACAAGCTTTGGCATTTGCTGTTGCTATAGTTTTGATTATTAATTTTGCTTTCAATTACACAAAACTTTTTAAAAATTGAAAATACATTTAAATATGGTGTTTAATTGCCTTACACTATGTATAAGCCCTTAGGCTCATAAATCATATGATACTCCTTAGCACATACATTTAACATGTAATTTATTCTTCAATAGATCGACGATGATTCATCATGCTTCACACATCCATTCGCGTCGGAAACCAACCAGTTCTGCTTGGAGAACATTGATGTTTCCAACTTCCTGAACCTTCATTCTCTTGGGAACCACGAAGACTTCTGCCTGGCATACGTGTTCACATACAGAGATTTCACTGGAGGCACTCTAGGTAACAACCATGGATAAATGTAAACTCGCCCTTTAATTGAAACATTTGCTATGTATTTATTTCATCAATAAAAAACTTTTTCATTTAATTATTGACTAATTTCTTGTTTCTTTTCACCAGGCTTAGCATGGGTGGCCAGTGCAAGTGGAGCGTCAGGAGGTATTTGTGAAAAGTATAAAACATACACAGAAACTACCGGTGGAATGTACCAGAGCACCAAACGTTCCTTGAATACTGGTATCATCACATTCGTGAACTATAACAGCAGAGTACCGCCCAAAGTCAGTCAACTCACTCTCGCGCATGAAATCGGGCATAATTTTGGATCACCGGTAATTACCATTTATTTTCTTATAATGGACTAGCGACACACCCTCGGTTCGCTCGGGTTCGTCCTTAGGTTGATTTCCCATACAAACTGTCATCCCCATTTTCACCCCCTTAAGGGATGATTTCCGGAATAAAAAATATCCTATGTCCTTTCCAGGGTCGCAACTATCTTCTTACTAAATTTCATCTACATTCATACAAACATGCAAAAACACAAATCTTTTCTCTTTATAATAGTAGTGTAGATTACTAAGATGCTTAGGTTAACATAGCTGTGTTAAGTATCTAATGTTTACAGAAAATTGTGATGAATGATTGTATGACCAATACAAATATTTCAAACAAGTCTTACTTGTTGTAGCTGATCGAGCATATTTCATACGTCATCGGGATTATCATCAGGAACATATTGCCAAATAACTTTTACAAAAGTAGTTTAGAATTCAAGAAAGTTACGACAATTTTTTAAACTTTTTTTAAAGCTCATGTTTATCATATAAAAATAGCAATTACATGAACTAACATAAATAAGAAGTAAAGCAGTTATTGTCTAAATTTTTAACATTCATTGTGTAAAATACCAAAAACATTGCGTTTATTAGTTATCCTGTTACGAATGTAATGAAAGATAATCAATCTTTTTTTGGACAATATTAGTGTGAAACTCTTAAGATTGTTGCGGTAACTGTAATTGAGTAGTTGAAACCATTAACCAATAATTCCAAGACACAACTTCTCCAAAAATCTCTTTGTGTCAAATTATATTTGTATTTGCTTTGAAATCAATACATTCATAGTCAATTGAGTTGGGAAATGAATGACGCACAGGTCACTATTGTCATACAAAATCATGTTAGAATTGCGTTTAAATAGTTCATAAAAAGGACCATTCTAATTTCTATATTCTAAAAAAATGTTAAAGAACGTTGTTTGTGGTCATTATACAAAAAATGATTTTATAGAACACACCTTAGGAATGATATAATCGCCTCCGGACTAAATCACTGTTGTAGAATGATTGTAATTTAAAATTTTACTTCCAAAAGAAGATAAAAGAAATATGTTGGTCCTACAGAATTTCTTTCCCACTCCTCTCATCACTGAGTATTATTTCCGAACTGGTGTTCATCAACTTATGAATTTCAGTACAAAATAGTAATAATTTAATGCTGAATTAAAATATATTGAATTTTGATTGATTAATGCTACTAATAATTATAATTTATATGTGATAATTTCAGCACGATTATCCATCCGAGTGTCGGCCGGGCGGGCAGCAAGGCAACTACATAATGTTCGCGTCGGCCACGTCCGGCGACCGCCCCAACAACAGCCGCTTCTCCGCCTGCTCCGTGGGCAACATCAGTGCAGTGCTGGACGCGGTGCGCGACGGGCGCAAGAAGGACTGCTTCAAGGAGAACGCCGGCGCCTTCTGCGGGAACAAGATTGTGGAGGTCGGCGAGGAGTGTGACTGCGGTGAGAGATGATACTTTATATCGTACTAGCGACTCACCCTCGCTTCGCTTCGGGTTCGTCCCCAGACAAAAACAAATCACGGGACCCGTACACTTTTCCGGGATGATATATAGCCTATAGCCTTCCACAGTTAACGGGCTATCAAATGCAAAAAGAATTTTTCAAATCGGATTAGTAGTTTCTGAGATTAGCGCGTTCAACCAAACAAACAAAGATATACACAACAAACATAGATATTAGTATAGATAGTTATGAGGTCGCTCCGCGAAGCCTATGAAGTTCCCAGGAAACTTCTGCGCTCCTGGACGGAGTTAGGCTGGCTGAACTATCCAGGATTCGCATGACGTACAACGGACCAAATGCGAGTCTAAGTACGGAAAATGAGTTCAATATACAATACAATAGCATATAGTTTTCTTGGTCTGGTCATCTAGTGGATATATTCTGCTCCTGGAAAACATGAGGACCTACTTTACATGTCTTGGGTCTCTGGTGCATGCCAAGAGAGTGTGAGATAGTATGGTCTTTATTAGGTGGTATTCAAAGCCTGAGTATGATAATACACTAATCCGCCATTGTCTTTTTCGTCTTTGTCTTCTCAGTGAATAAAATTGGTTAGGCATATATATGTATACAGTCTTTATATTTTATAATTTCTACATACATATTTTCAGAGTGCTTAAGTTTACGATCACTGCATATTCCTTAGAAACTCATTTTAATCATACATCATTATCTAGCAATCTCCTCTCGTTGGATTAGTAGGTCGTTCATTTATTTTTTAATCGTTATCGTACATTTATTAGGCACTTTTCATAAATTCTGTTAACTTGTTAACCGTCTAAAAGTAAGGCCCTTAAATAAATATAATGTTTAGGTTACAACGAAAATGAGTGTAACGATCGTTGCTGCTACCCGCGGCAGCTCAGCCCCTTCGACCTCGAGAGAAACAACTCCGCCAAGGGCTGCCACAGACGAGCCAACACTCAATGCAGGTTAGTGTTAATACTTTAGTTAATAGAAATAATAGATTATGAATAAAATTCATATAAGTATTTACTTTTTCACGCAAAAATTAAAATAATTCAAAATTTCATATTCAAAATATATAAAATAACAATAGAGTATCAAATTAAAACAAAATATACTTTATTGAAATAGACTTTTTACAAGCACATTTGAATCGTATCCTTTTATTTATTTTTACAATTAAATTAAACGTCAATACTTACAATATTGACGTTGAGGAAGCTACCAGCTGTCTGATGAGAATTTACGCTATCCCTATTTCAAATATAACAAGGATATCCGTTTGTTTCATATATTTACTAATTTTTATTGCTAGAATTTATATTGATATATTTTTGTGTTTTAAATGATCAAGCATGAATGCAAACTATATGTAATAAAATATTTTTTTATTAGAATATAATATAAAAAAAAAAACATAAAATGCTTTAATGAAACGGACCACCAGATACACTAGGTAATAAATATATAACGGCACCATTTCTCCTTTGAATATAAACAACCATCTCGCCCTCTCTGCCAGTCCGTCGCAAGGGCCGTGCTGCCACGGCGAGACGTGCCAGTTCGTGGCGGCCGCCTACAACCAGACGTGCCGCGAGGCCACCGAGTGCAGCCACGCCTCCTTCTGCTCCGGCCGCTCCGCCGAGTGCCCCGGCCCCCGCGCCATGGCGAACCACACTAAGTGTAATAATGGTGAGTGTTGGTAAATGAAAATTATTTTTATTGACTTATACAATATGCGTTACAAATATTTCCCTAGCTTGCTTGCTTGTTTTGGAATTCCGGAATTTCCGGGGTAAAAAGTGTCCTATGTCCTTCCAAGGGTCTCAAACTATCTTCTTGACAAATTTCATCTAAATCGGTTCAGTAGATCCAGAGATTACCCCCTACAACGTCACAAACTCACAACATCACGAACTCACAGACTTTGCCTCTTTATAATATTAGTATAGGTAAAACATTAAGTAGTGCAAAAACAAAATTAAGTACTTCAAAACGATTTTGAAGATATTTTCAGTTAAAAACCAATGATTAATATACAACAAATTTTTTGATTGTAATTTTTTAAAGTTTTAATGGAGGCTTGCAGTAAATTTGCAATGAAAATACGAATGACATATTATCTTCATAAGAACTCAGCCGTAATACGTTACTTTTACAATTAAAAGAACCGTTAGATTGAACTTTAAACAATTGTTTCTTAGTCCACTTAGCCCAGCGTATAGCGTGCTCGATGATGAAACTATATTAATAAAGATTTATACTTCAGCGAAATAGAAATACTAACTCTCGATTTCTCGATGTAGACAATCGTATTTTATAATTAATTGTCATTTTAACTACACTTACTGATGTAATTAATGTTTGAACAATCAACAGGTACACAGCTGTGCATCAACGGCGAGTGCAGCGGTTCAATATGTCTCGCGTGGAATATGAAGGAGTGCTTCCTATCATCGTCGCCCACGAAGATCGGTGACGGCGTGACGGCGGTCGTGGACCGGCGCGCGCTGTGCCAGCTGGCGTGCCAGACCGGCAACGACCCCGACACGTGCCGGAGCACCGCGGACTTCGCGGACAAGGTCGGCCTGCCCCACGGCGGCATCAGCCTCAGGCCCGGCTCGCCTTGTGACAACTTTCAGGTGACTCATCATGTCCTGGTACTTTGAGCTGAGTTATAAATAGTTTGTCTTTATGATTGATTTGTTTACAATATGGGTGTCTTCAAGGCAAGAGTGAATAGGTGGCTACTGAATTAGTGCGACTTACCATCTACGACTGCGCTAGCACTTACCATCAGGTGGAACGTAGTCAAGCACTAATTCAGAATACTATAAAAAAAAAAAAAAAAATATTTGAGCGCATAATATTTAATTCGAATTTGTTAAAAATATTTAACGAACGAATTTTATTAATAAAAAAAGTGCGCGTATAGTGATAAATGCTTAGTTGTTATATTCACTTTATAGATGCATTGTTCTTTGTCTTCTGAAGAGACGTAAAGGCATTTAAATTGGTTATCAACTATACAGATAGAAAGATAGCCAGACAAGAGTATAGGTCTATTATAACATATACCTGAAATGTTGTGTACTGTTGAGCCAAGCGACATTGGCACGGTTAAAGAACTTGTTGAATATTCAGATAAAATGCTACAGAGTTGTGTCCAAAATTGATAATTTTTGGCAATATTTGCATTCCGCGGTATATTCGTTAAAATCAAGTTAGCTACTCGTTTATTAGCTTTATCTGTATACTGTGATAATACCGTATATAATAATAAAATCTCCAAACAACCCAGGGCTACTGCGACGTGTTCCTCAAATGCCGCGCGGTGGACGCGGAGGGCCCGCTGGTGAGGCTCAAGAACCTGCTGCTGAACCGCGCCACGCTGCAGACGCTGCAGGCGTGGGTCACGGAGCAGTGGTGGGCCGTGCTGCTGGGCGGCGTCGCGCTCGTGGTCTGCATGGGCGCCTTCGTCAAGTGCTGCGCGGTGCACACGCCCTCCTCCAACCCGAAGCGCCCGCCGGCGAGGTAACTCTCACACTCACACTCCGCACAACGATTATACGCATTATACCACCGCCGAATAATTTTAAGAGAAATTATTTTACTTTTAAGGGCAGGATGAACACTATTAAAATTATCATTTCATTAAAATGGACGTAATATTTTCGTTTTTTTTTTAACCTGTCGAGAGTCGCGGGCACACTGGTGTGCCAGTCAACAATTGATTTCTTAGAAATTAACTAGAAGGTTTTAATATATTGTATTTTTTTTTATAATAACTCTCAGAGTAAGGTATTAATATTTGCTATATTACATTACCCGTGATATACCCTCTCACTAAAGGTAACAAAACAAACATAATCTATCTGTGTACTTAATTTCAAGTGTACTAAGTTTCAGTGGGGAGGTGTAACGAACGTACACACACATATAAACTAGCAATTTATATAGTAGTCCAATAGCTAAATGACTGTATCCACAGACGGCTGTCGGAGACGCTGCGGCGGCCGATGAACACGCTGCGGCGCATGCGCGGCGGCGAGGCGCGGCGCGGCGCGCGGGAGGCGCGCGCCCCGCGGCCCGGCCACCGCCGCACGCGCGCGCACAAGGGGTACGCGCCGCCCCTCGCGTACGCCGCCAGGGACCTGGGTGAGTGCGGTGACCTCTGTAATCTATTCACCGAGTGACCTATGCAAAGCTTCCGCTATCCCTCATTAGCTAACAAACTGATAAGGGCAGAAATCTATCTAGCTCCGTCCACTAACGCTTGCAACTGGTTTGAAATTATAGGCTTCGTTCATGTTGCTAATGCTTTAGGAAGAAATTATTAATAATTTGTAATAAAATAAAATCAAGATACAAATAAAATCAATATTAAAGTAAAATTAACTGTATTTTTTAATATTTATATACATTATTTATTAACTTTCGCTTTTTTTTCTTACATTATATAATGTATCAGATAATAAATCAGGTAACTACACGATAAACGTCTGAACGGTACGGAATGCAACGACGGACTAATGTTGCCTAAGCCCTTACCTGCAACTAATCATGTGGAAGCGCAAAATCTCAGTGCTTGGTTCATTCGGCGAATACAATATAGTGGCTAGCATATATGGCTCCAAATGTAGCATCTAAAGCTCCTGTGTTCGGGATATGTATATTTATTGAGTATTTCTGTTAAGAATATCTAACATAAACGAGATCAAGCGCAGGCCGTTTGTCCTGCGAATCTCCAATAGTCGTCCCACCGAAATGTAAAGGCGGTCCCTCACCGGGAGCATTCGCCTGTAATGTAACAATTTAAGATTCGATGTTACGCATTACGTTACAGCATTGCCTCACTCACGGAGAGCATTCGCCCTAATAGTTAAAGGGATAGAGAGTGTGCGTTGTGTCTGCGGGTTCACTTATGAACTATATTTTTTCCTGTACAGTTGGCTACTGTCAGTGAGACTAGCCGCCGTGGCCGGAATCGGTCAGAAGGACATTATTATTTATTAGTACTAATAATAACGACCACTTTTGAATAAAGACCTCCTCTATTACTTCAATTTCTTTTTATAACCAAAACTTAGTCATTACAAAATATATTTAATAAAATCAGAGTGCTCGATAAATAGAAATAATGTAAATGTAATCCCTTAGCGACAGCACCGGCGGGACCCAGCGGCCGGCGCGCGGAGCCCTACGCCAACGCGTACCCGCAGTCTTACGAGATGCGGCCCGCGCAGAAGGTCTGACAGTACGACGCCTGCGGCCCCGGCCAGCTCGAGCTGGTCGCGCTGGCGCCCGGCGTGCCCCTACTGCTGGGCTACGTGTGCCGGCCGCCCCCCAACGCCTCGACCCCCGCACCCCTCGGGCCCCTCGCGCCTCCCGGGCCCCTCGCACCCCCCGGGGCCCCCTCCGCCCGCTCGACTGTCGCCTCGCAGACCACCATCACGCTGCACTCGCCCGACACGCTCGCAGTCACGCACCACCACCCGGACAAAACAGACGCCTAGAAAAAATAAGTTGCTAACTCCAATACTACTAACATTACTCATGCATTAAAGAATATTATTAGATATGGCGGCGCAATCGTTGTATTGTTACCATAATGCAGTCTAACAGCGATTTATTTCTATCGAATTAAAAATTTATTTCGCTTGTAGCGTTCTAGTATATTAAAATATAACGTTACTGTTACAGGTTATTTTATAAGAAGAATAAGTGCTACTTTTAGTTGTTATTTGGGAATATTTTAAGATTAAAGATATAATATTATTAAGTTGCATTATGTTTTTTGTAATGCAATTTTTTTGTTATATTATCAAAATTAATTCATAATAATCCCTTTTTTTGCGATTTTATATACATATGTATGTATAGGCGAGGTTGTTTATAATCTCATTCTTCATCTGCAAAGTTATACAATATTTTATTACTAAATGTATATAGTTTGACATTCCGTATGTACATTTAGGGAACACTCGTTTCGTACAGACAGACATTGGAGTTGGCAACTGCTCCCGTAACCGACGAGACGGAACCGACCGTCGTCATTCCGCGGTCCCGGACGGGCCTTGCGACTTCACTCACCTTTATACCACTGCCATCGTATTGAAGGATATGATTCCACTTTGAACAATGAAAAACTGTTTATACTCAACATTTGAAGTATTTAGTGTCGCTGTTTAGTGAGATTGTTGACACGTGTTAGTTGTTAGGTGTGAGGCGAGGCGAAGGATCGGCGAAGGCCCATTGCTCAACGGATGTTCCGCGAGCTCAACCTAACCGCAAGGTGTTCTATCAAATTAGCCATTATTTTTATACGAGATGAATAGAATAGGGCGCGATGTTCCACCCAGTGACCCTCGAAGGAACCGCTCCGACCGGACATTTATGTATATTTTTGTATATAAATGATGACTATATAAAGGCTACAATGTAAAAATATCATGCAAATACTTATTATAATCCTTAGACTAAATATAAGCGATTGCGTTATTTTATGAATCTCCGTAACTTGTACTTTATAGATGATATTATTTTTAAATTTAATATAACGTAAGCGGAACGTTGAGGTGCCATTATACCGACTTGTACTCCCAACTTTTGTTACATCTTTCTTACATTATAACGTTCTTATATTTTGTCACTGAGCAAGCGTCGAAATTGTGAAGCTGTTGTGTGTGGACTCAAAATATGTTTCTATCATTTATGAACTTTTTTTTATAATTTCCTATTTTATATGTAATTTAAAACAATGTAATATTATGTAAGTAAATTGAGTAGGTCGTTTTTCGTACGGAATATTTACGATACGAAAATAATATAATATAAGTACTTCTCAAAAAGAAACAACTTAAATTAATTAGTCTTCCTTCGACAACATGTAATTATTTTTAATTTGTAGGTATAATATGAAAATTGAACAGTATTGCCAAATCATCAAATGTTACTAGACTGAAAAAATTCTCAAATTAATATTATAAATTTTGCCTTCGTCTAATTTTATTCCGCACTCTGTGCGCTATTTGGCTCAAATGTATTTTATTAACTGTATTGTTTGTTAAATTGTTACAATTAGCATATCACAAATTACACCCAATTATGGGTATTGGATATCAAATCTGTTTTATAGTTCAGTTGATCTCTAATTAATGTCTTTTTTTTTATTTTCGATTTTATATTTCGTAGTGTAACATTCGTCGTGCAAGCCAAAGAGCATGATGTATTTTATGATTTCTATACATTAATATTAAGAGTCAATCTTTATAAGTATTCCATATAAATGCCATTTTATTAGATAATATCGAATATCGAAACAGCAAGCTCTTTGTAACTTATATATTGATGGCTAGTTGAGATAGATTAGTTTAGAGAGAATAATGACGACGACGAAAATTCACAAAATCGTTATATTATTATATAATTTAAAAAATAAATACATTAATTAACACAATGACTGTGACTCGCATATGTGATAATTTTACTAAACTCTTTTTTTTATGCGATTCAGTGACAAACGAGCAGACAGACCACCTGATGGAAAGCAGTACCTGTCGCCCATAACACCTACGGTTCATGTACTTAGGTTTTAAGTGACAAAAATGCAGAACCACAGGTGCGTTGTCACTGTGAGGACTAAGATGATATGCCTCTCGCCTGATATTGCGCTGGCTACCTTATCCTTCAAACCGGGACACAACAATGCAATCATTGTTGCTTGGCGGCAGAAATAGATAAGGGGGTGGTACCCATCCAGTCGGACTCCTCAGGCTTGACAGAGTCCTACCACCGGTAGGTCTGTCAGGGCAGAGTATTAAGCCGTCTTCAAACCGATCTATTTCAACTGGTCACTTGTATGTATAAAACGTCAGGGGGTTCAGTTTCTGTACATCGAGTTATTATATATTTAAATAAGTATTAATTCCAAAAGTGCATTTCGTTAACTTGTTTATATGTATATTATTATTGATAACAATACTACAGGACAGGATGTGACTCACTGCTATGTATGTGGGTTCCACTCGCGAACGCGGCCGCGGGCACGTGCTAGTATATAAATATTGTATATTTGTATGTAAACCCAAGTAATGTTTCCGATATAGAGTGACTCGACCAATCGTGTAATTGATGGCTAGTTGTTTCCATCGTGTAGTTATCAACGGCATTATGTCTTCTAAGTATAAGCTAGTTTACCTACGATAGAATATTTAAATGACAATGTGAATATTTTTAATTAACAACATGAATGTTAAAACATGTGATTTCAAAATAACAGAAAATACAATAAATTTTACATGAATATGAGCCTTTATTCTTTTCATTTTCCAATTATTTTGTTTTAGTAAATTAAGCCATGTTTCTTTAAACTGAGTCTTTGATTATCTTCGTTTTGAAAACATAACTTCGTAATAATTAATTTAAGGTATAAACATATATAATTTTTTTTATTTTTATTTATTTATTTATTATAAACATATATTTAACATTTTTATTGGTGGAATTTATACCTACCAATTTAGTAATTGCTATACCGTTTCAGTTGCATTTTGAAGATGTGATCATTTAGTTAGATAAAAGTACAACAAAATAATATATTCATTCTATAGTACTTTTTAACCCCCGACGCAAAGAGGGGTGTTATAAGTTTGACGTCGATGTCTGTCTGTCTGTGTGTGTCTGTGGCATCGTAGCTCTCAGACGGATGGACCGATTTCGATGCGGTTTTTTTTTCATTTGAAAACCAGTTTCCTTGCGGTTGTTCTTAGCTATGTTTGGTTAATATATGTCCAGCAGTGTAAGAGTATCAGCTCTTTTCCATAATTATTTACTTTTTAAGGATTGTTCCTTAAACTATAAGTATTTTTTGCGTAGGGGGTTTTTTAAATTTTTAATTTAATTTTTGATATTTTAGGTAAGTTTCTTACCAACTTTCGTAACTTTTCGTATTTTAACATTTAGACTAACCGTTGAGTTTCTTTAATTAATAAAAATAAGATTATTTCTATTCACTTTATTGGCCAATTTCAAAAAAGAAGAAATTATCGTTTTCTTTGCCAATCATGAACCGATTTTCATAATTCTTTTTTTAAGGATTATCCATAGGTACCTACATTCATATAATAAAATTGTAACTAAGCCGAATCTGTACATAGATTTTTTTTGGGAAAAACTTATCAAAATAAGACATTATTATCGATACAGAGGCCATATCTATAGTTTTTAGAATTTTTGTCTGTCTGTCTGTGACCGCATCACGGAAAAACTACTGGCGGGATTTTGATGATATTTGATATAGCGGGAAAATATCTCTAAGAAATCTATAGTAAATAGGGACGAACCCGAGCGGAGCGAGGGAGAGTTGCTAGTTCCATATCAATTTAAAGAAAAACTCAATCATGATGATGAATTAATATTATAAAGTGATTTTTAAGTCGAAGTCCATTCAACTTACAACAATTAAAAAGTTATTATTAATCTTCTTTAGGCAGTGGTAGCCCAGTGTTAACGAGCTCGCTTGGAAAACCGAGTGAAGCGGGTTCAAATCCCGGGTTTCGCACCTCTGATATTTTCATGTGCGAATCATTTCTAACATGATTACTACTTGCCTTACGGTGAAGGAAAACACCGTGAGGAAACCTGCATGTCTGAGAGAACCTTGCAAGTTTTCGAAAAGATATGTGAAGTCCGCCAATCCGCACTTGGCCAGCGTGGTGGACTATGGCCTGTTTCCCCTCATATTGAAAGGAGGCCCGTGCCCAGCAGTGGAACGTTAAAAAAGGGCTGAATACATACAATCTTCTTTAAATGTATATTCTCTCTACGTAGGTATATATAGAACAGGATTACAAATAATACTCGTATTGTAATGTTGGAGTGCATATTATTCGTATATACAAGTTACAAATTGTGTAATATAGTAATAATAAACATTCATTGACATAATTTCAATCGTATCGCCGTAGACAACTAATATAACTATAGGTACATTAGAAAAATTGTAACAACGTATATAGTTTTCGCCATCATCTCAGATTAGTTCATTGGCAAGTTATTTAAGGGTTTACAAACTGGGTTTCACATGAAATCCACTCCCCTAGTTACTTGAGCCAGTCCGCGATGAAGGAAATAAATCAGTTGCTCAATTTCCTGTTTATTCTTTCTGCATACATATTTTAAAGGGGTCATGTTTCAACATTTTTTCTTTTTTCCGATACCTACATAATACGAAGTACAAAAAGGTTACTGAGATTTGTTAGCATTACGATGGTCGGAGATTATCTTGATACTAAAACTATGTTACTGTTATTCATAAGATCAATAGAAAACTTCATTAGCTTTATTATTAGTTCGTGACATCACTATTACTCATGCCGTTGCGATGACTATTAGTTTGATATCAAGCTGGACCTACAGTGCCCATCCGTTAAACAAAAGAGATGTTATCAACTTGGAATAAATATTAATCATAATCATATAATTGATAACAATTTTGTAAATTTGTTTTAATAAATCGGTGGAATATAAATGCCATATAAAACAGATCGTAGTGTTAATTCTTAAAAACACGAATACATAATATGAAAGTAAATCTATTCTACAAAATATGTATAAATGGAAGTCGGTAAAAATAATGCAAAAATCATAATACAAAAAGAGAAAACACATTTATGATGTAAAATGTACCTACTCTTAACTATTAAAATATAAAAACTTAAACTTCCTTTTCATTATAATTTAGAACATAATTATTCACAATGTCGACTTGTGCAGTGCAAATATAAACTATATAATACAAGATAAAGGCAAACATTCTATTTTTATACCTATAATGTGGAAAGATATGTAATAAAGTACAAGTGTCTAAGCATCGTAGTATTGAATTCAAGCTAAAATTGTATAATTCCAAAATTAATTCCGTATAGAGTTGTTTGGTGGTGATTAAGCTGATGAAATGTGAGATTATAGTTATGAATATTTCATAAAAATATTAAATAAATTATGTAATAACTAAATTTAACTATCGCTTACGTACTAAGTAAAAACTATTTTAGCGCAAGTATAAAAATTATCAATTATACTTCATACAATTATATACTTAGATCCACTCTATTATATTATCTAAAAGGAAATATATGAAATAGTCAAACTCAGGATGTTTTACACAAAACTTATTGAAAAGGAATAACTAAGACAGTCTCATTAAAGCTCAAATATTTTTTTGGAGTTTTCTTTCTATTGTGTTGACGTATTTGCATCCTAATAATTAAAAACAAATAAAGATAAAATCTCAATACTACTATTACTAATAATAAGTAATTACAATTAGTATAATAATGCAATGGAATATGTCATCGATAATGACTTCGTTATAATTATAACTATTCAGTGTCTTTTAAATAAACGGAATTAAGAGTGCAACAGCATTTGTTCTTGTTTGTACACTTCATGGTAGGCATTACGTATTAGCACATAAGGGAAGCACGACTCCAGTAAGTCCATCGTAAGGAAGGGCGACTCCTGAACTATAAGATCGAGAAGTAAATAAACGGATTCGCGATTCTTTATTGCTTCTTTGTCTGTCTCTTGTCCAAGTCGCAGTAGAGACGACGAAGCTAATGCTAAAAATTCTTTCATTCTATCTTCAATGTCGCCCTGACCGCAAATCGTAAATAAAGCTCCAAAAATATGATTAATAGCAGGAGCCATGCAATGTATATTGTTGGCGTGGCCTTCCAGAGACGGCCTATAAAATGACCCCTCGCTGCGCGCTAGTCTCGGGAGAGAAACTGCAACAAACACCATCAGTAAGCAGACAATGAGGTGCTCTTCCTCTTCTAGTTCAGCTTTATGCTGTCGAAGAGCTGATGCGAGTGTTGGGTCTACTTTACAGGACAGACCAGCAGCCGAGCACATTTCCGAAATAACGCGTGTCGTGTCACCGCTAGGCAACTGCTGTTGGAAGTCTTTTATAGAACTTATCAAAAATGGAATACGTCGCTCTAAAACGTCAAGCAATGATTCTTGAGCTATTTGACGAAAACTCAATATTACACCAATGATCGTCATTCTTTGTAAAACATTGTCAACGTGTTGGAGCCGTTTGAATTGTTCTCTCATTATTTCAGGCTTATCAAAATTAGTTCTTAGCATCTGCAGAACTTCTTTATTTTGTACTACTAGTTTTTTAAGTTCCTGCACTTGACTGGCGATATGCCACATTAACGTTTCACTCAGTAATTTCATTCCATACGGCCCAATTAATTCAGCCAGAGCTCTCAATTCATTAATATCAGAATACTCTTCAGCGTTAAACGGAATAGCACCCTCTGCGGATAGACTTACGAAAGCTTTTTGATTCATTGAAAAGCAAATACTGCCGGCGCTAACACGTCTAAGTAGGATTTCCGAGTACCACTGTGTATATAGCGAAGCAATAGTTTTTTCACCATGACTATCCATATTTTGTGTTTGTTGCAATAAACAATTATTAAATACCCTTGTAATATCGATATGAACGTAATTTTCAACTGTTTGCAGAACATTCATATATGCTCTGACACTAACCAATAGCTCAGATGGCTTAGCAATTTCACTAGTATCCTGATTGAACATGACCATACCCACTAATGCTTTAGAGAATCTAGTTTCCAAGTGCTGGTGTAAATATTCTCGAGGAGCAAATGTGTATTCCCAAACATTTACAGTTGAACAATAATTAATAGCAAAGCACAGTTCTGTCAAGGCCATATGGAGTTTGTCCATTGTAGTCAATTCTTCCCTGGTTTTTCTATAACTTTCAGCCCCAGGTTTAACAATTTCTATTGGATTTTTCTTATTCTTATCCTTTTTCTTCCTGTTAGCAAGATGTGCTATTGTTTGAGCACAATGTTTTGGCAGCAATTTATCACTCATGGTACATTGTTCATCACAAATAGTTGTTATTATATTTTTCGCTTCTTTCGCCATTTCATCCAAGAAAATATTAACTACAGAAAGACTCCTTTCTCTGATATGGTGTCTTTCTTCTGGACAAAGCTCATGTGTGCAATTTTGGAAGTGACTGCAAATAAGAGGAAATGCAATTATATAACGATTTTGGGCTGGAAACTCAAGGCACATGTGGAACTGGCTTTCAAATATTTTGCTATAAAAGCAAAACAGTGATAAGTCTGATGTTTCTACCATTATTTCATCAAGGTTATCTACCATTTTTGTGTGGAACACCATTTTATCAATAAATTGTGCCAACTCCCTCTGATCAACCAAATTTAATTGTGTTTTACCAACAGAAGTATAAGCTTGTAGTCTAAACCAATCCAAACGAAATGCTCGAAAATCAAAGAGTTCATTGCTTTCCACCTGTTTGACACTTAAATTAGCAGCTGTGTTGCAGAGTGAAGAAAGTATGACACTCTCGTCTTCTGGACACACTTGTAAATTTTGTATCATTAGATTTAAGGCAACTGCATCAAAACCTGACAAGTACTGGACGTAATATCTTTGCATAACTTGACTGTACTTGCGCACAAGAGCTCTCAGCTCTTCCATATGAAACAAAAGTTCTGGCAGTTGACGATCAACCAAATCTTCTGTGGCTTTTCCTTTTACTTTTTGTGGAGGATTGTCATTATGTCTTAATAGCCAAAAAACTTCATCCCTTGCATAACAAAGACCAATAAAAATTAATAATGCTTTGGGCCCTAATAACCCTGGCTGATCAGTCAAGATAAGACCTAGCTCTTTTAAGGCTGTTCTTAAAAATTTTCTTCTTTCCCTATGTTTATATCCAGCTTTTTGTACTGCATGATGATAGCAATCCTTGACTTCTGAACCTCTTTTTCCATAACCTTTAATTCCATCAAAGAAACTTTGAATATATGTATGTATATAAATCACTTCATCTCGGAATAATGCCACTACCCATCCAGATTCTAATGCACTGACCCACATTTTGTTAGCATGATCTTGTTGCAGCATTTGGTGACAGAGGGCAAAACCAAAGATCACCCATCTCTCGAGTGATTCCAAAGAAACATATTCACATGACATTGTATTAGTCTCTGAAGGTTTAAGGAGTAAGGCAGGATTGCTGACAAGGCTTAGTTTCTGTTCTGATCTCCAAATCTCTGCAGTAAGATTTCTAGCTGGATACACATGCCAAAGAGAGTTAAGAGCACTAGATAAAACTTTTTGATGAGGAACAAATTCCTCCGAAAGTTTCTTCAATGGAGCATCATAATCAACTATCATTTGGCCGAGACGAGGAAAACTTGAATCAATTTGATTGTTTACCAATTCATGTGCTGCATTGAACAAGCCAAGCACTGCTTTTCTGTCTTCTACTCGAGACAGCAAAATCATTAATGACACATATGTTGTAACTAGATCAAGATAATTTTTTGTCAACTCATAGTTAAGAGTTAAATCTAAAGTTACTTGACATGCATCCATTATATTTAAAAGTTCACAAACATTATCCTTAAAATCTAATAGATCCACAAATGTATAGTAGTATAAAGAGAGTGATTTAATTACTTCATTTTTTATGTTTGTGATTGCTTGCAAGCCTTTTACATCAATACTAGGAAATCTCCTGACAATATGTTTAATTGAGGATTCCAAAGTTTTATCTGATAAAAAGGCAGGTTTGGATTTAGCATCGCCACATGCTTTCTTGATATTGTAAATTCTGGTCAACATTCCAATTCCTCTATCATTTAAAATTATTAGCTTTTCAGCCAGCTTTTGCTGGCTGATATGAACTGTCCTTGACATGGTAGACATTCTGCAACAAACGAATTGTATAAATCATAAATATTTATTATTAAGAAATGGAAAAGACCTGTAATACAACAAGCGGAAATCAATCATTGCGGCACGAACCGTATCGCCCAAACACAGAACAAGAACTCATTCTCTAAATTAACAATTTCCTTAGGACCGCATAGTCGTGGTAAAGTAAAAATAATTTATGACATAATTACATCAAGATAGATCGACAGACTAATTAATAATGTTATTATTAGTTTAATGCATTGTTTGATATTTACCTGATTATATTACGTTCTCGTTACACTTCAAGAACTTATAGGTAGATATAATTTCTCATATTTCGCTTTCAGGGGATTCCATAACTGATGTTTCTTCTGTAAATCTGGATTTTTTCTGGCTAAAATGATATTATTTTATCAAAAAGGGAGTGTCTTATCGAGAAACGCGTTCGGCGACCCCCTGGCCCCTTCGTTTATTTGGCAATGACAACCAACGCTGCCAACTACTAGATGTAATTCGTAAATCATAAATCGTAACTGTAATAAAATTCTTATAGTAAGTATCGTATCTGTGGCCGTTTTTCATTTTATATCTGTTAAATGTTGGATTATTTTATTTTATATCTGTGGTTATATTTATTTTCCTATAATCTGTGGCATTTAGATTTTGGCATAAATTGAAATCATAAAGTGTCAGAAATCAATTTGGGAACAAATTCTGATTTTTCAAGTGCTTTAGTACATATTAATATATAGTTTCTTCAGAATTTAATTACTTTATTAGATAATTATAGAATAAAACGTGTTTATATCAGTTGCATCCGTTAGTATAAGAAAACACTCACCATGCCGCGTATTATGATAAAAGGAGGCGTTTGGCGCAATACCGAGGTATGTTATGATATTTATTAATTAATATTATAGATATATTTTTGGAATTATTGAATAAATATGACTGTTTGTTTTTATCAATTTAGGATGAAATTCTTAAAGCGGCGGTTATGAAATATGGAAAAAATCAGTGGTCTCGTATTGCTTCCCTGCTGCATAGAAAATCTGCAAAACAGTGTAAAGCTAGATGGTATGAGTGGTTGGACCCGAGTATTAAGAAGACTGAATGGTCACGAGAGGAGGATGAAAAGCTATTGCACCTCGCCAAGTTGATGCCGACTCAATGGCGTACTATTGCTCCTATCATTGGTCGTACTGCTGCTCAATGCTTAGAACGATATGAATATCTACTGTAAGTTTATACATTTAGAGTTTCTCAAACTAGTTTTACAGAAACATAAATGTAATACTATAATTTTATTTCATTAGAAGTTAATTGGTTGTATGAAAAAAATTTTAAGGGATCAAGCTCAAAAGAAGGAGGAGGGTGAAGATATGGGAGATGATCCCCGTAAGCTTAAGCCTGGGGAAATTGATCCAAATCCTGAGACAAAACCGGCCAGGCCTGACCCTAAAGATATGGATGAAGATGGTAAGAAGAGATTAGTAATTATTTATAACAAAATTGATAACAAATCCTAACAATGATTAAATTCACAGAATAATGATTGTTATTAGGACATTACCAAGGTACCATAATATACGTGTTAACAGAAAGAAAATATATATTTATTTTTATTATTATTGTAAAAAATTGTTGTTGTTAAAAATTGATATAATAATTATTTTCATATTTTATTTTAATTAAAATATTTTATTTTTTCATAATAGAGCTAGAAATGCTCTCTGAAGCTAGAGCTCGATTAGCAAACACACAAGGTAAAAAAGCAAAAAGGAAAGCCAGAGAGAAACAATTAGAAGAAGCTCGTAGACTTGCAGCTTTACAGAAAAGGAGAGAACTCAGTGCTGCTGGAATCTCAGTACCACTAAGGTATAGGCTATATAATAATAATAATAATATTTCCCAAATTGTTTCATGTTATTCTGCGAATATTACATAAAGCAATTGCTATATACAGTATTTTTAGATAGCACCTATCTCCCATGGTGTGATATATTTAAGTTTTTACAAGGAAATCATTCTAACCTTGTCAGGATCAAACTCACTCTCTCTCTCTTTCTCAGATAAATGAAATTGAGATCACATAAGACATACATCATATATGTATGTTATTATGTATGTATTCATCCCTTTTTAACGTCCCACTGCTGGGCACGGGCCTCCCTTCAATACAAGGGGAATCAGGCCATAGTCCACTACACTGGCCAAGTGCGGATTGGCGGACTTCACATGTCTTTCAAAAACTTGCTAGGTTCTCTCAGACATGCAGGTTTCCTCACAATGTTTTCCTTCACCGTAAAGCAAGTGGTAATCAAGTTAGAAAATGATTCGCACATGAAAATATCAGAGGTGCGAGACCCGGGATTTGAACCCGCTTTACTCGGTTTCCCAAACGAGCATGTCACCACTGGGCTACCACTGCCTTTTTAAACATAATCATATATATTATCAATCAATTATACTTTAAACTAATTACTTTTACCTTTGCTTTGTTCTGTTGCATCCTTAGGTACATTTTAATTATTTCGAGGGAAACCCTAATTGTTTTTCTTAAATAAAAGTAGCCAAAACTACTCTTATAGCATCAGCTGTCTGCCAGTGAAAGTACTGTCAAAATCAGTCCAGCCATTTCAGCGATTAGCTGGAACAGTCAGACAGACAAAAATTTAAAAAATTGTGTTATTCATACAGTAAAAAGTCATTTTGACATTACAAACAGTCATTTCAATTTTATTTATTTGTGTAGATATATTAATATTTAAGTGAATTACTGTAATTATTTTTGCAGAAGGAAGCGCAAGCGTGGAGTTGATTATAACTCTGAAATTCCATTTGAAAAGAGACCAGCTGCTGGTTTCTATGACACTTCAACTGAGGTTGTGGATCCTATGGCACCAGATTTCTCTAGGCTTCGTCAACAACACCTGGATGGGGAATTACATTCTGAGAAAGAAGAGGTATACAAAATTAATTTCTCTGTGCATAAAAAAATTATATCAATAAGTAAATATTTATGTATTGTGACTTGTAAGCAGGGCTCGGAAACCTGTTCAATTTTTATACCGATTTTGGTCATTGACCCTAAACCTAAATTCTTTTTGGTTTAAGGTTTCGATTACATTCTTTAACCGATTTAATTGAAACCGTGAGTAATGAATTACCATTACATTACCAAAATAAACCATTTTTTTAAAACCAGTTCTGAGTCTGCTCTTAAGTCATGAACATGATATAAACATGTTATATAATGATATAATGTTAACCTCTACATAAATAATGTTTCTATGATAAAATTAAATCAACTCAAAAATTAAAATGCTTTTGGTTTCAGAGAGAACGCAGGAAAGACAAGCAAAAATTGAAGCAGCGTAAAGAGAATGATGTTCCTCAAGCTATGTTGCAAGGTGATCAGCCAGCAAGAAAACGCAGCAAACTTGTATTGCCAGAGCCACAAGTGTCTGATCAGGTTGGTCATGTGTATTATTTTTATAACTTATATTGACATAATTAATAAGTTTAGAAATATGTGACTTAATGTCACATTAATCTTATCTTGTTAATGTTATACATATGTATTTAGTTATAAGCTATTTGTATTTGTAAGTGAATTAGAGTGTATTTTTATTTATGTATAATTGAATGAATGAATAAATGATGGCAGGAGCTCCAGCAAGTGGTGAAGCTGGGGCGCGCGTCGGAGGCGGCGCGCGAGAGCGCGGGTGAGGCGGGCGCGGCCACGGACGCGCTGCTGGCGCACTACGCGCTGGCGCCCGCGCCCGCCACCGCGCTGCGCACGCCCGCCGCGCACCCGCACCAGGACAGGTGATGATAATAATGTCCTCCCGACCGATTTCGTCAGATAAGCAGGAGGTGTTATATGGCATAAGTGTGCACGCACCTTATTCTAATTCCTATTCCTTTTTACTCTCAAAGTCCGATGGGACGATACTGCGACACTCGCGGTGAGAGTTAAGACGCAAGACGGACGCGACATGTTCTCTCCGTGAGAACGGTGGTGAAGCACTGACAACTTCCCAACTTCGGGCTGTTACTGAGGCTTACTAAATAGAAATACTCAATAACTGAACTCGACCCAACCCGGGACTCGAACCGAGGACCTCCGGATGTGACCTCCATAAGCGCAGGCACACAAGCATTTGAATATAATTTTTCAAATGAATCCTTGGTTAGATAAATGAAATTTGTAGGGTTTACTTTCCAAAAATTGGCGCAGTTTTTAAAAAAGTTGTAGAAAAAAACAAGTAAAAAAAACTTTTAAGGACTGAAAAATAATGATTAAAATTACGCAACCATCAGATATACGGATTCTTTTTTTGTTTGCTAACATTTCGAATGCTTTATAGCAATCATGGTCACGGGAAAGATTGATGATTGCTGTAAAATATTGTAAGTGTCGGAAACCAAAAATCGGAATAAACTCCACCAAAAATTCCATAAAACAATGAGAATTTTACTATCTTGGTCCTTAAAATTTATTATTTTAAAATACACTAACTTGAATTAGTATAGGATATACAAAAAAAAAAAATACTGGAGTTGGAATAAAAATTCAGCAACTTCGTTATGTGCGTTAATTATTTTAAATTTATTATTATTATTATTAACGACACATATGGCTCAGTTTGTGGTGACTCTACTTGCTGCGCCAGCAGTCGCAGGTTCGAGTCCCGCAGTGGGCATTCATTTGTGTGATGAGCATGAATGTTTGTACTCTAGTCATGGGTGTTCATATTTATAATATGTATGTATTTAAATTTATATATTATGTGTAGTATATCAACTATATAGTATCCATAACACAGGCCTCGTAGCTTACCATGGACTAGATTACTAGATGGTGTTGTGTGCTAATGTCCTAACATATTTTTTATCATATCTTTTACAGGATATTGATGGAAGCTCAAAACGTAATGGCGTTGACTCACGTGGACACACCACTCAAAGGCGGACTCAACACCCCTCTGCATGAATCAGACTTCTCAGGAGCTCTGCCGCAGAGTCAAGTAGTAGCTACTCCCAATACTGTGTTGGCTACACCTTTTAGGTAAGAATAAGATTAGTTTTCTTTGCTATTCTTTTATTTTTGTAATGCCAGAATGTAGTATATAAATTGTTGTTATTATATATCAGTTGTGTCATGTTTGTGTATATTGTATAATAATGTAACATACATGGAAAGCCAAAGTTGATTAGTTTAAAAAAAAATCATGAATAAAAAAAGGTGACAAAACTAAAAAACTATAAATATTTTCATATTTTAAATCATATAATGAATAATCCAAATATCACTTTAAATGTAATTTATATTTTTTTTTTGTAAAAGTATACATTTTTCACTGATTACGAAAAATTATTTAAATCAGTTAAAAAATAGCAAGTAAACACCAAAAGAATTGATTCATTCCACATTCTTTTTTGATGTTGGTTTGAAATGTTATCTTTATTTATAATTTAATAAACAAACAGATCGACGCGTACCGAAGTGTCGACGCCGGGCAGCTTCGCCACCCCGGGACACGCGTCCGGCCAGCCGGCGCTTTCGGTGAGTACTTAATTAAGTATATATATACTCTACACAGATAAATAAAATTTCAGTGTCTATATATAATGTCAAAATAACAGCTTTTTTACTAAACGCATATGAAATTGTGTACAGTACTTATATGAAAAATACAATTTTTTACATGTTTGTCTGTATGTCTGTTTGCTATGGCTAATCTCCGAAACAACTGAACTAATTTTGATGGGACTTTCACCGGCAGATAGCTGATGTTACAAGGAGTAACTTAGGCTACTTCACACATTAATATTAAGTGCTCAAATTTTCATGGATTTTTATTTATTTTATCACTTTGGAAGGGTTTAAGCCCCTGGGAGCAAAGAAATCTGAAAACACCCCTGCTAAGGAGCACCCTTATATATATGTAAATATATAGTTTAAAGAAAGAAATATAAAGTATAATCCCCAATATAAAGTCTTACTACTTGTCTGTTATGTGACTGAGTGTACTTATTTAAATATGAACAGTTATTAATTTAATATGATTTATAGTTATGAATGCCTAGGATTGATGATATTATTAAGTGGTTTAGTAGAACCACTTACAAAATATGAATTTTTACTTCATCATTATAATATAATGTTTTAATAAACTAGGAATCATTTATAAATGTATGTTAAAATATTTTTTTATCTGTCTTAGACGCCAGGTCTACGCGACAAGCTGAGTATCAATACTGAAGACAGATTAAGCACTGGTGAAACACCACAGCAAAGCAATCAGGTATGTAATAAGTTATATTTGATATAACAGAATTTGAAAAAATACAGTATTAACTTATCTGTCTGTGATGACATTGAGTAGAGATACTGTTATAATCTACGCTAATATTATAAAGACATAAAGTATGTAAGTTTGTATGTAGTAATCTTCAAAAGCACCCACCCGATTTCAAAAATTCTTTCACTAGTAGGAAGCTATATAACCACCGAGTGCCATAGGCCATAGACTATATATCATTCCTATACAAATGTCTGTACTGTCAGAAATTATAACGTAATTGAAGTTGATAAAAAACACCGTCATATAATATGCAGTACTTGGGTGACCGAGCTTTGCTCAAAGTTATTTTTTGTTTTATCGTATTTTTTAGATAAAAAAAACTAAAAACATAAATAAATACAAAAAAGTAAAACTTTGTATCCGATTGAAATTCGAACTCGGACAAACCTATGACTGTTAATCTTGCACCTTGGTCGCTTGACCACGATGCTTATGCCTGAGTGTAAGAAATTATCGACCATATTCTGCGTGGAATAATGGAAAAGAAAACCGCATGAAAACTCGAAAACACGCGTTTTCCCAGACATGAAACTAATCTAGATCGATTTTTCGCCCCCGAAAGCCCTCACATGCCAAATTTCTGCGAAATCGTTAGAGCCGTTTCCGAGATCGCTGGTATAAATAAGTAAATAAATAAAGATATAAATATATAAGAATAGCTCGTTTAAATATGATAGATAATACATATAGGCATCAATCCGCAATGTCTGTACTGTCAGAAATCATAACTTAATTGAAGTCGATAAAAAAACACCTAAATCGTATAATATACATAATACATAATTTACATAATACATGATATACATAATATATATAATACATATACAATAAATTCCAGCTAAAGGCATCAGTCCGCAGCGCGCTGGCGTCGCTGCCGACGCCGCGCAACGACTACGAGATAGTGGTGCCGGAGCAGGAGCAGGGCGGCGCGGAGGCGGCGCCCGCGCCCGCCGTCGAGGACCAGGCCGACGCCGACGCGCGCGCCGCGAGGGAGCTGGAGGAGAAGCGTGTGTAGCTTTGCTTTTGTTTTTTTTTTCTTATAAGGAAATACTTGCGTGTTCTTTTTTTTAAAATGTCAATGAAAGAAAAAAACAACACTTGTTTTTTTTTCTATTTGTTTTCTTATTTATTCAAAGGGAATGCTCTCATATTCTTATTTTAAAAGTAACCATAGAACTGCGCTTTTGGTTTTATTTAGAATGTTTGTTCCTAAAAGAAAAAGTACCAATGTTACTATCGTCTTTGTACATGTAAAAAATAAATATAATAGTAGCATAAAATATAAATCCATACTCTATGTAATCACCTTTAGTTTCCATGGAAGTCCATGGAAACTAAATGGAACTTAAATTGCTGTAGTGTAATCTCTGGCAAGATACAGGTCCATCAAATCTATAATCGTTTCTCAACTCTCATATAAAAGTATGACATTGACAATCGCGTCATTGGGGTGCAGGGAAGAGTCCCTGCACGATTGCTCAGTCTAAAAGCCTTCGTGAGACGACTGTATGGATTAGTATATTGTAGTACAGTAGCGTACGTGGTGTGTGCGCATGATTGGTAGCTGACGCTCGGTAGTAGCGCACTGACTGTATGAATTAGTGCACTTGTGGTACATTATTGAGGTAAAACTTCTTTACGCACGCTTGACTTGAGGGGTAAGCTGGTGAATGCGTTACGAAAAAATGTTCGTACGTTTGTTACCATGGTAACCGTTGTTATCGTCTGACAAATTATATATAATATTATATTCTTTCCTTAAATGAATTTCTCTAAATATATGATTGTAAGATGCCTAATATGTGTTATTTTTAGTATCTCACCTATCCTAATCATTTAAAACATAAATTGAATTTCATAAGAGTACCGATAACTTACAGAAGTTTTACTTCTTGCGCGTGTACACATTTATACACGCAGTCTTTAATTTTTTTTATACATGTATTGTTGGTCGGTAGGGTTGGCAGCGCTGGCGCTCCGCAGCAGCGCGGTGGCGCGCGGGCTGGCGCGGCCGGCGGAGGTGGGCGCGGGCGGCGCGCGCGCGGGCCCGCTCACGCCGCTGCAGCGCGCCGAGGAGCTGCTCAAGGCGGAGATGCTCACCATGCTGCACTACGACGCGCTGCACGACCCGCCGCCCGGTATGTACGCTACTTGAATTACTATATGTCATGGTATTTATTTATTTGCTATTCAAGAAATAAACAGTACTTATTTTATTACGTTATAAAAAGACAGTATTTAATCAATTTTTCTCTTACAACTATAACATATAGGAGGCAGAAAAATAAGAAAGATAGTGAACACTTAAAAACAAAATTTTAAATAATTAATTTCAAAATTCTGTATTTTAAATTATTGTAATATTATTAATTACTATAATAATTTTCTCAAAGAGAAAAACTGTTCTCGCACATGTTTTACTTTTATTTTGTTGAGAATACGTTTTATGGCACATGAAAAATAAATAAAATTACTTACATATAATAACAATGGCAAAAATAATAATGTTTTTTTTTAAATAATATAGTTGTTTATACATATATATCATATGTGACTCGCATGTTTATGTTATGTTTGAGATTACTTATCATTTATTTGCTTTTTATCTGTAACTACTAACTATATAGAATAAACAAATTAATTATACTCAACTTAGTTATTTCTATTGTCAATTTGCAATACCAGTTGCATGAAATCAGCATGTAATTTTGTAGTTTGCATCGATCAACATCATATTATAAACAACATCTTTAGTTGACGTGTACATCATGATAAAAATCACATAACCATATTCATAAAATTTTCCAGGTGTAGACAAAAAGCGGCTAGTACAGCTGCAGGCGTCCCACCTGGCGCACCTGGAGGCGCACCCGTACGAGCAGTTCACGGCGGAGGAGCTCGGCGCGGCGCGCGCGGCGCTGGCGCGCGAGGCGGACGTGGTGCGCGCCGGCATGGCGCACGGCGACCTCGGCCTCGACGCCTACACGCAGGTGTGGGAGGAGTGTCTCGCGCAGGTGGGTTCATTTGTTTTTTGTATTTTTTCTCCTAAACCCGAACACGCAAGTGTATGCGTTTTTGAAGTGAAACTTCTTTGCGGGCATGAGTAAAATTTCAAGGTCGCGTCATGAGATATCTAGTCATTGTTAACAAGTGTGCACACTCGTGTTTGGCGCAGGCGGATGTATGCCTTTTGTTTTTAATTTTATTGGTATGGCTAAATAGAGCATTTATAGGGTTTTCTATCTGATGTCAGCCGTCAATAGACAGGCGACTCTTACTGTTACTAAAACCCACGGCGGAATTCTAGTGCTACAGTACAATGGAGTAGGTGCGTTGCAGGATCGCTTATACACACGCTAACACTTCAAGATGGGTATAAAGGTGATTAAATTTACCTTTTGGAACTAATGCTTGAAGTAAAATTATTGCAATTAATATTGAGTTATTTCTAACTAAAATTGTTTTATTTTATGCAAATTATATAAAAGAGAATAACTTGTATGTGTATAGGTTAACAAGCAAAACCCGCGGCTTCTTTCGCGCTAAAATTACAAAAAAAAACTCTTTGGCTTTATGCTATTAGTAATAATGTATGAAGTCTGCCTGATTTGTTAATATTTATGATTACTTCTCCATTCCCTTAGGTAGTAGCATGATGATATATAGCCTATAGCCTTCCACAAAAAACGAGCTATCTAATGCAAAAAGATTTTTTCAAATTGGATAAGTATTCTGAGATTAGCGTGTTTAAACAAACAAATTCTGCCTCTTTATAATATTATTAGTATTAGTATAGATAATTTTGTTTGTTAATGTTAATTTATGATTTTATTGTTGCTTCAGGTGCTCTTCCTGCCCGGTCAGAACAGATACACGCGTGCCAACCTCGCCAGCAAGAAGGATAGACTCGAATCCGCCGAGAAGAAACTAGAACAAAACAGAAGTCACATGGCTAAGGAAGCCAAAAAGTGTTCCAAAATGGAAAAGAAGTTAAGAGTGCTTACAGGTAATAATTTTATATAAAGTGAAATATATTATTATGTGAAGAAGCAGTGAGTTTTATTTAGTGTAAATCGGTCCAAGTTTAGAACTCTTTAACTTGTATCTAAGGCTAAATAATGTGTAAAAAAATATAAATTTTCGCTAATCTTAAATAATATATTTTGAAACACTGATTGTAATTATGGATAATTTACCTACAATATTGAATGACTAACTTTAATTTTTAACAGGTGGTTACCAAAGCAGAACGGCGTCCCTTGTTAAACAATTCCAAGAGTTACAAGATCAGATAGAGCAAGCGAATTTGGAGTTATCGACTTTCAAATTTTTAGCTGAACATGAAAAAGCTGCCATTCCAAGAAGAATAGAGGTAATTAATTATAATTTGATGTTACAATTTTATTATAAAATTTAATCGAATATATTCTTTTTTAAAGCTCGTGATTGTATTAATGATGAAAAGTAAAAAATAATATTTGTTTCAGTCGTTGACGGAAGATGTCAATCGTCAAACAGAGCGTGAAAAGGTATTACAAAAGCGATACGCAGAATTGCAAGCCGAGCTCGAGGACTTGCACAAAGGCAGGCAAGCCAAGGAAGCGGCGCCAACTAAAGCTGTTGAAACTGACACATAACTTATATTTGATTCAAGTTAAATACTACGTTTAGATGGACTAACCATATTCTGACATGCTTTTCGTCGATAATTATAAGAATGGAATAAATAATAAGTTAGACGAGTTTCGTTTCATTTATTTAAATAACTTTTGCCTTCATGATTGTAAAATGAACACAATATCAATGACATTTCAGAAATTTAGGAAATATTCAGTTGGATTACAATAAATATGAATGTGATGAAATCATAATAACATAAAAATAATATACGATCAAACACAAAGTTATATGATAGCTATTTGTGCTAAAGTTATAAAGGGTATGAATTTGTGTGCTTATATATCGCTTCTTCTAATATTAACTTTTACATAAATAAAAACACTGTTTACAATCATTCATTATTTAAAATCTATTTACAGAGTATTAAAATGTTTTATAATTACAATTCAATTCTTTAAAATTGTTACTTTTTTGTAGATAAACTGTGTAACTTCGACCACGTTTATCTTTACATACATCGAACGACTATATAAATAATATGATTTAATCATGATATCACAGCCAACGCAGTATCCATTAATTAATTATATAACGGATCTAATTACATTAACGGATATAATTACATTAACGGATCTTTATAGCTTAATTATTATGTATTAAAAATTATTTGTTGTCTGTCTATAATTAAGTTATATGGAATTAAATTTTCTAGGCAAATTACTAGTAATTTTGAACTATACAATCCCTGGACTACAGTAAATTGAAAAGTGACAACATAAGATAAACTAAAAGAGACAAATCCATACTAAGAAAATACTATACGATAATAAATTATTACAAAAATATTTATCATAATTTTCTAATATGAAATTTTAGTTGAGATCTCATTATACATATGGACTCATTACATAACATGTATTTTTTGCTAAACCTCTTGTTCAATACATTATAAGTATAGTAATTGAACACTTGAGTAATGCTAGCTACTATCATCTGAGTCGCTTTCAATCTGCTTTCTAACTGTTTTTAATTTTCTTCTGAAAAGAGGACTATCACCATTTGCTTGAGATTGAGTCAAATGTTTTAAGGATCTTCTTTTTCTTCTTCTTTCCTCCAAAATCATTTCCGCTACCTCGAGTTCAGACATCTCATTGGCTTGAGTTAAACCAATATTCGAATCGTCAACGCAAAAACTATCCTACAGCAAAAGGGTTAATATTTTTTTTATTAAAAAAAGGTAAAATAATTTAAATAAGTAATACAAAATATATAATATAATGAAACTAGAGTTTATCTTTATATATTAATCTCTGGAACTATCTGCTAGATTTGAAAATTGTGAACTTTAATGTTTCTGAAATTTATTTATTTATAATGTTCGGAACTCATCCCAATTAATTAATTTGAAAAATAAAAATGTAAGATAGAATTCACTTACCATCTCATATGTATCATTCTCAACCCAGGTTTGAGAAAGGATCTCTCTTTTATTAAATTTATCAGGCAGCTGCGGTATTTTGAAAACACCTTTGACTGGGCTTCTGGAATGGACAAGGTATGTATATTTACAATATATGTATATACATTCACATTTTAATGCAGGCATAAAATTATATCAATACCAACTACATATGGGATAATGGTGAAAGCAAAACTAAACTAAAACAGTGTTAAACAGTGGCTTAACTAATGGCTAGCATGCACGGCTGTAGATCCGGAGGTCCTAGGTTCGAGTCTCGGGCCAGGACAAGTTTAGTTATTGAGTATATAGCTCAATAGTTGTAAGTTGGCGTTGTTTCAACCCCGTGCCTCACAGATCACGTGTCGCGTCGGTCCTGCGCCTGATCCTCACACCGCGAATGTCGAGTTGTCCCACCGGAATATGACGGACAGAAGAAGACAGTGCATGTTGAGTGTAATATTGGCCGCTGTGGCCGAAATCGGTGAGGACATCATCATAATTATCATTGATAATAAAAACTGTACAGAACTGAGGTCTTATCAAATACTTACTTAACCGACTTCAAATAATGCGCGTGCATGTCGTCATCCTCGTGAAGTGCGGCGCTGTCGTCGCATATGAAATCGAGGATGGAGCCAACACTGTCGTCGGAGAGCTCGTCGCCCGAGCTCGACCCGTCGCCCGACAGCTCAGCTTCCAATTCCAGAAACTCGTTATTTTTATCATTTTTCTTCTTTTTCTTAAAACAATAAAAAAATGATATAATATAATTAAAGAAATCGTCAGTTCGTAATGTGGTCCCACAGCAACCCAGTGTGTCAAGGTCAAGGGATCTGTCAAAAAATTAACTATTAAAAAAATATTTATCATAATCTTCTAATCTGAAATAATCTTATATGAAAATTTTGTTTAGGCCACATTGTGAATGAAGGTTGCAAGTTGCGGTTAGTATATGCTATACTGTTGCGGTCGAATGCGCAAGCGATCCCGTGGCCCTGTCTTTTGCAATAGGGATCAACGTGGTGGTTTTAGTGGGTAGTCTGTCGCGCTTCACGTGGCAGGAGTCCCACATAATCCGCGTGCCCCCGTGCGCAAGTACCCGTAAATGGGTTTCCCCACGAATCAAAAAAAAAAAAGTATACGCTATACTAAAGATAAGGTTTTTACATGACTTAATGTAACCAAAGATGATATTGTACAATGTACAAGTACAGATCCATCAGCTATCCCATACAAAGAAATTTGACAAAATTAAGTAGGCTATTTTCTATTCAAATATATGAAAGATGGCGTTGATCCGAAATCATTTTATTTTTCTATCATCCGAAAAATAGTCTAATCTATCATCATTTTATTTTGCTTTACTTAGGGGATTTTTTAATAATACAATTTAGAATAGCACGCATTATATTATTATGATGAAGGACACTTACGTTTGTCATGTTATTATTAGGTAGTCGCACCTCGCTGGCTACGCGTTTCTTCCGCGGCTTGGAGCTCTCGAAGTCGTCGTCACTGTCGCTGAACGTGAGTTTCCTCTTCATGCCATTCACTGGCGTCGACGTGTTCGTGGACTCCTTTCCAACCAAATGTCTCCCATTCACGCTACTATCACGCCGATATATTTGCAGCTTTGCAATATTACTCTTTATTCCATTATTACATTTCTCTTCTAATGGGCTCTCTATAAAATTACTGTCATGTTCATACATTTGCAGCTTCGCCACATTACTTTTTGTTTCATAATTATCTTTTTTCTCTTTGGGGCTCTCTAAGTTATGTTTATTTTCCTTCCCAAATTTCTGAAGTGGAGATTCAATCATAAAGTTCACATGCGAGTCTTTATCCCCGAGCGGATCGGTGTTAAACTTATTAGAAGTGAGCGCTGCCAGAATCTTCTTTTGTAAAGTCGTAACCTCATTGCGGTCGTTTGTTAATTTAAGTTTCTTACTAAAATATGGCGAATCTTCATCGTTTTGTTTAGACTTTTGCACAATTGAAGAAGATTCGTTGTCTGTTATTGTTTTAATCTTACTTTTTTCCTGTATTTCTATTTGTTTAAGTTCTTGAGTGCCGAGTTCGAAATCACTGTCACTATCACTATCGAGGATGACTAAACTTGTTTGTTTTACTTGAGAACCTTTTAGTGCACTAGAATCTATTGTATGGGAGGTTTTCCGTCGGTCGCGTTGAGTCAACAGTATGGGGGAAGAACTTCTTTCATTTTCATTCACTTCTTTACTTTTATTCAAAGCTTTATGAGAACTACTGGAATCAATTGTAATATTATTTTTAGTTTTATTTATGAAATCTATAGTTTGTGTTATTGTTAACATGCTTTTGGAACTTAAGTCCTTTAATTGTTCGCAAGATTCAGATATATCTTTCGGTGAAGCTGTTATTGCATCTTGATGTTTGCTCATATCCAATCGTTTTTTCGCACTATTAGGTGTAGAGCTTTGTATATCTTTTTTTATACTCAATTTAAATTTACGTGTTTGTGAACAGAGTATGGGTGATATTGTAGCAGAGCTCTTTCTAGCTGTACCGGAGAGTATTGATGGGCTTGTTGGGTATACGTTTTGTTTATTGTCTTTGTCCCCTAAACACTGTACATCACTTTCAACTTCTACGGGTTTAACATCAAACATTCTATTATCTGAAGTTTTCGCATTAGGTGATTTAAATCCGTTATCGTTTTTAATATTCGAATCGGAATCCGAATCTTCAAATAAATCCTCGATACTATTCAAATGGAAAAATTTTATATCTTCATCATCATTTTTGGTCGTATTTTTTGCTTGATGTTCGATATCAGTTTGTTCAGTAAAATCAGTGTCTTCAGAACTGCTATCTGCGAATATATCTTCTACATCGCCGATATCGAAATTAATTACAATATTTTTATCAGGTTTCGTATTATTAATAATATTTTTTCCCTCGGATTCTAATATACATAGTTTAGAGTCTAAATTATTTTCTATTACTTCATTATTTGTAACATCAACCATGTTAACATCACAATCTAATGAACCATTATTTGATTGAAGTCTTGAAGTCTTGCCGTATTCTATTAGGAAATCTCTATCAAAATCGTCTATTAACGAGATATTGGGCAAGTACGGCTCGCTATGTACGGGCAAAAATAAAGGCACATCTCTTTCATTTCTCATTTGTTGTATAATTTTACAATCACAAATGTTATTACACGTCCAGCAAATTTTTGTCATATTTTTATTTTCTACACTCAAATCTACGAATATATTTATTAACTTCGTGGGTATTCTCCCGTCATTGTGAATTCCCAATTCGTTTATAAGTTTTGTGTAACTCTTAGTAGATTTGGTGGCGGTGCTGAATATAGCTCTAATATCGCCATCTTTTTTAAAAGGAGACTTTAGTGAGGGATTTTTTTGTTTTTTCTTAATTTTAGTTTTGACGGGCGATGAGAACACATTTGGAGTTAGTGATGCTGGGTAAGAGCCTGAAAAAGAATTATAATTTGTCTTTATTATAATATTAGCAGAACATTTGTGGGGTTTATAATTCTATAAAAAAAAAGAATAAGTTTTACTAAAGGTGCCTTAGCTTAAATCGAAAATCGCAAAATTAATTACTGAACTGGCAGATCTTGAGCTCTATATCATTAGAAGCAAGGATCACGTTTGTTTATTGACTAAGTCGAAGTTTAAAATGAACAGCAACAGATAAAAGGAAATTTCTAAATTGACTAACCTTGAGTCTCAGCCAGCGGCACATCTTCCTTGGTATTGTTATAATTCAGTAATTTCACTAATATTTCAGTATCAGCTGAATGGCCGACGAGAGCGGTTGTCTGTAAGCACCTTTGATTGTCCAACCATGTTGATAAATTTATTTTAGAATCATTTCTTATTGTGAGCAGTTTTTCTGCAATAAGTATTATTAAATAATAATAAAAAAACTTCATTGTTCAAGTTATTTAGGTACCTACAATAGTTTGATTTTGTTTATGGTACTCAGTGATAAACGAGCAGACAGCCCACCTGATGGAAAGCGGTACCTGTCGCCCATAACACCTACGGTTCATGCACTTAGGTTTTACGTAACAAAAATGCAGAACCGCCGGTACGTTATCACTATGAGGACTAAGATGATATGCCTCTTGCCTGTAATTGCGCTGGCTACCTTATCCTTCAAACCGGGACACAACAATGCAATCATTGTTGCTTGGCGGAAGAAAAAGATAAGGGGGTGGTACCCATCCAGTCGGACTCCTCGAGCATTCGAAATGTCATGAATCAAAAATTAAAAATAAATTTGCGAAAATATCCAAAAATATAGTTTTATTTTATTTTAAAATGTCAAATATTTGCGTAAATCTAAGAAAGTATTAAACTTTGTATTCTTGACACTTTTTTAAACACTATATTTTTTGCTTAAAAGATATTGAGTATTTACATTGAATCATTACGAAGTAAATATGAATATACTAGTGTCGCAATCGGAAAGCAATTCGACGGCAGAAACTAGTTACATAATACATTACAAAATTACTGCCTCGGTGGTCTAGTGGCTAGCATGTACGGCCGTAGATCCGGAGGTCCTGGGTTCGAGTCCCGGATCGGGCCAAGTTTAATTACAGAGTTTTACTGTTAAGATATTCTCAGTAGCAGCCCGGAGTTGGGAAGTTGGCGGTGTTTCACCCTCGTGCCTCGGAGAGCGCGTAAAGCCGTCGGCCCTGCGCCGACACTCTCACCGCGAGTGTCTCGTGTCGTCCCACCGGAGTATGAGAGTGACAGGAATAGAGAGTGCACTTGTGTCTGCGCGTACACGCGCTGCACTATAATATCTCCTGCGCAGTTGGCTAGTCTCAATGAGATTGGCCATCGTGGCCAGGATCAGAAGGACATTTTTAAATTATAAAATCACAACTCACCGCTGTTCATAGCCCAGTACTCGCGGGCCGGAGGGAAGTAGTCAGCAAGGCGACAGCCGGACGGGTAAAGTTCCTCAAATTCATCCTCCGTTAACAAATCTTTGTGGTCACTCTTCAATGAAACTGAACCTTTGTCTAGTAACATAGCTCTTAAATCTTTTTGGCCCTGAAAATAATATATTCACTTATTTATTAAACGTATAATATTATTCTTATTTTTTTAAATAAACCTATGTTTTCGGATATTTTTATTTTGAATTTTGGCTTTCAAAAATCAAAATTAATCCGCGAAAAAATCCGAAAAGATAATTTTATTTAAAATGACCAATATTCGCGTAAATCTTAGTATTATTTTTATTTGCCATTAATTTTTTTCTCCACGCGCTATACATATCGGGACTAAATTAAAAATTGTATATAATTATTCTAAAGTACAAATTAAACAAGTATTTGAGTTTCTCGCCGGCTCTTCTCAGCAGAACTGCCTTCCGAGCCGGTGGTAGCTTCCTCACGGACTGACTACACTGACATTTAATTTAAATTTAAAATGTAAAATTGACGATTCAAAAGTGCTTGTAAAAGTCTATTTGAATAAAGTATATTTTGATTTGATTGATTTGATTTAATATGGATTCTTTTTAACCCGTCCATCTACACATTCTTCCGTTATTATAACATTGTTGGTCGATTAGTTGGAAGATCACGTTGTAGTGTGTCACAAATATCTTCATTTGTGAAGTGTGAATAATACCTATACTAACTAATAATACAAAATACCTTTTTAGATTTAGTAGTTGTTTTCTCAGTGGTGTCCTTTTTGTTTATTTTTATGAATGTCTTGTGGCAGTCGGGGAAGGCGCCCGGCGGCAGCATGCGCGGGTTGTGCTTGTACAAGTTGTCTTGTACCTCCTTAGACCTCAGCACACTGAAGTTGAGGCCGTCGCGCTGCCGCATACTGTCGAGTAACACCTGACGATGAAAATATAACATTTAATATTTATATAATTATCTAGCGACTTACCCGTGATTCGCTCGGGTGCGTCCCTAGAAACGTTTTTATTGACAGTTTCATAGGTTTTAATTTATTTGCGCGGAATTCCGATTTTTTTTAAATAAAAGTAGCCTATGTTACTTCTTATAACATCAGCTATCTGCCAGTGAGTCCCGTCAAAATCAAAAAAAAAAAGGTGAGCCAGAACAAACAGACAGACTGACAGACAAAAATTTTACAAATTGATTTTTCTTAAAAGTATCTTAAAATATATACTTTCATATGCATTTAGTAAAAAGCTCTCATTTTGACATCACAAACAGACACTTAAATTTTTTTATCTGCATATATAACTTACGACAGTATAATCATAACATATTACATATAATATTCTATTTATTCCATAAATAAAACTTTACGTTTTATTCGGCGAAATTACCCAAATACTGCTCAGTTTCCTTTCTTTTCTAATTCTGAATATATTTCGATTACTAATTAATCAAATTTTAATACTTTCTAACATTAACACGAATATTTGACATTCAAAATAAAATTATCTTTTCAGATTTTTTCGCGGATTAACTGTGTTTTCGTTCCAGACTCTTCAAATGCTTTACATGGATCATTGTCACGGGAGTGTCTCGCGCGTGTTTGTACATGCGAGGGGAGAGGCTTAAAATAAAAAAGAAATAAAACTTTATTTAAAATAATCAACTTTTAAACGAAACAACTAAAACCTAGATACCGTTCTGTAATTTTAGTTGTATATTTTTAAGCATTTTTTTAAGTGCATATGCATGCATATTTTTATACTTTTACTTTCTTTGTATATATATATATATAAATATAAATACATTTTCTATGAATACTATAACATATATTGTGACCACACCGACCTGGTGTTCCCGTCCTTCTGTGACGAGTATGTACACGTGTCCGCCGCGCGAGCGCCCCGTGCGCCCGCACCTGCAACGACATCAGTGCCCACACTCTATCAGATTGCTTGAACCCTATCAGTTAGAACTAACTACTAAGCTAAATATGTTAAATAAATAAATATGTTAGAACATTAACACACAGCACCATTTAGTTCCATGGTGAGCTACGATTTTAGTCCACTCTCTATGTCTATAGTTAAATCACAGAGACACAAATAAATCTTATAATAACAAACTATATCAATATAAGTAAACGAATGTATGTGACATGTGTACACGCTATACTTGCATTCCTACGCACATGTATACGTATGAAGCATAATATATACGCGCGCGCACACGAACGTGTGTGTAAAGTATGTATGTGTGTATGTGTGTGTGTCAGTGTGAAGCGCGCACACATACGTGTGTGTGCAGTATGTGTGTGTTTGTGTGTGTCAGTGTGTGCGACGTACCGCTGCACGAGGCGCACGGGCGAGCGCGTGGAGACGTCGAAGCACAGGATGAGGTCGACGGCGCCCACGTCCAGCCCCTCCTCGGCCACGCACGTGCACACCAGCGCGTTGCTGGCGCCGGCGCGGAACCCGCGCAGCGCGCGCGCCTGCTGCCGCTGCGACGCGCCCTGCTTCTCCTTGCCTGCACGACACACGTTATAGAATCCAACTTCATTAATGATACAGACGTTATAGAATAAAATAATAAATATGTTGGGACAATAACACACAGCACCATCTAGTTCCATGGTGAGCTACAAGGCCTGTGTTATGGATATCAGATAGTTGATACACTACACATATATATCTTTAAAAACATACATATTATAAATATAAACATACATGATTAAAGTACAAACATTCGTGCTCATTACGAAAATGAATGCCAGCGGGATTCGAACCCGCGACCGCTGGCACAGCAAGAGGGTCGCTACAATCTGAGCCAAACGTGTCGTCACTGCTACAAACATATCACCCAGAGCAGCTGGTACATGAAAAACCGCTGACGTTACAGATATCGGCTATTACTAAATATTGGAATTTAATATTGCTTTGTCGATGATGCCTTATTAAGTAATATTAATTTGTCATTATTCGATCTTAGCTTCTATCGTGATATAGTCTTAGTTAATTATAATATTTCAATAAATTACTTAAAGAAGGTTTTTCTCGGACCTCCTATTGCTGCTAAAGTTATTTATTTAAAAAACAATAAAAACATACATTTAAAAAACAAATGAACCTAAAATGATATCAAAGATAGCATCAGTAGACTAATCTATAGTCGTTTAACAAAGGCGGAACGTGCGAGGGCGAGGCGCACCCGACTCGTCTCATGCGAGCACCACAGACTTTTTGTCCGTGCCTATTTTTGAGTTTTAGTTTTATTTTTCAGTGATTTCTCTTTTATTTTAAAACTTTTGAAATGTTATGATCACGCGTCAAATTTGAGATAATTCAGGCTAGATGAGCAATTTTTCGGAGCTTTACAGCCGCCATTACGATTGCCTCAAAATCGTTCATCATTGGCTATCTGTTTGTCGGACTTCTCCTTACACTATTAACTAGAATTGAAGCAATTGTCTGGACTTTTAGCGTCTTTTCTCCTCTCAAAAGCAAGCTTTCTTCTGAGGTTCGTAGAATTTGTAGTGATGATGGCTATTAAATCACTCTTTATTTGATATTTATACAATAGGGCAGTGTTTCTTAAAGTCCACGGACCCCCGGAAGGTCCGTAATATGTGTACCAGGGGTCCGCAGCTCAATTAGTTCTTAACATTGATTAAAAAGAAGTAAACTAACTCGTCGTTTGTTTCATCCATCTCATGAGGTATCATGAGCTCATTGAGGCCAAACAACAGCATCCTTCTCATTAGCTATATTTGATAATATTTAATTTTGAGTAAAATTACCAATAATCTTTTTTAATTTTTTAAAGTTTAAAGTGATTTTTTCCCCTACAATATTCTTTGACAATCTATCATATATATAATATCAATCAAATTTGTGACAAGTGCGTGGAATTTTAGAAATTTAAAAAAGTGGTCCATGACTGAAATAAGTTTAAGAAACACTGAAATAGGGTTTTAGTAAAATAATATGAACAAAATGTTTATTATTTAAATTACTTATCACACTTACCAGAGGTACCTTGACCAACAAACATCTGCGGTACGATGAGAGGCCGACACTGCAGGAGCAAACAGTGCACGAGGTTCACACTCTCACGGTATTCGCAAAACACTAAAAAACCAAATTAAATGGCTGTTGAGTTTGTTATGTTTTAGATACCATGAATCATAAATGAAGTTATTGAATATGATAAACAAATATGTATTAAATTTTCCTGACTGATCGCAAGTAGCGGTCGTAGCGGTCATAGCGGTCGCCGTCTACTTTCCAATTATTTTCAGGTAAACTCAAATAATATAGAATACTACACTAAAACTCAAATAAATAAATCTTCGCCTTGATCTCTCATTGGACATGTGGTATTGTCATCCCAACAGACTTTAAGAGTTAAACAAAAATCAGGTCAAGTGCGAGTCGGAGTCGCCTACCGAGGGTTGCGTACAAATTTGTAGGAAATCTGTTTAACTTTAATTTTCAATTTTATTTATTTTTTGGAATTTTTCCTTTATTTGTGCTGTAAACCTTGCTTTTTGCCAAGTTTCGTGATTCTAGAATCTAGAGACGGGAACTACCATATAGGTTTTCGACCCAAAACCTATAGGGTACTTCCGGTTGACGTAGAACTGTCAATTTTGGGTTAACACAAGTAAAGGGAAAGTTTTCGCGAAAATCTAAATTTGCCCATATCTTTATGTCGTGTTGACTCAGGACCTTGATTTTTATACACCTAATAGGGACTACAGACTTCAGTATCTGGTATACATTTCAATTTGCTAGGTCCACCCGTTCCTGAGAAAATCGGTGGTGACACACGGACGGACAAGAATGATCTTATAAGGGTTTCTTTTTTTCCTTTTGAAGTACGAAACCCTAAAAAATAGTTCAAATTCAAAGTATTTTATTCCATAATCAATTACAATTTATACTGAACATGAGTCTACCAGTTCGGAAAGAAGAAGCCTCAGACCTGAAAAGAACTAGCGAAAGAAACTCAGCAGGACTAACATATTTTTTTATCTTGTTACTTGTTTGTAGTTGAATTATACTTTACAATAATTCTACAAAATTTAAGTGCAATGACGTTTGCGCACGCGCACTGCACTATAATTAATTTTCAACGCAGTTGGCTAGTAAGATTGGCCGTCGTGACCAAAATTGCCATGAAATCTATATTATTCTTTATTATTTCCCATATTATCATTTTAATGATCAAAAACGCATTACCTATGGCTTTGGTTTCCTCGCCTTTTTGTTTCGCCTCGTTGAAATGTTGCAACATGATTTCTTTTAATTTATCAAACTTTGGGTGACCGAATGTTAAATTCTTTGGCATCTAAAACAAAATAAAACATATGATGCAGGTAACATTATGCATATTAAACCTTAAAAAATAGAAATTCTAAATTCCATTGCAGGTTTTTATGGAAAATACGACATCGGTCCTAACAATTGTAAACCGGCATACTTTATTTTTTTATGGGTAATTTACCCCAAGAGTTGAATGTCAAAATAAATAAAATTACAACCAAATAACTTACTTCGGGTATTGTCCCATCAGGTAAAATACTTCTGTCTAAAGAGAGGGGGTTGATTCCGAGATCATTCCTCAATTTGTCCAGAAACGCCATGAGTTTTTGGTCTGATTGTATCCAGGATTTCTCTGGATGTTCATCGAAGAAATTCAGGAACACTCGCGAGCCGTGTTTCACTAGCAGCTCGAGGCCGTGGTACAGGGCGATTAAGAATGTGAAGTCTTTCATTATGTAGCTATGTTTTGGATGCCTGTGGATTTTCAAATTGTATATTAATACTTTTTTAAATTTAATACATTTGTATTTAAAATATCAAATATTCGCATTTAAAATATCAAATCTAAGAAATTCATTAACATTTAAATATTCACCTGGCTCCACGTTCCCTGCTTTGGAATTCTTTGTACATCATGATTATCCGCCCCTTAGATAGGTTTCCAACATTTTGGGGTAAAATGTTGAGTTGCTTAAGTCTCCTCGCATACACATCCAAAATCTATAATATGACAATATAATAAATTAATGGTTTAGAAGCCAGCAAGCTCACATAAAAATGTCATTATACTACAGTGAAACCTGGATAAGTGAGCCTTGGATATATGAGAAACCTCTGTTATTTATAATTATAATAACATCCCGACACTTTTGCATTGAAATACCTGTTACTAGGAATTTTCAAACCTTTGTAACTGAGAGACTTTGTTTTTAGATTTTTTCAATGCTTACCTTTATAATTGGGACTTTGTTGCTAAATAGCCCATGTAAGTAAGACAATTTATCAAGCTTAGATAAGTTATAACATGTTTGTTTACAAACATTCTAATTCCTTCCATATTTGCTTTCTTTGTCACTACTAAGTGTTCATACAACAAATATGTGAATAAAAGTGCACAAGATGTCGAAACAAAAATGTAATTCTTTAACAGTCGCTGATAAATTAAAGTTATTATCAGATTATAATCGTGGAAAGTAGCGTGACGAATTATGCGCGAAATTAATAGTGGGACTCTCTATAAATAAGACAACTGTCATGTTAACCTGCCTATTTGGGAAACTGGTTAAATGAAAACCTCTATAATGGTAATAAAAAAATAAAGGTCCCTTCAGATCCCACTTATACAGGTTTCACTGCAGTTCAATTCTAAAACTTTGTATTGATCAGGGTGAGTTTAATAATTAATAGAGTTAAAGCTATTATTGTATTGTAATTTATATTTTAGTACAAAAATGTTTTAAGCAAAGCAAATAATTTCCTCAATACTGCATTATAATTTGCACATCGTTTGAGGTAAATACTCAAGAACCATGAGATTTTTCGTGATCGGTGAGGGTGATCAGCTTGAGCTGGCGAAGAAGATGAATATACTGGTACATTTTTATTTGCATAATCGCTCCATACCTGCTTTACACAAGCTTTAACATAACCCACAAATGAGTAAATAATTACAGATAAAAATCTAAATCAACAACCTTTTAATATATTAGTGTAAAACTTTATAAATAAAGAATAAAAAAGATCATACAGTTATCTGTAGATTCATGAACACACTTCAACATCCTTTGGACACATACATCTTTCACATATATATTTTTTTAAATTATATCAAAAAAATGGTTTACCTCAACATACTGCTGCCTTAAATAAGTGAGTTCAGGACCAAGTTCTATGATGACTGTATTTATTTTACGGGAATGACAATATGGTTCAACATCTTTACTAGTCTCTGTTCGTAACTCTAAATGAGCTATGTTAAGATTTTTTATAATCTAAAGAAAAAAAAAACACTCATTAAAATTATTATTCATATAAAAAATCACATTTATATCATAAGCTTCTATATTGATATACTGACTAGCACATATATTAAACATGAAGATCTTTCAGTCTTGAATTTGTATAGCAGACCAAAAATAGTAATAGCTATTGTTTTTAGTTGATAGAAAACTATCAATACATTCTCAATAGAAGCCTAGATTTGAGAAGTTAGTGATGTTATACTCCCCTAAGCATTTAAGTTCTATTTTGTGTAACTGATATTGATGGTTATTAGCGTTAGATTATAAAAGTGACGGAATTAGATTGTACTTGAGTCTCTCTAACAACTGGTTTAGGATGAATTCTTTCTATCCATTTGTACTATATCTATTTATAAATAATGGTATTGTTGAAATATGCTACTTATTAATTTTCATATTTTAAATAATTTTATATAAATACACATACTGTAATGACATCTTCAACTTTACTTCCTGGTGTTGCAGACAAAGCGAGAACTCTGAACAATGTATGCCCCATGTTTGCAAGTGATGAAATAATATGACAATATGCATAGTTTCCTCTTGCTTTATGTGCTTCATCTATAACCAAGCAACGAATTTTATCCCCTGGACATATCCCTGATTTTATGTCATTATCTATTACTTGTGGTGTAGCAAAAAACACTCTTTTTGTTTCCCATTGAGTTTTTCTTGTATTGACCTGCATATGACCTAGAAATGAAATAAAGAAAGACTTGGTCTATTGTTCAACTAAATATTTAAAAATGAGTCATAGAAATAATTCTATGGCTCATTTTTAAATATTTTTACTTTTATAAAACCACATTTTAAATGGCTAAATAGATTACTCCTACTTAAACTCTACCTGTCATTTCCACTGTATCTGCAGGGGGTATGGCTACAATATTATAACAGGCATCAATTTGCTGTGCTACCAGTGGTTTAGTTGGTGCTGTAAAGATTATTTTACCCATTGGATACCAACGATAGAAATTATACATTATAACTGCTGCAATAAAAGTCTTGCCCAAACCCGTTGGCAGACTTACCTGAAAAGTTAAAATTTTCAGTCCAACTATGCAAAATATTATATTTTCAATTATATTATTTTAAAACTTACAAGTGTGTTTTTTAAAATTGCAGCTTTTATTATATTGAATTGATAATCCCTTACTGGATAGTTTGTTGGATAAATCCATGTTTTCCCAGTTATTTTATCATATCCAATTGTTTCTCTGTCACTACTTAGTGCACTGAAATTAAGAACAAAATATAAGTATAACCTTTATATAGTTTCAAGAAATATTAAGTTGCTTAATAAAATACCTCAAACTTAAAACGTTATCTGTGTCACTTTTATTTAGATTATTGTCTTTAAAAATTGAATTTTCGAAATTTGCCGCCAATGTTGAATCATCAAACACTTCATTATCTGAATAGTCACCAATTTCCTGTATAGTATGTTCCATGATATTAATACCATTATAATAATAGTTGATACTGGACCATCAAAAAGTTTAATGTACTTTATAATATAAGTGTGAGCTCGTTATTAACAATAAAGAAATGTCAAGTATCTATTTTTGTATATTGGGATCTTTTTACAATTGCTATAAAGTTAATTTGTCACACTATTTAGTATTTATACTGGTAAAAGTTTGAGAGAAATATTTATATTTTGTGTTTGCTTATAATTGAGCGAAATCAGTATCAAACAAACATCAATGAATTATGACAATTCACAATTGACATTTAATGTCATTGAATGTCAATTGTCATAGACCATAGTTAAATATGGATTAAAAGGAAATTTTCCATCTGTGTAGTCTCCTTAATCTGTGGTCTTGTTGTTCCTGGTCTGTGGTTCATGGCGCTTTTTATTATGAGATATTTAAATTCTGAATCGTAATTATTTTCTGTTGTTGTAGATTACTCCTGTAGACCGATCATTCATTTATAGTTTTAATTTCATATTAAAGCGATTAAATTTCAAAATTACCGCTCAATCTCATTCGTGTCTTCCTCACAAAACGTGACACTGGCAGAATGTATTGCGTCTGTTAACGCAACTCTAGCAATAAAGAGAAAAAAAAAAGAATAATAATTAATAGCTTACATTTTACAACAATATCAAAATTTTAATATAATTATCTTCATTAATTTTGAAAATTTTTGCTCTAATACTTAGTATTTACATTTTTCTTACTTTTATGCATAATATCAGAGATCGTATAATAATAAGAGAAAAGACTACCTTTTGACAATTTTAGTCAATATAAATTATAAAAACGGAAATGAATTTATATTTATAGGTACCTAACTATATAAGGGAGTTAATATTTTTATTTGTCATTCATGGAATATTATCAATTATGGAATTAGAAGATGGCTTAGACGATTTATTAGCGGATATTAATGAACCGACATCACCGAAAAAATTGAAAACTGAGGATGAGACTTCAGCTCAACCAGGTGTTGTTTTATTTTATAATGTCAGATGTTTTTATAAATAAAACTACAAAATTAGCCATCATTTCTACTACTGCATTATAATACAATATATTGTCTACATTAAACATTTTATATAAATAATCAAGTACAACATTATATGTCAAATTTTGTTTAATATTTTAATTTTTTTTCCCAGGAAGTTCAAAACCTGCTGTATCTAAGACACATTGTGTTTTAGTTAATCAAAAACAGGTGCTTGAAAACATATTTTCTTAATTTGTTATTAGTTTTTAATCATGAAATGTTTAAGTACTACAGTTTTACTATACACATAAGTAATAAAGTGTTGTCTAGTAAAGTTTTACAATAATTTAACTTTAATGTTTCAGCGTGGAAATCCTTTGCTGAAATTTATAAAAAGTGTTCCTTGGGAGTATGATGATATTATACCAGATTACGAAATAGGAAAAACAATATCAATTTTATTCTTATCGATTAGATATCATAACTTGAATCCAGACTACTTAAATAACAGATTGAAAGAATTAGGTAAAAAATATGAATTAAGAGTTCTCCTGCTTCAGGTAATTTACCTGCATGCTCTTTAAAAAATAATCTATACATATAATAAAATTGTAACTAAGTCAAATCTGTATATTTAATATCTTTTGGAAAATCTTATTGAAATAGACATTATTATTGATGCAGAGGCCGAATCTAAAGTGTTTAGAATTTTTGTCTGTCGGTGTGTCTGTTACAGCATCACAGAAAAATCACTGAAGGGATTTTGATGAAATTTGGTATGGTCATAGCTGGTAATCTGGGTCAACATATAGGATACTTTTTACCGCGGGAAAATATCTCATCTCTGAGAAATATATACTAAACGTGAAAACGTAAGTAGGGCCAAACCCAAGTCAAGCGAGGGTGAGTTTGGTTGAAAACGGGTTATCTTTATTTTTTTTCTCTGTGTGTATTTGCAATCAGCCCTAAGACTATGAGCAAATCTGTTCTGTGATGCTGTCATGCGGAGTGGCTTCCCATTGGAAGCATCTACTCATCTGCTGCCTAGAGCTACTGTCGGTCTTCTAGCTCTAACATATGATGATGTTTTAGTTGTCTCACATACTGGTCCATGGTGAGCTGGCGCGCGAGTTCATTAGGATGACAAATTAACCGCTCTTTTTAGCTGCCAAACTCCGAATTTCCTCTTTGATTGTTCTTGTTTCAAGATGCTCGTGAACTTCATTGTTGGTTATGTATCATGGTACTTTTGCAATTGCTTTTAGGATCTTGTTCTGTTGGCGCTGGAGTATATTTATGTTGGAATCGCTTGCGCTGCCCCATAGTTACAGACCATATGTCCAAATGGGCTTGAGGATGATTTTATATATAAGTAGTTTGTTGTCCAAAGAGAGTCTCGAGTTCGTTCCTAGCATCCAGTATAGGCTGTTGTACTTTAGCTGAAGTTCTTGCTTTTTACATTTAATGTGGTGCCTCCAGGTTAGTCTACGATCAATGTGTAAGCCAAGATATCTTACATGGTCGCTGTGGGGTGGAGTACACTGGCCCAACTTAACAGGTGGGCAGTCTCCTTTTTTACCGGTGGTAGGACTCTGTCAAGCCTGAGGAGTCCGACTGGATGGGTACCACCCCCTTATCTATTTCTGCCGCCAAGCAACAATGATTGCATTGTTGTGTTCCGGTTTGAAGGATAAGGTAGCCAGCGCAATTACAGGCAAGAGGCATATCATCTTAGTCCTCACAGTGACAACGCACCTGTGGTTCTGCATTTTTGTTACTTAAAACCTAAGTGCATGAACCGTAGGTGTTATGGGCGACAGGTACTGCTTTCCATCAGGTAGTCTGTCTGCTCGTTTGTCACTGAATCTCATAAAAAAAAAAAAAAAAAAAAAAAAAGGGTAAATGTCACCTGTACTGACTTTGCAGCACTAGCCTTTATTTTCCATTTTTGGAGCCATTCATTTACTTTGTTGAGGCCTTTCTGCAAGTTCTCTGATGCCAGTCTTGGATCCTTATTACTTGCTAATATAGCGGTGTCGTCTGCAAATTTAGTTGTGGTTATCCCTGGCGTTAGTGGTAGGTCAGCAGTGTACAACGTGTAGAGCATGGGGCCGAGAACAGATCCTTATGGCACCCCGGCGTCAATCTCTTGGAACTCAGAAGTGGCGTCACCTTCTTTCACATAAAATATGCGATCCTCGAGGTAAGATTTGAATATTGCAAAGTATGAGTGGGAAATGTTGTGCTTGATCTTATATAGTAGACCTTTATGCCAGACCCTGTCAAATGCCTGCTGGATATCCAAGAACGCTGACGAGCAGTATTCCCTTTGTTCTAAGGACTTTCTTAGGGCGTCACATACTCTGTATGCTTATTTCACTGTGCCATGGCGTTCTCTAAAGCCAAATTGGTGATCTGGTATCACTTTACGCTCTAAGAGGCTTGGCATAATTCTGCAAAGTATTGTTTTCTCCAGTACCTTGGATAGAGTGCAACAGACTGATTGGACGATAGGATGTTTTTTCGGTCATTAATTTGCCAGCCTTGTAAATCATGATAATTTCCGAGACTTTCCACGCACTCGGGAAGTACCCTATTCTTAACATGGCGTTGAAGATGATCGTGATAAAGACAAAAGCCTTTCTCGGTAGTTCCAGCAATACTTCTTTAGTTATCAGATCGTAACCCGGTGCCTTTTTACTGTCCAGCCTTTTGATCGTTTTCATGAGTTCTGCGGGCGATACAGGTCTAGGGGGAAGGTCCATTTGAAGGTCTTGTTTTAGAATGAGATCAACATATTCTTCTGATGAGTTGTCTAGTGTTACATTCGGTGTGAAAACGCTTGTTAGTTGATCCGCAAACAAGTCCGCTTTGTCCTGGCTAGTTCTGGCCCAACCGTTTTCCTTTTTATTGGTGTTTTGTTAAGTTTTACAGGTGGTAGGACTCTGTCACCGGTGGTAGGACTCTGTCAAGCCTGAGGAGTCCGACTGGATGGGTACCACCCCTTATCTATTTCTGCCGCCAAGCAACAATGATTGCATTGTTGTGTTCCGGTATGAAGGATACAGTAGCCAGCGCAATTACAGGCGAGAGGCATATCATCTTAGTCCTCACAGTGACAACGCACCTGTGGTTCTGCATTTTTGTTACTTAAAACCTAAGTGCATGAACCGTAGGTGTTATGGGCGACAGATACTGCTTTCCATCATGTGGTCTGTCTGCTCGTTTGTCACTGAATCGCATAAAAAAAAAAAGTGAACGGGTTATCTAAGGCAAAAATTCTTTTTGCCTTAGATAACCCGTTAACTGAGGAAGGCTATAGAGTATAGGCTTATATATCACTAGCTTTTGCCCGCGATTTCGTCCGCGTGGAATAGTGACTGCTCGCAGAGATACCGGGCTGCGACCAGCGCCCTCTCCCCTCACGACCGCCCCGCCCTCGCCTTGCATCGGGCTGAAAGCGCGCTCCCACATAGTCCGCGTAAACTTAAATATGTATATTTTAAAACTATGATATCTCCTAAGATATTCATTGAAATCAAATGATGTCAAGGGCAATTTTGTTCAAAATTAAATACTTGTGATGAGTAAAGTATTTATTTTGTTAAGGATTAATATCATATTTATAAAAACACCTTCGGAAGTAATGAATTATTTTAGAACAAATTTGATTACCGTAATAAGGGTTATATCGAGTCAACCTTAAAAAATAGACATATGCCGTCACGGACTTTTTTTAGAACTTTTAAAGGGTAACAATTTCGCCATACACGATTTTTGCGTAACTTTAACTGTTTACGCAGCACACGCAACGGAAGCTCTCAAAAGGAATAATTTTTTCCCGTTTTTGCAACCTATTGGTCGGTTGGTTGGTTGGTTGGTCGGTTTTTGTTCCTATTAGTCGTAGCGTGATGTTATATAGCCTAAAGCCTTCCTCGATAAATGGACTATCCAACAAAAAAAGAATTTTTCAATTCCAACCAGTAGTTCCTGAGATTAGCGCGTTCAACCAAACAAACAAACAAACTTCACCTTTATAATATTAGTATAGATAATGGAAAAATGTACCGTTCCCTTTGTTCTTGTCTAGGGATGAACCCGAAGCGAAGCAAGGGTAAGTCTCTAGTAATAAATATAAAATAAATAATTGCTTGTGAAAAAATTGTTAAAAATTAGTATTTATTATAAGTTAGGTGAAATGAACATGATTATATTATTTCTAATAAAATCATTGTAGATTGACTTAAAAGATCCACATGCAGCCTTAAAAAACTTAACAAGAATATGTCTTTTAACTGATATGACTCTTATGTTGGCATGGAGCCCTGAGGAATCTGCAAAGATTATAGAAAACTACAAAATATTTGAGAATAAACCACCGGACAAAATTATGGAAAAAATTGAAAATGATCCTCATCAAAAGGTTAGAATTTTCTTTATTAAATGGAAATCAAATAATTTGTTGGTGCTATATTTATTAATTTCACTTATTAATTGGCTTGTTGATATGTCCAATACAAATCTTGATTATGTATATATTTTCTTATTTCATTTATTCCTTGGTCAAAAATAATAGTTAAATATTTTTTTTAGATAATCAATGCTTTATCATCTATTAAGCCAGTGAACAAGACTGATGCAATGACACTTATCACTAAATTTGGAACATTGGAAAATATAATAAAAGCTAGTCAAAATAAACTTGCAGAATGCCCAGGTTTCGGTGATACCAAGGCTAAGAAACTTTACAAAGCTCTTCATGAGCCGTTTTTAAAAAAAGACAATGTAGATAAAATTGTAAATAAGGCTGATGAGTTTTCAGGAAGCTTAAGTGTAGAAGATGTGGAAAAAATTGAAAGTGAAATTCAAGAAGAAAAAGTTGTTTAATGAAATATGTTAGTATAAGTGCAAGTGATTTTAAAATAAGAACTATATATTTAGGATAAACAATAATTTTAAAATAACTAAGCCAAAAACTACATTTTCAATAAAGTTTTTTAAAATATTAAAAGTGGGTATTCTCTTATTATATAACCAAATGAAACTACTATTTTAAATGTGTAGATGTGCATGTGTTGTGTTGAAAAATTAATTATTATTTTTGAACTAATTTTACATAAACAACATCCAATATTTTAACACCTGGATTATTTCTGAGAAATTAATTGTTAACTGACACGCTGGCGTACTAGAGATTCTCAACAGATTAAGGCTTTTATTTCAAGCTTAAATATCTATTGAATCATTTTGGTGCAGACGAATGAAAATAATTAATTAACCATGTAATAGGCACTTACATGCATTTCAATGATGTTCTCTTTCTGTCTAAAAAAATATGAATTAAAAACACATGGGTATATAGTCCAAGCGAAATGCGGTTTGGAAACAAAATATTGAAAACCTGAAATGATTTATGATTTTAAAATGTTAGCAGATATATAAGGAATAGAAATTTGTAAAATGCCCCCGATGCCTAGCTACCCCCGAGAAATGGCGGGACGCAAAGCGTTGAAAAATAGTTTTTTTCAATTTCCGGTTTACTGTGACGTTCTATCGAAAAATGTTTTGTACTAAAGTTGTAGGTTAAGTAAAAATCTATAACTTTTATAGATAACACTTTTTACAATAACCTCAAAGTTTTCGAGACATTTGCAAATAACTGTTTTTAATTTTTTCTTAGTTTTTTAATTTTAATTTCTAGAATAGTCCTTTGATTTTCGTGAAACTAAGGAAATGTAATCTTCGAAATATATATAGTAAATAGAAAAAAATTGAAATTGAAATGTTTTGTGATTTCCGAGAAAAGTATATTTTATGGTCTCGAGAGGCTGAAAATCACCCTCAACTTCAAGTGGACGTTTAGAATTAAAAAAAAAATCGTTCAATTTTCAAATAGGGCTCATTCTTTTCGTCTTGAACTCTACTTTTTGAATAAATAAAAACATTGTATGGTCGCCCTGTAAGAACACTCTTAAAAATAGAATAAATTGGAGAAATCGATAATTTTTTCTGTGTAAACTACATTTTTTTAAATTATCATTCAAAAAGTGTACTTTATTGACCAATTTTTATAAACTGATTACTACAATGTGTTTTTCGGGAAAAAATTAAAAAAAAAAAAACGGTAACCTTAAGTTTTTAATTTGACGCTTATTATTTATACAATGTCGCCGTAAATATTCCAACTTTGCAATTTGACGAGTCGTGAAAAAATAATAAAAATTGGAATTCACGTAAAGTATAGTGTTCTTTTATTTATTTATTTATGGAAAACATACAGCTTATTACATATAAATAGAATTAATAATATATAGATAGATACATTAGCCAAAAATAGTTTTCACGAGTAGAAAGAAACACAATGCAAAGATATATCAAGTCTTATGTTAAATGGTACCTATTTACATAAAATAAAAATAAATAAAACCAAAAAAGAAACTCTAATCCATAATTTTGTAGTGTAATGAGAAATTTCTTTTGTTAGTGTAGTGTAATGAACATTAAAAAATAAAGGTGCTTCGGGCATGTGTCAGAGGAGGGAGGAGGTGGGAGGGCAATTGCCCCATTCCCCCCCCCCTCCACCCCCTGGACCCGCATCTGTTTTGGTCGAGAACTTCTACCACGAGCAAATATGTAGAAAAAATAGAAGGTATTAGTTGACAGAACTTCTTTCAAGTATCTGGAACATTCTAAACCTGACCTACACAGACCAACTTGAAGCAATTAGGAACTGCTATTCATAAGTAGGTATGTATATAAATTTATAAAATTAGTATATATATAAATTTACGAAATTTATAAAATTAGAAAAATAGTTTAATGTGAATCATATACGTCCAACAGAGGCAGTGGTAGCCCAGTGGTAATGCGCTTGCTCCACCAAATGAAGTGGAATTTCTGGGTCACGTTGCCTCTGATACTTTCATGTGTGAATCATTTCCTACTTGATAACCACATGTTTTACGGTGAAGGAAAATATCATACGGAAACCTGCATGTCTGAGAGAACCTATAAGCAAGTTTTCAAGAGACATGTGCATTCCGCCACTCCGTACTTGGGCAGCATGGTTGATTATGGTCTGATCCCTCGTATTGAAGGGAAGCCTGTGCCCAGCAGTGGGACGTTATGAAGGACTGAATACAATACATACAATACATGCCCAATAGATGGCGTTATATATATCGATTTGCTATTTGATATTTGTTTTTAATTAGGAAAACAAAATAGATCTCAAAATGGTATATTCTGGTATTAAATCATAAAATGATCTCAATAAAGGATAATGAAGAAATGCATTCTTAAATAAAATATTCGTATTAGGTACTGATGTTAGACTGCGTACCTATGTATAAGTGGCACTGTTTACATTTTATAAGTTATAGATACGACAGTTACTAACTGAAAATGAAATACATATAGAAATAAATTTTACTAAACTGCATTTTAATAACAGCCCGATTATTATTTAGAATTTTGGTTATCCAATTGTTTGTACGTTATAGTATCGTAGTGTTATGTAATCTGCGGTAGGTCAAAATTATTTATTTTATAGTATCGACGTACGTTGTACACTTATACTTAGGATTGAGTTATATATGAGGAGCTAACAGCGGTAACCACTACTTTTCTAAATTCTCCTTCAAATATACAGAAAGAGAACAGGTGTAAACACCATTAGATAAAATCATGCCGGTATCCAATGTTGCCCCTTAAATTTCTGTTCAGTTAAGTCTTGTAAAACGAATACAATATTAGGTAGGTACTTTATACTTATATTCATAGATTTTTTGATATAGTATTGTAAATTACAAGTAATATTGCATTATAGAAATTCCTGAAATTTATTAGTAGGTTTCTATTTTTTATGTTTTGAGTCTTGTTTTGATACGATAGATTTATATATTACAGTATTTAAAGATATTGATATCATCATCGATGTACATATTAGGCTGTACGAACGGATGTGTAGGAAGGAAAAAGTACATTTTCTGTTTTGATAATACTCTTCACTACGTAGCAAAAGACAAGGGGTGAACAAAAGTTGTATCCAGATTAAAATATACACCAGTAGGTAGAGGCGCATTTTATATTAAGACAACTATAATACTAGCAAGAGCAAAATCCTAAAGAAAGCTGAATCTCGATAAAAGAAATACCTATACATAATTGCCAATCAAGAAGTTCCAGCTAAGTCTATATGGACAATGTCAGATTTTTGTAAAAATGATAATACTACAAAATCTGAAATATCCGAAAACAACAATTTTATTATAATTACTTGATTTAATTAACACAGCTATTATTTCGGGGTCTATATTCTGTACATAATTCGTTACAGACTTACAGTCATTGTTTAAAAAATATATATATGTATACAGATTTCGCTAAGTTACTGTTTTATTATATGTATAGATTATTATTAGAAACTAAATAATTTTTAATGGCGTTGATAATATTTTATCTATTAGTGAGAACGGACTCGAAAGTTGAAACAAGAAAATTATGTAAGTAATCGATTTCTATACAATCTAATTTAATTGACCAAAATACTTATTGGTATCTAGGTATTTCTATATTATGTTTAGGTTTGCATACCCGAAGGGTACCAACTGGGGGACCCTATTACTAAGCCTCCGCTGTCCGTCCGTCTGTCTGTCAGCGGCCTGTAGGTATTTCATAAACCATCATTTTCAGAGAGTGTGTAAGTATATCTATAGCCGCTAAAACAATAAAAAACCAAGATATCCAATTTCAAAATGGCCGCCATGCAAATAAAACAAAACGATTGCCTGATTTTTTTTATTTTTATGCCGATATCCTCCAAAGTGGTGGTAGCCTAATGCTAAGGCGCTCGTTTAATAAATCAAGTGAAGCGGGTTCTTTCCCAGGTTCCCAAAGTGGAGGATTTCTGCCTTACCACTTCCGCATAGAGGCCCAGCCGTGGGACGATAGAATGATCTGAAATATTAATATTAAGTAAGTAATATTGGCTTATGAATAATAAAACATTAAATATAACAAAATAGGCATTTGATGCAGGAATTTTTAATAAAGTAATTCGGACTCGCACTTGGAAGTTTTTTCAACAAGAATGTATTCTCTTCTATTTTTAGGAATTTTAGCGAAAGATATATATGTACAATATAAACACTTATATAAATTAGGCTGTTATTTCTTTTTTAAACTTGTACATCTTCGATGAGCTTACTTCAGTGTCCGTTGTCAAATTCAAAGGCTTGTTCGACTGTATGTGGCGCGCGGTGTTCAAAATAGAATATATCAACAGCGTTAAACCGGCTTCGTCAGCGGTTGGACGTAGCGATGCTTTTGCCTCGCGTAAACAAAAAAAAAATAGAGGCGGGAAAATAATTCTTTATTTAAATTAATATTTGAAAATAAAATATTTAAAACTAGTTTTAAATGGCATTTGATAGAAAATAATAATAATCAAAATATAGACATTTTATGCAAGTGTTAGTACATTTTTATATAGGAGTTGCCGATATTTTCAGTGAATATTTTGAGTTAATATTTATTTAACATTATTGAATAAAACTAAAGGAACTTACATCTCGTGATTGACTTGGTTATGTAAAAGTGTAACGTTTTCAAACAATAGGTGTGAAGTAAACTAAGTGTGAACTGTTGGGAATATAACAGTCTTTTTGTGACTAGTATCCAATTATATTGTGGGAACTAATTACTGAAGATAATTTAGGTAAGTTTCTAGTGTTGCATATAACTTTCTGTAATATTTAATGAATATTGTTAATTACTAGAATTTTTGTCATCAAGTAAAATTATAATGAAATATTTTTTGAAGAGTTATGGAAGCCAGAATTTGATAATATTCCATATCTATTTATTCCCAAAAATTAATTTAAGCCTAATTTTGAATGCATGTATTAATTTACCTTATTTTTCGATTAAGAGTGACCTTATCTCAAATTAGGTAAATTTTAAACCTGAATATATTTAAATAAAAATAAAACTTTTAAACCCACCACGTTCAGTTCACATATTCTACTCTTTGCTTATTCATTTTAGGGATATAAAATCCATTTATTAAAACTATATAAGATAAATAATTTTATTATTTTCTACAAAATTTAAATAAAAATGGAAATTTTATCATTTCGTTAAATATTTATTAGAAACTAAACGATTTTTAATCACGTTGGTGATAATTTACCTATTAGTTAAAATAGACTTAAAACAAGAAAATTGATTTTATAATTACTTTATAACATTAAATATAATTTAATTTAATAGATGATATCAAATAATAAGTCTAAAGTTTAGAGTTAAATAATGTTAACGACATCGCATAGGTGAATCCTACAAAATAATTTTGTAAATAAGTTTGTATTATGTATACAATATAAAATACTAAAAATAAACACTATGTATATCCTACACACATTTCATTATAATATTTAAAATTATAAATGAACATCAAAGAATCTCACATCCAATTCCCAACAGAGCTACGGAGCTTTCTTCACCTTATCGCTCATATTATTTCAAAAGTACTTGTCATAAAAATAGCTTACTATTATTCTAAATACTGTAATTTATAGTAGTAATTAGTTTTGCAGTACGGTAATTTCTTATTGTGAGTAAAAAATAATACAAGTCTTCTTTTGGTAGTGGTTAGCACTTATTAAAACTACATATTTAGAACAGGTGAATCAAGCACGTGCCATGGTCAGGTGGAACTTCCACTTTTTATTACTTCTTGCATCCAGATGCAGTTTACGTTGATAAACTACCATGTTATTTTCTTTTATTGCCTGTTTAATTTGAAATAATCGAACATCTCACAATAAACGAACAATATTTTACTCTACTATACTTTATCATTGGAGAAATTTGAAGTTCTTCAGAGAATAAAATATCAATTGTTACGAAAGTTAATACGAAGTATTTACTTCTTACATCCAAACTCACAAACCTTTTTATTATATTAACTAGCGGCTCACCCTCGCTTCGCTCGGGTTCGCCTCTAGACAAACAAAAACAAATCTATCCCACGGAAATTCTTTAATTTTTCCGAGATGAAAAGTATCTCAGATGTTGACCGGGGATATAAAGTACCACCATACAAAATTTCATTTAAATCGGTCCAACAGTCCTGGAGATTAGCCCGTACAAATAGACAAACAGACAGAGAAACAATAAATTTGAAAAAAAAACTGCATTTGTTCTATTTCTCTTCTTAAATGCCCCTGACTCGGTTTTTAGCATTTTTTTTCTATGTACACATTTGACCTCTACAATTTTATTATATGTACCTATAGATACATACGATACGATATACTAGCGACTTACCCTCGCTTCGCTTGAGTGCGTTCCTAGGCACGCGAATTTTATTCAAAATTTCATGTTTTTAATATTTTTGTGTGGAACCCTATTCTTTTTCTTAAATAAAAGTAGCCTAAGTTACTCCTTATAAATAAATATGTAGGGACATTAACACACAGCACCATCTAGTTCCATGGTAAACTACGGGCCTTGTGTTATGGATATCAGATAGTTGATATATTAGACATATATTACGTCATCAGACATACATCAGGTGCCAGTGAAAGTCCTGTCAAAATCGGTCGAGCCATTTTGAAGATTAACCGGAATAAACATACAGACAGACAGACAAAAAATTTAAAATTTATAAGTACCGTATATACGTACTTTCATATGTACCTATTACCTACTACTACCTATTTAGTAAAAAGCTGTTATTTTGACATTACAAACAGACACTTCAATTTTATTTATATGTATATATCTGTATATAGATGTATGTATGTAGATATTAAAAGAAGAATATTATATCAAGTTAGAATGATCGTTTAATGAAAATGGAAAGATAACTATTTATTTTTTTGTTAGTAAACATGTAGGTGATGTCAGAGTCTCTATATTCGAACAAAAGTTATAATAATAATAGCGACCAATATAATGCGCCGCGCCACGGCCATTTGACTCGTGCCGTCTCGCGGGTCGGCGCACGCACAGCCTCCGGTTTTGCTCCTTTTGCCTCACGCTTTTCAAAGTTCATATTTATGTACGTACCTGCGCCTGTGTGTATACTTCTAAAGCACACGTGCGTTGTAAGAGCCCCTTGTTTGGTTTTGTATGCTTATAGATTTTACCTTGCTTTCTATGTAGCAGACGTTTGTAGTACCTAATCAAAGTGAATAATATCATAAGTAAATCAATAAGGGCTTATCGTATGTTCAACCTATGTAAAGTATAAGCAGAAGTCAATATGTGAATGCTTTTCATTTTTGACATAAAATAAAGAATTGTCGAAAATTCCACATAGGTAGATACAAATAAAATCAAGTAGTAAAATATTTGACACTATTTCTTGCAATCATTATTTCTCGCAGCAGACGTGTACGTGTATATTTGAAAGTGGCACGGTAGTGATATTAACACGTATTATAAAATAAAAAAAAGAGCCACGTACGTGACTCTATCAATTGCAAGACGTATGTTCTACTAAGTAATTTTAAACTTAAAAAAAAAATATTATTTTCATCAGCTCAAAATTGTATGAATACTGATCGGCCGGATCGGTGTGTCTGATTAGAGTCTAGTACAATGGTCGCGGGTTCGATCCTGAACAGTATGAATTGAAATATCGGCGGAATGCCATGTTTGCACTTTCATATTATGTTTATCTATCATTATTTCTACATTATGGAACGTAATATAGCAATAAAGCAAAATAAACTAGTAGGGAATAACATTCGTGCGTGTAATAAAAAATTGAGTTACTTAGAATTTATCACTTTTTTTATTTCAAACCTTACTTTAAGGATCTTTACTCTTTGGTGAAACAGATTAGCTCACCCAAGTTTTTGTTTCATAGTCAGGTACCTACCTATATATTATTATATGTATATCACTAAGTTATGTCTCCACTTGAAACTGTACAAGAAAGCTTTCAAAGTAATGTCTTAATATTATTTATTACTAATGGAACACTTGAAACAGCCCTTACGATCGAACTGTTCCAACACTTCATTTTTGTTCTCAAGAAATATGGAAGCACTTTAGGAATTCTGAATTTTTTTCTGTTTCATTTATTGCATTTTTAACTGTCGCCCTTAAGTATGTCCTTTATACATATAATTTCTTAAGATGTGAAAAACTAAATAACTTATATTAACTCACGTTAAACTTATTTAAGATTTTTCTCTAAAATTAGCCTTAATATAATTAAATTACTATTACAAATAAGGTAGAATGTATGTATGTGTATATGTTTGTTACTCCTTCACGTGGCTACTGACGTGTCTACGTGACTAATAAGTGAGTAATTACTGTAATACTAATGTCCTGACCGATTCTGGTCACGGCGGCCAATCTCATTGGGACTACCCAACTGCGCGGGAGATATTATAGTGCACAAGTGTACGCGCAGATACAAGTGCACTCTCTATTCATGTCACTCTCATACTCTGGTGGGACGACTACTCCACACGACCGGTGAGAGTTAAGGCGAAGGACCGACGGCTTTATGTGCTCTCCGAGGCACGGGGGTGAAACACCGCCAACTTCCCAACTCCGGGCTGTTACAGAGGCTTACTATACAGAAAGACTCAATAACTAAACATGGCCCGACCCGAGACTCGAACTCAGGACCTTCGGGAGTGCAGCCACACATGCTAGCCACTACACCACTGAGGCAGGCAGATGAAATTACTCTAATACCTAATACATAGATAGTCTGGCACCCAGGGACTGAGCGAAGTTTGGGTAAGTTGCTAATAACCGATATGTACTCGTATATTTTTTATATTTTCTTTTTATATTGGAACATTAACACATAGCACCATCTAGTTCCATGGTAAGCTACTAGGCTTGTGTTATGGATACCAGATAATTGATACACTACACATATATAACTTTAAATACTGTATACATATTATAAATATAAACATCCATGCCTGGAGTACAAACATTCGTGCTCATCACACAAAAGAATGCCCCTAGCGGGACTCGAACCCGCGACCGCTGGCGCAACTAGTAGGTCACTACAAACTGAGCCAAACGTGTCGTGATACGTACTCGTATATCTCAGGAAATTAGGAACCACTTTTGTTTCATTCATCACATTTTTTTGCTGTTGCTCTTAAGTATGCTTTTTATTGAAAGTAGTTGATACATAATAACCATTTTAAGGCCTCCAGGATAATTTCTAAGATATTAACTGACACACCGGTGTGCCCGAGTCCCTCAACACGTTAAAGTTATTTTAAAACGTGAATAACTAAATAAGTTATGTTAACTCGAATTGAGTTTATTACAATTATTCTCTAGAACCAAACTTTAATAATTACTAGTTTTCTATGTAGGGCACAAATAGAAATGATTAATATAAATTAAAAATACTTAGGTATATTATATGAATTTCACATATATAACCTTATTATATATTTATTGTAATGCGTTTTAAAAGAAATAATAAATTGTTCTGTAGACGTCGTGAGTAACTAAGTACTGACGAGTCCATAAAATAAGCCTAAATATGTCGTGACATCTGCGTTCTGTAATAATATAAAGTACCTATATAAAAAAACGGGTTTCATATGCACACATTAGAGTAAATGTATGTAATCACAAAGTTTGATATAGTTAATGTAAATAAAAAAGTGTTAAAGCTGGCTGGGTTTTAAGATGTAATATTAAAATTTCGACCTCTATCTGTTTGGTAACTTTATACGGCTAAACTACAAAGCCGATTGCCATGATTTGGCCTCAGAGGTAGCTTGTATGTAGAGTTTACTTTTAATTACAGTAATAAAAAGTTAACACAATATGTTATTTGTAACATAAGATGGTAAAATTTGGTATAAATTGACGTGAATATTCTTTAATATTTAAGACTAGCGACTCAACTCTTTTAAATTTTATTATAATTTCTCAGAGATGAGATATTTTCTCTCTGAGTGGTTATCGCGTGATACGGTTTCAGACTGACAGACAGACAGACACAAATTCGAAAAACTATAGATTCGGCCTTTGTATCGATAATAATGACTATTTCAATAAGATTTTCCAAAAAATATTTTATGTAGAGATTAGATTCAGAACTTTATTATATCTATAGATATCTTACATATTTAATATTAACAACTCACCCTCGCCTTGCTCGTGTTCGCCCCTAGTAAAAAACAAAAACAAATTTATCCCACGGGAACCATAAATTTTTTTGGGGATAAAAAGTAGCTTATGTGCTATTCCAGATTATAACCTATCCCTGTGTTAAATTTCATTCAGATCCGTTTAGCCGTTCTGGCGTGATTGAGTAACAAACATCCATCCAAATTTTCGCATTTATAATATTTTATGAAATTAGTATGGATTAATGGGATTATTTAACATCTATCAACACTAAGGTCAAAATTTGAGATTAGTCATAGGTACAAAAAACCTCCTGTGATATATTTATTAACAGTTAAAAGTTTGTTTGTATAAGATAAATATACATATATAGAGATTACTGCACACCTTTCGACTAACCATTAAATATGATATGACTTCTAATCTTTACAATAAAGTATATTTTTTGTTTAGCTCCCCGTCATATTTTATTAATAGTCTTCAAATATGATTGACTCACAGAAGTTACTGTTGCGGTATTAATCAAATTTCTGTAATTCCCGTGTATTAGGTATTTGTTTACTTCTTGTTGCACATTTACGTTATTTCTTGACACGTATAAACATAAGCTTCCGTAGCATCTTTAAATAAATTTCAAGCAGAAGCGTGTGTTTGCGCAAGTGATATCGAGGAGTTAACCCCGATTTTTGTTAAATTATCGATTTCGATAGATCGGAAGTGATCGAGCTTCTGTCCGAGAATAAATCTGTTTGCTTTGTATTTAGAAATACTGTTAATGTAAGCAGACCTTAAGCAATACATACTGAATTGAAAGAAATATACCAAATATACAATTTAAATTGCTTACAGTGCATAATCTGGCAGGCTTGAATTATATAAACATAACTTTGCTTATTCCAGTAAAGTATGCTTTAATCTTCTTCATCTTAAATTCAGAGTTTCTTACTAACTTTGAAACTTAGTTACCTTTAAAGGGCTGTTTCTTTGAAGCCGTAGCTGATAAAAATTGTACTATTTATAGCCGATAAAAATTTTACATTTACGTAGGATAATCTAACAAATATATAGTAAAAAAGAATAGTAAAAAAAATATGTGATTTATATAAGGAGATCTATGGATAGCTTATTTAATCTTTTTGTTTTTGGTTGATTATAAAATGGTAGGTCAAATATGGTGTGATTATAGTGCTCATAAAAAAAGTGTAGTCTGTTGGCGCTACCTCTTTAAAGCACTCGCAAGTCGCATATACGTGTAGCAAATATGTAGCTAAAATGGCATATACAATGTTTTCTCTCAACGTCACTCTATTATTGTTTGAAAAAAGACAATTCATCACGTTCCGCTTAACGTTTAGCTCAAGACTCCACTTAGTAATATATAGGTAGCAATAAATACTTAGGCTTTGAAATGCAACAAAAATAAAAATCTAACTGGTATTCCAAAGATAAGCGCGTTAAGTTGACGCGCTAAGTTAGGCGTTGCGCGTGCACAAAAACTCTTCACCTCTATGTAATAATAGTATATATGTGTATCATATAAGTACACATAAATATAGATGATGATCAAGGTTTTAATAAATCACACTTCCTTACTTACCTACATTATAAATACAAAAGGATATTTTTCACCTTATTTTTCTTTCACATAGAGATTTTTGTACAGTGATTACCATATACCATTACCATCACCATAAAGCATTATTACAACGATAACATATTTTATGTATGTTATGCATGTTCATATTAAAGATTGAAATTGATATTGATAGAAACTAAAGTCAATTACAGTGACCTAAGGAAACAATTAATTGAACAATTTGCTATGCAAATAAAATATATTTAAATAATCAAAATAATAGATGATGATGTTAAATAATATCATAAAGTAATGATTACTCAAGTAATAAAGCAGAATCCACGCGAGGAATGCGGTTAGAGTAGACGATGGCTCGTCATTAGGTGGCGACGGTAGTGAGGGACACTGGAAACTAATGAGTGCCCTACCTTGTACCTTCCGTGTGCATTCTCTTATAAAAGCTTAATTACGATGCCTCAAGTTCTTTTGGCTTCTTTATAATAACAAATAATTCATAATATAGTTTTTTTATTGCTTTTATATATTAGGTATATTTTTAAAATTAATAATGAATAATGAATGAAATCTCTATACAGATAAATAAAATTGGAGTGTCTCTTTGTAATATTAAAATAACCGCTTTTTACTAAATGCATATGGATGTATACGCTACATATACCAAAACAAGATTTTTTACAATTTTTGTCTGTCTGCTTGTCTGTGTGTTCCGGCTAATCTCTGAAATGGCTGGACCGATTATGACGGGATTTTCACTGGCAGATAGCTGATGTAATAAGAAGTAACTTAGGCTACTTTTATTTTAGAAAAAGAATTAGGGTCCCACGAAAAGAAATTAAAACCAAATTAATTAATTAATTTTGACGAACCCGAGTGAAGCGAGGGTGAGTCGCTAGTAAATATTATAATACATGTTATGCACGTATTATTTATATTGATTTAGCAGTCGCCTGATAGTCGTGTATTTCATGTCACACTTTTGTGAAGTTAGTAATTATCTAGAAATAGAAATGGATAAACGTTTTAACTTTGCTTAGCTATTTTAATTTTAAGGGCCCAATGAAGTGGAAGCACGTGTAACGGGCAGTCAAAGTACGGTATTACATGCATCTCATATCATTTTGAATATTATTGTATTTTTGCAACTTTTTCTTTTATTAAATAAATGTTTAATAGGTACCTAATGTAACAGTAACAAATAGACTTATTTAAGTATCAGTGTAAATTAAATTTATATTGAGTACAGTGCATTTTACATAAATTAAGTAGTTTCACTATAATTTTAAATGTGTCTTTTGTTTCGCTGAGTTGGATTACTAATTTCCAAGTTGATATTCCGAGCATGATAAATTCTAACGATATTTTATCATTTCAGATACGCTTTCAAGATGTCACGATCTTATGAAATGTACCGTGCATGTATCATCAAATTGGCGGAGTGGTAATTAACATGGTGGCCACGATGGCGACTCCCGCGCACAGTCTTTACTTGCATGGCAATGAGCTCAGGCCTCAGCACTCCAGGGAAAACTCGAGAGATTCTGGAATATTCCACACTACGAAAGGCCTTTGGAATGCACCAGGACAGAATAATTGCTTTTTAAACAGTGCTGTACAGGTAAGCATGTTATATATGTTTTAGTCAATTTTGATTTTCATCTTAAGGGAATGTATTGATGGTTTTTCCTTCCATAGGTGAATATATTTATATTCCATCAACAAGTATGTAAACATTGACACTGTAATCGTAGAATTCTGAGAAATCGCCAAGGCACAAAGTGTGAGCGTACACTACACTTTATACATGTCTGTGTTGATTTGTTTGTACGTCGATAATGGGTTTTTGATTTCGGTAGAGACAAAAAGTACAGTATTCTCATATATCGACTTAGTCTAGAGTTATACCTGTATAGTGAATTAATTTATTTTTCGTGCTACCCTTAGCTATTCAGAATATTTGTGTAGTACTTTTCACATCTTTTAAGGAATGCTAGGCAATTTCTTTTAATTACCTACATATAACTATAAGAGTTCAGTCAAATGTGTAGACAAAGTGCTTTGGTGACATTTATATCTATAGATATAACGGTGAGTGCTGATTTACACCATATCTCCTATTTTTATTACAACTTGAATAGCAAATATATTTACATAGAGTTAGAGTTCATTTTTCTTAAATATGTTAAAAGATAATGCCACTTTTGGACGTGGTGGATCGGGCGATGACATGAACTAACCAATAAACTGAAACCTGTTTATATTTAAGGCTTGGTGACTTTTAACCTTAAGTCATTTATACAAGAGAAGTCTCTATCGCTTTGTATGTAAATTTTTTCTATGTGATAGGTATTCAAGATTAGGAATGTTTTATTCTATAATTCATCAAGTATTTACGTCCGTCCTATATGTAGATACATAGCCATAATCATATAGATAATTAACACAGGCTATGTACATACGTCGTGTATTATACATACACGTACATATATAGCCTGTGTTAATTGATTTAGTGTATTTTTAAATATCATACACTCTAATTTTGCTATGAGCATTTTTAATTTACATTTAAAAAAAAGATTACCTAATACGTGTCTGATTCTGTTTCAAATGACTTTTACTTTCTCAGGGAAATTACATAATTATTAATTATGAAATAATTTATTGATCGTTAAAGTAACTCCGAATAGACTTATTTTATAAATATTAAAGGTCATAAGTAATCATTGAATGTATCAGTTCACATCACGAAATACGAATATATATATATATATATATATATATATATATATATATATATATATTGACATTAATAAAAGATCTAACGTCCACGTAGTATGTAGATGTAACAAGCGTTAAAAATGATCGCATTTCTCGACACGCAATATTTGGTACACATGATTGAAATTCCGACGTCGTTGACCGCAGTTGATAAACCGATCCAATTTACATACACGTAATTACTGTACAGAGGTAACACAAAAAACTACACGGCTTGGATAATGACGACGGTACTCGAACCGTCCAACATCCATTAAAATACTTCATCTTAGAAACATGTACTGGGTAAAAGTATAGAGAATTGAGTTAGAAAATTGACCCAGATTTAATTATGTTTTAAAACTAAAATATTATAAAACGAAATTTTGCAAGTTAAGGATATATTATTTCTTTTTACGCCTTTACATTTCAATATTAATATTGTGTACACCAATAGGTGTAGAATTCCAGACAATAATAGTTCAAGCATTAGAACAAATTGTTTGTCACACGCTATTTACGCGTGAAATCCTGGTGTGTACCTAAAGGTAATAAGGAAAAAGCGTGAATAGTTGGCACGAGCCAGGAATGTAAGAAAAAGTAAATCCTATAAAGAAAAAAACCTGATGCTTGTGAATTCCAATATAAAGAGAGAGTGGTTTGTGTCTTGGGTTTTATGCTTATTTTTGTTCACTTGGTATCTTTGAGTAATACGTGTATTTTATCGTTTTGCTTTTGTTCTAATATATTATTTAAGCCTTTTCTACTCTGTTATAAAAGTTTACATATTTTTAATTATGAGTATAATGGTGATCTTATTCTCTGTTAAGCTACCTCTGGTGTACAAATTCTAGCATTGTTACTAGATTATGATGTTCTAACAATTTTTCTGTGGAAATCATAGCAAAACATTTCAGACAGATTAGTAAAACAAATATGGAGTACACATTATACTCAATTTCCTGTGATGCCATTTATCTACGTTATCTTTCTTATCTTTTAAGCTCGTAAAGTCTTTACATTTTATTGTACATCTTGTGAAAGAAAGAGTTCCAGCTATTCAACTATTGTTATCAGTATCCTGTACACATTTTTACTGATAAGATATTAAATGAGATAAGTTCACAATTTGGAATTGTTTGTATTATACTATAAGATGTCATCAGTCTTCTCTGTCTTTTGCGAAAGAAACGCTATATGAAAGATAGTACAGTTAATAAAATAGAGATATTTAAAACTTAAAAAGTGACGCCGAACTTTTATAATGTTCTAAAAAAAATAAGCAATGCAACAGAACAACATCAAAGAACATCAGCTTACTGCTGATTCTACTAGCCCGTAGCAAGAAACAAGATGAATATATCAAAAGAAATTTTGTATATCTGACTGTTTCAATGTGTAATTCGGATTACTAGTACGGTCAGTGTTCACCTATAAAGGTCTGTTATGACTACATGCCCTCATTGCTCACATGTAAACAGTTACTATTTATTCTATTACAAAATAATTTTACAACTTACACTCGTTGTTTGATTGTAGTAGCATCAATGTCCTTTCAAACCATTTTTTTTTATTAGACTTAAATATTAATATCTCTTTAAAATTAGATACGAATGAGTAAGAAAGAGAAGGTTTTGAAACCATATAGCCTACGTTACCAAGGCAGTGATCGTGCTGGACATCTCAAAACAAACTCTTTCGACAGGTGCACGTGTGCTTACATAAGTTATTTTACTATCGACTATTCCTCTCACGTTCCCTTTCTGTTTATGTTGGCGCCTTTGCCATCGATGGCAACAAGTTTTCTTAACATCTAGAATACGTGTTATTTTCAAAAACAATGCTGCGAGTTAAGTAGCAATACTGTCATACTTTCCACTATTAATAATTTCATTAACACCCTTGTAAACTGGTACTATAATATCTATATAATATAAATACGCAAAGACAAAACAGTTCAGTACCCTTTCTCGTCTTTTTGTTAAACGATTTTCTTTTTTTTTTTTGTTTAGTAACTATTGACGAGCTTTTTGGAACTATGTAGTTAGTTTTGACCTAAAAATATATATGAATATAATTCATATATTTACATATTAATATATGTAAATTCATATATCTTTTTAGGCAAATACTAGTAAAAACAATTTAATACTTTTTCTATAAAATACGTTTTGTGAGCTAGCTCACAAACTATCCATAAATATGACTGAACATGTCGTCAAGTGTTTGTAATAAACTCAAATGTGCTCGTAAATACGTAGGTATATTACATATGTGGGAACAAAAATCGTGTTATGAAAGATTAATTGTTTATACATTGTAATATTTTACGTTAGTATTTTAAGTTACATTCTAAAGTATTATAATTATAAGCAAACTACCGTTTTTTTTTGGGTAGGATTAGAAAAGTTATAATAATTTAATTTGAAATGCATTATGTTGCTTTTAATCAGCGTTAAAGTATTAGAACTATGTATTACGTCTCTTCTTCTCAGGATATCTTGCTAGTTGTTAACAAAACCAAATGATACAATAGCAAGTTCGCTAATGATAGCTAAAATATTGTGATGCTATAAATGTCTACTTGAACTCCTTGGGCAAGACTCAAGAAAGTCAATAGTGTCCATGTTGTTTTATTCCTGTCTTACACGAGTTTCTGTGCTCGGTACTAAAGCCTACGAAGACAAGCTGTGTTAAAAATTAATTGAAGGTTCGACATGCACTCAATGGCCGGATTCTTTCGTTGAAAACGCGAAAGGTGCCACGCCACGGTTATCTCACTTGAGAAATTTTTAACACATTTTGGATTTTTGAATAAAATAATATTTAAAGTATGTATGTTGTCTTTTTAATTTGATGTAATTGACCCGCTTCTGTTTGCTGACACATTTACAAGAACTTTGATCAATAATTGACAATGAATATAAAGAAAGTAAAGTATCTACATAAGTATATATTATATTTTACTTTCCAAAGTTTATAAGATGAAGACTAAAGCGTTCTTAATATCACGAGATTATTTTGTTTTGTAATAGTAAAGTTTTATTTTTAATATTATTAAAATGAAAAAGTTCCTTCTGTTACACCTGGTTTTTTAACATCTGCCCTGGAAGTTACAATATTTCACTGCAGTACAATTACTAGTAGGTACCTACTCGTACAAAGTTTTACTTAAATGTCAATGTTGCTATTAAAACACCGGTGGTATTTTATAAGCAAAGGTGTATTTCATCAATAAAGGAGATTTTTAATGAGAATATTTATATACTAGCGGCTCACCCTCGCTTCGTTCGGGTTCGCCTCTACTAAAACAAAAACAAATCTATCCCACGAAAACTGTAAAATTTTCCGGGATAAAAAGTAACCTATGTCTTATTCTGATGTATAAGCTATATTATTGTTAAGTTTCATCAAAATCCATTGGGTAGTTTTTGCGTGAAAGAGTAACAAACATACATCCATACATACATTCTTACAAACTTTCACGTTTATAATATTAGTAGGATAGGTAGTTCATCTATACATCTATACATATAATAAAAGTGTAACTGATCCCTGTCTGTACATGGTATATACTTTAAGAAACATTATTATTGAGGGTCTTTCTTTAATTTTTATTAATGCAATAGAACTCAAAACAGTGATTTTAAGAATTTTTGCCTGTTTGTTTGTGCGTTTGTGCTTCCTAATCTTAGAAACGGCTTAACCGATTTCTTTGCGATTTGTATTGTATGATTCACTAATGTATTGTGGTAAGCTTTACTTAAAATTTAGTATTTGTTTTATTTCAATCGGTTCATAAGTAAGTTATGGCAATTTAAGAATCACCTAGGGACGAACCCAAGCAAAGCGAGGGTGAGTCGCTAACTTATAATAAACTTGCTTCTGCCTGCGACTTTGCATGAGTTTTTGGGTTCGAGAGGTTTAAAGGAAATTCAGAATGTATCTATAGATTGATTATATCCTGAATACGCGATATAGATAGTACATATTGGCTATTTTTATGGTCGTACCACCTACTACGAAAGACGCGAGGAAAAACTAATTACGATACCTAATATTTTCGAAGGGGTTTCGAAGACGTTTAAAATATAATCGCAAGTTTTCTTAGCGTTATTTTTTGTTATCCGTACTTATACATTGTACAATTGATACAAAACGATTGGTCAGTTTTTGTCTCGGCACCTGTATGGCATTCCGTCGTGTGCTGCTGCTTCAGCTATTTCCGTCACAGATAGATGTTTTACTGCCAGCTATAAATATTTATGTCAAAGAAATACAGGGTTACCAGTATTTTATTTTTATTCAAGTTATCCTCAATTAAGTATTTTAAGTACATTAATTCGTAATGTAGAACGTAGGTACTTTTAGAATCTTTTAATGCGCCAAAAACAGGTATAACGCACCGTTGATATTTCGCATTTTACAACTAAATCAATGTCGATTAACAAATCTATGATATTGACGTGCTAAAGTATATACATGAGTAATAAATAACAACAAAACGCCGTTCTGGTTGTATGAATTTGAATTTAATAAAAAACCTTTTCGTTTTATTTTCCCATCGTTGGTTTTATATACAATTAATAAAAAAAACTCTAAGTACATATATAGAAACGCTTATTCGTTTATGGATGAAGTTTGCATATGCTATGGAAATATTATTCAAAATAATGGGAAATATCACGACGACAATATCACATGGTAATTGCAGGAAATCACAATTGTTCCAGATGGCTGCATTATAAAGCTACTTTTTACTATGTAAAGGTTAAAGTTTGTTTCGAACAAAGAAAACAGTAAATATAGTATGGCTTGGTGCTTAGACTATATCTAGACACTTTTATGAAGTACCTACTAAATTGAAGTAGGTAGGTACTACTTAGTCCCTCACATTTAAGAGGGCGCCGAAAAGGGACCTCTGTATATAATTTAGCAATTGAAATTAATGTTATCTGAGTTTTTTTAAAACCTGTTGTTTTTTTTTATCTGAACAACATATTATTTCTAAATTTTAAGGCATCACATAATACTGGCGAATAAATCGTGGGTGTTTTTAACTTATCATAATATACATATAAGCTGATTTAACTTGCCTACACAGTAGCGTTTGATTTCGCCATCCAACATGAAAAAGAGTCGACACTAGCGTAAAGCAGAGAGCAGACTGCTTTATCTTTAACAATCATTGTCTTGCTCTTTCTTACTCCATAAGCAAAGTGCCTAAAGAAAAAATTAAAAAAAAACACTTATATATTTTATAAATATGTGTACTATGATATGCGCAGAACACGCGAAGGCGCTAAGACGTTACCGTCATGGGTCGCCGCCTCCGGAAGGAACCGCGTGGGAAACTGACACCGTGACACGCCCTTCTTTAATTCACCTGCATAATAATGTGTGCTATAATTAGTAGCCATTGCGGTATAAAACTCAATCAGTAGGGAAATACAGTAAGACAATACAGATATGGAATTAAGAACGTCTTAGCATTACTAAAAATAAAAAGTATGACCTATAATGAAGTAATTTCATATAACATCTTTTACATTCAAATTATATCAATGTAGACTACATTATATTATTATAACTTGGATAAATACAAAAAAAAACAAAAGTAAAAACTTTGTGTCCGACCGGTATTCGAACCCAGACACCTGTGATTATCAATCTTGCATCTTGGCCGCTAGACTACGATACTTATGCCTTGTATGCTATGCATATTTTGCGTGGAATAATGCGAGAGAAAACCGCATGAAAACTCGAAAACACGCGGTTTCCCAGACACAAGACAAAGCTATATTGATTTTTCACCCCCGAAAACCCCCACATGCCAAATTTCAGCGAAATCGTTAGAGTCGTTTTCGAGATCACCGGTATAAATAAGTAAATAAATATACAAGAATTGCTCATTTAAATATATTATATGTAGTGGCGCTTGCTTAAAACCTTTGAGGACAAATAAATATGTATCTTAAAACGCACTATAATACTCGTAACTACTTACATATATGTATATCGTAACTTAATGCTATAATATTCTACAATAGACGTTTGTTCTAGTCTGAGCTAGCTACGAATGTTATCCAAAAAAATCAATTGACTCATAATAAATAAGCGAATATGCTCGCTTTATACCACTAAAAGATATGTGAATATTATGCCATTTAAACATTCGACTCGTAGTTGTAGTGGGCACAAAAGCATTTACGTACATTTTCTGATATTCTACTAAAATACAATAGGTTTCCGTCCACTCCCACGGCGCTTTAATGTTTGATATAAAATAGTTCTTTATTGGGGCAAATTCTGAAACTGTTATTTTTTATTCCTATCAATTTTATAACATTGTGTTTGCATAAAGAAAACGAAGAGATTAATCATTATTGTTATAGAATGAGTAAAAACTCTAAAAGTACATAACTACCTATCTCATAAACAATCGATACAATTGAGTTAACATACCAATATTACTAAAGAAAAATAATAATCAACTTTACTAAAGAAATGTAAAACAAATCCAGTAAATAAAAAGAACTTTTTAGTTGCTTTACTTCAGCATAGCTTCCGGATATTCCAAATCTTACAGAGATAAGTTTACTTTTATTATTTTTGTTATGCATTCAATACTTATGTCATTTTCTATTTCATCAAAACGTAATATTATTTAAACGTGAATAAAATTGGTTAGATATGTTTAATATCGAATTAATGTAAGACCACCCGCTATTGCGGAAAGAGGTTATCCAATACTAACTACGTAATTCCCGACTTCCTACGATTTTCTGTGTTAGAGGTACAAAGTAAAAAAAAACTTTACGTCTCAGTAATTATTAGTTCCATAAAAATGTCTTCCTGTCATCGCCATCATAAACGTGAACTATGAGAAATGTATCAAGTGTATCTTGTGAACAACATAATATCTATGGAAACGAGACTGTGGGAATTTAATATACATACTTATAATAGTAATTACATTTTAAATATATTAAGTATTTATTTTGTATTTATAACTCGAAAGTTGTATGGAATATGTACCAAAAGCATAGAAATTATAATAACTCTTTTGCATGACCTGCGACTTTTAAACTCTTAAAAACACATTACGCGCTCTATTGGTTCATTGGTCACAAGTCTGTCAATAGTCTATGTTCTTTCCACGGCGTACGACACTACGCTTCAGTGATGTTATTTTTTACCACTTGTTACTCGACAGGATACTAATCCTAATTACAAGTCATGCTATGGAACTAAAATATCAATTGACTGTGATAACCCTCTAATTATTATTTTTTATTTCATCGTAAACTGAGGAATTGCAATCTATTGCCTTTTTATTCCCTCTTGTGTTAAAGTAGAGAAGTAGCAGTAAGTAATGTAGAGTAAACTATAAAGTGATTATCAAAGCTTTTTAAAGTTTATATATTATTTTAATATTGGCCATCGCAAAGATCTTCATCGGCTAAAGAAGACTTAAAATAACACAATTAGAGACAAAAGTATTAATTGGTAAAAAGACTCGTTGTCGCTTATTACAGTTTTGTATTCATTAAGATATTTAACAACAATTTTCGAAGCTAGTCACGGAGTACTTTTGTGAGGCAGAAAGTTACGAGTCACCTCTTACAGATCACAAAGTTATGGTTCAGCAAAAATCTCCTATATAATATTTTATGTTAATATTTATATTTTTAAACTAATTTATAAAGAGTATAAAATATATTATTAGGTATTTATTTCATAGAAAAACAGCGAAATTATTATAATTATAATTTTGATTACAATGGAGATCGGTATTCAACTTACTTATTTAAAAAAAAATCTGGCAATAACATTAACATAATACCAGCAATCAATAAGTTCATTAATTATTTAAGTTTATTCAAAAATATCGTTGCCGTTTCTAGGATTCTGTACACAAAGGGTGCCAACGGAACCCTATCTGCCGCTGTCCGTCCATCCGCCTGTCAGAGGGCTGTATCTCAAGGATTGTAATGGTAGAAAGTTGAAATTTTCACAGAATATGTATATCTATAGCTGCTATAAAAAAGTAAAAAATAAATAAATACAAGAATCATTTTTTTAACGTTCGTAATTCATCTTTGAAGTTAATATACTATAATACTACATACATGAGTAAAAGTCATGTTAATAAATAGTACATATACGACGGTACGGAACCCTTCGTGTGCGAATTCGACTCGTACTTGACCGATTTTATTATTGTTTAATTTGAAATTTCCCTACCAAATGATTACACAAAAAAGGATACAACTTTAATTTAGCGTAACAGAAAAGTTTAATCGCATAATCTAAGACACCCAGTAAAGAAATATGTGGGAAAGTAAGCGAACCAAGACGACTACGGGATAACGTTCTAATTACCGCAGGTGGCCGGCGGTCATAGGTTGCTGAGTTTTTCATATACCAGAAGGGAGTGTATTAAAATTAGATTAATTATTTACTTTTAAGATCATATTTTAATCATTAATTTTATTTTTATACTTATAGCTTAATTGATCACTTTATATTCCTTTTAAAACCATAATGATTCACTTATAGAATAATTAATAATTATATGGTCTTATAATGTGCAAGTACCACTAGTAAAGATTTTTTGAAGACGCCCCATACAAACTGAAAAAGGAAAAAATTGTGGCTTACTAATTTTTAAAGTGATTTTAAAGTCAGGAAACCTATTTAGTTAAAAAAAAGTACTTAGTGATTGTTGTTTTTGAAGATTGCAAATGATGATAATGATTTTTTTAGTGATAGTCCTGAAAACTATCCTTTATTTCATAATCTCTTGCTCTTTTGTGCCCCGCTAGATAGTATTTTCTCTCACCCCATAGGTTGATTAAATGGGACAAAGGGAATTCCACCTTTATGCTCAACTTCCCTTTAATCTATTATATTCTATTTGCCTTTTCATTTTTATACGATAGTACATATAAGGGCAGCTGGAAGTGGAATTTGATTTTACACTTTTATCATAGGAACTTTGACCTTGCACAAAATTTTTTGCACACATGGGATCGATGGGGACTTTTCGCAATTTCATTATAATGGTGTTCTTGGGAATTTATACAAGGGTACCCCCATTTTTTGAAATAACTTGACCGGACTATTTGTACTTTCGTAATACTTAAAGCAATCTTTTTTACTAAAAAGCGCTTGAAGTATTTCTTAGTAATACCTTCATCTTAAACGGAAAATTTATAAAAATGGTACGGTATGAGTAGCAATCCCATATCGATTTATGGCATCTGCTAACTGTGGGACCGCGGTTGACTCTCGCTTCCCGCTTGCATTTAAATCCATTATATTTTATTGTGGTTACTCTCTATTCTGTGTAAATGAGAAATGTATCAATAAAAATATAATTTTAGAAGAAACAAATATTTTTATATGCGTAAAATATTTAATTTATAAAGAATTTTAAAGCTATTTTACAACGGGTCCTTATACAGCATGCCATCAAATCTATACCGAAAATAGTAACTGCATAATATGTAAATTTTCATTTATGTATACTTAAAATTTACGGTTGGATGTCCTTCAATAATTTGATAACCTGGAAGTCATAGGCTTGTCTCCCACGGCTTGGTTCGCGCCGTGCAGCTCTGCGATCGCCGTGAGAAATATAGGTCGGTTGCGCTTCAAGGAACATCATGCAATATTACATAACAAATAATACTTAGGTATATTAGTTAAAAAATATTATTGCGAATCAAAAATTGTACTCCTATAGTAGATAAAAGTAGTTTATTACTTTAATATTGTACTAAATTTTATTTGTTCCCATCTGTAGATTCGGAGAAAATAGGGTAGTTTCAAAGTGGCAAGTGGTCCTTGTGAGTTCGATTTTTTAATTAGATGCAGGCATAATATCTAAATCGAATTGATCCAAATATTAATTAAGAATCAAAGGAATTTAGCACATTTGTAATTATTTTTTTATTACCCACGACGGAACGAAAACGGTATATGGGTCGTTCTTCTTTTCTTGTGACAATGAATTGGTGTTTCTCAATTTTTCGAGTTTTTCAAGTAACAATATTTTTATTTCAGTGTTAGATATTTTTTGCGAATGCATTTAATTTTCATTGGGATCATTTAATCTTTATTTTCATGCCCGTAATGTTGTTTGTTTTGTGGCTATTTTCGAGAAAACACTGTAACAGAGTGGTTTTTTTTCGGTAGGACATCATTTTGAATTACTACTCTGTCACGGTATTTAATAAAAAATAAACACATGCAAAAAAAATATTGGCTACAGAAAGATAAAAATTATTTACGTAGGAAAATGCTAGGAAACTGATACTCTATTATTTACATATCTACGACTCCGCCAGAGATCAACTCTACTTATTATTTTTAACATTTATTATCTCGCGTTATATTTATTTTTTAAGTCGGGGGTTTTTAAAGTATTTTATCCTTTTTCAATTATTAGCGACTTATCCTCGCTTTGCTCTGATGCGATCTTGGTTTATTTTTGTATTCATTATTTTATATACTGAACTGGGTCCGTTGGTCTTGTCATCTTGTGGCTAGCATCTACGGCCGTAGCTCTGAAGACGCATGTTTGTGCACTACAATATCTTCTTCGCACTTCTTCGTTAAGATTGGCCGTCGTGGCTGAAATCAGTACATTGTTTAAATAATACTAGACGCCTTTATGTCAACTGTGACCGTTTCGGAGTGAAAGGGTAACAAACATACACCTACAAACATACATTATATATATATATAAAAAAGTAACATGATTGTTATTCTCCATTCTTATTAGAATACAGCATTTCTTGAATACAAATCACAACTTTACTTGTCCAGTTTCTCGTTTTCAAATTTTAATAACATAAAACCAAAGAAAGCTAAACATGTTGTGTGTCGTCTGTTTTATAATAATTTATAATGCTATAAGAAAAATCGTCACCGTGTCATCATTATGGGACTATGTGAGTAGAATTATCTTGACCCAAGCCAGAACCGGTCAGAGGATTTGGAGAAATCTCGTACAAGTGTTTTTAATTAAGGCCATTTCACCGGTCAAAATATTTCTTTAATTACAAAAAATGCTTGAATAGGATATTTAATGTACGGTACGTTATTAAAACAGGGGGTGAGAGAGGGGTTAAGGAATGATTTCCGGGAAAAAAAAATATTTTACTCACTCACTTTTCATATCATGAGATTTAAAAAAAAACTTATCTTTTATGCGCGTACATACATTTCGGTGATCCATTTTTATTTATATAGATAAGCTATATTGTATACGTACTTTGTATAAAAAAATACAGGTACGCAATGATTTAACGCTTATTTTTTTTAAGTAACAGTTAGTAATTTTAATACTACATGAATGTAAAGTACCATTTTATATTTATACTTAAAACAGTTTTAATGACGTTACAACAAAGTAGCGTGTAAAATTCTATCGCCGAATCTGCATCTAAGAAGTCGTTTCAATTTCTAGACAGTCATTAAGATTTCATAACTGATTGCGTTAAAGCACGAATGTTTGTTTGGCGATGTTTGCGAAAGACAAATATTTCTATTTTTTTTATAAATTCTCCCTATTTTTGGTGAAAGTAGGCATGTGTGCATAGGAAAAGCAGTGGTTCAACTCGATGTTTGAAAACGGAGGTTATACAATTCAAAAGTGATCAAGTTATTATAAAAATCTTGTTTACGTACCACTTGTTTTATATATTTACGGACGTAAATGCATTTAATAAATAGAATATGTAGTATGTTCTTACCTACATACAACTTTCTCCTACGAGTATTAGGCAACATAAAGATAGTTTTCTAAATATCACACACTTTGATGTTTAAATACCTATAAATTAAGATTCGTAGAATTCGGACCTCGCATTATACTTATGTTTAAACATCTCAATAATAACCTAATTCTGAATTAATTCAATTTTAAAATTTATCCGATTTAAAAAGAGCACTTATCCACTGAGGGAGATTAAAAGCTTTATATAATCTATCTTTAATCATGCAACACTTAAAAGCTTTTTGAGGGAATCAATTTGACTTTATTTAGTACTTGCAACAAACTAATTTATAGCCAGAATAAAAGGTAAGTAGGTAACAACTTAAGCCTAAGTATTATTTTAATCTGTGGGTCCATTTCACAGATATAGGCTACAGAATAAAAAGAATTGTAACCATGACAAAACTACAGCTAGTCACTGTAATAGGTGAGAAATGCTGTTTGCCTTTCAATTAAGTATTTTGTACGAAATATAGATATTAATATTTTTAATATGTTGGGACATTAACACATAGCACCATCTAGTTCTATTGTAAGGCTTGCATTATGGGTACCAAAATTAATTGATACATTGTACATATATAACTTTAAATACATACATAAACACCCATGACTGGAGTACTAACATTCGTGCATGTGCATCACACAAATGAATGCCCCCAGTGGGACTCAAACCCACAACCGCTGGTACATCAAACAAGTCAATACAAATTGAGCCAAACGTGTCTTCAAATAGATTCAAACAGAAACAGGCTGCGAATTTAATAGATACATAATATATTAATATCTATATCGTGCATGGTCGTGGGAATGTTGTTATTTCTGCAAGTAATGTGTCATATCATATCTCGAAAGTTTACCAGAAGCGATTATGACACAGAACAATAGAAGTACAATGTGAACGTTTATTGGAAATCTGGTACACAGGTTGTGTACAACAAGGAACATAATATATCTAATATCTTTACTAATATTATAAAGAAGTAAAGTTTGTGAGTTTGTGAGGTTGTAGGGGATAATCTCTGGATCTACTGAACCGATGTAGATGAAATTTGGTAAGAAGATAGTTTGAGACCCTGGGAAGTACATAGGATACCTTTTATCCCGGAAATCATCCCTTAAGGGGGTGAAAATGGGGATGAAAGTTTGTATGGGGAATCAACCTAGCGACGAACCTGAGCCAAGCAAGGGTGAATCACTAATTTAATATAAACATACGGAACCTATGTCGTAATGTTTTTTTGTTAAGTAATAGTTGGAAACAAATTATATTGTGAAACTATTAAAATTAATAGACTTAAAGGAGTATGTAACTTACGTTCTCATTGACACATTAGTGATTGTTTTTATTGAAAAGTGTTACTTAAAAATATATTTTAATGTCTATTATTCACTCTAGTTTTATGTTCTGAAAATTAAATGTTTATTTTTTACCTTATTTATTTGCCTTATTGATAAATGTTTACAATTCAACCAATTGATACTGATTGCTTCAAATTATTTTCAGGCGCTTTACGATTCTGGGAAAAATAAAACAGTACAAAGTACTGTTAGTAATTATAAATTTCGATAGTGATATAAGTTTTTCTAGTAATCATTTTTTAGTTTTATTCTAAAATTTTGCGATGTTTTTAATATTCTGCACGTGTCTAAAATTATATTATAATTTATAGGTATTTAGGTAGGTTTTCATGAATAAGAAGCATTTTCATTTACTTTCGGTTTTAAATATAAAGTAAGTACATATATATTGTACCTTTATATTCTATAGTAGTATTAGTTAGAATTGATACGTGGTAGTAGATATTTACATCTTACGAGATTATATTTGGAAATGTTATTAACGGTAAAACGGTAAACGAATTTAAGAAAGAGGTTATTTCTACTAAGCATAAAACTGGTTTAGTTTTACTACAGCTTACTACGAACTCAAATATTAGAGCTACTCAATTCATTTTATACCGTATATCTTTGTCATAACCATTATATTTGACTTGTTTGCTTGGACAGGCTTTACCGCAGTTTGGCTAGAAAGAGACGGGTTGATATGCAAGATAAGGAGGGTGAAACAAGTTTCTTGTTTTGAATCTACCGGTCTGTTTTTGAATTTAAAAACTTTCTTCTAATGGAAAGATAGATGTATGTATGTTTAGGTCATTTTTTTTTTACGAAAATTGCAAAATTTACCACTACCTACTACTGCATAATATATGCAGGTATGTAGCTACTATTATGTCCATCCTAAGCACTAGGTAATCAATTAAAAATGGATAGGTAGGTATTAGCAAACATTTTTTATCGTATTTTTTTAAGTAGTTAAAAAATACTCAACGTAATAAAATATCTTTAACAACGTAAAGGAAAATATTGTGGTGTTATGCGAAGGAAAAAAGTTTGACGGCTTGAAAAGGGAAGCGTGAAATGTTATTAGTTATTACATTAAATTTGAATAAAAATAACATGATGAACTTCTGAAAATAAAGTACATACTAAAAACCGGTTACTTTAGTTTTGTAATTATTATAGGTACTTTTATACTATAAAAAATAATGGTTCCTAGCTTTGAAATATTCACAACCAATACGTAAAGTTGAGCCTAAATCTTAGTATTGATCGACTTATAAAATAAGCGTCTAGAATAAGAAATGAAAGAATTCACAAATTCATTTTGTTACCTATTATAATTAACATGTTCATCGTACGAGTCTCTAATTACTTGCTTCAATAGCGGCATAATAACATGGCACCATTCTGTCAGTTAAAATATCAGTGTTACTTTGTGCCTCGCAATCAAAATGAGCAGTCTCTAAAGGCTCGATAATATTTTTATGTTTCATGGGTTTATTCACAAATCCACAAATCAAATTTTTTATGAGTGTGACCTATCGATATGTGCGAAAACGTGTTAGAATTTCTTCTCTCTAGCCCTCATGGCAAAAGCGAAAATGAATATAGTAATAATAAAAAACCTCTACCAACCTCTGATTACTAAGATCGAGTATTATATATTTCACTAAATCTAAAATTAAATTTGATTATTCCCCAGCATATATTTTTTTTTCTTACATAAGCATTTTAATAGGGTAGGTAAGTACTTACCTAAAATATATTTAATATAAATAAGAAAGGGTTTTGCAAAAATGAATCTTGCCAAAATGTAGGATTGAGATAGTAACATTCCAATAATAACAGAAAAGAATTTATGAAAGTTGCAAATATATTGAGATTACTTGTATGTAAAGCTTGAAAGGCAAGATTTTTATGTTATCTTTTTGCATACCTTACCTTGCAGAATGTATGTGCAATAAACAAGGGCTTCGGTACAAGAGAGAAGCTTTAAAAATACTTTACTGTCGCTTGAGATGAGCAAGCAAGCATCTTTTGTTTCATAGTTTATTTAACACTTAAAATTTTTTTGATTAGCGAACATAACTTTTTGTTTAGTTTGTAAAGATAGAGCAACAAAAACGTGATGCCTGCAGAGAATTCTTAACATTACTGTTTTTTTCTTAACTAAACAAGGAAAAAATTTTGCGTGACCAATATAACATTTACCCCTTACAGTTCATTTGCAATATCTATTCTAACATTATAAATATATAAAAAAAAATAACAATGTATATTGATTTATAAATTATACCTAATCCAAAATATTATAATAAAAAATTGCAAATGGCAAGGTGTTCCTCGGATGACTATAAAAAGCTTAATGTGTTTTTAAACATCCTTCTGACAGATCCCCTCACAAGTATTGACGAACTTTTTTCTTCGAACCACCTGCCTCTAAAGTTTTTAACTAAAAAAACCTAAAACCTTTCGATGCCGCTACGTAAGGCGATTATATTATTAATCCAAATTGGGTACGTGCTTTCTCATATTAGCTTGAGATTGATTATTCAACCTACGTAATTTATAAAAATAATTTTATTATTAGGTAGGTATATAGTGTATAGAAAATGATTGGTTTTAGTAATAATACTTTTAAATAAAAATTGTTGGCCAGGAAAATATACTTTAATAGAGCTACATGAAGTTGCATTGTAGTAAACAATTTATTGATGAATTCATTATTATTTTTTTACTATTATTTTACTAGATATAGATAAATATTAATTTAAAAATATATTATAAAGTTATTGATATAAAAATAAGATCCATTAACATAGTTTTAGTTAAAATATTAATTTATGTAAATAGTATATAATGAAATAAACAATCTATATAAAAATGGCATCAAACGGAAGTTAGTAGTAATTTTACTACTATAGCACAGTGCCACAGTATAACCACAGTACCACTACCGCGCGTTATAAACAAAATGGCCGCCAGTAAAGCCTCAAAACGTAGGGAAATCGTAGCATCTAGTTCCATACTACGCCACCGTACAGCTTGGCGCTGATTCGCCCGGTGCGGCGTGAGCGCCTCACTACCGACTACACTAGTACACTCCCACGTACGGCCTCCCGTTGTAAACACAACTCGTACGCTATTTCAGTGCTTTTCACGCGAAACATTAACAATATGAAACTTTTAGTGCAGTGATGTGAACTATGTGAATTTTCTGGATTATTGTGCACAGCGCATCATGACTAAAGCGAAAATTAATAAAAGCAGTGCATTGTACCATAGCGCGAAGGTAAGCTCTCTAATTTGGAAAATAAGTTTATAAACAACCATTCCGTCTGTATTTTGTAGTTTGTTATTTGTAAATAATAGATATTTTATTAGACAACACATCGATGCTGTAATAATATAGAATAAACTCTCAATATTTTAGGATTTCTATATAAAAATAAAAATGAAAGGTACTATAAATCGCATGAGTTCCTCTCATAGCTCGGCTGTAATTTGACCCACCGCGGTCTCTATACAGCCTTCGTATATCTCGGTTTCTCCCGCTCTAACGAATGATCCTTGTTTTATTTTAAAATAACGAATCCCTTTGCGAGGATGGAGCATACGACCGTTTATCAAGATTTTATATAATATAGGAAATTTATATAATGTGTTAATGTTTTGTTGTATTTTAAATTTTATATAAATAAAAGAATGTTTGCCCTAGCCCTTGTTAATTTCTATTATTTAATTTAGACGCTTTAAAGGCTTTTAAAACTCTGTTATTGTATTATCATAAACTGTAGAGTATTTTTTAGCAAAGGATATAGGGAAATTGAAAATATGATATTACATTCTATTCCATACAAGGGCGATAGTTCTGGTTTTTCGATGTCCTGCTCGTAAAAAGACCAACAAATAGTGTGTGTGACAGAGAAAATGCCATCCATATCGAAGATTCTATAAGGTAGAGAGAGATGGGCGTTTTGTATAGTCAGCTATAGAAATTTGCTTATAGTTATTTGTAAGTAATTATGGGCCAGGATTTCGTACACAGGTACACTTACGCAGGTAGCCATTGCATGGTTGGCCGGTCCCCCCATTTAAAGGGATGCACCATTATACATAATAGGGCAGTTTTGACTGTATGTGAAATGCATTTTAAACTCTGGGGTCTAAGTTCGTTTCGGGTGGTGAGTCCTAATGATGCATAAAGTAAGAAGATTTTTAACTGGATATAAGATTCCTTTAATAAATTAGTAGAATTTGATCACAAAATGGTATTAATGTGGATTTATTGAAGATCTCACTCAATTAACTTTATAATAGAACGTGCTGACATCGACCGATATAAAATATTTGCTAAAATAAATTATAAGTACTTGCTCCTGGATCGGCTACTGTTAAAATTATTATATTTAAAAGATACATATATACGTATCTTTTGAATGTTTTGCCTACCAAAATGTGCCTTTTAAATTTTCTCTCATTTTCAAGGGTAAAAAATAGCATAATTTCTTTATATTACTTAAAACAAGAATTTTTTAAACTGTGTATACATTATAATTACTTTCCATACTATTGACCTTAACTACTTTTGATAATGGGCCAACGTGATTGATATTAAGAGTTCTTTGAATCCACGCGCTGACCGGTTCTTAATAGCGGGCGTTCGCCTCTTTCACCAAACTTTTTGAATTCATTATGATTGCCTTTCGTAAAATTAAACCTATGCATACCCACAATAATAGGCCTAGTTATAGGAGTAAGTTTGGATCTACGAATAAATAATTTATTCGTGGGTTTGGATAGTAAACATGTCAATGTTTCGGAAATATTAATTTGATTTCTAATGTCCGAATTAAAGTAAAAATTATAACAAATTGCCTTAACTGGTATTTTTAATGACATTCGCCATTGTGCACCTTATGACTCCAGTAATCAAGGTATATTTATAAGATTTATAATTCTTTTTTTTTTTTGAATGAACAAGTTATACTCCAAGGGTATTTCAATATAAATTTAAAAAAGGTTTCACCTCTAAAGGTGACATAATGACTTATAAGTATTTTTGAAATATATATTTATTGTTAAAAAGTTATTAATGTAATACTATGATGTATAAAAAACAATTAGCTATAATTTGATTATTAGTAATAAAACAGCACATAGTAAAAGAATTTTTGTGTCACATTTAGTTCCTGTAATATGTAGGCAATACCATAGATTATGTCCTACGTAAGTAATACTCACATATTTCCTTCTACTTAAGATATTATAATTATTTACAAGCTTGCAAGCGCGGATCCAGGGGAGGGGGGCCTTGGGGGTCATGACCCCCCCCAAAGCCGAATATATTTTTTAAGAAGTTTGAAGTTTGAGAACAGAAGGATTAGGTAATACAAAATATTTATTCGTTTATGAGTTTTTCTTTAATTTAAATATGCGCTAAAAGTATAAAACTACTTTTCTTTTTATCATGGATAACTAGCGGCTTACCCTCGCTTAGCTTGGGCGCGTCTCTCTAAGTTTTAAATAGATATAAATTAGGGATGGGCCGAAATTCGTTTTGAATTTTGGCAGCTTGAGCCGAACTTCGGCATTCGGCCGAAATTCGGTTTGAATGCCGAACATTTGGCAATAGAAAAAAAACCTACTTGCACTATTTTGACTGAAATTAATAGAAAGCACGTCTATCATGACCTGTCGGTTTGGAAACAAAAAAATTAAAACCTAAAGTAGTACCTATATCTTTAAAACGTTAGCACGTTATCTATACTAATATTATAAATGTCAAACTTTGTGAGTATGAATGTATGGACGTTTGTTACTTTTTCACGCCAGAACGGCTAAACGGATCTGCGTGAAATTCGGCACAGAGATAGATTAGTCTGGAATAACAAATAGGCTATTTTTTATCTCGGAATAATTTACGGTTCCCGTGGGATAGGTTTGCTTTTATTTTCCTAGAGGCAAACCCGAGCGAGGTGAGGGTGAGGCGCTAGTACACCATACTTATGACAGTTTTTACAATAACCTCAAAGTTTTCAAGATATTTGCAAAATTACCCGTTTTTCAATTTTTTCTTGGTTTTTTTATTTTTAATTTCTGCAATATCTTTTTGATTTAAGTGAAAGTAGGGGAAGGTAACCTTCAAAATACTTATAACGACCAAAAAAAATAATTTAGTTGAAATATTTAGCCGTTTCCAAGAAATTTATGTTTTATGGTCTCGAGAGGCTGAAAATCACCTTTAACTTTGTACAGTCGTCCTAAAAGTACAGTAAGGTTGAAATTGAAAAAAAAACTATTTTTAACGCCTTTCATCCCCTTATTTCTCGGGGATAGCTGGATATCGGGGGCATTTTACGGTTTTTTGTTCCTTGTAAAGGTACTTGCTAACTTTTTACGAGGTTAAATTTCAGGTTTTAATTTTTTTTCTATTTTTAATAATAAACGGATTCCGATCGGTCTACATGGTCATTTATTTTAGTTAGGAAGGTGTAAACCTAAACACGTATGCGATAAAAAATTAAATTAGTTCTTCTTAATTTAACAGTCCCAAAAATCGTTGCCTAATTACATAGACAAAATGAAATAAACTTAGTATTCTTCTAACAAACACCTTAATTACAATTCGTAAATTGATTTAAAAAAATCACGTTTTTGGTTCACTAAAAACACTTAGAAACATTAAGTATTTTTAATAATAAAGGGTCATGTTTCTCACGAAAAAGCGCGGTGAAATTGAACCGAAGTTCGGCTGAATTTCTGCCGAATTTTTTATTCTCACCGAATGTTCAGCCGAAGTTCGTCTTCGGTTCAAGCCACATTCGGCCCATCTCTAAATTATAAATAGCTATTACGAGTGTACCTTACAAGAAAAACTTATGCTATTGCAGATTTTTCTGTAGGTCTTTTTTAAACCTACAATTTTCTAGTAGATATATTGTTTTGATGTATTTCTTAAGATTTAGCCAGCGTTAGCCATGTAAATGTCTAAGGATGACTCGATAGAACCCTGACACCCTGAAGAAATGGAATTGTTTTCTCGTGGGAACTAAGATTTTCCTGTAGTAAAAGTCATCCTTAATGTTGACCCGAGTAAAATTATCACTAAAATTTAGGTTAAAAACGGTTTAATACTTTTCGCGTGAAACCGCACACACAAACAGACATACTGACAAAAATTTTGTTTTGGGTTATATATTCAATACATTATACATTAGAGTTATTGTTTTTAAACAAATATTTCGTGTACAGATTTTGCTAAGTTACTGTTTTATAATATGTATATTTCAGTCTCTGACCCCCCCCCCCCCCCCCCCCCCCCCCCCCCAAAACCTAACCCTAGATCCGCGCCTGCAAGCTTGGGCTTTCAATATTCTTGATTCACTTAAGGCTTTTTAAAATCACAAAATCGTTTTATGTACAAATATTTATATTTCGTGAATATTTAGTACCAAAATAAACTTGGTACAAAATAAAAAATAAACTAAATATTAGAATTTGGTAATATCGTTTGTAAATGCCCTAATATTTATGTCCAAAATTAATTATATATTTTCTATTGTAATAATAAAAGGGAAAAATATGGGTTAGTTAATAAAGTTAAAGTTAGCTTGACTCTTGAGTGATAAAGCTAAAGGAACCTACCCTTCGTCAGCACAGGTAGTATAAACACCTTAATAACCCACCCTCCTTTGGATTTCGCCGGGGTCGGGTAAAAAGTAGATGAATAGAACTATCATAAAAATTAAGTATCTTAGTAAAAGTTGAAGCTCTATTTTTATTAAAACGATCATTGATATACACCGAATAAAATTTAAGATACAATAAATTGGAAAAAAACTGTGCTAATACCGGCTTACACAATTGTAGTCAGTATCTATCGTATATAATATGTTATTTGATGTCCGTTACTATTTTGATTGGTTATCATAACAAAGCGTGACCGCCGTCACGGTGTAAATTACACTAGAAAAATACGTGCTGTCTATACGTTCGATTTAAACTCTTAAGACAAATAGCTAAGGTACTTGGCATATATCTTAACGAAATAATGCAGTGGAGTTAAATAACATCCATGCGATTTTTCTATCTAATTGACTGTAAACGTATCGCTTTACAATTACATCATTGAACTATATTTAATTACATGGCTGCAAAAGATTTATTGTGTTAAGTACCTAATTAGAATAGATTGTCGTACAACATTGTATGATGACCTTATGATGTGTATTGTATATTAAGATACTAGTTTATAGATGTTCATGTATATATTACCTACTTGTTTTCATAAATATGTTAAAAGCTGTGAATTATGACGCTAATCATCGTAAAGTGCTAACTTTAAGTTCTGTTCATATGTATAGTTAAGAAAAAAGTAATATTCTTTTCAATATTGCCATAATCAATAAAAAGCATATTAACACACACATATTACTGTGTACAAGTTGCATACAGTAACATTTGTGTGTGTGTGTGTGTTTGTGCAAAATATCTATTAAATGCACTCAATATGTTATTTATGCATAACATTGTTGTCATATGTCAGTAATATTTTAAATTAAGGTGCGTCGTTTCCGTAGGGGAAGTGTACTCTCTATATTTTGATTCAAATCCACTTCCGCTGTCCAACTCACCTAAACAATTTTCATAACACGGAGCCCATTAATAATTATTATCTAATATTTATAACAATTCTGGTACTGATATATTTATTTATGTACATATATCTCGCATTTGTTCAATTCATGTTATGTTGTTTTCTGTTTTTTTGGTTATTTATCTTTGCAACATATTTTTCCATAAACTTCAATCTTAAAAAAAATACATTTTAAATAAAATATCTCGATTGTTCTCAAATAGTCAAATCGTGCGATAACCACTTCCCACGCTGGTCAAGAAGCGTCAAATAGTGGTTTGAATCGAGGTATAAACTTAATATATTAGATGCACCACTGCACTCCCCTACAAAGAAAAACGTGTGTAAACGAAGCTTGTATATAGTCGCACATTTCTTGTTCCATTTAAGAAATCTTTTTATGACTTGAAACATACAACAAACAATTAATGAATATGAGTTGAGATTTTTTTTAGTAAAGTGCTAGAAAGACTTACCATATATTATAGTCTGCATAGTTACATATGTATATGTATAATTTACCATAACTATTATTTAACACTCTTTGACTTGATTATGATTAATGACTCTAAATTTTTTTGCTTTCATTATTTTTTTAATAACTCGCAATATATTTTATACTAGCGATTCACCCTTATTTCGCTTCGGGTTCATCCCAAGACAAAAACAAATCTGTCCCACGAGAACCGTACATTTTCCTTCCTCAGTTAACGGGCTATCTAATGCAAAAAGAATTTTTCAAATCAGACTAGTAGTTCCTGAAATTAGAACATTCAAACAAACAAACAAATAAGTATAGATGAACAGCTACAATGTTAATACTAGGATTTACTCCCTAAATATTATATGGTAAATATTTTCGAAAAAACGTCAAATAATAAAACAAACTGCCATGTTTGTTAGACGACAGTTTACACATGCAAAATCGAATCCATGGCTCTCGAAATTAAAATCATGTATGCTGCCACTATACTGAACGGTAATACAAACGAGCAATATACCGTTACGCTAGACGCCACGCTACATCATCATGTTGAAAGAGTTCTCTGTCTACCTCACAATATCAATACAACGTACACGTTAACTCTAAATTTCAATAAAAATATTACTTTTAAGTTTGAAAAGTATCAAAATATTTGTCGCCCTGATTTTTATTTTTAAAAGTTGTTTACAAAAAAGCTCTCAAACTTATCTAAGTTCTTTATCTTATCTCTATCGACTTGAGCTTTTACAAGTAAAAGAACCTTTAGAAACTGTTTTAAGAAACAGTTTCAAAAGGTTTATTTGTCTCCTTATCCGTTATTATTAACCAAAACGTATCTAGTTCGTATGTAGGTAGGTACTAGGCACTTAGACGTCACGCTTCTAGACACAAGATTATTTGAGCTCTCTCGTAGTTTAAACAATAACTAGAAAATCTATTTTGAAACTCTAAACATTCTTACTTTTATTTATTCATGTTCATGTTTCATACTTAATTTTTTTTTCATACACATTTTTTACAAAAAACACTCGTGAAGGCATAAAGATAAAAATCATACGATATATGTACAAATTTGTCTGTTTGGTACTTTGTTACGTTAGCGGCAAATTCAAATTTCAGGCAGAGCAAATGGTTGTTTTGATTAATCCGACATAATTAGTATAAATCATCATTTCGAACATGATTACCACTTGCCTTACGGTGAAGGAAAACATCGTGAGGAAATCTTCATGTCTGAGAAAACCTAGTTTTCGAAGGACATGGGAAGTCCGCCAATCCGCACTTGGCCAGTGTGGTGGACTATGGCCTGATTCCCCTCGTATTGAGGGAGGCCCGTGCCCAGCAGTGGGACGTTAAAATGGGCTGAATACAATTAGTATAAGGAATAAAATTTTGCCTCCCCACACGTGGTATCTATCGAGAAGGTACAAAAAGGTAAAATGTATGAATTATAGAGTAACTATGATCTATTCATCTTTGGACAAAAGATTGAGCGTGAAATTTGATTGAAAAAAAAACAAAAACAAATTATAGTTACTTTTTTTTTAATTATATATAAACTACTGCTACTAGGTATTTTAATAGCTTACCTATATTAAAGCATAGCTAACTAAAGTGCATAGTTAACTAAAGTGATTTGTATGTCTAGATGTAATTTCTAAAGTATGGCATTCTAACAGTAAGAATCTCCTCAGTTACGTGACTTAGAAAAATCAACATTCATTCGCAGTTTCTACTTGAGCTTTAAAGGGATTGAATGTTCTTCCTTGCGTAGAAAATGTGGCGTTCATGCTCCAATTTGTATTGGTTTTATAATAAAACATATTTTAATTTAAAAATTGACGTAGCATATTTCAAGTGTGATCAAGTAAAACATACTTAATATACTTACGATTGTAACTTTTTGTTTACAAAACTAGTTTACCTACATATCTTAAAAATATATATACATAACTTGCTCCACATGCTTGGAATAAATTTTTGGTTTTATTTTAAACGTTCCAAAGATTAAAACTAAGATCAGGTGGCATCTGCCCAGACCGGCCGGGCACCTGCTCTGAGGACGCCGAAAACAATTGCGAAAAACTACAAGCAGGTGTAATCCATAATCGGCCGAACGCCAATTTAGTTATACTGGAATAATATAGGACTATTTACGAAGGGAGTCTCAAGGTTGCTTTATACTAATACATATAACTTTTGTAATAATATGTAAAAAATTCTGTACCATTTAAACATGTATATATAAATAATGCTCCATTAGTAATATTTTGATTACTGTAGTAAATTTCATTGTTATAAAATATTTGTAAAATTATTGAGATCTATTTTAAAAGATATATTTTATAACTTTGAATAATTTTAAAAATATGCGAGAGCGTAGGCGAATTGAACAGGAAGCATGTGGGTGTTTCTTTTAATTTAAAATGTAAATATTTCCAGATCAGTTGTCTATTTACTCTAATTTACCAGCGTCCATAGTAATTGATGAAATATCGAGCATTAATGAACAATAGTCGTAGCTCGGCAATTAGCATTGTATCAAATATGTCACATACGTATTATAGCACTTCCTTTTTGGTCGCTCTTTTTACTGCGTCATATGCGTTTGCAGCTGACGCGAAACGTGCCAACAAGCCTGCGGTGTAATCTTAAGTAGACCATGCATATTTATCAATATAACGAATATACTATATAAGTATACTAGCAAAATTTTGTGTGGTGTATATATACATACATGTGTACGGTAGTAAGTGACAGAAATAATTAAAAAATTATATTCGACATCGAGCTTTCTCTACAACAATTTAATAACAGCGAAATAATAATAATATAAACGGCATTCTGCAATATAGTATTGTCGTTTGTCTGTTAAAGCGTTTCGTTTTCATAATGTAAAAATGATATTTTCATTTTTTAGTTTACCTATAAAGTACAAGGTTCATACCTCATACTATGCTAAAAAATAACCTGTGACAGGAGACCGCATTGTATATAGTAATAACTTCTTATAATAAAAGTAATTTCTAAAGGAAAAACCTATATTGTACGAGTACCTAACCAGTAGTAAACTGAATATTTTACGTAAATCATATACATATAATATATTTAACTCCTTTGATTCGTAAATAAGTATTTATGAAAAGCATAATTAATATACATCGTTTTTAGTATACGTTTTATGTAGATAAAGTTTTTACAAATATCTTTATATACATGTTAATTTATCAATTAATAAAATCAAAGCAATTAGGCTTATTAAGTTTTTATTGAGAAGATCCTAATCTTTATTGTTTGCTGTTATTAATAACGTAAAGAGCAAAATTTTTATCAATTATATAATTAATTTAGTAAATTACGTTATAGAATATTTTAATTTGAATAAAAAGTATGTATGTGTGTATGTGATTGGTTTTTATTATATGATAGGGAGGTATTCAATTACTTTTTCAATGCAATATAATATAAGGGAAATATATGCTGTGTGTTTCACTGGGCAGTAAACAAAAGTATATATTTTTATTACTCGAGTACATAAATCGGGATTGATAGTATTTATTATATTTGTAATTACATACACATGTATAATATTTATCGTAGCGTGACAAGATAGAACTCTACAATGCTATATTATACGATCTCCGTGTCTAGTTTTGGTTTTGGTTTTTTTTATTTATCAAGCCAACCAATTGACGTTTGCATACAAATTAAGAAATATTGACTTAATAAGCAATTGTACGCATCGAGAAAACCTCATCGTAGCGCTTAAAAGGATTGAATATTAAATAATATTCTCCAATTGTACAAATTGTTCTTGATGATATAAAGTTAGTATATTGATTTGTCCTTAGTTCCGAAAAGTCACTAGGGAAATGTAATCATCGCCAATATTGTTATGTAATATTTTTATTATTCTGTAAAAACTTGAATAGCACTTGGTCAGCAAAACTGACGCTTAGAATGTAGAATGCATTCCCTGTAGGATTTTAGTTCATATATAAGTAATTTTTATGTTTTTGCAGGTACTCTGGCATCTTGACATCTTCCGGCGCAGCTTTCGTGAGCTCACTGGCCACGCGTGTCTCGGACCATCATGTATATTCTGCGCTTTAAAAGTAAGTATAGATTATTACAAATATGCAAATAATATTTAATAATACTGTTGTATAAAAATACCAATCGAATTGAGAACCTCCTCCTTTTTGAAGTCGGTTAAAAAAGCAGCCAATTACGCAATTTTTGTAAAACAGATAACGAAATAATTAAGAAAAAAGAAAGTTGGTGACTGTTGTTGGCTGTGTATTACAACATGATCATCTTTATAAAAACATTTTAATCTATATGTTCATTTCTTTTTTTCTTTTGAATCAATTTGATCATCCCGCGTGTTTTAAAAACGTTACGTTTAGTCCCGCACGGTCTGGCCAATCAGACGTGACCTTTTCGTTCGCTTGAACAATACTCAGTTCACTGCTTTGTTTGACCTCAAATCTGTGGGCCAAAACTTTCGACACGTCTCGAATACAAAATGACTTTGAATTTTACTCAATAAAAGGATCCATTATGGTTATGTTGGTCACGAAAATGTCTGCCGATTAAAATTTTTGGAATCCTGTCATGTAGGTACTCCAAACTAAAAAACATATTTTCCAGTGTAAGACTATGAGTTCGCATTTTTATAACTTTTTCTAAAATCGTGTTGATTAAAAAGTTTTTAACGATAGCAAAATAGGTTTATTTTTAAGATTGGTTATTCTTACTTTTTAAGTTAGGTTATATTTGGGTCTTGGCCTATGGCGCCCTTCGCTTACTTACTACTTACTTGCTACAGTAAGTACGTTGATAAAAAATTGCCTATACATTAAACTTTTATTCGAATTTCATTCAAATCTGTTAAGCTGTTTTAGTGGAAAAACGTAACATATTAATATTATAATATAATAAAAAAATATTATTTACATATACCTCCAAGTTCTTTTTGTCTAATGTTGCTGTGCAAAATAAATAGCCAAATGATTAAAATAGTCGCAATTTTCTATTAACACTGGTCTGCAAATGATTACTAAATTGCCAGCTATTTCAACTAAAAGTGAGCTCCTGTTAAACTTTTCTTTAAAGTTATAATTATAACGAGTTTTTGCTTCTAAATAACTACTGTGTGTCGCACTCTTGAAATTCAAGGCGCATTCATTGCTTATACTAGAACTGGTTCGCACACAAGCTGATGTCGTGATTTAGCTATCCAGCAGTATTTTACTGCCGGACCATTTCGCCTTGCAGTTTATGAGGCTTTGTCTGATCTCACAGACATTTTTCATTTAAGTCTTAGCATATTTTGTAGGCTTTGGGAATTGAAAATAAACATGAATAAAAGGTTGTTTTCAACAAAATGTTTAAGTAAAAAAATAATATATTTAAGTAAAAAAAAAACAATAAATAATAATTATGTACGATCGATATATTATATATAACTATATTTTACAAAGTGGTCATCACCAAAAGTTTTAAGGAGTTAGCTGACGTTATTATGATGTTAGAAGAGTTCATAGAACTTTTGGCCTCGAGATCTCCGGGTAATGAGTGTTACTACATTATACTACATTACCTATTGCTTAGTAATTAGACATTTACTTATTTAGTGTAAAAACGTTACAATTGTAATCTAAGTTTAATTTTAGTGGAAAAAAGTAAAGTGCAATCTTTAGATTATTTAAGTTGTCTTACATTCTAATAATAAAATAATTATACCTACTCATGTTTCTATTCCTGATATTCCTGTACTATTATGTTTTTAAAAAGCTTGTTTTGAAATTAAATAATTATTTATACTTGATTATCATCCAACGTCAACATAAAATGAACATTTTAACAAATACAAGCTCATAATAACAACATACGAGATAGAGCGAGATAGACAACTATAATGTGATAGAGACATTATACAAATTTAGTACTTATATATTCCGGTGTTATTTGATTAGTTCATGTAAATAATCTATTATATATAATTACGTTATTGTGGGGTAAGAATAGGTAAATAGATAGGCACGTTCTCAGAAGCATGTCGTCGCTGTACGTGCCTAAAGCTGCATACAAACTGGGCCAGCCAATTACGGTGTTATTACACGATGCAATACCACTGAACTAATCATTGAAATATTTCAACAGAAGAAGTGATATTGAATTAAGAGACAGAAATGCCTATAGTGTAAATACATGAAGCTAATCAAAGCAAATGTCGAGATTGCACATATGGTTCAGAATTTTAAGGCATATCTAAGTTTTAATACAGATGGTTTAGATTTTCATTATTAGTGTTATTATTATTTGTTTTTCTTTATAATTATAATATAACAAATAAACGTTAAATGGAGTGTAGAGGAAAACAATAATATAAAATTAGAATTTAGTATATACTTTATTTACATAACGAAATTATAATCTGCTAACTTTGGTTGTCGTTTTTTACTGTGCCTGTATTTTCTCTCCCTTCTCGATTGTGCGCAAACTAATGACACTTTTTCGTTAATACACAGTCTTTCTTTTACTCGTTATGTTTACAGTTCAAAAATTTGAATGCAACTAAGAATATTTTAACAAAAAGAACGATGTGCTTAGCAATTATAATAAACAATGAACAGATTTCTATGAATTGTGTGTACAAAATATTTACGACTCAATGTCGATATATTTGAAGTAAAATTAATATTTATTGAGGTCTAAATAATGACTTATTCTTTCACTTTTGAGAGTGGATGTTACGTTATATAGAGTGTTTCAATATATGGGTATACAATGTAATGTCAAATAAACCTTAACAATATCTACGTTTTAAGGAATTTGTTGTTTTTGTTAAGGGAAATTCGCTATATAGAGTTTACAATATATATCACTCGAACTAACATTCATACAATAAATATCTTAATAATAATCTCCCTAAACTTTAATTTTTATTATTAACTGGCGATCCGCCCCGGCCTCATTCAGGACATATTTACAGGACTCATCATTTATATGACGTAAGCGCCATCTATTGTGGGTTGATGATACTATGTCAGAAACTGTGTAAAACCCATTTGTATGTACAATAGCTTATTAAAGTTTTTTGCAATTGTTCAAAGGATTTAGGAATGCATACACAATAAACATATACACATACATGCATTAATTTTTGTATAGATCTAAAATGAAGACAAATCTTAGGTTTTTAAGACTTTATAGCCGTTGTAAGAAAATCCCTGATATCTGACTTCTACTCGCTACGGTTCGCCCTGATAAATCCTAAATATAACCTAAATCGGAGATTTACCTATCTAGTAAACGCTAATAGAAGTTCAACATCAAGAGATTAGAAGAGAGGAATCTTAGACTTCATTGGAAAATCTTGCGATCTTTCCTATCGCTCACAGTTCAATAACAGTTTCACCTATTCATGAAGAAGATTTCGATGTGGTTATTAGCAATTGATTTAGTATAACTATAGCCTATGGGTTATGTATAGTGTTTTATTGGATGGGGTCACGCGAGAAAATAATGCTTGCGTAAGTACTCAGTTGGTATCAAACCATCGCATCAAACTTATCCTTACTGGTTAAAGGGCTCACATCTGCTAGGCGCGTGCATAAAATTTGTAAAACTAATAACTGTGTTCATTCTGTGTGTAATTACAAGTAGTCACTATGCGTTAATAAAAAAATAAAATAAATGGTAATGTTTATTACCTTTATAATAAAACAAAAAAGCGATATATGATTAATATACGCGAATAGCCAGCTAGGTTCTGTTTCATAATTGTTCAGTGTTGCAGAAATACGGTTTAGTTTTTCATACTGTAGAGTATGAAACTTGTCCAAGCGATATCGCTATTTTTTGCGACAGAGCTTTTTAGCTTTATAAATTTATATTACATATATCTTTTAACATATAATAATTTATGTAATTTATATTGGTCCTCGACTCATTGTTGCAATGTAATGGCGCTTACGCTTGACGTTAGCCTACTTCACAAACGGAAAGGAAGAATTGATTGAAAACCTTATTATCTTATATATTTATAATTTACGTACAAGTTCCAAAAAGCACAAAATGTTATCTAAGATTCCTGGAAATATGTTCTTTTACCCTTGACCAATGAAAGTCCTACAAATGGTACTACCAACGCAACCTATAGTATAGAGTCCACTATAGAGTCGCGCGCGCGCAGCTGCGCAACCGGTTTTACTTCTCGTTTACTTGAGTACCAGTACCAATTTATTCAATGATTAACTATTGTTTATTATCACTTTAACATTACTAGAGGTTTAGGCAAAATGGGCCATTGCGAAAATAGCTTTTACAAACCAAAGATCTATGTAGAGAACAGAACGAGATTTAAACAATAAGTAAAAATATATTTATTTAATCTTTGCTTTTCTTTTCAATGTATTCTTAATTGCTTGTTTGTTTAAAAGTTTGTGTTTGTTTAACACTTTTATTGAATATGCATTATTTAAGGATAAAGAACAATATCCATTTCTTTTAGAGTTTAAGCTCATTTATACAACTTTATTAATATTAGTTTTCTTTTCTTACCGTAACACAATGTGTTTTTTTTTATACACTGTCATAATACGTTTGTTATTATGTATATGTATTTATTCTATTTTCTCTGTCTTTTTGGCTGAAAGCTCTGATTTATTGGAAAAAATTCCATGCATTCACGTTTACATATGAACATACAGTCTTCCAAAGCATAATATACTATACTAGGCTGATGTATCGTTTATCAAACTTTTTGAAGAGCTTTGTATTTTTTTCTATAACATTTTATTAATGTACAAAAATAGAATAATAAGATTCTTTGACTGGTCATTTGTTAATCTGGCTTGTTGGCGCCTTCGCCTACGGTACATCTTAGTTTAAATTTAAGGCTTATGTTAATTGTTACGTAATTTAAACTTCACATAATTATTATAATATGTGTATAAATCGCTTCTGCCTTTATTAATGACGTGGGTTGTTAGTGACACATTATGGTAATTATTATCGTAAGCAGGTATTAATTGCTTTTTTGTCTTATAAAAAATAGTCTGGGGAAATTATTGCCCATATATATTTCTAAATGACATAATATTAATTTAATCTAATAATAATATTATCTTATAATTATTATTTCTAAAGTAGCGATTCACCCTCGTTTCGCTCGGGTTCTTCGCTAGGTACGTTTTGACGGTTAGTATGGAATAGATAGACTATATCTTATATGATACATAGCCTATAATATTCCTCAATCAACGGACTATCCTATGCAAAAAGAATTTTTCAAATCAAATTAGTAATTCCCGAGATTAGCGAGTTCAAACAAACAAACTTTGCCTGTTTATAATATTCGTGTAGATGTCAAATATCAATAAATACTTGTCGCACATATTTTGTACAGTGTACACCGATTACGCTGAGATTTACGATCCAATTTACAGAGTTCTTACTTTCTTTAGTATTACTTCTTTTGTTTGATGCGGAATAGTTGCCATTTGGTCCCATAAAAATTTAACAGTTTGGTCCAGTAGTTTTCATTTTGTTTGATTTGACAAGCCCAATAAGTTAAAATCGGATTTTAGAGCCAGAATTTTTACTGTTACTAATAAAAGTCTTCATACTTTGCTACTACTATTATGTCTACACTAAAAAGGGAAAAATAAAAACGTTGCCAGCCGATACAAATCAAGGCACACCGACTTCGAAGATATCTGATTAGGTATCTATAGAAAATGAAAACTACCAATTAGTTATTTTTTACTTTTTAGTGATTTTTTTGAAGTGGGTTTTTATTTTTTTCTTAAGAAGTTTAAAAAAAATATACTAAACTAATAAATGCGTACCAATTTACAATGTGAGTGTTTTAATAAGCGCTACCATTTTATTTTAGAAATTTGGCTAATGTGCTTGTAACAAGTATTGCCAATTACAGAAACTTGCCTCCGGATTATAGCGTGTAGCATTCAAAATTGTTTGGAATGTGAATTGTTCTAACTCCTATCTCACCATTGAGTTAGCTGTTATAATAACGTACTATTGATTACCTCCATAATATCATGCAAGTAAATGTCATATCATTTAAAAAATCTTAATAGCTTTTATGAGTTTTATTTTTATTAAGGTGTAATAAAAAAAGCTTCTTTCGGATAGTTATAATTAAAGCTATGTATATTTCAAAACTACATTTTGAACGTTGTTCAAACTTCATACAATAGATAAAGTCAATAATAACATGAATAGTGTACACTGCACACGTGGTAAGAAAGTGAAAGAGTGACACACATTTTTAGGTAGTAGATTAAATGTTTGAAGAGTTCCGGAAAATACTTTCTTTAGTAGTTTATGTATAGCTTTTGACATAAATATTTTTCTATAAATCTTAAATACAACCATTGTAAAAAATAACGTGAGTATCTATATTTTCCGATGTACCTACTTATTACCGTACCGTACCATAACTGCCGTGTGAATCTTTGTCACAAGTTACATGTCACTGCTCGGTCAAGCAGAGGATATTCAATAGAAGACTATTTATCATTTTTCTGTCCATTATCATATGCCAAGTTAAGTTATTACTTTTTGCATGCTCCTACAATAAACTGCACTGATTGAATGCTCATTTGTTCAATTTACTTTGAACGATGCCTTTGTCTGATTGTGAAAGGTTAAAAATATATAATTCTTTATTCAAGAAAAAGCGACTAGGTACCCTATTAGCTTTGAAAAATGAGGCTTAGCTACTACGAGTATGGCCAAGGTTAATAGCCAATAAGTTAACTGCTTTCTTTATATACTATCCACTTTACATTGTAGGATAATCTTTGTAGGCTTTTTAGGCCCTATAAGAAAAAAAACGTAATAAGCCCTGTAAAGATTTTCAAATAACTGACGATGGCTTGATATCTATAAAATTTTATAATATTTTCCTAATTAATGTTTTACTGAAACTAGATTTGTTTTTCATTATGTTATATTTTACAATTTTTTTTCAAACAAAATTATTCAGGAAGTTTTTAGATCAACGCCATCTATCTAATAAAGCGGAAAATAGCTCAAATTAGTAAAGTAAAGGATTTTTATATTGTTAACCGACTTCCAAAAAAAGGAGGAGGTTCTCAATTCGACCGTATATATTTTTTTTTTATGTTTGTTCGGGCATTTTTTCGTCGTTTATGAACCGATTTTGATAATTCTTATTTTGTTGGAAAGGAGATATCCCAAGAGTGGTACCATGATAAGGAAACCAGGATCTGATGATGGGATCCCATAGAAATCGAGGGGAACTTTCGAAAATTGTTGCGGCGACTAGTGCGTTTGTTAACATTTTCATTAGGTATTTTAAAGCACTACTATTTAATGAAGGTCTGGAGTCGATCTGATGATGGACTCGAAAGATAGTCGAGGGAACTCCTCAACGATTTACAGCAATTACCTGGTGTTTGGGCTTGATTAATTTGTATTGATGATACGTCTACACTAAAAATGGAAAAATAAAAACTTTTAAAAAAAAGTTTTTTCGAAGTCGGTGCCAGCCAATACAAATCAAAGCACACCGACTTCGAGAAAATCTGATTAAGTATCTATTTTAAATGAAAACCCCCGTTTAGTTATTTTTTACTTTTCAGTGCCTGGAAGTCGGTTTTTATTTTTTTTTTAATTTTGTTTTGTTGTGTAGACAAATTGTAAGAAAAATTTAAGTTATAAAATGTAAGATTATTGTGTACTAGCGACTCACCCTCGCTTTGCTCGGTTTCCCTAGGTTGATTCCCCATACAAATTTTCATCCCCATTTTCACACCCTGAAGGGATGATTTCGGGAATAAAAATTATCCTATGTCCTTCCCAGGGTCTTAAACTATCTTCTTACCAAATTTCATCTAAAACGGGCCTTTAGTTTCGGAGCTTATTCCGTACAAACAAAAACCTTTCCTCTTTATAATAATGTTAGTAAATATACTCGTTCATATGTATAATAATACATATATTTCACAAGTTACATAGTTACCATAAATAATTTAGTTTACTTTATTTGAGGTTGTTATATAAAATGATAACATAGTCCCATTTTTTTAACTTTATCAACATAAAGTTTATACCGATTTTATGTGTATTTTATATAGAAATAAACAATTACCTACATATTAGGTAAACATTTGACATTTAGGTACTTTATGTTGCGTAGAATGGCCGATTAACTATACATATAATAAAAGTATAATTGATCGCTGTATGTACATGGAAAAACTATTGCTAGGGGTCTTTATCAACCTAATAGAACCCAAAACAATGATTTCTAGAATCTTTGTCTGTTTGTGTGTGCGTTTGTGCGCGCTAATCTCAGAAACGGCTTCACTTAACATTTATTATGTTTTAGTTCAATCGATTCATAAATAAAAAAGCTATGTCAATTAAAAAAAAACACTCGACGAACCTAAGCGAAGCGAGGTGAGTCGCTAGTACAACATATAAAATTGCATCTAGATATATTATTTCGCTTCGGCCATAACTTTCCACTCATTTTTGGCGATAAGCGTTACCTTTTTCGAACCAAATGTTGTCCTTAACTAGAATTGAACTCGCGTCTTAATAATGTAACCACCCACTAGCTATGTCCTACATGTGTAGAGTCACAAGGAAATTATTCCGTAATCTAATACTTTATACCGTAAGCGGAAGAAATGTATCACAAACATAAGCTCAATGATAAGATGCGACAAGTTACGTAAACGTTAACTTTATCAGTGTTATGTACTCAAGCCTAGTGTCTTCGTGGAAACTATTGAATTGCACAAACCGGTTTCTAGCTGACTCTAGCTTCTAGATTCTGAGGTAATAGGTACTACAATCCAACACATTTATTAGATTTCCTTCATATAACCGCAACATATTTTAGTTGTTGCTCAGATGTAGGTAATACAAGGAAAAAATGTTTACCTCTTTAAAAGAATGCGTAGTACCTATTCGTTCTGAATTTTAAAATTTGATATATGTAGGTACTGTATGTTGTAAACAACGGTAGTGGTACATTTATTAAAGGCCGATATTAATAGGTAGAAATAGAAATTATATTACGACGAGTGGTTTGCACACACGACTAACTGTACTTTTTAAATAATATTACATGTTTAAATTGTAAAAACAATATTTAAAAGCTCTTGTCTCTGAAGGCTTTATATCTGCTATATCGAAACGAGATACGATACGTAACTGGACTGTCGCTTAAGTTTCTCATGCGTCTCGCTCGCACTCATGATCTTCATACACGCGGCGCCAGAGCCTTCAACTCCCATCTCTTTCGGGCTCATGCGCCTACGCAGCCTGTGACTGTGCGAGAGCGTACACGCGGTTTTTCTATGGTCGCGAACAGACGCGTATATGTATACTGTGATAAAAATTATATCCTACTTGTTAACTGTACATAACTACATACTCTATCCGAGACTATAGAGTATTCGAGTAGGCGTTTTGCAATTTGTGTCAGTATTGTGTGTTTAAGTGGCAAAGGTCATTATCGTTTAGTTTGTGCTATAAGTGAGTGGTGCAACATATTGGAAGTGAATTCTAGTATACGATCCCGAGGTGATCACTCGTTAGCCTTGCGAACGTGCCGAATATACAACCTCTATCACTACTTTATTTAAATGTGTCTGTGAAACCTCATTACGTAGATACCACTTCTTCAATGACACATTCCACTCTTAATAATACCAAATAGAAGATTTTAAACAAATGTTATTCGAGTTTTTTACAGAACGCTATATCAATCGAAACGCTTATGTATATTCATCGAAACAGTTGTTGTAATACGACACTAATTACAGACTACAGAGACCATTGTCTGTTCACCCACACTGTGACATACCCGTAAACTTGTGATCGTTCTGGCGATATTTGGTAAACATCAACCCACGACTGTATATTGTCATAAAGCTCATATATGTTAAACATAATCTACACTCTGTTTAGCAATGTATGTATATATGTATGTATATTTCATATATACTATATGAAATATTTACGGTTATCAGTACTAACAATAAATAAGAATTGTTACTTAGTTTTAAAAGACGATTGATAAATTTTATTATCAACAGCGTTAAGATTTCAAGTTTATCGTTAGAGCTTATACAATAGGTTGTTTCCTCGGTTCAATTGAATCAGATGTTGCGAGGAACAAATCGATTGCAGTGTATATAATTCACCGTAAAGCCAGTCGAAGCGAATGCGTTACGTTCATCAGACGATAAGTGCTCGCTTTACTCACATATATGTACCTACCTACTTAATAACTTTTATTCATTTTGAATCCTTATAAAATTATCCCTTTGTATAAATATGACGATTTCTGAAATTAACGCAACGATGGAAAAGTTTATTCTTTGATTTATACATAAAATTCAATGCAATCACACTTTAAAGGGAACAAAAAGTTCACAAGTATTGTTCTATTGAAGAAAAGCGGGTCGAATTGGAAATCCCTCCTTCTTTGAAAGTTACTGAGAAAAGTTGAAAACGTACCTACATTATTCTTTGAGTCTCTACTTTATGATAGTTTGATTCAGATATAAAGATTTACCAAATGTTTTGCATAAAATCATCGAATTAGTTATGCATTTAAATGAAAACGGATTATTGAAAAAATCTCATAATAACCGGTATTTTGCAATGGTATGTTGTAAATCACCTTCCAATCCGCCTCTGAATGAGCTTGTTCGGAGAACTGATGACGAAACTCTGAACAGAATAGTGTGTAAAATTCTCTGACCTTCTTTTCACCACTTTTATTATCCTCGTTTTGGTGACTTAGTATTGAAAAAATATGTTCTAGAACATAATTATAAAATCGATCAATTATGTTTATTCTTATTAAATAGAATTAAATATAAATCATTACAATTATGTGATGTTCGAAATTTACTACAGAACGATGAAAATGGGTGATAATATATTAATAAATCTACACATGATGTTCCTAAGAAGGACTAGAATTGTTTAGTACAGACGTAATTGATTAATTTTTCTCACCGAGAAGTTGGTACTGTAACTGGATCGCATGCTACTATGTGAGAATCGTCCCACGGTTACTACGCTTGATTAAAAATATAAGTGTTCTATCGTCAAATTACCTTACATCCACATTTAGAGTACTCTTCACTATACCAGCGAATTATTCTATATTTATGTTAAAATTAATATTTAGCGTCTAGAACTAATAAGATTATTTAACGACAGAGCAACATTAATTTATTTTATACAAGTGACTCGCCGTCGCTTCGCTTGGGTTCGTCCCAGGTGTTTCTCTAAATTGATATAACTTTTTTATTTATGAACCGATTAAAATAAAACAATTAATACCAAATGTTAAGTGAAGCTTACCATAATACATTAATGTAATACACTAAGTTTCTGAGATTAGTGCGCACAAACGCACAGACAACAGATAATAAAAATAAAAATCATTGTTTTAGATTATATTGCGTTCAACCCTCAATATTAGTTTTTCTCAAATTTTCTTCATGTACACACAGCGATCAGTTACACTTTTATTATACTTATGTATAGATAGATGTACAAGATATTATGGTTCCTGCTGTTGTCCCGCTTGTGCATTGGTGACCTATCACCACAGCAAATATGACCTTTAATATACACAGAAGCATAGCAATAGCAAAGATACTCTAGTTCCAGGTATATTTATCACCAAATACAATACAGTTTTAAAAAAATATTATTTTAAATATTACTCTATATCTCATATACTTAGATATTTCTGAGAATAAATGTAATTAGTACCTATATTATGTCAGTGTTCGGTTTTCTTCAAAACTATTGTACTTTCTCCGTTAAGTCTAGTTTAGTGTTTAAACTTTTAGAGCACAGGCTACCTTTAAGATAAGTGTTCGTAACATGTGCACCACGTGACTCATTCTTTTTAACCGATTTCCCAGTACGATAACAAACCTCGTTTAAACCGTTCAACCTGACTTAAGTATTTCCGCTTTACATGTCTTCGAAAAATGTTCCAATTATTTAAGCATTAAGTGGAAGTTAATAAGCACCTTAACAATACAACATATATTATAGCAAAAATATATTAACATAATTTAAGTATGAATTTTAAGACTAAAATAAGAAAATATTAGGTATAAAAATATTTAAATAATAAATTGTTTACTTTTTATGATTTTTTAACGCCGACTCTTTTCGTGTATTATAATCTTGTTAAGGAAAAATACACAATTTCCTCTAGAGATAAATATTCAGGGTGAGGTGGCAAGGAATTTCATAATGTTTTATGACTTCGACATACCACACTGACTCATAACGAGAAAGTGCTTACTTGATTAGGACGTAACAAATAACGCTGACATGGATCATATATTCAACTTATATTTTGTTTTCAAATTTATGCTGACCCATATCAAATTTGACATCAGCCCTTAAGAATGACTCATTTCTTAACATTGTTTGACAATGCTATAAAACTATGTGACACTAACCGTAAATTAGTAAAATATATAGGATTTTTGTCATAATAACATAACAATATGGAATAAAAATTAAAGTTCTGGTAAGTAACACAAGTTTCTTGCACGTGTCCACGAACAATACTTTTACTATACTTTATTGTGTAGTTTAATATGCTCGTAGTTTTAGTTACTGCTGTACAACCGTAAATAATAGAGTCCCAAAAAAAGCGATACTAATACTTCTTTAAACAAGTATGAAAGAGATAGTGTGAGACCCACGTGAGGTACGTCAACAATAGATTACAAAAAGCAAACCTACCTGGAAGGTAGAGGCGCTCGGGTTTCCCGCCCGCACGTCGCTGCACTCAACCCAGTCTCATAGAAAGCCTTCTCGCAGACGATCGTATCGCTGCTGTTTTTTATTGTTTATGTATTTTTACTTAATAAATAATACATTTTAATCGTAGTTATTTCATTACGTGATTATTATCAGTGCTTTAATAGTTTCGTGGCTTAAGCAGTGACGCAATTCGGCAGTTGTTTTGTATAGTTACCCATTTCACCCACCTGTCGCTATACCTGTTCGTAGCCAGCCTTCCCGCCGAAACCTTTTCTTAAACACATGGTAGTAGGAGTTGGAGTTCAAATATAATAATACCATAATATCGGAGAACATAGTTGAACGTAACTTAGGAGCGAAGTAGAATTCTAATGATAAGTTTCTTAGTGTTACGTGTTTCGGTTACTTATTACCTTATACGAGGTTGTTGCGGACACAGCGATTGATAGAGATATGTATATTTAGCGCGCGGCCATTGTCTTCGATCACGACTACTATGGAGATTGAATCTAAATGAGGCATCGAATTCAATTAATTCGCTAGGCTGACGGTTGTGTTTGTGTATAGTGTGAGCGATGCGGACTAGTCGATGAAATGATTAAATTTCGGTATAAGCGTAAGGAAGCAAGTGATGGAGGAAAAGCAGGAACAGCAATACAGAAGCAGAAAATCGACGTTCTTAAGGATAGAGAGCTATTGCCTCCTAAGGATCTAATAGGGGGATCATTGGCTGGAGTGCGACATAATACTCTTCCGCGCTCTAGACCACCCTCTGCTGCAAGAAGGGATGCACCTGAATCTCTTCTTAGTCAAACTACATTAGCCCTGTTCAGAGTAAGTTCGCATATATACTTACAAGTAGCTCAAAATATCACATAGTATCTACGATGTCTACGAATCTAACTGTTTACGTACCTTATTTGTTTTTTAATTATTCATTAATTAAAGATGAATGTATTCATTAGTAACGATTTATGTTGCCTATTTTAATATGCAACAGGTAATTAGTTTTAATAGAACAAAATTTACCTAATACTTTCTATCTAATGATTTAATAATTAATTAATTGCGAGGTCATGAATTATTTAGGCTTTCGTAATTATTGTCTTTAAGGCGAGTGTTAGATCAATTGATAGAAGCTAATAGAAAGGTTGCGATCACTGTAAGAACAAAGCACGCAAGTCGTGATTTAGATACGATAATAATATAAAGAACGTTACTGCAGAGCAAGGCTGCTCTGCGTGTAATTTAACACATTGTAAGTAATACAGATATCCATCTAAAAAGTTTACAGATTGAATAATTTCAGATTTTTCAACCAACCAAAATGCACCGTTAAGCATAGAAATCAATAGCTTAGGAATTAATCTAATTAAATAGAAATAGTAATAATAATGTCGACTTCTGTTTTAAACTTGGTATATATACGACCCCGTAAGAAGAAGCTTTTACAGTTATCTATCTACATAAATGCGAAATTTGTGATGCATTGCTCGTTTCTGACCCCCTAAAAGGTTTTAAAGTCGGAGTTTCCAACGGCAATTTAAATACAAAATGTTTATACAACTTTGTTTGTACGCAGGCTGCGGCCGATGCGCCTTGCATTGAATATTGTTCACAACGGAAATCTTTAGTACCTATCTGTTAGAGCCATCAAAAACGTACATATGATATGGAGAATTGTTAAAGTTTATTTAATATTGTATTGTATTCAGCCCTTTTTAACGTCCCACTGCTGGGCACGGGCCTCCCTTAAGACGAGGGGAATCAGGCCATAGTCCACCACGCTGGCCAAGTGCGGATTGGCGGACTTCACATGTCTTTCGAAAACTTGCTAGGTTCTCTTAGACATGCAGGTTTCCTCACGATGTTTTCCTTCACCGTAAGGCAAGTGGTAATCAAGTTAGAAAATGATTCGCACATGAAAATATCAGAGGTGCGAGACCCGGGATTTGAACCCGCTTCACTCGGTTTCCCAAGCGAGCGCGTTACCACTGGGCTACCACTGCCTTACCTTACTCATTTGCTTTAAATTACCTGTATAACAGTATAAGAGCTGGAAGACTTAACATTTTTTAGAAATTAGTATTGTAGGAAGCAAACAGTACAGTGCTGTGCCTGGGATCGTAAGTGCATATCTCTCACACAACAATAGGAGAAGTAGCCGAGTTCTCATCCCAGTAGAGATTATATATCTAAATGCTTTCTTTTATAGTTTACTAGCATTGCCCGCGGTTCTGCCCGCGTTCAGATGGCCAAAAACCAAATTCTTAGGTTTTACATATCAGTATACTCTTACATATACCAATATTATTGCGCACCGCATCATCGGTAAATAATTGCGGTGATTAACAATGCCATAAAAGTTCTTCTGTCAATCTCATATTTGATCTAGTAATATTGCACTTTTTGTTTTAACTATAACAGTTATAGTATGTCTATACGTCTGCTTTGTTTGTTTAGTTTTCTGCGATAAACTCTTAAACTATTGAATTAATTTTAATCATTTTTTCTAATAGACAGCTATTGATTAATTTATATTTAAATGATTATGTAAATTACATAATATTAATTTTTTTAATGTTAACTTGTCGCGAAACAGAGATTTGACGCGAACTAGTGCTAGTTAGTAATATTTTCCGAAACGATTTTTAAAAGAAAATGTTGGGGAAAGTACGAGTTCCAGAAGTACATGTAATTAAGGTATATAAGTTAATAATGCTAAGCAAATGCTTTTTATTATTTCATATGACTCGGCATATATGATTAAAGTCGCAAGCATTTTATTGCGTCCTTTAAGCCTTTACAAATATTTCCATTTGAAAATTGTTTCGGCCAACAAAATATTACTAAATTACTCTCTATATAATCTGTGCTAATATGTTACTAATTTGTAAAGCCAAAAAATTTTTTTTATTGATAATTTGGACACGGGTGGTGCCGCGGGTAATTTAGTAGTAAGTAATTCTAATTCTAAATTATTGAAAGGTCATAGTTGTACATTAGGTAAATTCTTTGGAATTAAAACTACGTATTTTAAAAACACATGATGAGATCTATTGACGAATATCTAAATAACACATAAATAAATATTCATTAAATTAACTAATTTAATGAATAATAAATATATTTTTTTTAATATAAGCTATTTTTAATAGTTTTTACCCTATCTAGTAAGTTACCTTGCTAAAATATTTATTGTATCATCGTGGTTTTATTCTATTTTTGTATTTTTTCTTAGAAATGAGATATTTTCCCGCGGTAAAAAGTATCCTATATTATGTTGACCCGGATAACCAACTATCACCATACCAAATTTCATCAAAATCCCTCCAGCAGTTTTTTTGTTTTGCGGTCACAGGGAGACAGACAGACAAAAATGCTAAAAACTATAGATTCGGCCTCTGTATCGATAATAATGTATATTTCAATAAGATTTTCCAAAATATATTTAATGTATAGATTCGGCTTAGTTAAAATTTTATTTATTCTGTATGGATGGATATAGATATATGAAATTGTTATTCGTACAATTTTTAGCAAAAAAAGAATAATAATAAAAATAGTAACATTATTTGTAATTAGATAACTTGCTATTTCGGTTTTCTTTCTTAATTTATATGTTGGTTAATTTTTTATATTAGAGTTAGACACGAAGTCTTTATGAAGTGTGCAGCGGAAGGCACGACGCACGTCGTTTCTCTTCATGGACCGGACAAACTTAACTTTTTACCAAATTTTACTTACTTAAAGTAATGAATTATCAATGATTCTCAGAATGTATTTCTAGTTTTAAGACCTCTTCACCCGCATTGTATCTATGCGTTACAACAGAGTAATGTATTCTGTCGCTTTCGAACAAAATGATTACGAAATACAAAAACAAAGCGTTACTTTACGTTTTACAATCTCGCCAGGTCACGGCGCGTGTGGCTCTGACCTATCATATTCATGTTATACTGGTTTTGAGGCAGTCTTGTGGTCAATAAAGAAATTTAAAACGTTCTGGACATGACAAAAAATACACTTAAAACTCAAAAACAGAGAGGATGAGACCAACGCTTAGTTTTCTATAAATTTTTTTAGCTTTGTATTTTAATTTTTACGATTTTTCGACCTATTACTATAGAACTGTTTAATATTATTTAAGAAATCTGGTATTGTTAAAAAGTTTATACATACAGTGTAAACTCCATGTAACGTCACTCGATTTAACGACAAACTCTCTAAAACGTCGAAATAAATTGGCTTTGGTTGGTTTAGCTTATCTTCCATACAATGATACACTCTACATAGCATTACATCCACTCTCAATAACGACAACAATTGAGTAATAAAAAGTACCTTTTAAGTTGCTGAAATTAGTAAAAAGCGCAGCTGTGTACGTTTTTTTGTCGCTTTATTATCCTAGCCTGCAATAAACTCGACTGTCGGCATCACGCATACCGAACTTTCTAAGAAATTCATTCTTTTGTTTACAAATTGGGATTGCTTGCACGTGTAAACTGATCTTGCTTGACCATGATTAATAAGTTGGGGTCATGGATTGTCTATACGTTATCATATTCTTAGTTGCTCACAAACTTTCAAACTGTAAACATTACTTCCTTTATCACCAAGATGCCTCAATATCGCAAGATATGAATAAAATAAGTAAAAAAATTCAACAAAATTACTGGTGCAGCAAAAGACGTCTGAAAAAATAACAGACTATACGCAATAGCGATCAAATATAAGATTCTTTTTGACGTACATAACTACTAACTCTAGTCTGAAATAAACTTTTTCTTTTTCTAATTCTGATTTTTCTTCTCTCCATTTAACGGCAACTCTCTATAACGCCATAAAATGCACAGTCCCTTCAGTGTCGTTATATAGAGTTTACACTGTATTTTATACGTACGTATATTGTATACGTACAGTAAGTATCTATAGTATATAATAGATATAAATAATTTTTAAAAACGATTTTTTTAACCTTACAGGAGCTTTTCGCGCAACTACAATGGTCTGCGGAAAGGGCGCCAGCTGCAGACGGCCTCCGCAGAGCTTTAGGCGGAGGTGGAGCTCGTTTTCAACTCGGCTGCATGGCAGACGCCAGCGAGTGCTTCGAACATCTCTTGCTCAGAGTCCACGCCCATGTAGCCGCAGGATCAGGTGAAAAAAGGGATGATGACGCCTGCAGAGCCCCACATTGTGTGCCACATAGAAAATTCGCAATGATGCTTGTAGAACAGTCTGTTTGTGGTGCCTGTCAGGCCACTTCTGAACCACTACCTTTTACTCAGGTTTGTAACTGCACTAATTTAATCATAGGCTCTATATCGTCAATAAGAGTTTATGTTTAAAAATATTATTCTTCATGGTAGATGGTGCATTACGTATCCGCAACGGCGTTAACAACACAAGCTGCACTTGGAGAACATGGCGACAGCTTTGGCCTCCTACTAAGAAAAGCCGGCGGCATGGGCGATATACGAGAATGTCCTGTAAGTTTTATATAAATGAAATATTATATTTTGTTTATTTCTTACTAGTTTTATTTATTCAGTATAAATTTTTTGCAAACATTTAATTAAGCTTAGTAAAATTTTTAAATATAAATTTAAGGAGATTCCAGCACATTTCAATATACCAATTAGTGGATACGACTAAAAATTCTAAAGCAAACAATATTAAATAAAGTTTATTTATTTTACAGAATGCGTGTGGTGCCAAAATACAAATCTGCAGAACATTGATGAATCGTCCTGAAGTTGTATCGATAGGCATGGTTTGGGATTCCGACAGACCAGCTGCTGACCACGTAGCGGCAGTTTATGCAGCTTTGGGTACAGAATTACGGCCAACAGATGCCTTCCACGCATGCGTAGACCGAGCTTGGGCAGCTCGAGCAACACACCGGCTCGTTGGCCTCGTTACTTACTATGGAAAACACTACTCCACCTTTTTCTTTCATAGCAAATTACGTGTATGGATATATTTTGACGACGCTGATGTTAAAGAAATAGGCCCAGAATGGTCCCAAGTTGTAGAAAAATGTAAAAGAGGTAGATTTCAACCTCTATTACTTCTGTATGCTGCGGTAGATGGAACTCCATGTGATACTCGTCATGCTCCTAAAGATGTGGTGCCATTTCCTGCCCCCGAGCCAAGAAGAGCCGTTACGCCCGCTCCAGAGAGGCCCGCTAATGGGTACGCTCGGAGGGCAGTAACTCCTGGACCTGACAATGATAGTGACTATGTTAGTAGGAAAGCTGTTGAAAACATGCTGGAAGTCCAAGCTAGCCGCCGGGCACAATTAGCAAGAAGTTTAAGTACCAGTTCAGCTTCAGACACTCAGGAGAGACCACGAGCGCGCAGAGACTCTGGTAACTGGAGTGGAGACAGAAATAGTGCGTCCTCTTCTTCTTCAACTGTTGAAAGCCCATACATGTACTCACGAGGGCGTGGCAGCGTTCCCAGTAGCCCAACTCGAAAAGGTGAATTATCTAGTGGTGGATCCTGTGATGCTGGCTACGATTCGTACTCTCTTTCTTCTACCGATAGCCTTCCGCTTCAGCAAGGATTACGGCATAATTTACAGCTAGCTCAAATACCTGAACTTATCACGAGAGGTGACTGCGAAGCACTTTGTTTAGAAGCTGATAGGTTATTAGAAAAATCACGTCATGCTGAAGATGCAGCAGATTATGAAACTGCCTTGGTGTTGTGTGACGCTGCAGCAGCGAAAGCGCGTGCCGCTATGGACGCGCCGTATAATAACCCACATACGATGACGTTCGCCCGCATGAAACATAATACTTGTGTAATGCGTGCTCGTAGCTTACAACGTCGCATGGCAGGAATGAATAGAGTTACTGAAATCCCTCAACTAGCACCGGTAAGAAATACTAAAGGTGGCTTGGAAAATTCTCCTACTATAGAAATTTATGCGACTTTGCCTAAAAAGAAAAGTTCCAAAAAATCTCCTAAAAATTCTATTGAAGACGATATTGACTGTCCAACAAGAGAGCGTCCGCCAAGACATAAATCTAGAGATGAAGAAAAAGGAAGAGAAAAACGTTCGCGAAGTGAAGATCGTGGTCGTGCTCGTAAAGAAATAACTGTAGCTCCAGAAAAAAAAGAGGAGGCCACAGAAGATAAAAAGAGCAATAAGAAGCAACATAAAATTAGAAGAAAATTGCTCATGGGTGGTTTAATCAGAAGGAAAAATCGTTCAATGCCAGATTTAACAGAAGGCGCTGACGGAGATAATGAATCTAAAAGTAAAGAAACTAGAGTTTCTTCTGTCGATGACGCTGATGTTGGCAGGAGAAAATCTGATGATAAAACAAACTTAAGCGGTTATCTGTCGGAAGGTCATTTGGAGTACTCTGCAGCGGGCGGGACCAATCCTAATTTAGAGAGAAGTAAATTAATGAGAAAAAGTTTTCATGGGAGCGCTGGAAAAATTCTTACCGCAGCTAAAGTTCCTCCCCCGCCGCCGCTGCGAACTACTTCTCAGCTTAGCGGGACTAAGTTCGAGCCAGAAGTAATGGAGCAAGGCGTTCAGAAACGACCGCAACAACCGTTGCCGAAAACTAATCACTCTGAGTATGCATATACTCAAGACAACGAAGAAGATGGTGGATTTTCAGAACAATATGGCGATGAGCCCCAATCGCTACCATTTTTACCGTCTTATGATGGTAACCCAAATCATAATAACAATAATAGGCTAGATGATTCTCCTAATACATCTCAAATCTTTCACACTATTGTCACTACAGCTATGATACACCAAGAGCAGAGTCCAGTTAAAAGAGACACTACACAAAATATACTGCCAACTCATAATAACATACAAAACTTGACGAATATATTCGATAGCGGTATTGATGTCGTCGACTGTGCAATGCCAATGAGACGATCGCCACAAATGTTCGAATTACCACCTTATCCAAGTCCAATGAATTCTGTTAATCATTCAAGACAACCTAGTGAAGAGTTTCCTCCTCCACCACCACCGATAGACTTGACACCGGTTCAAGATGAACTCATGAAAATACACGAACATATGACTGTTAATCATGACAACACGAGATATGATGAAATTGATATGGACATACCGAAAGATTCTTTGTTAGCACAATTGCAGGAAAAACGAAATCAAATTTTAAGAAATGAAGATTCGTCTAAGTCAAATCATTTGGATAATATTGGTACTAATGGCGATAATTGGCTTCGAGAGTTACAAGCTAAACAGGCAGCTCTAAAATTAAAACGGTCTGGCTCGTTGGAGTGCCAGCTTTCTAGTACCAACGATAACTCATCACAAGAAAATAGTAATAATGTAAAAAATATTGCATCTAAATTTGAGAGCACTGCTCAAAGCGACGGAGATCGAGCACATGTGGGTTACACAAGTGTTACTAGCAGTCGTGACGTAATTAACTGTTCTAATCAATCTAATAATAACAGGATATATAATCGACGTGCATCTTCATCTTCGATTGACCCTAAACAAATGGAAGATGAATACAGTGAACAAAAGACTAATGCAAGTATTTACGGGGAACGAACAAAACCTAAGAAAAAGTCAGTATCTTTTTGCGATCAGGTTATATTAGTTGCTACTGCAGAAGACCAAGAAGATGACAGTTACATTCCGAATCCAATTTTAGAAAGAGTTCTAAAGTCTGCGATGAATCGACCGGAACTCACAACAGTTCCTTTGCAATCTGAGAAACCTTCTCTTCAAAGAACAGATTCGTTCGACAGCCAATCTTCAAGATCGACAATATCAGCATTATCTCAAACTTCATATGTTCCTAGTGATGCTGGGCATGCCGACTATTACAGAGTCCAGAATTCATATCCAAGTTATCAAATTGCTCAAACACGCCCTCAACAACAGTATAATCCACAAAAGAGCACTTCAATCCAAAGAACAATTTCGCCAATACTAACAAATCCAGGCATGCAGAATAATAACCAAATCTACCAAGCTTTGCCCGCCAATCCTCAACAGAATAGTAATCCAATACCGTACACTCAACCGCCATCAGTATATCCTAATCAAAGCAACGCTAGCCCACCGAATTTTAGCCAAAATCCTGCAAATAGATTAACACCACAATCGCACAATTCCACTTACGTAACAAAACATGTTTCCAATCTACCAAGAACCGTACCTAATACTTATTCTCATCAGTCCAGTCAACATCACCAAGTAAATCAAACAAATAACAGCTATTATCATAGGTTGCCACAACAATCTCCTGCTCCAGCTCTTCCGAACAATACATATAGTCGACAGTACAATCAAAACGTGCAAAGCAATAATTCGCCTTACCAAAGCGTGCCCACCAATTCGCCAGCTTATCAGAGCTACCACAACCCACCGACAAACTATGCTAACTCTGATTATTCTAGTCGTTACACCCAAGTGAACAACACAACTCATTATAACAATCTTTCACCTTATCAGAGAGTTCCACCGCCACACGGGGACATACTCAACTCTGTCGACAATTACAATGGGAACTATCAAAAAATGCCCAATAACTTTTACCTTGATAGTAATGCTAACAATCAAACTCGTCTTCCAGAAGCTAGACATTATGCAAACTCGCAATCTCAACGCACACCTTCTTACAACCAAACAACTAATTCTGATGTTACAAATAATGAACAGTATCAATATTCTCAAAATAACTACAATCCTTACCAACATCTGCCGCCACCCAAACAAATTCAAAAAAAATCTGTCTCTTTCGAACCGGGAACTAAAGGTGGAACAGATTCTCCTGTACCACCACAGATGAACGGCAACTATTCTAGTGAAAATATGCCATCTTCAATACCAGGTCAGAAATTGGTATGCAACTTGTGTCGTAAGAAAACAGTAAACCCTCCCGCTACTTATTGTCCAGATTGTGATTTCTATATGTCTCGGTTCAAGCCAAGATCATAGCATGTGTTTGTTAAAAATAAAACAGTAAAGTATATTAAGATATTTTAAGTTACGACTGATCTCATTTGAGAAATCTCTACAATTATAATTATAAGAAAACAGTTTTCACTATATTTAGCTTGATAGAAATAAGTTGTAAATGTAATAGAATAACAAGATACTGTTTAACATGCCAATATTATATGATACATTTGAAATTTTTTATAACTTAAATACATAATTTTGAAATAAATCTGCTGTTTTAATTGCGTTTAACTCACCTAATTATATAAAGAAACATTAAGACTGCTCACAATCAATCATTTACAGTTACCACATCCACAGATGACTATGTCATAATCTACTAAAATTATAATATACCTACCTTGCTACCTAATATTGCTTGCTAATATACCTACATTGCTACGTAATTACATACGTACACCTTTAAACAAAAGATCAATATTCCATAGAAATTAGAAACCACTAACTCAGTCAAAATAACAAGTAGTCTTGTTACCACCAGCCATAAATTACGTGTAAGGATCAAGGAGTCATCTAGACATATAACAAAATTGTAACTTAGCCGAATCTGTACTTTAAGGGCAATCCCCTACCAAAACGCGTTTTACGATGATATTTAGAAGCAATGTGCCAGTATTTAATAAATGTAAAATAATAAAAAAAAATATTTAGAAATTTAATTTTAAATAATCATTTTGAGGTCATATTACACGAATAATATAGTTTTTTAGGTCATCACTACTAAAGAAATAAAATTCTAAAGTATGTTATTGCTGTTAATCATGATTTTTTTTTCTTATTCTTTGCATCAACACATAAATTTATAACTCATATAAAATTATGGTTAACACCATATGATAGATCATTTCAAAATAGATATTTTCCACGTAAATTTTTTTTAAAGATCAATTTCAACTCTGTTTTGGACCAATTTTCAGAAATTATAAGAAAATTTTCGAGTGAGATAATGCGCGGGGGCCGGGCGGCAGTCGGCAGTCGCCTTTCGTACGGGGTATCCGAGTCGTCCGTGTTCGCCTCTGGCTGTATGACATTTCGCTTATGAAAAAAGAATGCTTATAAACTTTAGTACATGTAATAGAAGTGACATACATAATAAATAATATTAAATAGTAAATCAATTAAATATTATACATATACAATAAATAATATTGTAATTGTATTCAGCCCTTTTTAACGTCCCACTGCTGGGCACGGGCCTCCCTTCAAGATGAAGGGAATCAGGCCATAGTCTACCACGCTGGCCAAGTGCGGATTGGCAAAAAAAAAAAAAAATTATATAATAGGTAAAAGCAGCCACTTTCAATAACTTGTGACTCAGTTATTCATTAGCATTAAATAACAGTAATGTTCAAAGAACGCCTGATCAGTACCGGCATTACTGTAATTTGGCTATTTTTCGTTGCATAAAAATATTATTAACATTTATAGTTTTATTTAATTTTTCCATTTCAAAATTCTATAATAAAGTGCATTTTCTAATGACAAATATTGTTAGAACATAAATATTATGTCATTTGGTGTGTGATTAACATGATCTAGCCGAGGTACTAAATAAATAAACAAAATAATAATAATATATTTCTGTTTCGGTTCAACGGTGAATATTACACTACCGCCTCTATAAATTCTATGGCCTGTATTTTATGACATGTTCAATATTGTTTTAACTATTATTCCGTAGATGTCGCTAGTATTTTTTCTAGAGGTGAGGTGGGGAAGGAAAGAGCCGAATATTGAAGGTCGTTTGCTCGGGGGATGGCCTTAAATATTTTTTGTAAAATCTTATTGAAATAGACATTATTATTGATACAGAAGCCAAATCTATAGTTTTTAGAATTTTTGTCTGTCTGTATGCCTGTCTGTCGGTATGTCTGTCTGTATGCCTGTCTGTCTGTATGTCTGTCTGTATGCCTGTCTGTCTGTATGTCTGTCTGTCTGTTACCGCATCACGGGAAAGCCACTGGACAGATTTTGATGAAAATTGGTATGATGATAGCTGGTTATCCGGGTCAACATATAGGCTACTTTTTACCGCGGGAAAATATCTCATTTCTGAGGAAAAATACAAAAACTGGTTGGAACAAAACCACAATGATACTATCTGTAAATAGTTTAGCAAGGAAAAAGAATGAGGGGTCCACCACATAGATCGGGATTTTAGACTAAATTTGACAGATTCAATATCAGGTATGTATTGTGATTTTTTTTTTTCAATTACTTTAATAAATATTGGAAAGATTCAGTGGTGTCTATCATGAAGCTACACTGGTTCTTAAAAACTAAACAATACTTTACTTTCTTCAGAGAATAAGTCAAAGTTCTTCATTTAAAATTTTACTCTTTCATAGTTTTAATATATTCTTTTATATTTTTTAATGACTAGGGTACTTTTCGTCTCCTTAAAATATTTTTTTTCTTTATTACAATAAAATCTGATAGCTATTTTTATTTATAACTTATAAAAATGTAAGAAACAAAACTGAAAAAATTGTGGGCTAAAGCAATAAGACAATCAAAATTAGTGAAATCACAATATTTATATTTAAGGCTATATGGATATTATTTTGCAAAAAGTGATTTTAAAACTCTTAAATCGTCTACACATGAATATATTTTTTTTATTTTTACTACTTTTTTACATATTAATTAGTACAGAGTTTCATACAAACTTTCACCCTCCAATCTCCTTCTCAATTCTTCTTTAAGTGGATTAACTTCCAAGTACAACACATTACACAGGTAAGACGCGAACATAATATAAGAAAAAAACTAGGTACAAAAGAGATATCATAAAAAATTGCTTAACCTCACACTGAATTTAAATAGATCATAGGTGAAGCGCCCTCCTTCCAAGAAATCTTCCCCAAAGTAATAAGAAGTAAAGCATAGATAAATAAAGTTAATAGTAAATTTAAAATATTTTAAATAAACCTATCTTTCGAGATAGAAATCCGAAAATATAGTTTTATTTAAAAAGTTAAATATTCGCGTAAATATAAGAAAGTACTCAATTTATTAAATTAGGACACCAGAGTTTTGAATAGCATGGATTACCTAGGTACTAATAAAAATTGATAAAAACATTAAAAAAAACCGACTTTCAGACACTGAAAATTAAAAAATAATTAAACGGGGCTTTTCATTTAGAAGAGATACCTAATTAGGTTTTTCGAAGTCGGTGTGCTTTGATTTGTATTAGCTGGCACCGACTTCGAAAAATCTAATTAGGTATCTATTCTAAATGAAAATGTCTGGAAGTCGGTTTTAATTATTTTTTTAGTTTTTTTTCCATTTTTAGTGTAGACGTAATAAGCAGGTAATTTGTAAGAAGAAGGTGACCATGATTGCTGTAAAGCAATCGAAACGTCGGGAACCAAAAATCAAAATAAATCCGCGAAAAAATCCGAAAAGATAGTTTTATTTAAATGTCTAATATTCGCGTAAATCTAAGAAAGTATAGTGTTGCATACTTTCATTTCTATATAGTTTGTGATATTTTCATATCCAAGTTTTAGTTCAAAGTTATCACTCCTGTTTGAATAGTTTGTTATACATAGATTAAAATATAGCTGTACATGTAGTCAAGTTGGCACTTGGCAGTTGGCAGTTAAGCTCAGTTCTTTAATGGCGACCACCAATGACGGGTCGGCTGATAAAAATTGACATTAGTTATTTAGAATAGTCGACTGTGTTTACGTAAACATGACGGGAATTTTACCGAGTTATCAAAGATTTGTGAACGGTGTTCCTGTGCCGTCCATTTCTCGACGTTCATTTCGTATCCGCGAAAAATATTTGATTATTTCAGTTCTTTTGACATTTGCAATCGTATGGCTAGGCGCACTGTTTTATTTGCCAGAGTTTAAAAGTTCTACAAGTGTTAATGATAGTGTATATAATGTCTATAAACGCATTCAAAAAGCAGGCCCAGAACTTCTTATGCCTCCGCCTCTCGCTCAAAATGAAGTTGGTGACTTTCCCATAGTTGGTATCGTCCGTCATCGAGAAGAAGGTGACGATCCTCATGTTCTGGAAGATAGAAATCGATTGCGTGCTAAAATAGACGAAGATATGGGCATGAAAGTGCTCGAGAGACCAAACTTTGATGTAGCACCATCGGTTTCATCATCAAAAGGTCCAAGTAAACCTCCCATTAATGCCATTGAAGAACCAGCGTTCAAAAATAATGCTGATAAAGAGGACCTACAAGATATAAAAGTAGATGAAACTATCAAGAAATATGTTGTTCCTGCTATAGACCCCAGTACTGATTCTGATGTAATCCAAAAAAGGGACACTGTGAAAGAGGTAAGTTTATGAATGTTTTTAATCATAAGCTTTGTTTTCATATCTTATTATTTTTATTTTGCACATTACACTCTAAGTACCCCCAAAATATTATTATAATTTGTTTATTTATACTGTATGTCACAATAATTGATTTTATATATTAAAAATACACTGATTTGGTATTGTGATAAAACTAATGAGACTGTCATGTATCTATCTACTAGTGTTCTGACATAATGTCATCAACATATTCGGTATATGTGCTACTAATAAATTTTGTAATTAAATGTCTTTACATTTGCTGTAACCTTTTTTAACCATTTTCCCTAGAGTTCATGTAGATATTGATAAAATTATATACATTACATTAGTAAATAATTATACAGTACTTAGTATTATATATTTTGTTTGTAAATCTAGGTCATATACCCAAGTGAAGCTGCAGGTAAAATATGAAAGTCAAAGTAAAATCATCTTTATCATTCACTATTATCCACATGTAACAGAAAAATACACATTGTCAGAGGAAAGGCAAAATTACTTTACCGCCAAATTGGGCATGTTGGGTTGCAATTAGTGATTGTCTCTGATTCAGAATATGTAGTTTCATATTATGAAAGAATAAAAAACAAAACAGCATGATAGGCAGACTTGTCGCTAAATCAGTGATTATTCAATTATTTTAACCTTAATAACTAAATATATGATTTATAAATATAGCATAAAAGGTTAAATATATATACAAAGTGTAAACAATAAAATAATATTACATATAACTGCACTGCTTGAGATCTTCACTACATAGTATAAAACAAAGTTACTTCCCGCTGTCTGTTTGTCCCTATGTATGCGTAGATCTTTAAAAATTTTTTTTTGTTTGTGTTTCATTATCTGCAATCAGTTTAACTATAAGCAGATTAATTACCCTCGCACAGATATTTAAAACTATGCAACGGATTTTGATGCGGTTTTTTTATAGATAGAGTGATTCAAGAGGAAGGTTTATATGTATAATACATGCATATTATAGTACAGAAAGGCTGAGAAATTCAAAGATTATATATAGATATTCATCCTAACCATTAAAAGGTACCTAGGGAGAACCCGAGCGAACCGAGGGTGAGTCGCTAGTTATTCTTATTATACAAAAATGTCCAATAAATCTAAAATGGCAAAATTCAATCATTCATAAAGTTAATGGCAATGTATTATGTGTTGGCCATATATTATGAGTTAACGGCAATATATTATGTTACATTTTCACTATATTTTGTGAATTATTTCAGCTATTAAGTTTGTTGAATTTAAACTATGTAAATAAGTACTACAAGTAAGAAACGATACATATTTATACAAATTATATAAAGTTTGTGAATTATATTTATAAATAAAAAATAAGTTACTCTTACAACAAAAGCAATAAAATTCGTACAGAGCAAGAATGTCTGATTAGAAAATTATCTAATTATGTTTTTTGCTAGGTTTTTAAAGATTGACCATCATTAAAATTCAAAATACATGTTTCGTCTTTGTACACGTAGTACTTTTAGATAACGGCCCACGGAATCCGATGCGCTCTATAGTCAGCACTTCGAACCAGGTTGACACACATTAGACTAAACTGGTGACCTCGCGTATTCAAGAACTCTCACAACCGCGATACATTTAAATGCGACTATATTACATTTGACTATATCTAAGTCTATCGAAAACAGTAAATAATAATGACGAAGAAATATAAATCAAATATATATAAATAAAAATCAATCACTGAAATGTATGTACGCGTATAGCTTTCGATCGTCTGCACCAAATTCGATAATTTGTTTTTGTGTTTGTTATTGTCAGGATTAATTATGTATAGAAGAAAATTAAAAAAAAAATACTAAAATAAGATTGTTTTTAAATCTCGTGATATGAAGAGTGAGTGAGTGAAACAGTTTTTATCTCGGAAATCATCCCTTAAGGCGGTGAGAATAGAGATGAAAGTTTGTATGGGGAAGCAAACTATGTACGCAGCCGAGCGAAGCGAGGGTGAGTCACTAGTTTATAATATTACTAGCGGCTTACCCTTGCTTCGCTCGGGTTCACCTCTAGAGAAACAAAAACAAATCTATCCTTCGGGAACCCTATATTTTTCCGGGATAAAAAGTAGCCCATGTGTTATTCCAGACTATAATCTATCTCGTTGTCGAATTTCATCCAGATCCGTTCAGCCGTCCTGGCGTGAAAGAGTAACAAACATCCATACTCACAAACTTTTACATTTATAATATTAAATACGGATATACAGATATACAGGTTATCGGAATAAATGATGAGCAATTAATTGAAATGACTTTTTTTGGATAAATGTCTAGTAATAGTTTAAAACGAAATGTTAATAAAGTTATTGATGAAAAATAAGTTTAATATCTCATACAACAATGAAGATAATATTACCATTACCGCGTACAATGTTCTACTTTGAACTTCTCACGGTATCTGTTATACAAATACTGGTATGTTAACGTTACTACTTACTAGATATAAATTATGCGTACTAAATCAGCTCTACTACATTTTTTGGCTATATTTTTAAATCAAGTTTTCATTTCAAATAGTCGATCACAAGAATCTGTTTGGTTAAGTAATGAATAATGATTAGCTATTTTCAGGGGTGCTAACGAATTTTTAGGCTTGACAATCGTAATATTTGTGAGTGTTCCTTAACTTTACATAAAAAAATATAACTGAAGGAGCGTACTTATCAAGAATCTCGAAAATTCATTATAATATAATTACGTGAGTCTAAATAAGAGTAATATTTCTATCTACGTAAGAATATATAAATGTGTATAAACAAAATGTATGAGTTCGTTTGTACATAACCGCAAATCTTCGAAATTGTTGAACTATCGGATTGTTTTGTGTCACATACGAAGTGTTTATTATCCACTTCGCTTAACTCGCCATTAGATGGCGATGCAGCGCATCAACTTCTACAATCTGCATTCTAGACCTTTCAACTGACTGGAAATTGGGGCACGTTGAAATTTTTGACTATGGAATTTTACGAAATACCTCCTAGATTTAAACAGATATCCACAACATAAGTAGGTGGGTACAGCTAGAATAAATAAATCTATTCGGCACGATCAGTCCTATCGCTAACGTAGTTTATAATTAACAAACAGGCCGATGTTCCGGAACCCCTTAATTGCGCTTAATGTCCAAGCTGCGGTTGTCTCATCTTTCATTGTTCCCGAAACATGCTAATTTCATACAGACGCGTTGGCTAAACGCGTATTACAGCTCGCATGCTTTAGACGTTACTCATCATGACACAAATACTTTTAGTCCATTATAAAGTTTATATTTGCTAAAATTATTAATTATCGAAATAACTACAATATTTTAATCTTCTTTTTTGTTTAGTTACGTTTTTATTCATACATATATGCATGTACATTGTACATGATCCTATTCATATGTTACACCTATATTGCTTCGCTCACCCTTGCTTTGCTCAAGCCTTCCTTATGTAACTTTTTGTAATGAACAAAAATATTTCATGGGAACTACTAGACAAACCGAGATAAAAAGTATGGTGCCAATCTCCGGCCCATACACATATGTACCTGTACTAGGTACTTACTAACACTATGCAAAATACTTACTTTCGCATTTGAAATACATGTTACATACATAATGTGTATTATTTGAATAAGTACATTCAACTGATTGAAATGAAAGTTAATATCTTTTTAAGTATGGCTATATTCTGTTAAAAGCATTGCGCCTAATCTATAGTAGAAGTCGTTTTCAATTGATGCGCGCGCAAGCACACATTCAGAATAGAAAAAAAAGTCTTCGGCTTCCGTCCTAAGCAACATTCAGTCTGTTACTTCTTTACTTTACGAATTAGTACTTATCATTACTTAACATTGATTAGGTTCCTTCGACTTTACCATATCAAACCTAACTGAAGATAACATTAAATTGGTTAAGCCAATGTACCTATTCTATTAAATGATTCTTTATAATTTACCTACTATCATTTTAATTTGCAATTGTGATTAGTTTAGCAAATAAATAGTCAATTTGTAATTGTTTCAAATAAGATCGTTCGTTCGACTCGTTCGTATCAAATTCTTCATATACCTACATACGTATATATATGTCTTATCTCTGAAGCCATTTTAGTCTTTAGCAGGAAAGAGGACAGTTTTTTGGGCTTCTTTATCTAATTTCAATAGCGTGTTGTTTTTTCGTAACTATATTTAAAAATATATATCATTTTCATCAATTAGGTTTGAAGCTCTCGGTATGAATAAATGTAGGTAATGCTTTTGACTGAGAGGAATGAAACACCAAAAATTATTTTGAAATAGAAATTTAAATTACCTATATCTTTTAACTATATATATAATACGTCATTTTTAATGTATTATCTATACATATAATTAAATTGAAACTAATCCGAATCAGTACATTAAATATTTTTTTGAAAAATCTTATTGAAATAGACTTTATTATCGATACAGAAGCCAAATCTATAGTTTTTAGAATTTTTGCGTGTCTGTCTGTTACCGCATCACGGGAAAACCACTGGACATATTCTTATGAAGTTTGGTATGATGATAGCTTGTTATTCGGGTCAACATATAGGATACTTTTTACTGCGGGAAAATATGTATCTCATCTCTGAGCTAAAGGTTAAAACGTAACTAGGGACGAACCCGAGCGGAGCGAGGGTGAGTTGCTAGTTAGTTATATAACGCTAGATTAACTTCATAATTCTTACTAAGTTCAGGTAGATTTAACTCCAATAAGTCCAATACCACTGTAATGTAATTCACATTCGCTGCCCAATAAATATCGATCAATATATTAATTGTAACAACGCTGCCAATTAGTCAACATTACAATTACCGTGGCCTTGCTATCCATCTGTTTCTTCTTCAAATTACAAGGATACTGTGGCGGGTGTTTTTTGTATATAATCTGGCTTAAATCATAAATATGACATTACTTTATTACTTTTAATTCGTGATTAAATACTTATGAAAAAGCAATTTAATTTACATATTAAATAAAAATGTAGTAAAAGTCTATAGTGAAAATTATTAATTTTATAAAAAAAAATATTTAAAATTTTCCTATTTAAAATTCTATTCCATTATCCCGCAGTAATTATTCGTTGTTTTGAGATAATGTCTATTGTTTAAATATTGACCCCGCTTTTAAATACTTGTACAGTATTTAACGTAATGTAAATACATAATATAGCATATAAATTTCAATCTTTGTGCACATTAATACATTAGACCCACTCGCTCGGTCTCCCAGGTAAGGCGACCGAGCTTCGCTCGGAGCTCTTTTTTGTTGTATCGTATTTTTTTGATAAAAAAAAACTAAAAACTTGAATAAAAAGAAAAAAAAAACAAATAAAAATTCTGTATCCGACCAGGATTCGAACCCATGTATGTCAATATGTGTATGTCAATCTTGCGCCTTGGCCGCTTGACCACGATGCTTATGTTTAAGCGTAAGAAATTAGCGACCATATTTTGCGTGGAAGAATGCGAAAGAAAATCGCATTAAAACTCGAAAACACGTGTTTTCCCAAACATAAGACTAATCTAGATCGATTTTTCGCCCCAGAAAACCCCCATATACCAAATTTCAGCGAAATCGTTAGAGCCGTTTCCGAGATCGCCGGTATAAATAAATAAATATACAAGAATTGCACGTTTAAATATATAAGATAGATTAGATTTTGTGTCACTCTCTTTTCCCGCGATAGTATCGTTTAGGTACAATGTGAGCATAAAATAATAATAATTAGGATCACTAAGAAATACTTTTTTATTTTATAAATTGGTATAAAAATATTAGGCGAAAGACATAATTTAGAAGCATTCTAATATACGTTGCGTATGATTTAATATTTTTTGATTTATTCCATTAACTTAGGTATAACCTAATTTAAATAAAAACTAATAATTACACTGTAAAGTATGCTCTCCATTCTCAATATGCTTCCATTTTGTTTGTTCATTTAATGAGGTACCTTTCGGTTCTCAAGTATTAAATTTTAATTATTAGGTAAACTTATTAGTAAATTTAACCAAAAGTCAAAATGAGTTTAGAAATAATAAAAAATAAATTAAAACTATAATTTCGGATTTTTCGCGGTTTTATATTGATTATCTTATTAAAAATATATTTATGTACAATGTACGAACAGCAACACTCTTAATTATACACTATTTTATCTGACATATCGCAGGAAAGAGACTCACACACAATTATGAACCCTAGCCAGTGGCTGAATAACATTATATTATGTAACTTAAGTTCGTCGGATAATTATCAAATCGGGCAAAATCGGTAAGAGTCGTTTGTTTTCGATTTGCCTTGATGCGACGACATTTAGACAATACTGAATTTAGTATGTACATATAAATATTATTATTTTTATAATCACGCATAAACAGCATGCCCAATTTACATGGTATATGGACACGGGCCAATAGTTGAAATCGAACCCGCCACGCTTACTATCCTGATTCGTATTTTCTCCTCCATGTTCCAGCACATTTCGCTGCCTCTTAACGATTCCCAAGTGGAATATACCAGATCTCTTAGATTGGTCTGATTACGCACTTCAGTGGGATCCCAATTGAAAATCATGTGTGCCCAAAGATTCTCAATGGGATTTAGATCGGGGCTTTTGGCTGGCCATTGTAAGATTTCGATATCAGGATGACTTGCTAACCATTCTTGCACACCTTGAGATCTATGAATGACACTATTGTCCTGAGCAAGATAAGTAGTGCCTTCAGGGTAAGCCAAACGGTCGGTAAAAAACGTCCGTAAGAAGTTCCATATATTGATGTCCATTCATCCAGCCCCTCACTTCAACAACTTCCCTTGGACCCATGGAACTCATCCAAACCCAAAAACCCAGACTTATTCTTCCACTTGATCTATTAGGCAAAGTATTAACTTCTACATAACGTTCCGTGCAGGCATTTTCTAAAATTATTGTAATTTATTGTAGATTTTAAAAATTATTTTAAAGATCTTGTGTCAAGTAGACAAAATTGACATTAGGATTTTTGTTTTTTAATTTAGATAGTATCCATGATCCATGCAGTTTTTATTTGAAATAAACTTTGAATAAATGTCAATTTGAGTGTTAAAGAAGAGTTGCAACACGACCGAATTAATAATTACTACCTGGAAAACTCATGACTTTATTGAAAATGACTAACACATATCTATCCCTTTCGAACAGTGATAATTTCTCTCAGTTGCGTCTTTAATGAGCAGTTAAGTGTGTTGCTGTTTGTACATGGCGTCCTCTGACACATTCGTTCACAGTTTGTCAAGTCAAGAAACTAAATACCTACTGTACCTATTTTCCTAATAAATATGCCTCCGTAATCACTTATCACCGCTGAGGAGTGGATAATTTATACATACCTATATGTCGCTTAGATTAATTTATCAGAAATTCAATTCACGCGGAAATTGCACGATTGCGGGATGAACTTTAAATAACTTCTCGTTGAGTATCGCACGGTTACATCTTTGTAAACCAATCTGTGAATTTAATCTACGAAATGCTTGATTAAATTGTCGTCAGCATACAGTCAATTATATGCGCGCACGATAGCTGTGCTATGTGGACGTTTCCGCAAAACTACACTTATCTAAGTAAACTTGCTTTGCACAACTCTAACTATATCTCGCCTGTTTAGTAACTTTTCGTCTAATATAATAATGTTCCACAGGAACATCATTTCATTTAACGGGATAAAAGTAACCTTGTCACATATTGAATCAAACACACTTTTGCATTTATAATTTTTATTCCAGTTTTATGACGAGTTAAAGAGTGACGTGGCTGCACTATTTTTATATACATGGGTATTTACGTTGGCTTGTTACAATATTAACTTATCATTTAAATTGTGAAATTGCACGATAAAAATTTAGTTTTGCAGTTTAATAAAATATTAATTATTAACGATAAGCGAGACAGCGAAATTTATAATTTAATTTTAACTTATCTATAAGTAATAACATAATATACCATCTATTTATTTTTTGTGTCTGTCTGTGACTTGCTGCGCCTAAACGGATGAACCGATTTTAATTTGGTCTTTTTTGTTTTAAAGGTGACTTGATTGTGAGTGAATATCTATTGAGACGTTTGCAGGCCATTTGCTTTTTTATAGGCGGTAAAAGAATATGAGCAACTGCCACAGATCTAATCCACTCAAAACTTTGTAAGCCGCTACTTCAATGACATTGCAACGACATGGTAACCATGGCCTGATGCTGCAACATCACCTGGAATTTGCAAGATACTCAACTCTTTGCTAAAATACTGTAGAGATAACGTTAAACACGTTGAAATTGTCTCATTGAAATGACCTCAATGAATAAGGCTATTGTGCTGGGGATTTTAAAAATTTTAATTTGATTTCTTGTATTATTAGTATATGAAAACAACTATATTATATTATAATATGTTTTTATTAAGGAAATAATTAAATAAATTAAAAATAATTATTGTTAATATTATAGGTAGTAAACAAAATAAAATACTTTACATTCATTATGTTGATTTTAAATAATGTATGTCAAGAACAAAAAATAACACGCCGATGTAAAAGGAATAGTAAGTAAACATGGTGCTTGAATAATTATTTATTATTGATTTATTAATATCTCATTACGCAGACTACAACATGGTAGACCCAGATGGAGACGGCGGAATGAGTTGGACTCGTTCCAGAGAGACTGGTTTATTTTGACGGATGGTAGAGAAAAGTGGAAGAAGAGTAGAGGGGCCTTTGTCCTGCAGTTGGAAACCTCAGGGTTATAATATCTCATTGTTGATCTCGTATCTAATTTTTAGGGTTCCGTTTATTAGCGTATTATTAGTATCTCTCGAGACCATGATTGTTTTAGAACCAAAAATTAAAATAAATGAGCAAGAAAATGCGAAAAGATAGTTTTATTTAAAATTCATCATTTTACTCAAATATTGGAGTTTATTCGAGCTGTATGCTTTTAAAGTTGTAAACATTATATTATGTATGCGGCTCCCCTCCCCCCGAAAACTTAATAGATTTTTTAGTCATGCAGATTAGGTACTTCGCGATGTTTTTCTTCACCGTAAGATAAGTACTGGCAATCATGTCTAAAATGATTCATGCATTAAAATATTAGAGTTGCGAAACCTGGGAATGAAATCCGCTTCACTTGATTTCCCATGCAAGCGTCACTAGATTACCACTGGTTCTACATAAAATAAAGATATTTTTAGCGTGATAGATTTTGTTAGCAAAATGTTTCATGCAACGGAAAAGTTCCGGTTTACAAGCCAACATGCTTTGCCCGATTTTGTTAAGGTATTATATCCTAAAACATGTTATCATGCTTTTACAATATACATATGTAATGTAGCCAAGGAACGAGCTTAATTTCCAGTAAGTGTTTAGCAAGAATCGCTGGTATCTCGTGTTATCAGCTTCCTTAAGCGTTAAGGAAGCTTTTAGCGTCGATACGTATTTCGAAGTTTAGCGCTAAGCATCCAACACGTACCTAATGCTTAAACCTTACGACGCTCTCTCATATTACTTGGCACTCACCTATAGTTGCATTTTAGAAGAAACTTAGCTAAACACTAAGTTATTTTTTTAAATCAATATGTAAAATATAATAATTACATAGAAAAAAAAACAAAAATATTGTATATGATTTTATTTTCGGATTAGCATTACTTTTTCGCATTTTTATTTATAGCTTAAGTTTTGAATGAAATGAGATGATTAATTGAAGTACGAATTTTATGATTTTAATCTTAAATTAATAAAATGTAGAATTTGCAAAGAAAGATTTAAATAATAAATAATATTAGACATTTAATTTTATTGATCTTATAAGATTTACATTTAATTACCACGAGACTTGAAATGACATTACTTACGACATTAGGCTGTACCGGAGGTTCTCGTGCATAGCTTTGCTCATATATGTGAAAACTGCAAGAACTTGTCGCGACAGTTTTGTTAACCGATATGTGTTTTCGCGAAACGGATAGGACTTTTTAAAAATGTATAAATAAATTTATATATAATGATTATAAAATTATCATGGTTCAAAGTTTTTAAACTTCTGTATTTTTGGATAAATATTGTCTATGGATATTAGGATATAATATTGCGTGAGTGTAATAATTATATGAAAGAATATGAGTATGAGTACGGAAAACGAATTATTGTGACAATCTATTTTTTTGCAAAGAAAACACCATGTCTTATGGTAGAAATATCATGATAAGACATAACGATGCCGCTTTGGGTGTCGATATACTGAACCCAGCATTATTGCTAGAAAGTAGGAAACAATCGACAATGCGCCATAAGATCGCTTGTAAGAAATAATACAAAGAACTATAAAATATATTTTTTTAATCTAATCCGTGACCAAGGTATCATATTATGTTTACATTATAGCAGTCCAAATGTTCATATTTAATTACTTTTATTTCATTTGTAAAACTAGTTCAGCAGTAGAATATTTCATTTATAAACTTGAAACCCGCGCCGTGAATTTTAATTTCTCGTAAACTTCAATTGTTACTATTATAACATAACGTCTTTTCATACGCAATTTTTTTTTATCGTATAAATTGGTCCATTTGTTCTCGCCTCAATTATAATGGCACAAATGGACTGACGTTGTGTTTTATAAATGGTAGAATGTAAGGAAATCTATTTTTATGAACTAAATGACTTAAAGTGCTTTTAAAAATGTTGTCTCATATATGATTATTTGCAGATATCAAACAATAAAACGAAATTCTTTGTCTGTCCCGTGTCAGGGTACACGTTAATTTTATAGAAAATTGGTGCAAAGAATAAAGAACATCCGCGGGATTGAATAATGGCTATTTTTATCGTTGTAACATGATAAGAGACGTGGGCTTGTGTTGGCTTATACTAATTGGCATATTATACAAAATTTTTCATAATTAAGTGTACTGTGTAACATAATATGTAAACGTAGCAAAACAGACTACGGTGGCGGATTGTCTCTACATTTAACGAGCTAATTATTTCGCTATTGGAACTGCATCATGCTTCAACATAGTATGATACTAGGTCCATTGTATTGTTAAAGTTAAATTGTCCATGTCAGTATATGTAATTATTTTCATTTTATATTTTTTATACACTTAAAATTAGTTGAATAAAAAACATGAGAGAATACGTCGTCGGCAATGGTTGGGTATTTTTCATTGAAAATGTTTACTTTTTAAAAGTTATAAAAGGTTATATTTATTGGTTTCAAACCCATGCTTTCTTTGAATTATCTATACAGATATATAAGAAAAACACAATTTTTAATTTTTTTGTCTGTCTGGCTGTCTGTCTGTCTGTTTGTTCCGGCTAATCTCCGAAACGGCTAGACTGATTTTCACTGGACTTTGACTGGCAGAAAGCTGATGTTATAAGGAGTAATACTTTAATTTTAGAAAAAGAATTAGGGTTCCGCTTAAGAAAATGAAAAAGTACCGTGGGACGAACCCGAGCGAAGCGAGGGTGAGTCGCTAGTTACATAATAAAAATACATACATACGTCCTTGTGTATCCAGGTGCTGCAATAATGGCTAACTAAAAGTTTTTGCTATATATTACATATAGTTTATTTGTAATAATCTTTTCGTTATTCTTATCTATACATATAATAAAATTCTAACTGAGTTGAATCTGTACCTTAAATATTTTTTGGAAAATCTTATTGAAATAGACTTTATTATCGATACAAAGACAGAATCTATAGTTTTTAGAATTTTTGTCTGTCTGTTACCGCATCACAGAAAAACCACTGGAGGAATTTTGGTATGATGATAGCTGGATATCCGGGTCAACATATAGGATACTTTTTACCGCGGGAGATTATCTCATTCCCACGAAAATACACGTTACAACAGAACCCAAGAAATATTTATGTTCAGAATTTCTTGAAACTTGGTATTAATGCTCTTCAATAAAATTAAATAAATACGTGTATTAGCGATTTTTGAAATTCATCCTATAAGGAGATAAAATAAGAGATGAAAATTTGTATGAAACCTACCTTTTTAAAGTTTTTTTATTGTAGTTTTAGCGCGAGCGAAGCCGCGGGTTTTGCTAGTCTACTATAAAAAATTAATATAAGTTCATAAAATGTAAATAATATTTGTTTTGTTTCAGGTAATGTAAACAACAAATAGAAGACAATTATTTGGTAAAATCACTAGATTATTTAGAATACTTTGTTTTCAATTTATAGAGCTTTCGGACTTTATTATTTCCTACGAATTTATTTAGACATTCGTTGTGTTGTTTTCCGCCTTTACTTTCTCTTTTTTTACGAGCGACATAAAAAATCTCAAGAAAATCTTTTTGTTCATCAAGTATACAAGGTTGAAATACGAGTCTGAGAGCTTTAGCTTCCGTGAAATATGAATCGTCGAGCTACCTAATTTCTTAAACCATTTTCCGAATGGGAAAATTCACTCAGAGGAAGCCGCAGACGATTACTCGTTTTTACGTAGTGACACGCGGAGGGAAGAGCAAGAGGGTCCGAGGGGATAAGGGCGTCTGTGGTGGCGTCGGCCACATAAATAATCGAGAGCTTTAGAATTTAGCCGCCGTATTCACTCTGCAATATCAAAGGAAAGTTTAACAGAATTGATTGCCGAGTAAGCCGCGGCGCGGCTACCGACCATGTAGCGATATTCATATCGTTGAACATTAGCTCACCGTGCCCGATATTAATTCACCCAACTTTTAAATTCATTCTTATTTTTATTCATATTATACATCTATAACATAATTAATTACCTAAAGAAAAACCAGCAATTTATGTAAATAAATAATCTTATTTGAAAACATAAGCATAACCTTTTGAAACATTGCCTAACTGGCAAAGGAAAATATAGCTATAAGAATATAAATTTTCTGGGTTATAAAGCCGACCTCTCGATGGTCAGTAGTCGTACCCAGGCCGAGCTCGTAGATCTGACATCGTATATTAAAGGCAGGATCCTAAGCATAAATTACCAATTGTCCTGTCAACGAGTGGGCGCTGTCACTACCGTCGATATTCCTGTCGGCATCGATTACGCATTGCGTGCCACTTGTATTTTTATGGCAAAACCTCAAGGGTAATAGGTACCATTGAATTTGAATAATTCAAGGTTTAAAAGAAATTTTATTGCTTTCGATAAGGAGATGTGATTACACAAAGCAAGTCGAGACGGCATGGCAAAAATTAATCTAATATAGTCGAACTTTGTCATTTAATAATTTGATACAATTATTACGAACATGTACATATTATGTATACATATATGACTTTAGACTTATTAGGTATCTCGTCTTGTAATTTTATTAAGTTTATAATTTTTATCCTATAAATTTTTAAGTTTTTTATATTCATAATAATATCTATCACAATATGTACTTGCAACGATGCAGTAACTAGTAGTATTTTAATGGTTAATCCTTTCTGGCTTAATTTAATAATTATCCGTTGTAGTAGTATGGTACATAAAGGTGATGATAAAGCGTATAATATCCAGATAACATTAGCCGCGCACGTCAAACCACCATTCAAAGGACCCGATGCGAACGCTCAAGGTAACCGTATTCTGAAACCTGATCTCATTACGATAGTTCTGATATTCGACACCCTCGGGCCGAAACATATCGCCACAGATAGCGGAGGCTCCGAGACTCGTGCAATGAATTAATTTGCTTCCAGCCATTATGTGAACTAGATCGCAGTAAAGATATGGTATGCCCGCTTCTCAATGTGCTTAGCGTCGTTTGGTTCGTTTATATGGAAACATGCTAATTTGTCAAAATTTTCGATCGTTGATAGGCCCTGTACGGTTTTCAATACTTCACATACAGATAGAGATAAGAATGATTTAATAGACAGTAGGTTGGGGAAATGTGCGAAGGGCAATTTACGACGTCCACCACGACAACACTGAGATTCAGTGTTCAATTCGAGATACGCCAAGAAGACTATTACGGGCGACGAATTACGGTTCGAGTGTTTTGATACAACCGCTACTTCATGGGCTGTTTCACAAAATTTATTTTGCCTAAAAATACATTTGTATATTATAACTAGCGACTCACCCTCGCTTCGCTCGGGTTCGTTCCTAGTTTGCTTCCCCATACAAACTGTCATCCCCATTCTCACCCCCTTAAGGGATGATTTCCGGGATAAAACTCTTTCACTCACTCACTTTTCATATCATGAGATTTAAAAAAATACTTATTTTAGTAAAAAAAAAAAACTTAAATTTCTTCTATACAAAAATTGTCCGACAATAACAAACAAAAGAAAGAATTATCCAATTTCGATGATTCATTTTTATTTATATAGATAAGTTTCTATCATATTCTATAGTATAGTCATGTCATACTGTGTTATAATTTTTGCTCAACGTCTCAATACTAGCGTAATCCTTGATAACATTACAAAGTAGTAAATAGTTATGTTAATTAATTCATTTCCTCTATTTCAAGGAAACTCGTTCATTATTATATACATACCTTTGCGCTTTATTTTTATGAGGTGGCCAAAATGATTTTAATGAAAATAAATGTATGTTATGCGATGAAAGCGAAACCTCAAATTGTTTGACATATCTAATCGCTAACATCAGCTGTATTCAGAGGTATATAATAAACAAATAGATACGATTAATGTCATGTACAATGAACAGTGTCTAATAAAGTGTCAGTGGACAATACAGCCGTGAGCACCACCTCTCCGTAGCAAATCGATGTTGTTCGAACATTAAAGATGTTGACGTGTTCCGTTTAGCTACTACGAAAACTTTTTGTTTCGTCTATGAAAATATTACTACATTTTTGGTATTTTTTCTAGGTATATATCGTTTTTAATCCCATTTATCATCTTTATTTAACTAACTAGCTTTTGCCCGCGGCCACGCTCGATAGTTTATTTAAGTATGTATAATTACTCCCCTCCTATGAATCATAGCTATATACCTATAACATTTTCCATGAAAAGTGGCGTTCAGGCAAAAAACAATCTAGTGACACTGGTACTTCCAGAAAATACCGCATTAAAAAAAAACTAACGCTTCAGCTTTTTTAAAAACTAAGCCCTAGAATCTAGATTATAATTATTCTTTATTAACTTAGTTACGTTCAATAAAATATTTAGGTATATCCACAGTAACGACGTTCCGTAGTGATTTACGTAATGCTTAAAGGTTTTCTGAGCGAAACAGAGAAAGTGCTCAGTATCAACACATAACAAAGCATTAGCTTTGCTATTATACTAATCTCTTAACCAATCTTCACAAGTATTGTTGTTAAGTTATTCAGTATTCCTAAGTTTTTCTCATTTATCTCTTACTGGTGTAATTTGTAATAATTAGGGAAACGACATGCTTCTAATGATACTCATTACTCTACTGATTCTGCGTATTACTTGAAAAAGCCTGTTCATTTTTTTGTATAAAAGTATATTTAACCGACCTCAAAATAGGAGAAGTATGACCAATTTGGCTAGTTTAAATCGTATTCTATTGAGATTGATCTACAGTAGGTAAGTACATATATATCCCCGCTCCAAAAATAACTGGTACCATTTTTACTAAATGAAAAAGCTTGTTCAATTACTTCGTACTTTTAGTGCATTGAGGTCGGTTCACATTTTTTCCAAATCAGTTCGTAAACATTACCTACACGTGCATACATGCTTATTCAATTTTTATGACAGAATAAATATAATATATAAATACATATGTTGGAAAATTACAACACAGTACCATCTAGTTCCATGCTAAGCTGCGAGGCTTGTGTATGGATACCAGATAGTTGATACATTACACATAATATATAACTTTAAATACATACATATTCTAAATATAAACCCATGACCGGAGTACAAACATTCGTGCTCATCACGCAAATGAATGCCCCCAGCGGGACTGGAACCCGCGACCGCTGGCACAGCAAGTGTGTCACTACAAAATGAGCCAAACGTGTCGTCAACCTGCATGTAAAATATGTATATTGTATGTAGTAGTCATGTGCCCACTACTAACTTATCGAGGTTTAAACGCACCAGTTTAATGCATAAGTGATTCTTTGAGTAAAATCCGAGATGACATTCATTATGAAGCTGTAGGTACGTTTTTCGATAAGAAGTTGTTAATGAAATACGCCGTACATCCCTTTGGATTTACATTAAACATTACCCCCTGTCGCGATGTATCGTGCTTCGTTTATCACATTATCTTTATCGATTTTGTCTGCATTCGTAATTTATCTTTTAAGTTCTATATGTATTATATACTCAATCTCGCTGAAAATCACTCTCGCTATGTCATTCTAAATATTAAATTTCGTTATCGGTATTTGTGATGTGTAGGCCTGTAGATTTTGGACGCGTCGCAAATTAATCATGCTTGTGTTACAGTGAGACATTAATCATGTATTGTTGTGTAGTATTAAGGCAGGCTGTTTGGGTTACCCGCACGTTCGTATACTGAGATAAAGAAAAGCGCGTATGTGGACGCGGTAGTTTTTATTGCTCTCATTGTTTCACCGGCCAACATTTTATTTACTGCGCCTCATTATTTAAGAATTAGAACTAAATTTGGTCTCAACGTGCATACCGGACATATCAATTAATGTTCATTTAACGTAAGTGAATTGTAGGCCATAATATATTAGTATATTTATGGAAGACAAAGAAAAAGCTGGAGGTTCCTGAATTATTAAACATGTTATCTCGAACCCTAAACGTGTCTCTTAGGTATATTTTTCGTTATTCATAAAATGATAATAACACGAACTGTCGAAGCGAAATGGCACATGTTCTGTATAATAATGTTTGTGCCTTCCAATATTATTCAATTAAATAAGTAGATATTATACATGGTCTCTTTTCCCTGAATTGCCCTTATAGGTTTAACTTTATGGTAAATAATAAATATGATATAATTAATGTAAAAACTTTACTCTGTTGAAAAAAATTCGGTACATTCATACTAATATTATAAAAGTGAAAGTGTGTTTGTTTGTTTGTCTGTATGCCCTTCTTTCACCTTCTTTTACGTTGAAACAGAGTGACGGATTGGCGTGATATTTTTGTGTGGAAATACGAGGGAAGGTCCAAAAGTTCATGGAATGGAAGGGTTTTAAATAAAATGAAACAATAAATTTATTTTTTCTTTTCAATATAATCACTCTTAAGCTGAATACATTTATTAGAACTATGAATATATTTTTCTAAACCATCGTAAAATATTTTTTATCTTTTGCCTCAAAATGAGCTAAAATTGCCTCGTTTACCCCATTGTCGTCGGAAAATTTCCTTCCCCTTAAGTCTTTTTTTAAATTAGGAAACATATAAAAAACACTTGGGGCCAGATCTGGATTGTAGGGTGGGTGGAATAGTGATTTGAAGCTATGCGTGTGCAGAGCAGCCATTGCAACACTGCTCTTGTGAACCGGCGCGTTGTCTTGCAAGAGCAACACACCCTTGGTCAATATTCCCCCCCTCTCCCCCCCCCCTCTCCTTCCACAATCCCAAAACACAATAAACATCAACTTTCCAGCCGACTCCGTCACTTTGAATTTCTTTGGCGGTGGTGTCCCTTTTTTATGCCATTGCTTGGACTCTTGTTTGGACTCAGGCTCAAAGTGATGAACCCATGATTCATCTCCTGTAACAATCCGCTCCAAAATCTGTGCAGGTTCGTCTAAACAAAACTCCAAAAATTATTTTGACGCATCGACGCGCTGCTGTTTCTGAATCTCTATCCCCACTCCATCCCCTCCATTCCACGAACTTTTGGACCTCCCCTCGTAGTTGGAGGGCTGAAGAATGACATAGGCTATTTTTCACAGCGGGAGATTATCTCATTCCCACGAGAAACACTCACAACAACTCATCATAACTATGTAAATTTACAAATAATATACATATTGCCTTTTTATTCCATACTAACCGTTAACACGGACCTAGGGACGAAGCCGAACGTAGCGAGGGTAAGTTGCTAATCTATACTATTATTATAAAGCTGAAGAGTTTGTTTGTTTGGTTGAACGCGCTAATCTCAGGAAATACTAATCCGATTTGAAAAATTCTTTTTGCATTAGACGGCCCGTTAACTGAGGAAGGCTATAGGGTATATATCATCCCGGAAAAATGTACGGTTCCCGTGGGATAGATTTGTTTTTTCTAGGGACGAACCCGAAGCGAAGCGTGGGTGAGTCGCTAGTGTTTTATAAAACTATTAAACCAACAAATTGTACTTTTATCATGGCCAATATAAAACCATTCTAAAAATTAAAAGTTAGCGAATAAATATATTACAGTCCTATTCAAGAACAAAGTCTTGGCGCATGCCTGCGATTGAACTTGGCAAATAAATCCTATTTCAGTCGGCAAAACCACCCTCAAGGTAAACTTCGTTAATTACTTTTTACCTTTGTCACTTGTAACAGTTTTGATTTTGATCCAATTATAAAGAGTTACTAAGTGGTACATTTATATAAATTATCTATCCTAATTTTTCTAACACATTATTTCACATAAATCTAATCTATAAAATGTTACATATAATATTATTCATATATGGATAACTATACTACTGAAAATATTAGTATATAACTGGAATTAGTTAAAAATATCGCAATAAAAAAGTTAGATACTTCAAAAACTTGCAGCACCACTTGGCACGTCGGCTGAAGATTTAAAATTGATTAGAATCTGAATTTAAAAACGTTTCACGTAGTTATGAAGAGCGGAGACTTGAAGAATTCAGTTGAGCAAAGTTATTTGTTTTTACACGGTCATCACAAAGAAGGCAACTCAGTTTATTGACCACCACTAAGTTGCCTCGACTGGAACGGACTCTGAACAACTTTAACTTGGTAAAAGCTATGGCCGGGAAGCCTCTTTTTTCCGTTTTATTGCTAAACTTCTTTCATACGTGTCTTGAAAAGTTAAGAATGGGCTTGAAATTTTCGACCCTTTTAATCTCGTTGTTCTCGCAAATGTGATTAAGCTTGAAATTGTTAGCTATTTTATAGTATATCCGTTTTTCTATGTTCATAATGCATAATAATTCGGTATCTATTTAAAAATATATTAAGATTAAGGGTAACTTTCCTTTACAACAACACAATTAATAAGATTCAATTAATAATAATATAATATAATAATAACTCTATAATTATCTGTAATGCTAATAAAGTCACTAAAAAGTAAAAAAAACTACTTTGTCTACAGCCAAAATATTGTAGCATGTTCATGTAAGTAAAGGCATCTAAGTGTGGAGTTAGCTGTTTTGGCACGGTGCCTGGTGGATTGCTGCCGTAGCTACTGCAAGGCGGACGGCATCTGCGCTAGCTCATTGCAACGCTATGCTCTGCACGTCCCAGCAATTATTTTTAAATCCAGTCATGAGTTTCAAGATTATTCGATGCTTGCTTTATCTCGTTTGATTATGATATACCTAATAACTATATACCATAGATTTTCTCTAATTTTTTTGAATAAATGAACTTTAAAGTAATACGTCTAATACTAAATAATAAAAAAAACACATATGTAAATAGGAGCCAAATTATATTGATATATGTATGTATTAATGTTATTTTTAGAATGATTATGAAAATGAGGCAATTCAATTAATTTTGTTGCCAACAACTGTTTTGCGGTTTCGAAGATTTTGATAACCACATGCAGGTACTTTAGTTTATTTATGAATATAGATTATGTAAATAAATGTATTATTTTGTAATGCTTTATGTAGAAATACAAACAAACCATCATATAAACTAGCACTTTTATATTTATAGTTTAAACATTATAAGCGCATTCTAAGACATTGCTCGTAAACTCGCCGTTAACATTACAGTCTGCATTAAATTATGCACCATAGCGCGGTTGCACTACCTATTTACTATTTCATCGCGTCTCTTGCATATTCACTGCTCATGATCTTAAAAACTGCAGTAATTTAATATAACTTAAATAAGTCATTTGCTTCATATTCTCTTATAGCAACATATTTTCCTCTTCATACTTTTTGCTACTGTAGTAAATATAATAAACACTATATAAGGAAAATAAAGTTATATATAACCAGTCAAACATACAAGATTAAAATCTATATTAATCCTGAAAATCCAAATTTTGTGAATGTTATCGGGCGTTACATTTTTAGTCAGGATAATTTTAAATAATTTTGTCTTTTCGATTTTTTTCACGAATTTATTTTGATTTTTGATTCCCGACGTATCGAATGCTTTACAGCGCACATAGTCACGGGAGAGACTGAGGTTTTAGACGCCTCAAAAGTTATTATAGTTTATTCAGTATTAGTAGAAATGTTATATATTGACTAAAATATTATAAACACTTAGGTATTATGATGTAATTAATAACACGTAATACGTAGTAAGTATGTTTTATGGTATAGGGAAATAAATCAAGCTAATTAAACGATCATACACAAACTGCAATGGTATATAATACAGGTTGTGATTAAAAGTATAATTGTCAGTCGGCATTAAAACTTAATCGCTCATACTTTACCTTTGTGTGCATCGAGCTTCTTGCGGAAAATTTTTGAAGGGAGCTTTTCAAATACATATTTCCAACCGGCGCGCCTGCAACGCATAAGTGAACTCCATGAAAGACAGGTAATGAGCGTCTGAGTACGAATGCAAAACAAACAATATGCCACATATTTTGTTGTTGAGAAAAATATTTTTGTTGCAATCGTTAAAAAATTGTATAACCGTTTATCCTTAAGTTATTCAAATTAAAGGCATACCTATGTATGTATATTTCAATATGAAACAATTTTTTTATCGACGTGTTATAGTGAGGATCACCCGAAATTTTGAATGTTATAGTAGGACCTGATATAGGCATCCTACCTACGGAATTGAAATTCGAAGTATATACATATATGGACTAGATCTCTCCATTCTATGCCTATTATTGTATGTTTTCGTTCCATAATTATATACATAATAATGACACTACGGGACTTTAACGCAAGACTTAAAGCCGTGGCCACGGGCAGACGACGGCTGGTGCAACCCAGTCGAAACGTAAGAATTCACGCGTTTAAGTCCCATAGTGTCATTATTTTATAACATGGTAAAATCTATTAAATCCCTGTCTCTGAGAGTATAGGTAAATAAATTGCCATAAATTATTGGGAAAATAAGAATTTCGTTACAAAAACAATTTATTGAATATCCACACATGGTAGAAGTAGGTAAAATATTATTATTGTATTACTCTCTGCACTTGTTCAATTAATATGTTTAACTACGGCAGTGTATTTATACTCTTTTACTTTCATTATTGTTTTAAATAAATGTTTATTTATGGGGATCTGTCGTAAGTAATTTTTAAATTGCTTTGTCCGGCTTTATGCTTTAAACGTCTTGGAATATGTAAAAGATATAACAAAAATATGGTTTGTAGCAATTATATTTTTTCCAAAATTCCAAAAAGGGGAACTTTATGTTTAGAATATCAGCATGACGTATTTACTATATCTATTAAATCTGTCTGTTAGTTTTTTAATATAATATATTATATTAACATTTCATAGTGTTAGCTTTTATTTTTTGAATAGTTTACCAAATATACGAGTATACAATATAAATATTCAACGTAAAATTTTAAAATAACAAATATGAGGGGGAGTTTTTAAGTTCGCGGAATGAATGGAAATAAAAGTACGAATTTATTTTTCCTTTTCAATATATTCACCTGCTACCCTTATACATTTTTCCGATATTTCAATTAACTTACGTATACCTTAGAAAAATAATGTTTTGTCTGAAAAATCCGCCGAAACTGCATCCTTCACTTCTTCATCGATAGTTTTTTTTTCCCACGAAGACTTTTTTTTTCAAGTTTTTTGGAATAGGTAATAATCGCTGGGAACTAGGTCAGAACTGTAGGGTGGGTTAGCCAAAATTTCGAAGCCCACCTTCTGCAGGGCAGCCATCGCAACACGGCTCTTGTGAACAGGCGCGTTGTCGTGCAGAAGGAGGACTATTTGGTCAATTTTCCTCTTCTTTTTTCTTTGACTGCTTCCTTTAACTGCTCTAAGATTGAAGCATAGTATTCTCCAATAATGGAGACATCTTTATCTTTATAATCGTTAATCAGGATCTTTTTTTTCCGGCGTGGTCACCTCGATCAGCCGGCCTGACCCTGGGTCGTTTTTAAGTACTTGTAAACCATGGTTTAACCTAGGCAAGAGTCCCTGTAAACGGATGACATCTCTTCCAGTATGGTTTGAACTGATTTTCCTAGCTTGTTAGGAACTTTATAACAGCGCGGTACTCGATTTTCTCCATATTTCATAATTTGTTCCCGATTGACTTGTTTGGTCGACGATAGTTCAAAGACTAATGAACTAATTACGATAAAACTTGCTATTTATACTAATAATGAGTTGTTTAATTCGCAATGACTCGAGTAAGTACCTTCACTAATGACCTATCTACCCTTTCCGCGAACCTAAAAACGCACCCTCGTAGAAGGCTCTAACAAACTAGACGTACATATGTATACTAAAGGCTTTTAACCGAATCCAGCGTAGTTATAATGTACGTCACGAATGAGTACGTTATAAGTTCGTCGTTTTAACGTCTATAGAGCTTTGAGAGCTGTCTGTCTCAGCACAGCATTGTTACTTTTTAAATGAAAATAGTGTGCGAGGCCAGTGAAACTTGTATGAAAACCAATCTTATATTTTACTTAGGTATTTTATAGGTTTTATTTTTACTTAATCTATCCGAAGATCATGCCAAATCTGTCCGTATCCGTTTGATAAGCTTTTTATAGCTCGCATGCTCACAATATAGATATATTCTAGGCACGTACTTTGTTAATAACCATCATTATGTAAATTATTATTTACATACCTACATTTCATAAAAATCTGATTATATTTATTCTGATATTTTTTTCTTTATTGCATTGCTGTATGTTCTGTGAAAAAGCGTTTATTGAAAAATCATATCATACCAGATTTCCATTATAAATATCAGCTACAAATAATGCATTTCAAAGGATTAACTTCATTTTATAGTGATATTGGCTTTTTGCGTTTTTCGTTTTTATCCTACTGTGTGTATTTCTTTGCAATAAACTAATGGATATAAAAAACGACAAATTCTCACAATTTATACCGCTAACGAAATAGCGTAAACGTTTTTTCGCAAAGGCTACATTTTTTCGGGTCGTCCAAAGGACGGCACAAGGCAACAATGGAATCTTTTAATTACGTCGTATCCATCTATCAGTCATTTTATTTGGAGATTATTGGAACTTTATTGCTGAGATTTGAAAGGTAGGATGTCTCACGTGAACCACAACACAATGTCCTCCCCACTCATTCAAATCACATTACAAAGGATAATATATCTAAGAAAAGTCTTACTTTTGGTTTTTTTGGATATATGTATCATCAAAAATGATAAATAGAGGTGTATCAAAAATAACTTTTTTAGTCAGTACTTACATACATACATACGCTTCTAAAATCGATAACATAATGTCGCCAACCATGCCGAGCAGATCTTTGCAATAGCTGAACCGACTGAACTACTTCTAGTAAGTAAGTTGGCTTATTTGTCACTTAAAAGCCATGGCGAATTAAACTTAGCAAATAAAAAAAATATTTCAAATGCCCAAATATATGCTTTTCCTGTATTCATTATAAAAGCGTTGGCAATCGTCATCAAATGGCTGAAAGTGGACAACGGAGATGACTCATTGTCTTTTCTCTGCGTATGAAAACTAGAAAGTGTCAGAACGAATGGAGTACCTACGTGATCAAATGCGCATAATATAGGACCATACCTCGAGTCCCCTGTGATTTCTCATGTTCCAGTCACGGACATAACAATGATTACGAAAGGAGCTTTGTGTAGATGTGTGTGAATAATAAAACAATTTTTCTAGCCATACCTAATGTTTTTTCCATGCTAATTTTCCATACTAATAAATTAATAATTTCTGTTTTTTCTTCACAAATGTAATAGACTAACTAACATATAGTTTGCAACGATTAACTTTTGTTTTATGAATGTAATATAAATAAATAATAATGTCTCCATTAAACAAAAAAAATAAAAGTTTATTTAGCTCTCGTGTGCTATAAATACAATAAGCGATAAGCTAAAACTGATAGATAGGTAATAAGTGTGTTATTCTTTACTCCGTTCACTGTTTTCAGTGAGACACGTGTAAGTATACCTAGAGTCCATACCTATCATAAGGCTTTTCCTAAACAGATACTTAACAAAATTAGTATAGTAAATACAAATTCAGGGTCAACTAAAACAAACTAAATTCGAAACATATGTATACGTAGTATAATCTTGCAATTTCCTAAATAAATTGTAAATAAAACATCCGTAATACTTCAAGGCGAAGTGCTTTTATATGCTATTATACATTGTACGAATTTTCTATCGCATTGTTACAATTTTCATACCTAAAAATGCTTAGGAGCTAAAACTAAGAAAAGGCTTCCTTCTTAGTACGTCGATGGATCGCTGACAGCGACACGTTCTAATAGAAAATTTTCATATTCATAAGGACGTGCAAATTTGCATATAAAACGAGCAACTTGTCTCCCCGACCCAGGCTGTTTCAAGCACCCTGTTTTCTATTCTATCTCCTTGTAAAAAGTCTCAACGAGTAGCGTAAGTAGACTTTAATGTTTCTTAAGCTATCTATTTGCCTATTGAAGCATTCACAAATTATGTAGTATAGTTGTATCATCCATATAAATTATCTTTAAATCACATGTAAATATGTATTCAGCCCTTTTTAACGTCCCACTTCTGGGCACGGGCCTCCCTTCATTACGAGGGAGAAATATAATATTGTAAATAAAAAATTAACAATTAATTATTGTTAACTGATGTCAAAGCAATTTTTTTTGTGATATAATTTCTCTAATACTCTTTTGACTATAGCTAATCTTAATTTTTTCCTCCCGAGGAATGTAGATAAAATGTCTTTGACTCAAACTTTTCTAGTTTACCTTTGTAGATTCTGGGAAATATTTCCTTTGGCTCCTTTCATCAAATGCTGAAGTAAGTTTGATTACTTTATTTAGACTTCGCTATGATGACAAAAATTTTACTTGTTTACTTACATTTATTTGTTTTGACATATTTTTTATGATTGCGATCGTCTTGAGCGTTAGGGTTGGTGTGTGTATGTCCCAGTATTGAATTAGCTTACTAGTTTCTCCTAGGTACTTGATGATATCTTCTTTTTCTTGATGCGTCTCTATCACTTTACTGCCTCGGTGGTGTAGTGGCTAGCAAATATGATTGCACATCAAGAGGTCCTTGGTTCGAGTCGGTCCGGGTCGGGCCAAGTTTAGTTATTGAGTCTTTCTGTTTAGTAACAGACCGGAGGTGCGAAGTTGGCGGTGTTTTACCCTCGTGCCTCGGAGAGCACGTAAAGCCGTCGGTCTCTCTCACCGGTCCTGTCGAGTAGTCATCCCACCAGAGTATGAGAGTGACAGGAATAGAAAGTGCACTTGTGTCTGCGCGTACACTTGTGCACTATAATATCTCCTGAGCAGATGGCTAGAGTCAATGAGACTGGCTGCCATGGCCGAAATCGGTCGAGAGGTCATTATTATTACTTAATATGATATTGAATAGCACTAAGAGTTCAATCAGTGCTTTTGTATGTTACCGACAATTAAAATAACATTAAATTTGTCATATTATTATTATAATTTCAATTAGTCATAAAATACATTTTGAATAAAAAAAAATTGAGAATATTTCATTGTCTTTTAATCTATTTATTTAGAAAAAAATCATGATAATCGGTTCACAATTAGTGAATATATCGCGTAACTTATTAAAAAAACATACTTATTACTTTACACACAAATAGAGTACCTTTTCCTTTTTGAAATCAGTCAAGAACACTACACGAAAGCTTTTAAGTGTTATTGCGTCCGCTTATATAAATGTATTACATATTTTAAATAGTAATCTCAAGACATGTTCTCCATTCAAGTTTAAGTATTATTTACTTTTTTCATATGTACAATGTACATACCTACCTACCTGTAATAATAATGAAACGAAAATTAATAATGAAAGTGTATTTAATTTAAAGATCTGGCAAATAAAGGAAAAAAATAGAGCAGATGATTTACAAGGATTTTTTTTGCTATTCTGCCATAAGTGTGGACTTATGAATCTTGAAAGAGATGCCAACAAACAGTTTTTTTTATCTATACGTAACTAAGTCCTTAGGTAGGTACTTCGTTGCACTAGGCGCGGCTGTGCAGTTGGCATGCGGGATTGAAATTGAAATGAATTGTTTGCAAAGTCGACTCACGCCGCCGTTACATGTGCGGTTTGCTCTCGCAGACGTAAATTGGATCCCGAATGAGATGTCTTTTTCCCAATCAGTTAGCCTTACCGTGTCTCTTTTTGTACACAGCTCATGCGCGAGTGTTCATAATTCTGAAACTATAACAAATGTATTTATAATATCGAAATCTAAAAAGTTATTGCATTTTAAGATTTATACTAAAAAAATAAATAAGACTTATACTTAGAAATACATGTAAGTTTTATGAACAGCGTAACCTCTATGTGCGTGTTCTACGTTATAGTTTGGTATTGAATATTGATATCATACAACGAAATTGATTGAGTATAGTGTGGCTACCATGGGAAATAGGAGCATCAATTTTCTACATAAAACAAAAAAGATAAAGAGTTTTTTTGCTTGTTACGGATGATAAAATTTATTTTAACTAAACTTTAATGTGGAATGTCTATGTAAAGTAATTTTTGATATATTTTGAATGTAAAGGAGGTATCTAATCGAACATCTAAGGCGGGCGGTTATTCAAAACGTAGTATCTTAGTAATCACAACTCATGATTCTTGTACCTTCCTATCAGATGGAATGGTTGAAATATGTATTTTATGATATTAGTCGCAAGCACGCGCGCAGGTCGTGTGAAAAATCTTATTGCTCGACTACAATACTCCTCGTGACTCCAGATGTGATATAGTCTACAGATTAATACGCTGACATAAATCGAGAAATATTTATTACTGTGCCGATTCTAGATCAGTTCACCAAAGCTATATTTCTGGGTAATATGTGTTAGTTATCATAGTTGCATATTGCAAATGACGATCAGACAATTTGTATTATATGCATAGATTGGATCCTTTTTTAATTTTTTACAGTTTCGTGCATGAACAAAATATAACTTTACACCGTACTACGTTATTAGTAAAATGTATGATATAAATATTAAGTTGATTTAATTGTTAGCTGTGTAATTGAATGCAAAGAGAAGTTCAACTATCTGGTCCGGGCCGAGTGGTTACTACACACCCTTAAGTGGTCGCTCATCCCAAGATAATACGTGCCAAATGCTAACTTAGCCAATTGAGAAACGTTGGCCTTAATAACTATTGCATCAATAGCTTCCAACTCACACGATGCAAGTAAAAAATAAAATGTATGTAGGTATAACTTTTCTAAATTAACAAGTCTTTATTTATCACCCATTTAAATTATAGGTACCTACCTATGGCAGACATGTTCATTTTTGATTTTTTTTATTAGCTCATTTTCTTTAATTTCTTTTTTCAGCTAGTATCAATTAACTTACACGCATAAAGTAAGCTACATATTGTATACACCATTGACACTAAGTGGGAAAAAAGGAACTTAACCTAAATATTATACTTTGTGGTGACTTTCATCTATATTATACAACTCTTCATTGTACTCATATAATACAAAGTGAAAATATTAAATTTTACCAGAATTTATGAAGCGCGTTACTTAATGACGTTTAACGGACATGGCGTCCATTGAGACAAAACTTATTGCCTTTGTGATTCTTTTCAATTTTTCACTCTTTTGTCTTTGAATCGTAGTGGAAGATCTTTAAAATCTAGATTTTTGTCTTTACCAATGTGTTCATTGCTTAGTTTTTTAAATAGAGTTATTACACAGATCGGTTAAAAATTACGAATATGATTTATAATTTTACTATCAGGTTCTAATAAAAAAGTTTTTAATGGTCATAAATTTTAATGATTCATATACACGTCAGTTATAAAATGCATACTGAAATTGTCGTTAAAAGGACCTACTTGACTACTATTACACTTTTACTATGAAAGAAGCTTCCACAAGGCTTGTGGGTTTTATTATGTAGGTATATTATTTTTTTTAAATTTTGTACAAAAGTGACTTTTCTTAACGGATCATAAGTATTTGCTTATCGTGTAACGTTAAAATGTCTTGATTGTCGTAATAATTAAGATATTTAAGAAACTATGAGAAACCATTCTATAATAAAACATATTTTTTCATTATCATTGAAAAGGTATATAGGCAAATGAAAAAATTTTTTTTACCTAGTATCGATATCGCGTTTAACGGTTCTCGAAAAACCTGAGCACATGTTACTGTCATATTTTTTCCTATCCGTCATCACAGGCAGCTGTTACTAGGGCTTTACTCAAACCTTAAAAGTTATTGTGTCCATAACATAAAAAAGATTTTTACATTAAGGACATGACTGTGGACATATCAAAATATCCTTTTTTTTATTAATTCCGCTGAATAAATCCGTTTTTGAGTTTCTGCCCTCCACTAGGAAAAGGGACAGACTGTGAGATTTGTACTCACTTAAGACGCATGCTATGAGGTCACTCGCGTATTCGCAACAGCGTTCCAGCGAGTAGGCACAAAATGGCGCCTTCTTTCCTGTGACTGCGTTGAATATGATGAGGAAAACTCTCATGGACTATATCGCATCCTCCTTCAGGGAGATGATAGCTTTGTAGAAGCTGATGGCCGGCTTAACAAAAAAACTCAATAACTATACTTGGTGCGAGCTAGGACATCTGGATATGTATATGCTAGTCATTAGTCTGTCGAGGCAGTTAAGTCCAGTAGGAAACTATAATGTTTGAATAAGAGAGGCTATTAAGCGGTTCCATAGAATAAGGACGTGTGGATAGTAAGTAGTTGGGACCTGGATGGATGAGGACGAGATGTGTTATATTTAAGGAAATCTCAAATCATTCATGTTAACTTATAAATACTATATTATTATACTAGTGATTCCCTCTCGCTTCGCTCGTAGGTGCCTAGGTACCAAACAGTTGTCTAATACTCCATGTTGTTGTAGTCTATCTGTATACTAAATTTCACCAAAATCGGTCCAGCCCTTTCAGCATATAGTAATAAACTAACACATGAATACATGAAAACTTTTGCAATTATAATAGTAGTCCGTGAGAATAAGATCTGAAAGAGTTACCATAACTAAATTAAATCACTTTTATATTAGATATCTCAATGTATTTTAATTAATTCTTTGCCGTACATTACTTAGTTAAATTTATCTATACCGATAAATAAAATTGGAGTGTCTGTTTGTAATATTAAAATAACCGCTTTTTACTAAATGCATATGGATGTATACACGGTACATATACCAAAACAACATTTTTTATAATTTTTGTCTGTCTGTCTGTCTGTCTGTTTGTTCCAGCTAATCTCCGAAACGGCTGGACCGATTTTGACGGGACTTTCAGTGGCAGATAGCTGATGTTATAAGGAGTAACTTAGGCTACTTTTATTTTAGAAAAAGAATCAGGGTTCCGCAAAAAAAAATTAAAACCCATGAAATTGTGTACAAAATCCGCGTATGGCGTACGTACCCGAGCAAAACGAGGGAAAATCGCTATATGATTTAAATGAATATCTTAGGAGTAGCAATCTACTATTTATGTATACCTAAACATAGCTAACCGTGAAAACGTACTAGTATAAAATATTTTAAGCGCTTTTCAATGAGCGTTTCTTACGTGAGGACATTTTAACGTAATTATTAATGTCACAAATGGCAGCCAATACGACTCCTTTGTAGCTCTGCTCTAAATAAAAAACATCGCTAACTTTCATTTTATTTAGTCGAATACGTTTGAGTTTCACATTCTGCGCGCGCTCCTAAACCTTACGCGAGACATGATTAGTAGTTACTGATTAAATAAAGTACAGACAAAACGGAGTCGCACTTCGTAGCTAAATAAATATATGTACGTACATCACAATAATATTAATGTAATATATACTTGTATGCATCAAGATTTGCAATATTCCATGTAGTACCTACCTACGAGTAATTTAGACCTTTAGGTATGTATGTATGACGTATGTATTAAACTCACCCTTTACACGTCTTAACTGTACACCAGTAACAGTATTCTAAATTACTTTTAATAATGTTTATTATGCAAAAGTATGTGAAAACGTTTGTAAAATGAATAGCAAAAATAAAACTATTAATAGAACATGTACTGCAGTAAGGCATTTCTAACCTATTTAAGTTATTTATATTTACTAGTGACTTACTATCGCTTCACTCGTGTTCGGTCTCTAATTTCTTATTCTAAAATAAAAGTAGCTACTCCTTATAACGTCAGTATCTGCCAATTAAAGTTCCGTCAAAATCAGTCCAGCCGTTTCGGAGATTAGCCGAAACAAACAGACAAAAAAATTAAAAATTATGTTTTTCTTATCAGTAGGTACCGTATATAATTTCATATGCATTTAGTAAAAAGCTGTTATTTTGACATTACAAATAGACACTTCAATTTTATTTATCTATATAGATTACTATATACTAGCTTATGGTATTGTTTGACTATTAATTTTCGTCAACTAGTATCTAGTAAACTCGGTTCTTTGCATAAAAGCACACCGAGCGGCAAGCTCAAGCTATGATTTCGTATCTACTCGAGCTATGGAAAATGTAATGTAGATACAATATCTCTCACTGAAGTCAATCCAGCCGTGCCTGAGTAACGCGTGAGGAAGCAGACCGACAAATTCTGAAAATCGTAGATATGTGACATATTTTATCTACTTACTATAATATCAGAGATGTATTAGTATAGAAAAAGATCCATAAAAATATCAGAAGGAACTTTAAAATGTTATTGCTTGATGTTATTATTAAAATGTAAAAAAAAAATCTGCATAGGTACACATAGAAAATCAAATTTTAAATTTTAATTTTGTACAGAGGAAGCTTTTACATACGTATCATAAAAGCTGCACAAGTTTATTTTGCATTTTAATAGAATTTAATTTAACCCGCAAAATAAATTAAATTTCCGCTTGCACCCTAGCGTCGTTATTAAAAATTTGGCGCTCGTACTTTCAGTCAAAGCATAGTTTTTGTCATGTATTGTTCCTACACAGGCATATAGTGTACACCGCTATACGTGCATATATCATAATGTTTGTCGGACAGTCGAAAGTTTAATCTACCCGCATGGTTGTTGTTCGACTTTTTTTGTTTATATTACTTATGAGTAATCTGTGGTTATATCTTAATCTTGATTTTCTACAGATTAAATGATAAATTTAGTTTCGTAATATTACTATATTGCTTTAATGAAAGAAATTATCTATACTATAATAATAAAATAATGATATTAGCTCACTGATTTCTTCATTTATGTGGCAGATTTCAATGGACGCCGGTGATAACGTTTTTATCAAGAGGACAGTCGTCATTTGTAGCGTTAAAACCATTTTTGCCAAAATGTTCGTTTATAACTGATAAGAGTTGTTATGACAACATGGCTATAGTTATCAACTAAATAACTTTTGGTGTACATTTATTCATTCTACGAAAATATGAGTGTCTGATAATAATATATTAAATTAATCAAATAATATAAATACATTGGTTTTTACAATGATGCAATCAACTACAACTAGTAATAAAAATTGAAAAATTTGCGTCGCTTTGGATCTGTATTAGGGTTTACTAACTAAATTGGTTTGAATTTAAATTTGTACACGTTCACATGGGGCGGAGAAAATTCACACGATTTCAAATAAACTTGACAATCGTTTTGGAACTTCTAGCCATTTCGTATTCGTAAAAGGCTATTTCTTAGGGGGTTAGTCAATAGAGCTACGCCCCGCTGAGCGACGCGGTGCAGCGCTGCCTTCAGACCCAATATTACGAAAAGAATATTACACTACGAACGTGGATAGTAATCCACGTTCACCTTTCGTACCTCTTACAAAGTACTTTCTATACATATGTATTATGTATACATACCTGCTTACCTATCGTTTCCGTTTAATAACGACGTTTTTGTAGTCTCGTTATTAGTTTATTGAATCGCTTTACATAGTTGACAATATTTCATTTCATATAATTAATGTATTTTTTATAAAATAGATCTGTAAACATCAATATTTCTATTAAATATAAGTCATAATTATTCATATATTGTGTATATATATGTTTATTATGAAATAAGGATCTTTTATACTTGGTAATGGAATTAAACCATTAAAAAAATTATATCTTACTAAAACATATCTAATATAAAGTTTTTATTAGCATTATTAAAGCATTTCCTTTGTGAACTTGAGCTTAGAAGCAAAGTACCAAGGGATAACAAAAGTGAATATGATTACTGCTCACGTCATGCCAGTCTTTTGATCCCTTGCCCGCCTTTTCTATGTTCGTGTTTGTCTCGGCCTCAAGAAGTAATATTGTCGCTTATATTAAATGGACAAATGATCCTAGAAAAACATAAAAATCGTTCCTTCAAAGTTCATTCATTTTATAACTAGCGACTTACCCTCGCATCGCTCGGGTGCGTCCCTACGTGCCTTTTCAATAGATAAAAATAGTTATTGCGAGTGTACTATACGAGAAGGACATATGCTATTCCGGACTTTTCTGTAGGCCTTTTTAAGGTTAACAATTTTCTATTACATTGTTTTGATGTACCTCGTAAGGTTTAGCCAGCGTTAGCCTAAGAACGACTCGATAGAATCAGTTATTGTAGTTTCGCGTGGCAATGAAAGAGTTTCCTCTAGAAAAAGATATCCTAAATATTGACCCAAGTAATAATTTATCACTACACAAATTTAGTTAAAATCCGTTCAGTAATTTTTACATGAAGCGCATACAGATATACCTACAGATAAACAAACAAAAAATGTAATAAAAATTATTTTGGGGCTATATTCCGTACACAATACGTTATGTTTTCAAAATATTGTACAGATTTGACTTTGTTACTATTTTATTATGTATATGCATAGGTGCAGTATATTATTATATTCTATACATTTTAATGAAACGTAATTTTTAATTTATTCTTTTTTATTTTTTCATATAAGTAATGAATTTTCTTTAATTTTATTGGAAATGCCAGAGAAAGTAACTCTGCCTCTCTGTCTGTCTCCTTTTCAAGCTTAATACGCTGAACCGATTTAGATGATATTTGATATGGAGATATTTTGAGACCCTGGGAAGGACCATAAGATAGTTTTTATCCCGGAAATCATCCCTTAATGGGGTGAAAAGGGCGATGAAAGTTTGTATGGGGAATCATGTGTCAATTAAGGGATATATATATTTTAATTTTTAAAGTAGGTACTTACGTTTCTATACCTATGTATGTACATATATATAGTTTATTCTATACTAACTGTGAAAACGTACCTAGGGACGAACGCGAGCTTAGCGAGCGTGAGTGGCTAGTATTATTTTGACGACACGTTTGGCTCAGTTTGTAGTGACCCTACTTGCTGTGCCAGCGGTCGCGGGGTCGAGTCCCGCTGGGGCATCCATTTCTGTGATGAACACGAATGTTTGTACTCCAGTCATGGGTGTTATATTTATAATATGTATGTATTTAAAGTTATATATGTGTAGTGAATCCACTATCTAGTATCCATAACACGGGCCTCGTAGCTTACTATGGAATTAGATGGTGCTGTGTGTTAATGTCCCAACATATTTATTTATTTATTACTATAAATATACTTTAATCCTTGAATTGTAGTATATGTATCGTGGTAGTATGATTTTGGTAATAAAACGGATGCTCGTGTCCGTCACGATTTTCTCGAGTATCCAAACCGCCTTTTCCGTGTCGCAGGCACTTTGTGGCCCCATTGAACATCGTTTATGTTAGAAAGAACTATCTGTAAAGATAAATCTTTCTAGATGTTTCTTTTTTACTTTTCTTCACATTGCTGTAATAAATTCTACTTTTAGACACCACTGCGAACGTTTTGGGCTAGAAATGCAGCTAAGATAGGTGCAACACGTTTTAGACTTGTCATGCAATTTATTTATATCTCACTTCGCGTTGTGAAAAAGTTATTTTTATAATATAACGATATTTTAAATATTTTACTATTTATGCTTGAAATACCTACATATATTTATTTACATATATTTAAAATTGACGTTTCATTTTTCTGTTTTTATGACCTAAAAAGTAATATAGTATAACATATTTATAAATTTACATTCAAAGCAATCATTGTGGTCAATATGAATGATAGTAATGTGTTTAGATATAAATAATTATAATTAGCCTGCATGTCTGTTCGTATGCGATCTTATAAACGCACCCGTAATGTTTCTTGATATATGTACGTATCATACCAACGTACGTATTCAACGTATACGTAGTCGTATTGTATAGTTACCAGTAAGTCTCTTACTTTAATGTGTGTGGGTTACTTTACTCAGGGGCGGCGCTAGTCCGATCAATATTAAATAATAATCACAAAAATGGTCATTGTAACAACTACCTAGAGATTAATCATTTCAACCGATTACCATAAATATTAAATAGTTTATGCGCACCTAAACATCAGGCTTAGGTCATTGCTTTCATAAACACTACAAAACTTGGAGCTCGAGTGAAATTTATTCATATAATAATTTATTCCTTTGACATTATAACTTCTTTGTTATTGGTAAATGTCATTTTAAAAGTAAGAAAAGTTTAAAGTATATTAAACTAAACTGAAACCTTAAAAATGTATGTATGTATTTAGCCCTTTTTAACGTTCCACTGCTGGGCACGGGCCTTAAAACCTTCAAAATATATTTATAAAATTTTTATGGCATTATAATATTGAACAAGATTTTTGCTAACCTACTTTTTAATTTATTTTTAATTGTATAGGTTATTTCAAATACTTTTTATTTGACCACGTAATCCGCTACATAATATGTACCTTGGTAGGTACATATTTTTTATACCTAAAAATTTTACTATTTCCCGCCTTCGTCCAGCTGATACTTTTTTAAAATATTGTTTTTTAAATGAACTTTGGCACTCTTTTTAACCGACTTCCAAAAGAAGGAGGTTCTCAATTTGATTGGTATTTTTTTAAATGTAATTATGTACACCGATTACTCTGAGATTTATGATCCGATTTACGTGATTCTTCTTTAGTTTGATGCGGAATAGTTACCATTTCGTCCCATAAAATTTAACATAGTTTGGCCCAGTACTTTTCATTTTATGATTATTTTTTTTATGAAAATTTTTGTTTACGTGGATGTAGTTTTATGTATGTTCGCGGATTACTTATCGTTGATATTTTCTAAGTCGGTGCCAGTCATTACAAATCAAAGCACACCGACTTCGAAAATATCTGATTAGGTATCTATTCTAAATGAAAACCCCCGTTTAGTTATTTTTTTAGTTTTCAGTGCCTAGAAGTCGGTTTTTATGTTTTTTTTAATAGTTTTTATTTGCCCAATAGGAAAACTTTTATTAAATAAACATTTAATACGGTTTTAGTTTATTAAGAAACCTATGAGAGTTACCTTACTTCATTGATTCAGACTAAGTATATTTTATTAAACTATTCTTAAAATATATTCAATAAATTGGTATGTTTATCCTAAGATTCTTTGGCTTAAGAGAAAATATTAAGTCGTTGTTTACGTTGAGATTACTACAGTGCGGCGGCGAGGAAGGCGCTAGTCTTGGTGCAAGATTAAATGCAGCCGAAAAGACTTTGAAATTCTACTTTCCACGGCTTACCGGCAAATAAAGTTTACACTAGAGATGCAACCACTAATATAGATACATCAGAATTATTAATATAATATATTACATAGGTATTATTTCTTATTTTATTGCGAGATAATATTAATATATTGACCTAATGGTCATTTTCTTAAACTCGTTATTATCTACTATTTTGTATGTTTATGAAATGATAACAATAAGGATCAATTATGCTTTATCTTTTATGAGTTTCATACTGGTTTACTGGTTTTATTTTACATCTTAATTCTTAAGCTTACATAAACTCTATTTTTTCTGAGGAAATACACTTTGAATCTATTCGAAAAATCTTTTGGTTATAGGAAAGTAAATTATATCTACGTGTTCACATACAATATCTTACATATAGTATCTTTATATTATACTAGCGACTCACCCTCGCTTCGCTTCAGGTTCGTCCCTAGACAAAAACAAATCTATCCCACGGGACCCGTACACATTTCCGGGATGATATATAGCCTATAACCTTCCTCAGTTAACAGGCTATCAAATGCAAAAAGAATTTTTCAAATCAGATCAGTAGTTCCTGAGATTAGTGCGTTCAACCAAACAAACAAATAAAAAAACTCTTCAGCTTTATAATATTAAGTATAGATTTTTAGTTATCACTAATATTTTCTGGTGCTTGACTTCGGTATACTTACCTAATTATATTAAAACTAAATTTTATAATGTATCTTAAATATTAAACTGAAATCAGACTTTATTAAAAAATCTAAATAACTGATATTATCTACATAAATAATTAATGTTGTCTAACAAAATATGTAACTGGAAATAATATAATGATAAATTATTTGCATTCAAAAAATAAAGTAAATGTACTGATGATATCACATTAAAATATGTTACGATGTTATATAGTTAAAGGTAAAATAATTTATTAAAACGGGACTGACACTTTTTTATATTGAGAAATGCATTTACGCATACCACCTGCGGACATACAAGTAGTTATGTATGTAGGACTCACCAGCTAGAAAAGTCGGTACTACCTAAAAATTTGTAATAAATCACGTGAACCCGTAACTTCTTTGTGTTATAGAAGAATAAATATTAAACACGCAAACATTTTTGAATTTATTGTCTTTTTACTATAGTATTTTATGGACCGTTTTGATTTATTTGTTTTATTAATAGTCCTGTGTCAAATGTGAAAACTTAAAGTTTTCACATTATGGGCTGAAAAGAAGATTGTAATTTAAGGCTCTAGATTAATGCTCAGAGGGTTTCCATATAGCTGACGTTTCGTTGACGAATCTCACTAAGTAACATTTTATGTTTTTACTTTGAGTTACTAGAATAATATTCAGTAATAGTAATATAGAGAACCAATTGATATATCGTTGTTGCCAATAGAGTTCCATGCAATAATAGAGCACCGGCGCTTACGGAAACTAGGTAGTTTGCGATGCACGCCTACACGGACTTCCGTCCTGCGTTAACAAATAGAGCGCTAGCGGCAGTTAAAGCCTCAATAGCCGTTTCATTGGCTGCGCTTACATGCAACCGTTTATAAATTTAAATGAGTGTGGCACCTATTACAAATAGTTGGCTATGCAGTGAAATAGACTAGACGCAACGGTTACCAAACATTCACTGTGCTTGGAGAACGTTAAAGGCGGAGGAAATTGCGAATCAGTGGGTTATGTTCTTTAAATAATTTATTTTCTAAATTCAGCTATCAACAATACTAATATGCAAATTAAATTAAAAAAATCATTAACTTAAAAATTAAATTTTTGACTTCTTTTAATGGCGATTGTCATAGAGTAAATCTGCCTCTGCCAGGTACACTTTCTTTATAGATAAAAGTGAATATACAAAGCGATTGTTCATGTACGTACATCGGACGTGTCTTTGTGTGGAAAACACTGTACGGCATTGATCGCGATCAACGTCCAAAATTGCGGGGATTAAAAAAAAGTCATCACTGTTACTTAAAAAAGCTCTTTGTCATTTATAAACTTATAAAATAAACATCATGTTTTTAATAACAACGTTCTCCGAGCGAGCGCAGTCACGATGGAGCCGTATGCGTTCCTTCACTTATTAAAATATCCCTAATACAGTGCGAGCATAAAGTATGGCTCCGATAAGTAAGGCACGTATAAGTAATCCTTGTCGGGCAAAACTAATCTTGAAAGCTTTTATGCATTTCAAATGTTGGTATATTTATTATTATATTCTACCTTTTGTTCGCGGTACCGCTCGCGTGTTACGACAATAAATATAGCTTATCTCACTTACCCGAATTCTCTCACCGCTAGTGAAAACCCTGTTATAATCCTTTCAGCAGTTCGATTTAATTATTTATTAGCGTGTATAAACAGGCAAACAGTCAAATGTTTTGTAATGATTATCTGGGCCAAGGTATGATCAGATCAGCTGCACTCTAGTACGCGGGTTTGAATTAGCTTCAGGCATTTAAATATGAAATAAAGCTTACATAACTAAATATACTGTAACTACAGATATTTTCTTTTGGTTCATAGTTGGGGTATTACTGTACATTTTCTCATATTAGTTCCCGTTCTAGTTTTTTGCTTAAATATTTTAACAGTATTTGCCATAGGACATTTTCACGTTTTAATAAATGACATGCTAAATATATATTATATAATGGTTTTTATTTTTTATATAAACCTTTTTTATTTATAATGTGTTACCCCTCTCATACCCTTCGAATAAAAGGCGCTTATTGCAATAATGAAATATTTTTAATGTTCCCTAGAGATGTTGGGTACGTTATAAAATATCAAATATATCTTTATCCTTCTATGACTTCACTATGTAAGAATATTGTTCTAGAATTCTATGTAATATAATAAATAGTTCTAAGTTTTGGAATTTGTGGTAAATAAAAATTTTGTACAGTTTATTAAATTTTGTTAATAAACTGTATTTATTTTTAATTATTTGTGTGTTAAATATTCGGAAGGGCACATTTTTGCAATATATTGTTAATATCCAGGACGGAAGGTGTGGCGAACTCGGCCGCTACGTCAACTTGATTATGATAAATGATGCTCACTTTGCTTGTATTCTATCAAAATATTTATTCGAATACGCCCCTGGGGCCGACGAATCTACACAAATTGGATTTGCATTGTCCGTGTCATAATACACGGCCTGAACATTGGGGAAATTTATTTTTGCCAGTCAGTTTTTCTGTTACCCATTTATGTACACAGTACAGCATAGGATTAATTTATAAATATATAAAAAAGGAAACATTTGTGAATGAAATTTTTCTATTTTATAAAATATATATTATACAGAGATAGTTTAGATATATCGTCATACTAATATTGATATTGTTAATGCTAAAGTGTGTTTCTTTACAAAATTGAAATAGAGTCCAAGTTATACATTAGATTTTTCAGTAAAAATATTTGAAAGGATCTTGGAGATGTATTATTAGGAATAATAAGGTTTATGTTAAAGATTTTAATCATAGTTCACAAAATCTTGTACAACTGAGAACGAATCGGAACTTCTTTAATTTCCAAGTAGTAAGGTTCAATACATAAATAAGATACACATTGATTTCACTAAATAATTCAAAACTGCGTGATGGAAAATGTTGACATGACAAGCAACAATGTCGGTCAAAAATTCGCTTTACCGTAAAGCCAGCTTATTATGTCCGATAAAGTACAAAATGCGGTTTCTTCTTTCTTGGATGTATATCATAATTTATTATTAATTGTAAATATATAAGATTTAAACACAAATAGCAGTAAAATTACAAAATACACAATAAAAATGTTTAATCTAAAACGCTTTCACAATTTAGATTATGAATCATTTTGCTCTACTCACGTTCGCTAGGAGAATACTGGTCTTACAAAGCTTTTTGATCGCTCCACTATAATAGACGTGAAACACGACTTTGCTCGAGGGTACGTCGATATTGGATATCGCTTACGAGGGCATCGCTTTACCCATATTTGTCGCGATGCTGATCGAACGTTTTATTCTCTGCAAAGGATGTTAAGTCACATAGAAGCACTTCTGAGTACACTTTGTGAAAAATCTATAAGAAAACTGTCTATCTAAGTGAATAGCAGCAGTCCATTAGAGAAGGCGGCAGCGGCCCGGGTGACATTTTCAAACAAATCGAATCAGGAGGGGAATGTCCCATTATGCAGATTTTCCATTAGTGAAAAATGCGCTCTATACTTAGACTAACGTATTAAGGCTTATCTTGTGTTAAAATAAATATTTCGTAATTCTATTTTTATTTAAAACAGGTGTAATTTAAAAATAATAAATGTACAACATTGGTCTGCAGTTTTATCTGCTTAAGATGAAGCAAGTTAAGCATAATCATAACGCTTTGCAAACGCTTTAAAAAGAATTTCATATGCATAACTTTATATTTCCATTTTAACGTTTATCTTTAAAATAATTTGAATGTAGGTGTATAATCCTCAGGAGTCTTTTGATTTAAATATAACAAAATTTTGACAATGAAAATCGTCTTGCTGAATTGAGTTAACAAGATGGAGATACGTCCCCATCTTATAATCAATGTTAGGTCTCGCGCCGCCCGTTTTGTCAATTTCTGAGCTTCAATTTTAATTTAACGGATTGCTAGTTTTATTTGTACTGTTAACACGATGCCTTGTTGCCCAAGCATGTAGCATGTACGGCTGCAGATCCAGAGGTTCTTGGTTCGTGTCACAGTTTGAGCCAAAGTACAGTATAGTATTGAGCTTTTGCTTTCACATAAAGCCATTGGTCCTACGCCTAATCTCGCATCGGTCAAATTGTGGCTCCAACGCAATGTGAGACTGAAAGAAATGTTGCACTTGTGTTTGGGCACACACTTGTGCCCTATAATATCTTCCGTGCACATGGCTATTCTGAGGTCTATTGGCCACCGTGGGCGTAGTCGGTTAGGAAGACATTATTCATAATATGAAGTCGAGTCAAATATAGCTTATATTATAAAGTTCTACATTTAAATAGTTATTTGTTTCCAAATGATTGAGAGATATATATATATATATATATATATATATATATATATATATATATATATATATATATATATTTATATATATATATATATATATATATATATATATATATATATATATACATATCAATCATTTGAGAACAAATGTGTTATACTTATGTATATGGGAAAGAGAGTACGAGTATCCGGGTCGAGTCGCAATCGATCAGTGCCGGCGACGATTTGACACTGGTCGGCACTTGTGGGTGGCGTATAGAGTGATCATTGTCCTCAGCCATATTTTGCTAGACGAGGACAGAGGACACCTAGGAATACTTTAAAGTAATTTATCGCTTGCACACTGCAAATAATGCTTTCATTGAATTAAGACTGTGTCATAATATGACAAGTTACGATAGCTTGGAGCTTTGAAGTCAAATACTAAACGAAATGGCTTGTTGAGTAAAATATGAATCACAGAAATAATATTATTCTCATCTAATTTTAATATAACATGCAATTTCGTGCCCGCGAACTCTCATACAGAAATGTCGCACAAATATTTGCATATTCACGAGAGACAACTAATGAAATATTCTTATACAGCTGCTTCATCACTGATTATGTATACGAGTTTATACCACAACCGTAATATTTAAAATATCGAAGTTCAAGCTTTAATAAACAAATTTAATACTTTCCATATTGGCAAAAATACAAACATTTTACACCCAAGCTTTCGTTGATATTCAAAATAATATTATAAACATTTTAAATCTTCAAAACAGTAATTAAACTATAAATAGTTTATACTAGCGACTCACCCACGCTCAGCTTGGGTTCGTCCCTACTTACGTTTTAACCGCAATAAAAAGTATCCTATATGTTGACCTGGATGACCAGCTATCATCATACTAAATTTCATCAAAATCCCTTCAGTATTTTTTCCGTGATGCGGTAACAGATAGACAAAAATTACAAAAACTATAGATTCGGCCTCTGTATAGATAATAATGTCTATTTCAATAAGATATTCCAAAAAATATTTAATGTACCTACAGATTCGGCTTAGTTACAATTTTATTATACATATGTATAGATTTGTATTGTAAATGTGTCAAAACTTCAAAAGTATTTCAATCTCGACTATTTGTAGGGACTTTTCATAGAAAATATAAAACCAACAACCTGTTTGGTGCTTCGTTTTACTAATAAAGACGTTAGCATTTTCTATTAAGGCAACATTTTATTAAGATTTGCGCTTTTTTTTTTTTTTTTTTTTTGTTGGGACATTAACACACAGCACCATCTAGCTCCATGGTAAGCTACGAGGCCTGTGTTATGGATACCAGATAGTTGATACACTACATATGTATATAACTTTAAATACATACATATTATAAATATAAACACCCATGACTGGAGTACAAACATTCGCGCTCACACAAATGAATGCCCCCAGCGGGACTCGAACCCGCGACCGCTGGCACAGCAAGTAGGGTCACTGCACACTGAGCCAAACGTGTCGTCAAACTTAGATATTAACGTATCTGTTCAAAGCTAGTTGGGGCATAACAGTAAATCTGGTAAAATCTCCGATTTACGCGGGTCGAAGTGCAGTCGTCGTCGACGCTCGCACTTAATTACCGGTCGAGATTAGTTCTCGACGTTTATTGCCGTTTCGGTCTTGCTGTCGCGAATTTTTTATTATTGCTCCCTTTTCTCTCTACAAAACAACTTACATGATTATAGCTGAAACTATTTAATTAAAAGCCTTTTGGTAATAAATAGAAGAATAAGTATCTATCTAATCGCTTTTGTTGCCTTAAACATATATGACGGAGTATCAATATTTTCAACATCATCGTTAGTAGTTATGAATCTCGTGGGTGTTATCAGGCTACAGCTTAGTGCGGGCACAAAATAAAGTATTCAATGCTCAATACAATTTGATAAGCAAAATCACAATGTTATACACTTGAAACTATAATTCAAATAGTTTAATTGAGCAACGGGTTCTCGACACCGATTTGACTTCAACATACAATATCGAAACACAACTCTCCAATGATCCGCCACGGTCAACCAATATTACTAAGCTACATATCTTCTACGAATGTCCAGATAGCGCCTCGAACTCGATCGAGGCGTCGACTCGGCTCTTAATATGATTTTGATTTGACGTAATATAACATAGTGACTTTAAACAATAATAAGTCTAGAAGAAAAATGTAACAAATAAAATAAAATTATATATCATTTCTACTAAATCCACTTCCTCCGACATCTTTACTTAATATTATAAATGTAAAAGTGTATATGTTTGTTTGTCCTTCTTTTGTGTCGAAGCAGAGTGACGGATTAGCATGATTTTTTGTGTGGAGATTTGGAGGCCTGGAGTGTTATAGGCTACTTTTTACCGCAGATTATCTCATTGCCACTACCCATACTAACCCTAAAAGGGTTAGTAGGGTCGAATCCGAGCAAAGCGAGGGTGAGTCGCTAGTATATAATAATCATTTAAGTTTTATCATATACATACATAGAGAAAAGAACAGCGCTATATGATATTACTTATGATTTTATTTCTTTGTATCTGTACCTACACAAGCGATTCTCTTACTAGGTTAATAATTTTATGTGTCGTTCATACTTGTGTTTAAATACGACTTTGTTAATTAAAGAAGAAATGGGTATAATAGAAATGGCATGTAACATATGAATCCTCTAAATATAAATAAATTACTAAGTTTTCTGGATCTATATTCTTCATAAACTTCAATTTACTTATTTCTTAACATTAACTATAAGTTGCATCGCTCAGATGTTACGTATATGTTGAGCTCTTTTCATGGCCAATGCCTTATACTTATACCTAATATTTAAATATGTTTTGCTTAACAAATGAGGTAATCAAAATGTATTTGAATAGTTTACTATAAAATTCCAAAGTCCCAAAATAAAACATCCTAGATTCGTATTGAACTTGTTTTGCTTCCTCGATAGTCTTTGAATCAGCGCACTTGTCTGTGCCCATCAAGTTGTCAATAAACAGGTGAAACTTATGTACGCACATAAGAAGTAGTATAACTTCTTCTTCTTGTTTGGCGTCATAGTACAAAAATAGCTAAAGATTTTGTCCTGTATGTCACAACTCTCTGTTTGTAAAAGGAATGATAAATTAATAAAAATAATTAAATAAGGCAATCATTTAAGGAAAGCATATAATATTATATATCATTTCTTAGACATTAACAACAGTTACCATGACAACTAACAGTTATCAGCTAACTTTATCATGTCGCTTTTTGGCTGTCGGTGTGCTCGTGGATCGTAAAAATTATACCCTCATAATTTTTTCCAAACGTCCCAAAAGAAGTATAACTTCAATAATGTCTTAATATCATGCAAGAAGTTAAGAACGAGCCATTAAATCCAAGAATGCAAACAGTCTTCGTAAATATACATATTTTACTACGAATTCATATTGTTACCACTTACTCCAATGATCCGCCACAATCATATTTAACAATTAAGTAGTTATACAAAACAAATCCTCGGCAAACAAAGTTATATTGATTTTTATTTTGTTTGTTATATTATATTTGTAAACTCTGACAAGAATTTTTATTGCATCTCTTTAAGAATGTATTCATAAGAAATAGTTTACGCTATTTACAAAATATGTTTTACTTTATAATAATATTTTTTATCACTTCACTGTCGTATCTATTTACAATTGTCAAAATGAAGTATGGGTTAGTAAAAGTACTTGTATTTATTGCTACCTTTATCATTACATAATACATAATATTGATAAGTTCGATAAAATCAGTTCGCAGCTCTAACGAACCAAACGGCAAGAGTACGTTTACTTTTGTTTGTATGTAAACGTCTGTAAGCAAGTTATTGGTTCATCTCGAATAAACTGATTGTCGCTCAGTTTGATAATATGTGAACACTTCACAGTGTATTCTCATTTTACATTCGCCGTATCGCAGATAAGTTAGAATCGTGCGCCCGCATAGGCGCACAATGTGGTGTGCGGGCTTTTATCAATGTAAAAATTATCTAAATAAAATTAAAATTAATTTTTAGTGTAGGCACATTTGTAAAAATTAATATATTCCATATGGAAAATTGAATACCATTATATTAAAAATTCAAATAAAACAAGTTTTCAATAAGCCAGTTTTGCATTGGAATTGTGATAAAAATGCGCAAGTTTATACGTGCAGCTACGGCTGGAATAGTGTTTATATCTACTGTGTTGTTGCTGCTTCACGTTTCCAAGCTGGAAAGTCAAAATGAACTAAAAGGCCGAATGGGACGTGCGGCGCGGTGGGCTGCAGAGGTCTCTCCAGACCCGGCCGTAACACAACCATCTACACAGAGCCATGTGACTTCTGAAAAACGACAAAAAGTTGTTGAAGTACGTTAATAGTTTAGATGTTATTGCTATTTTATCAACAATCGAAACATATCTCTATTCTTATCTCTTTTCCACCAATAGATCAATACTTCTTTATTAGATGAAAAGTAGATTTAAAATTAGCGATACATACTATTTTTTATTGTTTTATAAAACAGGTTATGTACATATTGTTATACTTTTTTAATTTGTGTATCTGTAAATTTTTAAATAAGAATGTGTTTAAATTTTTCAACTTGTGTTGCATAAGCCTTAACATGGAAAACAAACAGTTTTGTTTCATTTTAACTCAATGTGTACACAGTACACATTACAATGTTATATGTACAATGTTATATGTACAATGTTATATGTACAATGTTCATGTACACTATGTATGTAGAGCATATTAAGAGAAAAACGAAGTTTAAATTTGAACAATACGATAAATGTAAACCTTTCTTAAAATAATTAAAATAATATGATTGATTTATTTTATACGTATAAAGATTCAATATCTATAGGTACATATAATAAAATTCTGAGTCGAATCTGTACATCAAATATTTTTTGGAAAATCTTATTTAAATAGTCATTATTATCGATACAGAGGCCGAATCTATAGAATTTTTTTAGAATTTTTGTCTGTCTGTCTGTGACCGCATCACGATAAAACCACTCGACGGATTTTGATGAAATTTGGTATGATGATAGCTGGTTATCTGGGTGAATATATAGGATACTTTTTATTGCGGGAAAATATTTCACCTCTGAGAAATCTATACTAAACGTTAAACCGTAACGAGGGATGAACCCAAGCGAAGCGAGGGTGAACCGCTAGTTTGCATATAAAACTAAGTAAATTACATAAATACGAGAATAGAGCAAAGATTATCTCTTTAGATACCCTTACATTTATTATTGTAGTAACTTATGCGTAACAATTTACTTTACCTAATAATCAACCTTATAACATATTATGTGCCAAAATACATAATATATATAAGAATGTATGAAATTTAAACATTTTCCGTATCGTACTGGTTTTAAAACAGGACTTCCCCACTCCCCAGTCTGTGATGCGTCAAAGCTTATCGCTAAAGTTAATTGTCAACTAGACTGTGTGCATAATCTTCACTAATTTCATTACTATCGCTCTACATAAAAAAAATACATTATATTGTTATAAAATTAAATATTGTAAATTACATTTTCTACGTCTTTATTCTATTTAACTGTTAATTGGTAAAGTCTCCAGTTTTTCCAAGTCATTGGCGACACTTCGCAAAGTTGGCGGAATCTAATAATAATTAATGGTTCCGTGGAAAGTCCGATATCCTTTCATTAGTTCACTCGCTGCGCAGAGCGACTGAGATTAAAACTTGCGCTCCAGGGTACGGCTTTGCAAGCTTTTCAAAAGACTTCTTTCTCAACGCCTTTGAGCGGCAGAATGTGAACATTTTAAAATAATCTTGGAAAAACTGTAATAAAGAAAGAGTTTACTCTACCGATGTATGAGTAGGAATACGGTAAAACATAGTTATTATGGGTCTGTCTTTTCTTAAGTTTTATGTATTATAAGATAGAGATTTCATAATAAGTATCATATATTTGTTTTATTAATAGTTATATCTAATTTAAATCTATGATCTTTCCAGATGATGAAGCACGCCTGGAACAACTACAAGCTGTACGCGTGGGGAAAGAACGAGCTGAAACCTATTTCGAAACGAGCTCACCTTACTAGTGTATTCGGCGGTGGTGATCTTGGTGCTACCATAGTCGACGGCATGGACACCTTGTACATCATGGGCCTCATGGATGAATTCAGAGAGGGTAGAGATTGGATAAGTGAACACTTCCACATCTTCGAAATAGTAAGTTTAACCATACTGTTTAAGTGGTCTCAAAATTATTCAGTTCAAATCTAATATCTTTAAAAGAGCAATTCTTGTATATTTATATCAGCTATCTCGGAAACGGCTCTAACGATTTCGTTGAAATTTGGTATGTGGGGGTTTTCGGTGGCGAAAAATCGATCTAGATTAGTCTGATGTCTGGAAAAACGTGTGTTTTCAAGTTTTCATGCGGTTTTCTTTCGCATACAAAATATGGTCGCTAGTTTAAGTAGGTAGCATCGCGGTCAAGCGGCCAAGGCGAAAGATTGACAATCACAGGTGTTCGGGTTCGAATCCCGGTCGGATACAAAGTTTTTGCTTTTGTTTTGTTTTTTTGTTTTTATTCAAGTTTTTAGTTTTTTTTTAAATTGTACACTTGGCCAAAAACTCCGAACGAAGCTCGATCGCCCAGGTACTAAATATAATACGAATAAAAATGATATCAGTTATATAACATGTTTCCTTGACATTTGATATCTGATAGTTAATATGGCGTCAATTATAATATGCTCAATATATCCTATACCAGATAACTACTTAGATTTATTAAAGAGATTTGGGCTGTATACTGCATTGATATATAATATTTTGGAAGTGTCAATTACATATTACATGATAACTCATCATGCTTCCCCTTTCGGCAGTTAGTCTACAGAAGTGGCAGAAAAGATTAAATATACATACAGTACAGTAATACCATTTGAGTTGATTAGTATAACCTTTGCTCATATGTATTATTTGCAATTACAAGATATTTATTCGAAGTAAAGCCATAAAATATGATTATCGAGTGGTAAAATTAATCAAAGCAATTGTTTCGTAACGCTACGTTAAGCATTTATAAATCTTGCAAAGTGTATCGTTAAATACCTAATCAAAATATGTTCTACGTCACGATACAGATACCCACATTCATCGTTAAATAGCTCGTGTTATACAAGTTAATCAATTAAAATGTTCCAATTAGTGAACTGCAAACATATTGTAGAACTGCTCTTACTGCTAACATTTTATTAAATATTCAGTAAAAGGCTTAACTAGTTATTTATCATATAATGTTCTCTCTTTAGCAGTATATGCGATTATGACACCCACATTTACCAGGCTTTTATACTGAGCGAAATATATTTTCGAATAAACGAATCGTATGGTTGTAACATATCGAACAACTCCATTAAAACATTAAATGATGGCAATGACATACATATAGTCCGTAAACGAATTAAGAATATTTGAATAATGTATAAAAATCAATACGGACTGGCTAAGTCCGTTCAAGATCTGCATATAATAATCTAATTAACCTCTTACGAGAACGTTTAATATTATAATGTCTTTATGTATAATAATATTTAAAATTCATATGCTTAGGTAAATAAATATGGTTCATCTGTTATAGTGTAAGTAGGTCAGTATTTATGTCATCAATTATAATATTTTCTGAACAGTAAAAACATGTGGTATAATAAGAACTAGAAGTGGCGTGTTTATACAATTACGTAGGTATATTATCATTCTTAACAAAAAGTAAACCGCAGAACGGGTGCCACCAGTTAAATAGACGGTCACTTAGCTCCAGGGCACTACTGAACTTAAACGCTAAAACTAATTTGAACTTTATAACAAAGTAAGAAGGCTCATATGAAACTCTTTAACTCGTTAATATATTCTGTGTCGTGCTAATTGCCCTAAAACCACTGGTGCTATACTGCCTGGTTATTATTGATGCTCTACAGTTTTTGGTTATACTATTACAAATTCTTTACTTACGTGTAATATGGTACTCGTTTTTATTTTTTATTTTATGGTGTTTTAATTGGTACATCGTAGATTACACATGATGGATTTTACTACATAGTAAGGTACTTATGTACATATACATATGTACTAACTATTGCTCTCCGCTTCGCACGTGTGAGCTTCACTTTTCTTTAATTTCTATAAGTCCCTGCAATTAAACACAGGAATAATTTAAATAAATTAACCTAGTCAGAAGTCAAAAACGTGTTGAGTGCCATCAGCTATAAATCCACAAGACAAAAATTGTTGAATAACGGCTGATTGAATCATGAGTAAAACCATAAAACTATTTTTTAATGACCCATTTCTTCATTTTGCTTTGTCAAGGAGTTTTTTAATAGATTTTTTTTATCGCTAATTGAAATTATTTATTTTGCACATCAATTTTATATAATAAAACAAATTTTTGGTATGTAAAAGAGCATCCTTCATACTAAGGTGAATCAAAAAGTTCTTAGAAACGCATATATATAAAACCTTTTTGGGGATAGTTATTCGTTTTCGTTTCGATATTCGTTTTAAAGAGTGTTAAACTCTATTTATGCCAAAGTTCATTTGTTTTTATCAGTTCATTCGCACACAATTAATTATTTTGTACAACGAGTTGCTTAAAATGCAAAATTATAAAAAGAAATGAGTTACGTGTGGTGATAAAGTATCTGCGCCTGAAAAAATTTCCTCGAAGAATGCTGTACCCTATTCTACGGTTGCGTATTTGGTGTCTGAATTTAAAAGAGGTAAATTAAGCTGTAAAGATGACCCGCGTTCTGGCCGCCCTTCAACCTCCGTTACGGAAGAAAGCATCAAAAAGATTGAGTTTCTGGTTTTGGAAGACAGAAGAATAACCATAAAATATTTAGCTGAGATCCTAAAGATATCATTTGATAGCATTCAATCCATTTTAATTGATTCATTGGGTTCAGAAAAGTGTCGGCAAGATGGGTGCCACGAATGTTAACCTACGAAAACAAATAGCGACGTTCGAAAATTTCTAAGTGTAATCTCGCAATGTTCCAACGTGATCCGGAAAATTTTTGCTATCGTCTTGTCACCATGGATGAAACGTGAGTCCACCATTTTGATCCTGAAACTAAGAGGCAAAGCATGTCTTGGAAATGACAATCCTTTCCATCCATAAAGAAATTTCGAGTTGTTCCTACCGCTGACAAAGTTATGGCCTCATTGTTATGGAATAGTGAAGGTATCGTTTTTATTGATTACATAAGCCAAATCAAAAGGCCCAACGATTACTGGACCCTATTATGCAAATTTAATACCGAAAGTGCTTGAAGCAATTAAAGAAAAACGTCATCCAAAAACTGTCGTTAGGCGTGTTGTTTCTTCACAATATCGCTTCCGCTCATCGATCGGAAGTTGCGCTCAATGCAGTCCGCTGTGCTGACTTCAATCTCCTTGAACACCAACCATATTCTTCGGAGTTAGCCCCTAGTGATGTTCATTTATTTCCAAAACTAGAAGAGCATATTCGTGGAACTAAATTTCTCGATGACGATGTGGTCATGGCTGCCGTAGACGAGTTTTTCGAGGGTCGAGAAAAAGATTTTTTTTCGCAAGGAATAAAAAAGTTAGAAACGCGTTATTCTAAATGCAATGCATTGCATTAGAGGGAAATTATGTAGAAAAATAAAATATCTTTGTTTCATTTTTTGCTTTTTTTATATTGATTCCAAGAACTTTTTGACTCACCCTCGTATTATGTTAAAGTTTAGATTGACAAAGATTGGTTTATAATGTCATATTTTAGTTAATTGGGCGTAGTGAGGATGCACACTTAACAAAATAAATATTCATTTTTATATATAGTGTAACACATGTTATAGATATATTACCTATGCCTTGAGGATTAACATCTAACATTAATTGCAGGACTCCGACCTATCTGTATTCGAAACGACGATTCGCTTTGTGGGGGGTTTCCTCTCGTGTTATGCTTTGACCGGGGACACCATGTTCCGCGACAAGGCACAAGAAGTCGCCGACGCGTTGTTACCAGCCTTCGACACACCCACCGGACTGCCATACGCTCTCATCAACCCATCTAATAAGGTAAGTTTATCGATAATCTATTTTTTTATCATACTATTTTTTTACAACTAAAAAACTACTTTGAGTTGTTGAAACTGCATTATAATTAACAATGATTAATTATAATTTTCGTAAGACGAAATCAAAAACATTTATACTATTAAATTTTCTAATTACACACTTTACATTTTATAACAATATAAACGCAAAGTATATTTAATTGCAATAAAGCCAGGATAATATATTAATAATTATTATTATAGTGTATAATTCTTATACATATTTGTGTAAGTTTCGCATAAATAAAATTATTAGTAAATAACATTTGATCGCTTTGAATATTTATGCATAATATGCTTGATTAACCTTATATTTCGCAACATACTTTACAATTAAATGAAGACCAGTGTTTTAATATATTCAAAATACATTTACTACTTACGTAACTGCTGAAACTTACATACTTCTTATTCATTATTCATTAATAATAAATCCCGTTTATTTTGTTTGTTTTTTCGGGCTAATATATTTTGTTGACCTCCGATAATATTAATTTCCTGAAACGACTTAGGACTTCATTTACATTTTACATATTGAGAGCTTTCCCTGGTAGGTACTGACTTCCTTAAATTGTTTGAGATAGTTAAACGCTCGTTATGTACCTATGTATATAGAAAAGGCAAGTCATCATTTAGAAGAAAGTAAGATTTATCCATATTACATTACTCCGTATAGATCAAAACTACGATGGTTAATTATTTACTTAGGCTTTTTAAATAATATATTTTGAATGTTTACGGAATTTAATAGTTAAAGCGTGAAGAAGGATATGGTATATAAAATCCTATTATATATTTATTAATAAAGATAGTGGGTCCTAGCCTACTTATCATTGATCAGACCAAATACTAGACCATAAAGGACTAAAATTTTATCAACCTATTAGTATAATGTAAACCTTTTTTTTGATTTCCGACCTTTAGAAATAAAAAGAATGCTATTTTAGTTTTGAACTATTCTATCTAAGATCAAATCGATCGAAAGATAGATCTATTTAGGGACGTCGAAAGAAAGTAAAGGAAACACTGACCGCGCGGGCGTAGTCGCGAACACTGACTTGTAGCATAATAAAAATGATAGGTTTTATCGACTCGAGACAACTGTTTGTTTTTGAAACAAACTTTTATTGTCAAAACACAAATATCGGCAAAATATAGTATTAATCTGTTGGTTTAGATTTAACATATTAATGTAATGAATAACCTATCAGCAGCTCACTGTTCATATAATCTGAATGAACTGTAAAATTAAATGAAGAGCTTAATTATGATGTGGCTACCACGTGATTACCATGAGTAATTATGTATTAAATATAAATATTACCAGGCATAAATATACGTGATTAAATAATAAGTGAAAAAAAATCTTAGTATTATTTTTCTCAGTAGAATCTTTAATATTAATACTTAAAGAAAAAAATGTCAATAAAACAGTTTTATTGACATTTTATTACACTAAAATTACGATAATTTAATAGAAGCCATGGATGGCTACGCTTTCTAAATTCCCTTTTATCTTACCGTCAACCGCTCAATATTTGTAATTAAGTCGTGGTCGTCGGAAACCGAAGCTCATTGCAAATCGCAGGCGGTTCGTTATTACTTCAAAGCGGGCCGATGCCGCAAACGTGCTTGTTATCATTCTCGATGCGGCTCTCAGTAGCCCGTCGACCTTTCATACTTCTTTCTTATCAATAAAGGATTGGTTACGAAATTAATTCGTCGCATGAGCAAAGACTGAATCCAATTTATCGGCCTCTACAAATAGTTTTTGATTGGCATATTTACTGCAAAGCAATTAAGAAGCGGCCAATGTTTCAGCGATAATAGATAAAATATTCGTAATATTCGTTAATTATTTATCATAGCCTAAGTGGTCACATTCACATACAGAAATTTGCCTCCTATACATGATTATGTATAGGAAGGTTTTGAAATGTCTGTCTTATACTGTATTTTGTAAATTATACAAGTCGAGGTTTTTAACTGCGCTTACGAATAACAGGAGACTTTAATAAAATTTCTATCATATATTATACCTATATCTAATTGTAATTACTTACTCTGAAAAAATCTATTTTGACAAATGATTTTTTTCTTCTCGTGATTGAAAAAATATAATGGAATCATCAATATTCTTTATATTTCCAAATATCATTCAAATTAAATTGAGATTAAGGTCAATAGTAGCTTGAGTACCCTTTTAAGGAATTTTATGAAATGCTTACAATTCAATAGATCCTTTCGTTAAAAGTTCTTGACAAATCGTCCGTCAGACGACAGACAATTAATGATCTTCCCAATTATAATCTCGGAGTTTTCAGACTTATCAGTTGAAGAGAAAATCAATAGTTAATAATAATGTATCGATTAATACTTCAATTGCAGTGTTATTCATAGACGGTCATGTTATACATGTACATTACATTTATACAAAAAAAAATATTTTTTTCTTTTTCTTGTTTTTTTTTGTCTGTACTGATCACTGGACGGGTCTTAATAAATATTAATTGTACAATAGACCGACAATTCAATCGGTTAAGTGCTAATATTACAAAATTTTAGCAATCATAAGTATTAAACTCCATGTAAAATTGAGCTGTATGCGCGAGGTGGCAGGACGATGCTACTTTTTAATATGAGATATTTGGCTATGCATATAAGCTGCTATTATTCTTTTTTAAAAGTAAAACTTATCCCTAGAATTTATCTATACTAATATTATAAAGAGGCTGAGTTTGTTTGTTTGAACGCGCTAATCTCAGGAACTACTAATCCGATTTGAAAAATTCTTTTTTACATTAGATAGCCCGTTTATTGACGAAGGCTTATAGGCTTTAATATCATCATGCTACTACTACCCAAGGGAGCGAATCAAATGTCAACAAATCGGGCAGACTGCCACACATAAAGCCAAGTTTTTATTTTTTTGTAGATTGAACTCGGGCAAAGCTGCGGGTTCTGCTAGTTGTTTATAAAATAGTATATTTTAAAATAGTACTTATACTATTTTATACTCGTGAAAAATGGTTTAATTCTGGTCTAGTCCATTGTTCTATGGGTTTAAAACGTAATTGTGCAAGTTTTTTATCCTGGAACATGGACAATATAAACAAATAATTTTGCATATTAAAATTAAAAAACATAAAATTAAAATATTAAAACAAACTTGATATGGTCAGGATATAATAAATTAAATTATCAAGAGGTATTTCTATAAAAATGGGTAAATATTATCTAATGTTCTAAAGGGTTGATACAAGTAGTAAATTTCATAATTCCAATAACGTTACGTAGAGATATTTGTAAACGGTAATCTCTGCATGTTTTTTATAAATTTAATTTAAAAAATTAGGTTTCTCCATAAATAACATAACAAATTAACTGTTATTGAATATCTTACAGGCAAATAGGCAATACCACTGGGCGGGCGCAAACAGCATCTTATCTGAAGTGGGAACTCTTCACATGGAATTCACATATTTAAGCGACGTCACAGGCAAAGAAGGTAATTTTTTTAACCAAAAAAAAATAGAAAAATAGCATTACATATTGCGTTGTTATTTTTCTTCCTTTAGCCGTTATTAATCGATTTTAGTAAAATTATAACATTAATTCTCCTGTTTATCTCAAAAAATAAACACGTTTATTTTGCGATTTGAAACTTTTTACGCATTTTATCCTTACCAGTTTAAGATAAACGTATGTAAAAACATTCATCCTGTTGCCAGCTAAGAGTGCCGGTCGATTGCGTTTATTTTGTTGTTGTTGAATATACTACTCAAATATTAAACGTTCTATATTTAGTTTACAGGCAAAAAGTAGATCGTATTCGAGAAATACTTCACAACATTCAGAAACCAGATGGTCTGTATCCAAACTACATCAATCCTCGAACCGGACAATGGGGACAAAGTAAGTGAAATTATTTACAATGCTATAGATGGTAATTATTAATATAGGTATGGTAATTCTAAGTATATCTATACTAATATTATAAAGCTGAAGAGTTTGTTTGTTTGTTTGTTTGGTTGAACGCGCTAATCTCAGAAACTACTAATCTGATTTGAAAAATACTTTTTGCATTAGATAGCCCGTTAACTGAGGAAGGCTATAGGCTATATATCATCCCGGAAAAATGTTCAGTTCCCGTGGGATAGATTTGTTTTTGTCTAGGGACGAACCCGAAGCGAAGCGAGGGTGAGTCGCTAGTCATTGAATAAAAAGTTAACGAAAGTTAAAAAAGGTAGGTGCTGTTAGTGCTTATGGTAATTATATTTAACCTCATACCCTATACGTTTACACTTACCCTTTATATAAGTAGATAACTTACTTATGTATAGCGTAATTTAAAATAAATATATGTATAATGTACTGGTATGTACGTATTAGATTTAGGGAACCTTAAAGGGAATTTCATTTTTCTACATCATATTTTGGAATTAGGACATCAACGTTCAAAAATTTTGTTTTTACCTTATAATATTTCCTTAAAATGTTATATTTTAATACAATAAACTCAACCGTGTAATTATCATAACAATTTCTATATGGATTTAGGTAAGTAATAATGAATCTATACATCATATCCACATTTTTAACCTACTTCAATATATGTATGTATGTATATTTTGTGTGTATTTATAAATTTTTAAATAAAATTTCATAGTTAAAAACAGGCGTGCAATAATATTTTTTTATAGTAAATCGAAGACTTGATGAGAAGAAAGTCTTTTGATGTGACGAAAACCATCTAATAAATTTGTTGCGGTAAAGTATCCTTAACAAATTTAATATAACTGATATTATTATTCAGGACACACATCGCTCGGAGCCCTCGGGGATTCTTTCTATGAGTATCTCCTAAAGGCCTGGTTGGTTTCTAACAATGAAGATGAACAGGCTAGGATAATGTTCGATGAGGCGATGCAGACGGCGTTAGACAAGATGCTCAGGATATCGCCCACGGGCCTCGCGTACCTCGCCGAAGTGAAGTATGGCAGAATATTCGAAGAGAAAATGGACCATCTCTCATGTTTTGCTGGTAAGATTGAGGTTCTTATATATAGAATATGTACACGATGTTATAAATTTTTTAAATAAAACTATCTTTTCGGATTTTTTCGCGGATTTATTTTGATTTTTGTTTCCCGAAGTTTCGATTGCTTTACTGCAATCATGGTCACGGGACGGTCTCTCCCGTCAAATCAAAATAAATCCGCGAAAAAATCCGAAAAGATAGTTTTATTTAAATGTCTAACATTCGCGTGAATCTAAGAAAGTATTATAGAACGATTTTTTTATATTTCTTCATTCTTTTTATAAATATGTTTTATTATGTGTTAGGTTAGAACTGCATGTTTTAGTTGTTGTTTTATTTTATTTTAATCTAATTATTTCGGTTATTTTCTTTAATTTAATATTGGATTAGAGTTTCTTTTATGGTTTTTATTTATTTTTATTTTATGTAAATAGGTACCATTTAACATAGGACTTGATCTATCTTTGCATCGTGTTTCTTTCTACTCGTGACAACTATTTTTGGCTAATGTATCTATATATTATTAATTCTATTTATATGTAATATAATAAGCTGTATGTTTTCCATAAATAAATAAATAAATTTCGGCCTATGCTTTACTCCAGGTCTGCCCAGACCTGTTCCAGCGTAATAAACACGCAATTCAGGCACACGCACACACATACAAATGTTCCCATATAGATTAGTAATCCTATAAAATGTATATTCCAGGTGGCATGTTCGCTTTGGCCTCAACCAGTCTACCGAACTCGATGTCGGAGCGCTACATGGACGTGGCGCGCAAGCTGACGCACACCTGCCACGAGAGCTACGCCCGGTCAGAGACCAAGCTCGGCCCGGAGGCCTTCAGGTATTGACGTAGTTGATACAGCTCTTTTAAATAAAACTATATCTTCTAATTTTTCGCAGATTGCAGAAGCATGTTTGCTGTAAAGCATTCACAACGTCGGGAACTGAAAATCAAAATTTAAGTTTTTTTTTTTAAGAAAAAACAAATCTATTCCACGGAAACCATACATTTTTCACCGGTGGTAGGACTCTCTCAAGCCTGAGGAGTCCGACTGGATGGGTACCACCCCCTTATCTATTTCTGCCGCCAAGCAACAATGATTGCATTGTTGTGTTCCGGTTTGAAGGATAAGGTAGCCAGCGCAATTACAGGCAAGAGGCATATCATCTTAGTCCTCACAGTGACAACGCACCTGTGGTTCTGCATTTTTGTTACTTAAAACCTAAGTGCATGAATCGTAGGTGTTATGGGCGACAGGTACTGCTTTCCATCAGGTAGTCTGTCTGCTCGTTTGTCACTGAATCTTATAAAAAAAAAAGGGTAAAAAGTAATGTGCTATTCCCGATTATAGTCAATCTGTATACAAAATTTCATCCGGATCCGTTCACCCGTTCTGGCGTGATTGAGTTTCAAACATCCATCCAAACTTTCGCATTTATAATATTATAATGAGATTTAATATAACGAAATAATTTAAAATATCAAATCATAAGGCGCTCAGATTTCACATTTAATGTACGATATTCGCCGTAAAGAGTAGGTAATTAATTATCATCAATGTTACAATAAGTTTTTTAAATGAGCGTGAATAAAGAAATTATGAACTAAAATGTTTATTGCCGATTGACTTCGATGTAAACGGTAATAAATTTAATGTGAATTTATTGTGTTTTACGGATTAGTTACCGGCTGGAAATTTAATGTTTTAAAATCTAATTATTATTTTTTTTATCGAAATCAGGTCTAGACTTCTCTTATCATTTTTAATTTAAAAAAACAATTATTATTTTTTTATCGAAATCAGGTCTAGACTTCTCTTATCATTTTTAATTTAAAAAACAATTATTAATATTAATTCGTATATTCGTAATCTCCTTATATTAGAAATACAAAAACCGAAAACGCTTATAAAGCTAATGAGAATTGCCGTAATCCTAATACATGTCCAATTATAACGCACTAACGACTCACCCTCGCTTCGCTTCGGGTTGTCCCTAGACAGAAACATATCTATCCCACGGGAACCGTACATTTTTCCGCGATGATATATCGCCTATAGTCTTCCTCAATAAACGGACTATCTAATGCAAAAATATTTTTTCTAATCGGATTAGTAGTTCCTGAGATTAGCGCGTTCAAACAAACAAACACACTTTGCTTTTTTTTATAATAATATTAGTATAGATTACTTATCTAAACTATTTAATATAAATGAAAATCTGCTGAAAGTAGATTTACTTTTACTGCTGTCTGTTACGTTTTCACGCCTAAACCGCTGAACCGATTTTGATGAATTTTTGTATAGAGATAGAAGAGACCTTAGAGAAGGACATACACTGTTTTTGTCGCGAAAATAAAACTTTAAGAGCGTGAAAAAGTTGGTATGGAGAACTAATCATTTGTCAAGTTAAAGATATGAAAATAATATTTATGCTTCTGGTAAGAAATAGACAGTGATTTAGCGTTTTTTTTTTAAATCATCTTGTGAACGCTATCATACGTTTATATGAAAGTGCTATGTTTTTGCTGCTGGAGACGTAAAGGTGACTTATTCTGGTATTTTGTATTAAAAAAAAAAAAAAAAAAAAAAAAAAAAATAAAGAGTGAGATTTTGTAATGAAGTCATCAAGTGAAGTAAGCGGGTCGTATAATCTATTATAAAGCTGAAGAGTTTGTTTGTTTGTTTGGTTGAATGATCCGATTTGAAAAATTCTTTTTGCATTGGATAGCCTGTTAACTGAGGAAGGCTATAGGCTATATATCATACCGGAAAAATACACAGTTCCCGTGGGATAAATTTATTTTTGCCTAGGGACGAACCCGAAGCGAAGCGAGGGTGAGTTGCTAATTAATTATAAATTCTAAGACCGACCCAAGTAAAGCAAGGGTAAGCCACTAGCTCATCCATATATGTGAATTTATACAGATTCTC